>JAWWEE010000001.1:33806884-33894023 GCA_035221455.1 Xenops minutus | reverse complement strand
TGTAATTTTTTTTAAAACACCCCCCCCCCCCCATGTTGTTCACCCTGTCAAATTTATTAGCATGATTTCCAAGTCCTGCAGTTTCTTCAGGAACTGTTTTGCATGAAATCATCTGGCCCCATGCAGACATTTACAGTACAGATCACTACAGATGGACTAGTTAAACTCCTTTTCATTTGAGTCACCAATAAAAATATAGTCTTTTTTAGTCTTTTGTTCTGTTTTAGACATGGACTTTAGGATAAGATGAATCACAACCTAAAGATGCTGAAGTTTTTCTACATTGACTATTAGGAGACCCTGAGCTTAGGGGTAGATAGCTGCACTTTAGTCATAAAGTTACACGAGATTAGTCCTAGTCCTTTTGTCTGCAATCTTAATTAAAAATGTAAATTTTTCAGGCACTGCCAACCACCATGACTCCTCATCACTATCAGACCAAAAAAGTTCCAAAGAATAGTTTCCAAAATCAAATTATTAAAGTAGAATAAGAAATATCCAAAACTTGCCCTAAAACCTGGCCAACTCCACTTACTTTTAACTTTGAATTAAAGGAAAAGGCTTTGGGAAAAAAACGTTGTTGCTACCATCTGGTTACATTTCATGAATTTTAAACCATCTGTTTTTGGCAAAGGCTCCCAGAGCTGCTTTCAGTGATGAGATCATGAAAGCATAGAGTTTTATCCCAAGTCGTTCCAGTGAAATTTCCTTTCTGGAGCATCAGCAGGCTTCACAACCGACAGACAGGCAGCAGCCTCTGTGATAGACGGAAGCCTTTCTACATTCAGTCCATATGGAAAGGCAAGCACAAGCACTTCTGAGGTTTCTCTTTGTTAAGAGATATGCTACCATGTAGCTGAGAACCTCATCAAGTGACCTGTGTGTCCGTTTGAACAGCTCCAGCAATAAACTATTCTGGAGATGACTCAGGATGTAGAGCTTAGCCACTACATCCTCATGGAGCAAAAAAAATGCTTGAACGCAGCGGTAAGCACACCTTACTCCTGCAGTCAAATAACGGGAAACTTCTACAAATAGCTATGGTTATTTAGCAATGGCTTTGTACTTTGGGAAGGCTTGATAGCTTTAATGTATAAAACCACGAAATGTAGTTCTTCAGCCATGAACCAAGCAGAGAAGACTTGAATGCTGATATAGTGATTTCCTCCTCCTGTCCCCATCTTGCCTTTTGTGCTAAAGGAAATAACTGGTACAAAGATGGAGGTGGCATCATCAAAAGCCCCTTTAATACAAGACTTAACTAACCTTATTCAGTTGCTTTAAACTACTTAAATTAGCTCTCTCAGAAGAAAGGAGGCTCTAGTCATGTCATTTACTTCCCCTGACCCCACAAAAAAACTCCAGTTGGTATTTGACTCCTAGAGAATAATTATAATAATTATGCTTTTCATTTCCAAATGTACATAATAAGTTTGTCTTTACCTGAGTCTTCCATCCTCTGCTGCAGCTCCTCCTGGTATAATCTTAGTAATGAATATCCCGGGATCATCCCCAATGTGTGGGTTATCTGTTCCTCCAGCAATACTGAATCCCAGGCCAGAATTCCCCTGGAAAAATAATAAAAACTACATCCATCACCCAGATACTAAATTTCTACAGTATTCATTTGCAGTGCACAAGCAAAGAATTCTTGCTTCTTAAAGACAGCACTTTATTTGGCAACTTCATACTTGAAGGCAGGTGACTCAGTCAGAAAAAATTAATTGTCAGTTAAAAAACAGAGGCTGTGAACACAAAGATTTCCCAGAGTTAATGACAGAGTTAATGGATACTCCTACAGAAACAGGATTTGACCTAAATTTGTTTTCAAAAGCAGTCACATAAATTAGCATCCGAACTTAAATATTAATTCATCCAAGTCAATGAGAGCTAAAGGCTAAAAACACTTCAGAGCTTTGAAAAAAACACTTTCAAAACTATCATCATTTATAAACAGAAAAAGTGAAAACCATTTAACTCTGAAGTATTTTACTGCACTAGTTTCTGTTGAAAAGGGATCACTTGCCCAGATTCACATGCTTTAAAAACAAACAAAAAAACCCCACAAATCCACAAGACTATCTCTTTCATCTTACTGATTTGCTAGAATGAAGTGCTTGAAAGACATTATGAAAGTCTACTCAATAATCTTATTTAATGCTTCTACTATTTTTGAGAATATCATGAAAAATAAGTAGACATGTACAGACATATATACACTTAGAAATTAAGTCCCTGTTTTTCACATATAACTTAAACCCACAATTTTAGTTCTTTTTTTGGAAGTATATATTAGTTATTACACTTTTCTGTATAAGTCAACATTAAGTACATATTATTTATTAAAGTTTTTTTTCTGTGTAAATTAACTTCTTCCAGAAGGAATAACTCCTTTTTCTCATTTATAGAAAGGTAGATGCAGTTTTAAGAACTCTCTATGCATAGGGAGTGTCATAAAATTCAATGCAATACTTGATTCTTTAAATCTTTCTCAGCCAAAAGTATTTTTATAGTTAGGTATTTAGGTTTATCACAGTGATGTAACTATATATATATTGCAGAACATCTACACTACTGCAAATGAAGTACATTTAGGACAGTAAAATACTTTTATTTCACCAACTTCTCAGACTATTGGGAGTCTTTTTTGCTTCCACTGTTACATGTGGTCAGCTATCTAGCTCTGTTCTAGTGAGAAAAGTTATTAATAAAAATAGCACCTCCATACGTTTTTCTAAATAATGTAATTCAAATCTCATATCTGCATTTTTGAACTGTACTTCAATTAGTAGATCAGACAAGCATTTTGTGTGTGAAAGCCTCTATGTTGCCTGCCTGCAGCATGGCAAATTCTCAATTCTGTTATCAGTGTTCTACATTCACAAGAGATGCAGTTCTCATTACTCAAGAGATATACAAGCAATCTTCAACTCTGCAGATTATATGCTATCAGCATCTAATTGTTAACTAATTTATAATCCAAGGAAATTTACTTAGGACTACACAAATCTTAATAATTCTCATCTAGCTAAAACATGAAAAACATTATAGTACTGAAACACTCTGTATATATTTTCTGTACAGTTAGTAAACACCTCCAGGCCAGTATTGTATATCTTGAATTTAATCTCCCTTTAATCATTAGGATTCAGGTTATTCTCCCAATATTTTATCACATGCCTATTACACGGCGCACTCTAAAGTAACATGCACACTATAAATACTTTAAGAATATTTTCCTGAAAACTTTTCTATATGTCCTATTATTAATTAAGCTAATTGTCAAACACACTGGAAGGAAAAAAAAGACTACTTATGTTGCACTTCAGGAAGGCTGGAACAAAAGCCTTAAAACACTAGTAAAACTAAGGGCAAATTTCTAGACACTTCGAGTAATAGTTGATTTCCAAGAAGGAAAAAAAATCCAAACCTCTAAAAATAAAATTGTTGTGTTTCTTCTTAACTTCAAAGGAATTTTAAAAAGAGAGGTAGATGTCCAAATCCCCAAAACCTACTTTTGATAGGGGAAGAAGAAGAGTAGAATAGCAAGGAGAAATCTGGGCATAATTATTAGCACAAAACACAAACAGCCATACCATAGTAAAAAAGAGTGCCTGAAGAGCTTTATAAACTACCAAATCTTGCCTGTTATGTGGGGTGTGCTTAGTTGTTACAGTTCATCACATAAAATTCATTAGATTTTAAAGAAGGAAAAAATTTCTGAAATGGTTTCACACTTTCCATGCACTCTTTACCTCCTACTGTATCTTTTTCCATTAATATTTGAGAGCTAAAAAATATAGTAATGATGACTGTAAGCAGTGATATGGTAAAACTGCTACAGACTTCTAAGGAGAATCAGTGCTAGCCTTGACATTTTTCCATAAATGTGCATCTGTTAAACTGCAAGACTATTCCGATTCTGCCCCTTAGGAGTAACCTTTTAAAAGAACAGGGAAGTAGTCCTCACTGGCACTTCTGTACCCAGAAAATTTCTAGCAATTATTCTGGCTTCAGTCCTTGACTTGATCAACAGGATCTACAAGCTGTCAGGCAGTAGCTGCCTCGGCAGCCAGGTATATCCCTTCAAGGCTTTCCTGCACCAGAAACTGCACTCTAAAAGCTAAAAGCAACTACACCTTTTATTTCACTGTGGTTCTTGAAGGCTCTGCACTGCCTGCATGGAAAAATCTTCTGTCTTTGTACCTCAGATCAAGGCCAACAAGGCTAAAAGCATAGCTACAATCACTCATGGGTAAATTGGCCTTTTAAGAGCCTTGAGTTGAAAAATAATGCAATAGGAACACCGGTTAAAAGCTACTGTATTTCAGTTCTGAGCAGTGATACTGATGTGCTGAGCTCTCCTCTTCCCTCACACTTCCCTCCATGCTCTGCATCTAGTGTGCAGGTTCACCAGCATATGGTTGCTGTATTAAAAACTCATTGCAGTTGTCAAGCTGTAATTCTGAGTTTCAAATAAGTACCATCTACTACTGCAATGCTTCCTGAACATTTCCACAAGGGTTGGCTCCTCATCCTTTACTTTCTGCACCTTCTTTGTCCTCATCCCACAAAAAAAAAATTTTGGTAATTATCTTCACAGCTTTTCTTGGCATATCTCTCTCCCTCCCATTTCATGTTACCCAATGAAAATGCAGTCCCTCAGCCCAAAACAATGACTGAACCATCACTTGGCCATGGCATTTTCCAAGGTGGAACATTCACGCTTTCCCTCATGCTGATTCATGTTTGGGAGTGGTTCCCCATAAATATCTCTCAAGTTAATTTACTGTCCTCTTTCTATTCCAAGCCTCTCTTGGATGCTTACAAAGCAAGTTAACAATGAGCTCAGAGGCCTGTTAAGAATGCAGATAAATGCTTAATAAGAACTAGTAGCAGCTGATACAGAGGAGAAGAGATGCCAAGCAACAGAAGTCTTCCTCCATTGAAATACTCCATTGATCCTTTTTCATTGAGATTCATATTTAGGCCTAAATATGCTTGCCTGTTTTGTTTCAGGATTCTTAAGGAGAAGCAAAAATCCCAAAACACATGTAGGGGACAAAAAAACCTGAACAAGTTTCAGACCTGCAAAATTTAATGGCATTGCTCAAACATCATTATTCACCTGTCCAAATATATACATAATTCTATGATTCTGTATAAGAGTTCATATCTAGATAATTTTGTGTTCATGTCTTATTAGCTAAATTATCTTTTGACATAAGTCTTTCCATCCCTTTGTCCAAGCTCTTCATTTCTACTACTATAAAAACCTCATATAATTAGTTACTGACTGTATAAGGAAGATTTGCATAAAATTGCACAGCAATAGGTGGATGAATGTACTTTTTAATTGTTAGTTTAGTTTCTCACTAGCTTCCCCACCCTTTATTGCAAGGCTCCAGTCATGCACACAGTGGGACAAAAGGCTTAGCATAGCACAACATGCCCAGTTTGACTTAAAAAAAACATTGCCTCAGTTTCCTCCTATTCATGCTGGATATTTCATGCTTCTCAGAGACTTACCACTGAGATCAAATTTATCTCTTGTCTCAGTTTTACTTTTCAAACATAGAAGATTAGGTCAAATTACAACATTAAAACAATTTCTCCCAGCCAACCCCTTGAGGCCACTTTCCTGGTCTCCTCTGAGGGGAAGGTCAGCACTTCTTGAGGTTTACTATATCAGCCTGCCTCCTTTATGATTTTCTCAGATGGGGCTTTGCAACTCCACGAGGACCAGCTGAGTTCTTTATAGCTCAGCCTGAGCAGGGGAGAGACCTGGCTGTAGTTCTTCTGGCCCTGGGGATAAGACAATGTCTGACAGATACTGGGCAAAATTTGCAGATGACTGGTGTTACACCTTCCTCCAACACTGAAACACAACACTTGGGTCAGAATAAGATGATGGATGATTCACAAGCTAGGGAAAGTAAATAAAACTTGAAAGTTGTGGCCAGTTGGAATCTCTTCCCTCAACACTGTTGTATTTCCAAATAAGGATCACAAAAATAAAGTAAGACTCCCCAGTAGGCAATGGTATTGGGTAGCCAGAAGGCCATGAGACCCATCCTTCTTGCTTGGCCTTCTATCTTATGTTCTTCTCCTTTTACACACCTCTATGTGCAACCATATATCAGGTTGCAACTTCATAAAACTGCAGCATTTTACTTTGACAGAGAGTAACGCTCAGAAGTGCTCCACGCTGACTTCTGTGGAAAGAGTTTACAGTGAGAGCTTCTGAAGTTATTTTCCCATGACACTGCAGCTTTCCCTGGATGATAGCCTCCTATACACTTCTACAAATAATTTCCTCCTTATTGTGTCTCATTTGTCTTTTTTTTTTTTTCTTACACTCAAGGGCTGCATTTGCCTTAGAACATAGTTTAATTATGAATGATATAAAGTCATTCAGTCTTTAACAAAATCATGGAAAAACATTAAGTCCAAGAAGCAGAAAAGAGATCAGAAATGCACATTAACAGCAGACTGATTACTTCCCCATACCATACAAGGGCCAAGTGATTTGTATCTTATCATATTAAACAGGCTTACCACAATCACATGGAAATTATTCTCCATTTTAATTTCTTTTTAATTCTAATCAACAAGGTGACAGAAGAACTCACAAAGATGCTTTTTGAATGACTTAGTTATTTCAGTGCTCCTAAAATAACTTCTCATAATCTTCTGAAGTGACTTGATTTTGAAGATCTCTAGCATTAAGTAAGAAAAAAAAAAAAAGACATGACCTACACAGAATTCACTTGACTATTGCTGCAACCTCACCCTGTCATGGCAGCAAAACAAGCCTGTTTCCCAGTCCATCAGTCAGAAAAAAGTTCAAGACAAAAGGAGGAACTGTATTTCCCAGAATGTTTTCCAGAGGTTGAAAGCTGTTTCAGTGACAACACATACTCTTACAGTCTTTATTACTTAAATGATCTCTGTGTTTTTACATCTTTTTTTTTTTTTTTTTTTTTTGGTTCCTGGTTTAAGGGACCCATTTTGGTCAGTTGTTGAGGTACGCAAGTTAGTGTTAATAAAGTTGTAATATTCTGAACTATGCAAGTAATAAATACTAGTACATTAATAAAAGATATGACTCAAGTCAAGCCCAATATGCTTTCCTTTGGTTTCAAGGGTTTTGTCCAAGCAAAAACATTAAGTTTTTGTTGTATGAGATTCCTTGAGATTATATGCTTATATTAGATAAGAAATAACTTAATTTGTGATTTGTAATCCTGCATTAATTCTTGTTCCCCTATAAAATTTGAAGACTTTAAAATTATCTTGCTAAACCACATGATCTTAAGAAGCAGAATTGTATGTACACTTGTATCTAGAATACTGATGATTTTCTGTCAAGATGTTGTTTGGGGTTTTTTTCCCCTCTAGGCTTCCTACCTCTACTCTGATGTTCACAGCCAAATTTGTGAAATGCTTTTCTCTCACATCTTTTACAGATGATCTTAAACTATGAATTGCTGCCTAAACGTGCAGGTTTTGTCAGAGCAAGTTTAGTCAAGAGAACCCTCACAGAATGAAAGCTGACTCATTCATAAATTCCTAAATACATGCTACATTTTTTTCCGTCTTTCCCTGTTACAATTGTCAAAAACTATCAACTTTGTTACTGGTGCTCCTTAAAAAGCCTGTTGAATTTTACAGTGGGAATTATCCTTCAGCTTTTTATGAGCACTAATGATTTGTAGGTTTAGTAAGTTCTAGCCTTTTTCTAGTCCAAGCAATGCTGGTTTCCCCTTGGTTATTCAATACTTCAACATATTTTAATACAAAGCTAAGTTACATCCTCTGAAGGCAGTGTAAGCTTGCCATGCATTTGAGAGAATTTCAAAATTTGACAAACATGCATCAAAATCCTAAAGCTTTTCATCTTTGGGTGCTATGGACAGGGCACTTTCTCTGTGTAAGTAAGTAACTTACTGGTGGTATTGGTTTAGGAATTATGCTCTTTTTGTTAAAAAGGAGATTTATTTGGTTTTGCTTTTCAAGTCTTCTAATGCAGCACCTTCCAGTAAGTAAATGTTGCTGCGAATACTCTGCAAATTTTTGTTATGTCCAAAACTAATCTCATATAGGGTAGCTTTTTAATAACAAAAACTGCTACAGAACAGCAGTACCTGAGTGCTGTTACCAGCTTTGGCTTTGGGTTCTTACCTCAGGATACTTCCATTTCAGAGGAAAAAGACACCACCTTTTCCCAGGGGAAAAAACAAACAAACAAACAAACAACACACCTCCTTCCAAAAACTACATTCACCCTTGTTCTACAAGACCAGGTTTCTCCAAGAAGTACTCAACAGCATGAGAAAATGAAAGCTGAGAATAAGACAAGATGAGGAAATTGTGGGGATTTTTTTTTTTTTTTTTTTTGCAAGAGAAAGGAAAATAAATCCAAAAAACTAGCACTGTGGGAAAGCAGAGTGAATCAAGTACCATAGTCTACAAATGAAACAAAAGATTGAAAACTCTGACTCTAATTGGCAGTCATGAAAGGATTAGACGCAGACCAGAATTTGCTGCTGCTCTGAAGTTAATATCTAGTAGATAGGCTTTCTCTTTTTCTCCATGTTAAAACAGGTAAGGCTACTTAGTTTGGCACCTAAGATGTTTATATGGAGGAAATACCTGTAGATACACCAAGCTGAAAAAGAGGGTGATCACGTGAGATTGCTGGAAAGATCTGTGGGTTCTAAGTTCTTCTCCAGACTTTGTTCAATAAGATTTTTATCCACAAAGTACTTTTCACCTAAAAATTACAACTCTCCTGTATTCACCTGACAGTGAAACTATACAGGATTTTTTTCTACCTTTCACTAAGCCATGCTTAGTCTACGATCATATATATAGTGAGGGAATTACCCATCTCACAACAGTATCCAGTTCAACAGGACACAGCCATATCACAAACAGCTTAACAAATTAATGCTTCATCCCACTGAGGCTAACAGGGGATTTTATAATATGCAAAACACTTCAATCTAATTCAGGATTTTGACAGAAAATGTTTGTTAACCCCACCTACTCAAGGCACTGAGGATTCTGCTTTACAATTCTTGCACAGTCTGGCATTTATACTCAAATTGTTTTTATGCTCTGAAAAGAGAGTGATACATACTAAATAACCAAACCATTTCCTGCCATATAGTGTGTGGTTCTTTTGCTACCTCCCACTCTAACTTTAAAACTTTCTAATCCTGCCACATCTAATCCTGTTTTTAGACTTCAATCATTCCAGCAACGTTTTCAGGTATTTGTTCATGCTATACTGTACTTTTCTTCTCCAGTGTTTTGTCCAAAGCTCCAGTTTCAAAAGCCTAAACATCAAAGCCACATTTCTGTCTCATTCAGAGAACAAGAACATTTGCATATTTATCAGAGTGCTGTTGAACTCTTTTGTACTTTCAAATCTACTCAAGAGTAACATAATTCATGAAATTCTCACTTCTCCCACACACACTAGCACACTCCCCAGAGTCAGAGTTTTGAGACTCCATAGTTATATTATGCTCCATATGGTGCAGATTTCAGATCTCTCATAGTGCCATTTGTTGTTTTCAAGGCCCTTATCAGGTTCAGCACATTCATTACAAAACCACAATACACATGACTACACCTGCTTTGACTACAACTGCTTCTTATGCTTACTCTCACTTGTTAGCTGTAGAGTGATACTGTTCTCAGCTCTGCATAGATCAAGTATAGCATTCAAGATGAATTTTAAAAAAGATCCAAGGGACTCGATTTTTTATAATATATATGAAATCCACAACACTGTAAAACAGCAAATCTAGACAAGGAATGAAGCCAGTTCCAAAGTGAAGCACTCCTGAAAAGTTCTAGTGTATCCTCTGTACACAGACTGATGCAAAAAATAGATGTGAACTCTCCTCAGGTTTGTTTTTCATTACTGTATCTCTATTAAGCTCACATTAACAGCCTCTGAGCTGTGACAGACATGTATGTCCATTTTTTTCCTTCAAAGCATTTCTTGTCCTACTTCACTGTTATCTGTAGGAATTGTCTTTCCCGGCAGCATGGGAGCATATAACCTTGCCTGGTCTGTCTCAGACAGAGAAGTGAGACAACATACATCCTCCTTTAGTTGGCTACATCCAGTAATAGCAAACAAATGTCACAAAAACCAGTCTGATGAGTAGATGAAAAGTAGTATGGGAGAAAACAAAATATCCAAAGTGTTTCATCAAAACACAGATGCAGTGCTCTTTGGAGCAGAGAAATGCTGCTTCTGCAGAGTGAGAAGTTTCACTTCTCTTGAAAAAAACTTTATCATGTGTCACTCCAGGCTAGCTCTAGACTTCTCATCAACCAGACCTTGAGAGCTTTCTGAGCTCCCAGGGTTACACAATCAAAAGTGAAAAAGTCAGATCATGGAAAGGAAAGCACCCACTGAGTGATAATAGTAACTTGACATAAAGGGGGTGGGGGAGAGCAGGAGTCAGAGCAAAATGCTAAAAATAATTGAAGGAACAGCAGCTTATTCAAGAGACAAGCTACTTATAAAACTTTCACATAATCATCACTGAAACTTTCACAATGCAATTATCTGCAGAAACTGAGGAAATTAAGACATGTTTAAATGTGACTCTGTGACAGAAGTAGACAGTCACGTTCTGTACAAGGACTTAAGGAACAGAAACCTGATTTTACTGAAGCTGTGGAAACCAAAAGGGTTTTGGCACAGAGTGCCAGCAAATAAAAGCAAAGAAGAAAACTCCTACTGCTGACTTTAGTTCCTCTCTGATGGCGACACCTCTCATCCTTTTCTGCGGATAATTTAGGTCTATGAAAACCCTGATGGATGTCTTGAGAGTATGTGAAAACTCTTTGGTTAAACCAGTTCATAGCTCTAAGTCTTTGTGTTGAAGAACTGCTGCATGCCTAAATGGGTTTATTTGTACAGATTGCATAATCACTTTGGAATTGCTGTGCAAAGCACTTAGGGGAATTTGAGACCCCTGATGTATCACAAATACTGGAATAATCCAAGTTCTAAGCTACTGTCTAAGGTATTGTTCTTTTCCATTTGACTGTCATATTCACAGATGTGAAATGAGTATATTTAGCTGTCCTAATCCTGCAACTTGGGGGGGGGGGTGGTTTAGCATATTCTTAACATATTTTAGTCTAAAATTTTCTCATATTATATTTCTTTACTGAAATACATATATGCTTAATCATTAAGGTTAAAATTCTGAAATGTTTACATCCATTATAACATTTTTGACAATATTTTCAATTCTTACAACTCAATTCTTTTCAAGTCAATCTCACGTGAAAGGAAATACAGGAGTAAAACTCTTAATTTACCACCTTATTCAAAATCATCATCTTCCGGGCATGTAATCCAGAATATAAAGCTAAATTATTAATGAACTTAAGAGCCCCTAGGGCTTACAAGTTCAAGAACAAATCCTAGAGGCAAATGACCGAGTATTCTTGCTGTTGCATCATTTACCTTGCCGTCACCGCACTACTCCAATGACTAAGTATGAAGAGCTTTGCATTACTTTCTGTTTTAAAATAAAGCAAGCTTTTGAAAGACATTCATATGTTGAATAACACTTAAGACTTTTCTTTCAGGCCCTATGATGCTTATTTATAGAGTTTACTGAGAAGAAATACAAAGAACTATTAAAAACATGTTTTTCACAGACACACCTAAATCTCATAATTTTCCCAACTTTGTGCTGACCCTGTTTGATTGTAACATTTCATTGCAGTGTCCATTTTGTTTCTTCCTCTTAGCAAACCTGACTGGCTATGACACTGAGCAATCTGACACAGCTTCAAAGCTGTCTGTTTCTGAGCAAGAGCTTGGTCTAGATGACCTCTACAAATTCCTTCCAAACTCAATTGTCCTTTGCTTCTATGAAACACAAATACAAAACATGTTTCAGAATCCGCTTCCAGCCGAGGAATAGTTCAGTCATTTTCTTTCTGAATTTTGTCTTAATAATTACATGATATTGAAATGTTTTGTATGTATATGTCCTTACAAAAATTTCTTTTCCAAGATTTATACTTGTACATTCTTAAGTGCAGAGACCTTCTTAACATGGTCTCTATAAAAGTCAGATGAAACTCACATCTAAAACTTTACCTTCTATAATATTCACAGAGCTCTTTGAAATTAAACAAATTAATTTTGTCAAAGGAGAAATGCACAGTTCTTTACATTAGAAAAATCAATCTTACAGGTGTCCTTACATGAGGAATAAGTGAAGAGGAATCTTTAATGAGGCCTAACTTGAGTAAAATATTCCCTAGGCAATATTTTCCAGCCCTTCTAGAAATCAGCTGAGACAAGACTCACTGTTCCGTTACTTACATCAACATGTGTAAAATGTTTGGTAGTGTTCTGAATGAACTATGCCCATATATAAATAAATATATAGAACACTATGCAACAGAACTAGTCTACCATCCCCAACAGTATTCAGCTAATAACATAAAATCCGATATTATTTTTTGTTAGAAATTCAAAGGAATTCTAAAGTTCCTATGTCCTACTTCTGATAAGTGCCATTGTAACAAATTATACTGAATAATATTAAAAATACTTAGGATAAGTTAATAGCAATTTTGAAGTTTAGTTACATTTTTTTAAAAGTTGTTTGTCAGTGATTCATTGGCAGAAAATAAGGGTCTTGCAGATTCATGGGAAAAGAACTTCCTCTCCTCCCCAGCTGTACAGATGCCACGTTTGGCTTTTTGGAGGTGGTAGAAAGGCAGGCTGGGGAAGAGACAAAGGCTAAGCCAAATTTCCTTCCAGAAGAAGTGAAGTTAGACTAGAAGTGACCAAAGTACATTTTTTAAGAAGAAAAGCAGAAGTCAACATTTTCACTTGATCTCAGACTCTCCATTGGAAAGACACAGTCCAAGATGCCTATGGGTCAAATACAGATGTGGTTCACACACAGATAAGCCTATTTAAATGCAGTAATTTGTTTGATGAGCAGAGTTTTCAAAAGAATCAACTTATTCTTCTTGATGTCTGACAGAATTGCCACCTATTTCGAAAGAAACACCCCAGCTACAAGTAAGCACTTTTTATAAATCCGGTCTTTTATCTTAATTCCTAACATTTCAGATCTAGGTCTTTTAGTATTAGCAGTGTCTTTTGTGTCACTAAAGATCTGTTTTGTTGGTTCATTTTAGGAGTAGCCACTCTCAGGAATAAAGATGAAATTCCTGTTACTTGTAGCATGGAAAACCATAGGTTGGCTTCTACTGTGTTCCTGGAATGTATTCCACGTATCATCTATATAGAGTAACGATGCAAAATAAAACCTGGAAAAAATAGCTCTTCCAAAAGTAAAAAGGACTCTGTATTTCAGCAATGCAAACAGATTTGAAATTTTACTTATAAAATACAGAAAATAAGCAGGATGCTCCTGTTACTATGGCTTTCTATGCTAACTTTACTCATCAACAATATTGGGAAGAATTCTAAGAAGGATGCAATTATTAAATAACAACTCTGCATTTCTAAGTACCTTAGCAGTAAAGCTTTCCCTTTCTGTTTTACTCATGACCATGCATATTAACTATTTATGTTTCAAGACTGGTTAATTCCCATACCCTCCTCCTAAAGGGGAAAGAATACCTCCCCTTAAGAACTAAGGAATTGTCATGGGTTTTGAAGCAGGGCACTGAGTACTACCAACATACTAAAATTGTCAGGAATAACACCCCTAAAATCCTGATTTGTAATATCAGCAGAATACATGGAGCTGCAAGAATGAGGAAATAGCATATCTTTTTTTGGATGATTGTGCTTTTTTTGTACAAAATAGGTGGCATCCATTTTATCTGGCTTTTAAAACATGTTCAGGAGAACCTTTTCAAATAGGGTAAGCATGCCATATACCCACTCTCTATGCCGCATAGAAAGAGATGCTTCTGTATTGCAATTCATCAACATGCAAATTGGTGCAAGTCAAAATGTTTCACATACATTTATCAGTTGCAATCAACCTTCATTTAATAGTTTCTTAGTCCTGGCATGCAATTTGTGCTCTAAAATGAGAGAGAAAATTGAGGTAAGAAAGGGTTTTAAAAAGCAAGAGAGAATGAGATCAGAATAACCAGCAGGTCAGTGATGAGGAACTCATCTGTGCTGCAAAACCTGAACCAAACCACTGTTCTGAACAGGCACCACTGGGGTTTACATTTCAAAGGAGTGCCCTAATCACTAGGCACACTATCTCTGATCTAATGAATATATAATTGTATGTTCAAAGTGGAACAGGTCCAACAGGAGAAAGACACATCTGAGCAAAGCTAGGCATTCATCACAGACAAATTCCTGTTACATATCAGGCAGAGGGAGGCAGGTCAATCCCATTTTCCCACACCCTGGGTAAGTATTCTTATGATGACTGTGAAGTCTTTTCCTTTCCCTGCAAGAAAACATGTGAAAGAGAAAATTTCTGCCAGTGTGCAGTAGAAGTACAAAAGAAAAAGATACCTCCAAAAAGTTGGTGACGCAGTGTTTCACATCCAACTTTCACGCTGACATCAGTGATATACAGTCAAAGACAGAAACAATTAGGAGAAACCACTGCTGGTACCTTGGCTGGAAATTCACTACACAGATAGTAGGTATTGCTCCAAAATATTTAACATGAGGAATGTGTGTTATTTTTATTGCTATTAAATATTCATTTTCTTTTTTAGGTTTGTTTAAAATTCTATTCAAAGCACAAGCATGGTAATTTTAAGCATTAAGCATCTCCCCATTCCCACGATACGCATCAACCTAATCTAAAGTCAAACATATATTAATGCATATACCTCTTCTACATGGTCTCCAAAGATATCCAACAAATAAAAAGATCCATGTGAAAGTTCAAGATGGACATTTGTTATTGAGAAACTAATGGGATACATATAAATGTAATCAAAAGAATCTCTCCACTAAACAGCACTTTTGACATAGGAAGCATGTGATATGTTCTGTCATAGTGGTAATACAACAAAATAAATATCTAGGGCATGCATATGCTTGTTCTATGCCAAAGCTGACACCCTGAGAAGGGTTTAGATTCTGAACAAAAGCAACAATCAGTGAGTTAACAAATAGCTTTTCAGCAGGCAAATGAAATGCCTATTAAAGACTGGTCTTAAGAGGAAAAAACCTTAAAAATATCTTTGTTTTCTCAGTAATCAGATGTGGTGGGATGCATGAACAGGAAAGGGAGATGGTTGTTCTACATGTAGCAATCCATTTCAATGGCTGCCTCAGCTTTCTCTATAAAGCAATGTCATTGCTTTCATAATCTCTGAAATGATCCATAGCTTTGGTGTACATCAAGTATGCTCAAGATTTCAATAAAATCTTTTATTTCTGGCAAAGGTGTTTTTTTTTTTCCCCTATTATGAGAAAATTGAAAATATGGGGGGGTGTCTGTGGCTACATGTGCATAAGCACAACATATCCTGACCCTCTTTTCTTGATCTCTTTTAAATTTAGGTGGGACATTTGCCAATACAGCTGTAACAACTTACAGAACCATGATCCATATGAATCTCCCCCAAATATTTCCCTCCTGCAGTCACTTCCATAAGGATTTATAAGGTTTAACACCTTTCTTTCCTACAACATGGAGTTAGCACAAAAGGTCAATGGCATACAATGATGGGCAAGTATTCATCTGTCCCTTTCACCTATTCAAGATTCAGAAACACATCATGGGCTTTGCCTCTTCTCAATTATTACAACTATATGCATCAGTACAAAGGGGATAATGCATTTAATGCCGTAACGCTTTTAAGCCACTGAAATATATAACTAAAAAGAGAAATGATTTGATAATAATGTAGTTGTAGAGAGAGTAAATTTTAATTATGATTTAGACTTCAGTGTCACAGACACATTGTAGTTACTCAGTGTTGAAATAGTTTACAAAAATCCTAGTATGCTGCAACATGCATGACAATTAATGTAACAAGTGGCTACAAGGTAATTCTCTGTAGAATTCACAATCTGCTATTAAAACAACAAATGTAAAAACGGTAAGAGGATTTAGAATAACAGAAGAGAAATTGCTGAAGCTTTAGAAAGTGAATTAAAAGTTTTACATGTGACTCTACTAAACAAGATTTCAACTTTTGCCTCAAGCAACTTGTTAGATCTGTGCCAAAACCTGTAACATGATACTGAGATTTTAGAGATATAATTTTACATGCAAATTAATATGACACTAGATGAATTCAATGCCTGGGCACTTAGGTAAAAAAAATTTGACATGACCCTTTCCAACTAGTCTGAATTTACAAATGCCTTATCTTTGAGCCTACACCACCAATACATGTGCCAATACCAAAGAACAAATGGAACATATTACATGTTTGGCATTACGATCCACCCTCTGTTCTTCCAAAGTGCTCAGTACTCATTTTGAGACAAGATGCTTACAGAGCTTTGTTTAATTTAGATTCAAATATTTCTACAACAGATATTTTAAATTGGTTTTAAAAAAATATTTTCCAGTCAAATTTAACACTAATGAATAAAGAACACTTTGGTGAAACTAAGCAAACACATGTAACTAACCCACTTACTTCACTAAGAAATGCATTTCTAAAAACTTACTGACTTACAAGAACTAATTAATCTTTTCTCACTGTCACCCTGGCTTCACACAATGATTCTTAATTATTAGTGTTTTTTTTTTCTTTAAATGCCAGCCCAAAGTTGAAAATCATTATGACAGTTAATAAAAACAGCTTCCTTTCAATGAAGTAGCATGGCATACACAGAGCAGCAAGTCATACTGCTTCATTAGAAAAATTTAGACAACATAGTCAGAAAAGCAAGAAAAATTCAGATCTGAACTTAAGTTTGTTCTGCATTATCTGCAAATGCATATTTGTGTGAGTCATCCACAGAAAGTGAACCCAGAACTCAAACAGAACAAGTGCTATGAATACCAAATTTCAAAGTGTGGAGTGTTTATACACCATCTGTTGTTCAAGACTCCCATATTTCATAAAACTTTTCAAATTTAAATTTACTGTGTTAACTTTTGGAATATTATAAAAGGGCTCACTTTTTTCATTTAATTTCATGGCAAAATTCTACAAACAGGACACTGAATTGAAAGGAGGATTATTTTTTGTTGGGTGAATGAAACTGAAAGGGAAGAATAGGAGCACATGAAAACATGACTAAACCCCTAATTATCTCAAAGAACAATACCCCAGTGAACATGTAAGATTTCTTCCAGATTTCATATCAAACTCAGCCACTACAAATAGGTAAAAAGAATAGCCCTATTTCTAAGCTATGCCCAGTATGAAAAAATAAATTCAACTCTATTTAAAGTGGTCACAAAATAGATAAAAAATAAGAATTTAAACTAATGAATTGCCCTGGTTCCACATTAATGTTATACTTCCAGAAAGCCTCTCCCTTGCCCACCCAACAAGGATCCAGTAAGCCAGCTTTTCAGAGGAGCCTGAAATTTGAGTCTGAAATTTGTAAGCTCATGACAATAGTTAAATCAGTGAGACCATGTTTGCTAGTGGAAACATGGCCAGGGAATACTGCACTGCAAAACGCAGCAGATGAGTATTTTCAAAGACAGAGCACCTTCCACAGCTGTGGCTGAAATGTTCACTGAAACTGCTTAAAGGTATTCTATCTACAGGAATGAATCCTGCACTTATTTACTCCACATGTACTTCTGTCGAGAATAATTGTATTGATTTTCCACAGGTGAAAAGATTCTGGACCAGGCTCTTACACTGGATATCATCTTTCACATACACCACGTGCCACCTACTCTCTCAGCAGGACAAATTCAAGATTAGTCAGTATTGATCGGTAGGGTACAGTTAGTCTGCTGCTCTGTTTACCTTTTCCTGATAAGCCTTTACAGAATTTTTACCCTCTCCCCAGTGATTAAAAAGACTACTGTGTTGACTTAATTAATCCATTTTCTTCTTCATTCCTGCAACTATTTTCATTTTTCTTTTATAGCAAAACAATCAACTCTTGCGTAATAGTTATAATCCTAAAAATCAGAAGACTACTTCATCTGAGCTTGCTCTTACTATGTCCATTCTCAGAAATCTGTCACAGGTTATTTTCTAGTCTTTTTTTTTTTTTTTTCCCCCCTGTAGAGGATGACTTCTTTCATTTTATTTAGAAGCTAAAATTCTACTTTGCTTTGAATTCCTTCAGCTCTTTTTCCACTATCTGAGGTCTTATAGAAGTCTTATCTGACAACCTGTACAAGAAATTCAACACTTCAGATTTTAATTTTGTACTTTATCCTTTAAGTCACACCTATAACAACATGCTGTTTTTATGGAGTTCTTTTTACATTAGCATTGCTGCAGTTACCCTACACATTAAAACACACCCTCTTGTGAAAGAGCAAATCACTCTTCTGACCAAATAATGCAAGAAATCAAAATTTTGGTTTTCCTCTTAAGCTTTAGAAAACACATAGTGACTGTAAAAATGTACAAGACAGCCTTTCTTCCAGATGGTACAACTGACACCAGAATGCACCTGCAACTGTTCAGTGTGAGCTTACCTTTCAGAAACCTTTCTCCTTTGCTCAGCTTCTTTTCAACAGAAGGAAAAGCAGCTTTTAGAGGCATTGCAGTGGACTCGGTGGTAGAAAACAGGTGAAGAAGTAGGATATATCACTACACTCTCTGGCTCTCTTCTTCTAGGACTGCTACTTTTCCCATTATAGGGTAAGTTTCTCTTATCCAGAATACTGGGCCACATTCTGCTTTCACAGCTCAAACACAGATTGTGAGATCAACTGCTATTTTTTATGAGTTTTTCCCGCAGAGGATGGAGAAGCCAACAGGTGTGCTAAAGCAGAAGCAAGGAATAACCGGAGGTACCTGAGGTACTACACTGCCTCCACAAAAAGGACACTGGTGAGGGATCAATGCTCCAGGTGAGGAACAGGATGATTAATAGCTCCTAACAAGATCCGCCTGTTGCTCATATCCCATTGGTGTGCCACCTGCAGCAGCGCAGCCTCTCAGTCCTAATGCCATCCCATCCTAGTCCCACTCCTAATGTCCACTGCTAAAGTAAACCTAGGTATTAACCATTTCTAAAGAGCAAATGAATTTGTTCTATATCTCCTTGCAAAACTTCTCAACTCCCTGTTTAGTCTTCCTCTTTGCTCACCCTCTGTAGTATCACTATTTCAATGACTTCATGATTTGTTCTTTTTTATCATATTTCCTTTAAAAAACAAAACAAATGTTTTTCTGCTTTCTTGAATATTTTTCAGCATTTCATTACCATATTTCTGTTTTCCAACTCTCTATGAAGTCTTGCAATTACTCTATTTTGGGTTTCTCATTTTGTCTGATATTGACTTTAATGTATTCAGGCTTTGTTGCAGTGACAAAATAATATAAGAAAATGCATTCCCTGTATAATTAAATCTAACAGAAATCTAAGGGAACTTAACTTCAGGTCTAGTTAATTAGCTCTTGAAATGCTGCTAAGTAAACTAAAATCTAGGAAAAAAACTTAGAGTCTTAGGTTTAATAAATATTCAGTGAAAATGTCTGTAAATCTTTTTGCTTTGGACATCATCTGATTAGACTGCCTTATACAAACATATATTTAAAACCATATCCATAAAATTCCCCAAGAGGGAATTCTTATTCTTTCCTGCAAAGGGAATTGTTTCCCCGAAATAGGTCACATGCTGGATATCAGATGCTGCACAAGGCTTAACTGATTAGATGAGGTAAAGAGGGACAAAGAGGATATTTATGAACACACAGGGAGAGGGGAAGTGAACTTGTAAGAAGCCTGAGGAAGTCTCTGGGAAGCTGGATAAAGCAAATAAGAAGGTGTGGCTGGACAGAAGGTAGGGAGGAGTGTTGTGTCACTCGACAAGATGGCAGAAACCTGAGATAAAAGGGTGAAGAATTTAATTCTCAATCCTAGAAGGGTTTGTAGTGGTTTTTCTTTGGTGAAATAAGCAAGCCTCAGAGTAACCACTTCTCTTTGAGGCTTCTGGGTGATGCTTTGAGTGTTAATATTTATAAAATGATAGTCATTAACAAGTGGCAACTTTGTGTGACAAGAGACAAGCCGAGAGAGCCTCTTCTGGAAACCACACTACCTTCACTTATTCAAGCTGATCCCTAAAACAGCAGGGGTGTATTGCGTAAGAAAAACTGAAGCAATCCCAAAAACCTGGGCTGATACTGCCTTTGCTTATGTGTCTTCCACCAAAGGAGAAACTTTACATCAGCATTTAAAACACATGAAATAAAACAAACTGGGAAGAGAAGGGCAGTATAAGGGAGAGTGAAAGAGAGAAAGCAGTAATTACTTTCTGTTTGATACCTAGGTACAAGATGGGAATAGAAAGAAAAAATACCTGTCTAGGGACTTCAGCAATTCTTAAGAAGCTGTTGAAATATGAAGAAAGAACTGCAGGGTATTCTTATTGCTGAGTGAATTCAAAAACGTATTTTGAGCTATGATGTATATAGAAAAGCTGATGATAATGAGAAAATAAGCAGAGATAAATCTGAAGAAAATATTTTTTAAATTTATTTACTAGGATGGCATTAGGCTACAATTAGTATTGGGGAAATCTCCTGACAAGATTCAGAAAAAAATAGAACTGATGACATTTGAAATTTACGGACAACAGGAAATGCTACTATATAAGCAAGTTGCTTTCAGGTCAAATGAGCAGGAAATTTTTTTCTGATCTAACAAAGTAGCAAATATAGTTAATGTAAAATATTTCATAGGAGGTATCATAGATGAAGTTTTATGAAAAAAATCCCCTTGGAAAAAATTTTTACGAAAGCGCTTCAGAGATCTCTCACGTAAGTGCACAGGAAGAATGGTCTTGTCTTTCTCAACTTGTTATATCAGGTACTCATTTTCATTTGGACCATTACTCAACAGAAAGTGGTGAAACTTAGGAACACAGTTGGCAAACGAAAGAATGCACACAATCAAACCTATCAAAACTTGTCTGTGTAAAAATGACATGCAATATATTTATATAACAAAATAAATATATGAATAAATGCCAGCCAAACTCATCTGCCCCCAAAGCCATCATTAATTTCATATAATTTAATACACTTGCTGCTGCATGTTTACCCATGTTTTCAGAATTTCATAAAATATGCATGATCTGAAGTTGCTAATTGGCAACTGAAAGGCTTTCCTTTCATTACTTATTGACTCCATTCTTCTCCTGAACCAGTTCTAATTAAAGGAGAACTTAGCATTCTACCTCTATGAACAGTGCCATACCCCTCAGGTAAAATTTCAGTAGGGGGAATTTTGTTATTTTCTTTTCTGTTTCAGTGGTCCCAATTTTTTTGCTGCACATACATTGCTTACTGTTTTAATCAGAATTTTTATCATACACTAAATGAACATGAACAATATGGATATGCTTAGGGGCTGGTAATAGGACCAGTGCTGTTCAACATTGTTGTTGGTGACATGAACAGAGGGATCCATTGTCCCTTCAGAAAATATGTCAACCACAGCAAGCTGGAGGAAAAGGATGCCATCCAGAGGCACCTGGACAGGCTTGAGAGGTGGGCCTGTGTGGACCTCATGAAGTTCAGCAAGGTGAAGTGCAAGGTCCTGCACCTGAGTCAGAGCAATCCAAAGTGGAAATATAGGCTGGGAGGAAGATGGATTGAGAACAGTCCTGGGTAGAAGGATTTGGGGCTGTTGGTGGCTGGGAAGCTCAACATGACCTGGCAATGCATATTTGCAGCCCAGAAAGCCGCGTCCTTGTCAAAAGCAAGTCAGCCAGCAGGGTGTGGGAGGTGATTCTGCCCCTCTGCTCCACTCCCATGAGATCCCACCTGAAGTGCTGCATCCAGCTCTGGGGTCCTCCACACAGGAAATACATGGACTTGCTGAGGTGAGTCCAGAGGAGATGATCAGAGTGCTCGAGTATGTTTCCTTTGGGCAGAGGCTGAGAGTTGGAGATGTTCATCCTGGAGAAGAGAAGGCTCCAGGGAGACCTTACAGCACCTTACAGTACTTAAAGGGGGCCTACATGAAGGCTCGAGAGGGGCTTTTAAGAAGGGCATGTAGTGAAGGGACAAGAGGTAATGGCTTTAAACTGAAAGAGGGCAGGTTTAGATTAGGCATTAGGAAGAAAGTCTTTATCCTGAGGATGGTGAGACACTGGACAAGTTGTGCCCAGAGAGACTGTGGATACCCTGTCCCTCGAAGTATTCAGTGCTAGGTTAGATGGGACTGGGAGAAACCTGGTCTAGTGGAAGGTGTCCGTGCCCAAGGCAGGGGAGCTGGAACTAGAGGATCTTTAAGGTCCTTTCCAACCCAAACTATTTGAAGATTTTACAATCTTATGCTCAAACTGACCCCTAAGCATGAAAAGGCACAGGGTCCTGCAGGCTTATTGTCTAATTTCAGGTTGTTGCCACCTTCCTCCTTTCTTTTATTTTGTAAGATCACTAAATGGAAAGGCCATTTGGTGAAGGAAAGACAAAGGGTTATGGAGCTGTGATACAACTATACGTACTAGGGAGCTTTCACGCAAAATGTAATTTAAATGCAAGGGGTTTTTTGTGTGTTTTTTTTTGTTTGTTTGTTTTTTCTGTTAAGTGCTGTGCAAACACAGATCACAAAGAAGTTTACCATCCAAGTGCAAGAAGACACATAGAATACTGGTGGTACAAAGAAACAGATAGGTGAATACAGGGAACCAATGGGATGTGCTATTCAGCAAGTGATGCCAAACACAAAGTTGGAACAGCACAGTGACACAGGCCTGTTTTGGTAGAAGTGGTGAAAAGAACTATTGGTAATTTCCAGGATAATCAACTTAACACCAACTTTCAGGAAATTTCTTCACAAGTGTCTTCTTCTCGTCAATAAAATATTTTGCATGAAAACACCCAGAATAAAGCATTCACCCTGCATAAATCCCTGTCCTCCCCACTATCTCTTCCAGCCTTGCCTGAGCACCCTGGGCTCTGACACTTCTGTGGCTGCACAGTCTTTTGCTGCACTGAGCTGTGTGCTGAAACTGCATATTGTTAACAGTGCTGTGAGGATATGATCAAGCTAGGGAGCTCCAAATCTGACATTTTTCGACATCTGATTTCTGACATGTGATGGCTTGTCTGCTTGGAATTAGGGGGGGAAAAAAAAAGTGAAAAAAAGCAAAGAAGGTTGACCATTAATGTACAGAGCAGAGAATTATAAATGAAATTAAATTAAATTCTACTCACAGGAAATAGAATTTTTAAATGAACCAAAGAGAATAAGGCCTAAGGAAAACTATCCTGATACCACCAAAATTTGGTGTGTTTCCACTTACTTTAATAAAATTCTGGGCATACAAAAGATTTCCATTATTTCTAGCATTGGAGATAGTGATGATGATTGAGACAATGAATGGAAGAAAAAATTTGTTTGGCACTAATAGACAAGAAAGAAAACAGCAATGGGATAAAAACTTCATCTCTCGCAAAAACAAACCAGGTCAGGGACGAATCACTGACACATAATACACAGTGAGAGGTGTGAAATATGCCTCAAAAATAACTAATATAGCTGCACAACAAAAACTATTAGTTTCCATTAGCCTTTTCAGTAGAGAAGAACGATCAATGTCAAAGATGGATTTGAACACTTGCACTCATTCCAGGTGAGGACTGGAGCAAAAGTAAGTGGATTCTTTGAACGTACCTAAATTACACAAATGAAAATTAGGAAGAAAAATAAATCATGTTTCTCTCCATCCAGTGAAAGCATTTGAATGAAGCAGCATACCCTTTTGATGATCTCCTCCTCTATACTTGTCAAGGAACATTTGGTTTCATTATTTGATAAACATAGTTCAGAGATAACTGAAGTTATTTCAAGTCCATTAATAACTAGAAACATAGCATGAACTGAAAAGCCCAGATTTAGTACCTGCATGCCATGGAGAAAACTAGTTAGAACAGAGCTGTCATAACTTTTCCAACTTAAGAAACAGTAGTGAAATGATAAGTACTGCAAAACTACAATCAGCTGTAGTTCCTTGAAATCTAGTCAGCTAAATATAATGGATTCCATAATTGGATGAATAAAAATTTACTCATTTATGAGATGATAAATCCTGATTCCAGGAAGGCTAGTCACGAAGCAGAACTTGATTATCCTAGCACTTTACAAACACAGAAGTAGATGACACTTTCAAGGTGCTGAGAGCAGCGTAATATAACTTCAGGAAACATGTACAGCTACAGTTGGATACACCTACACTGCCTTTCAGCATGGTCCTGAGCTGGTGGAGGTGTGTTAACCACAACACTCAGATATAGTCCTCATGCACCACAAGCTCACTCCTTTGTGTACTTCAACAGAGGAGGCAATTGTATTGCCTCATCGTTCAGTTGTGGGGTGTGGGGAAGGGCAGCTGAAGTTATAAATGCATAATCCAACCAACCTGCTCAGGTGACAAGAGAGAGTGACTGTGGTTCTGCATAGCCTGAGGAGGAATGTAGGGGATGCTTTAATGCATTTGCTGCAGGTGTAGGTTCAAAATCACAGTCTAGCCCTGGAGCATCAGTTTACTACATGATGCATTCTGCATGCAAATAAGGATTTGATCTGACCTATTTATCTGTCAAGATAGGTTTTGAAATCAGGAACCTTACAGTGTTGTCTGTGAGCACATTCCTCAGCATCACAGGAAGAGGTCCTGGGTTTCTGAGATGAACCCTGTGGCTGCTGCAGAAAACTGTAAAAAGTAATTCCCTTTCATAAGTTGGTCAAGCTTCACTTAAAAAATGATTCCTACCAAAAGACTATCCCACAAAGTCAGGCTTAGGAGGAAAGCTTAATGGCTTTGAAGGTTAGTAACTTTATTCAGTTTTCAGTTGAAATTTATAGATGGTCAATTCAGACTCATTTGTTATTCTGTCAACCATTTTCTTTAATCCACCTAATTATCTTCCCTCTCTGGTCTTTATCTTCAACTGTATTTGTAAATGACAGTAATCTCTTCTCTCAGACTTTGCTTTTCTAGACTTAATAGAAATACTAAATTCAGTGAGACAAGTTTTTAGAGTCTTTTCAGATGCCAGATTATTACCTAGAGTAATCTAGTAGCCATTTCCTGAACCTATCTTCATTATTTTTTTCAACACAGGAAAACAGACACAAGTGCAATATTCCAGCATATGTAACAATACTTTGGCACATAACTATCATATCTTTTCATATCTACAGGAAATACCTCCTTTGATATTGCTAGGCCTGCATATCTTTTTCAGTTTATCTTTTTTTACAACTACTTCATATACATTTACTTATACGAAACTACTTCATAAAAATGTTTCTCACCTGTCAGTTAATGAGCTGTACTTCCATACCATAAGTTCTTGTTCTTAGTTACAGGTACTTAACATATCACTCGGCATGATTAAATTTAATTATCTTTCTTTTACATCAGTTCTTGAGATTACCCACTGATCTCTTTAGCACACTTACATCCTCCCCATACTGAAAACTTTTCCCAATGCTGTGACATCAGGTAATTTCACTAAGATAGAGCACATCAAGTAGAAACGATTTGTGCTAAGATCATTACCAAGCAGAGTGAATCTTGGGAACCATCATAAAGGACTCATTAATAATCTTCCAACCTGACAGTTACCTCTTTAGAGCAATCTGTCATCTCCCATAAAAACAGGCACTATCCGTTTCAGAGCTTTTTCACTAATCCCCACAGTGTCCAGCACAATGCTTATTATGTTCCAGTCAAGAAAGGGAGAATAGATTTTCTTTTCCTAGGGAGTCAGTTTAAAAAAAAAAAAAAAAGTTATCAAATTTCTCTGGTACAATCTACCTTTACTAAACTGTGTTGAATTTTATACAATTTTCTATTTATTACCATGACCTAAATGTGAAAGAACATTAAGAGTTGTACCAAGTTTAGCATGCTATTTAGCTGAAACTATGGGCTGCAACATATTTTCTCCTCCATTATACCAATTTTCTATATTCAGCTTCAAATGTGTGACCACTGCTTTGATGAATGGATTAAAATTTTCATTTAGTTTATTTGAAGTTCTAGAAAGGAAATCACCTGTCCTCCCACAAGTTAAATTAATTTTGAGCTCTTGAAATTTTTCTTGGTCATATATTCTATTTTAAAATAATTTGATATTTTGCATTTCATGTTATTCAAAGTTATGGTCCTTCAAAAATATGGAGTCAAAATACTAAATTGTAGATGGCACAAAACCAATCACTATTTTATCTCACTAGATAGTGCTCCAAAACTTACTCCCTATTCCCTTTCCATTTAGATTTCCTTTCTATTTTAAAGATCTATTTCAGCTTAACTTTTGCCAAGTCTCACTTCTCTGTTAAATATTGACTTTTCAGATATACTTTTTGCCACAGACCAATCCTTTTTTCTAGTCTTGATATTCTGATAGAATTATCCTCCACTTAAGGAATTTTCTTCACAGCTTTGTTTTTTACTACGTTGCAAAAGTCATTCAAAGTCATTCAAAGTCTTTCAAAGTCAACTCCATTTCCAGTGTTTACCCCACAACTTAGTTGAATAATTTGTTCCATTGGTTTCCTAGAATTCTCCCTTTATATAAAAAGAAGCTCAATTAAAACATTTTCTTTTAATTTAAAGAATTATTTTGAAAGGACTCAGTCCTAAGTTCTTTGCTAAATTCGTATCCTCTATGACTTCTTTATTAATGAGATCTAAAATAGTACCAATTCTTTGTTTCAGTTACAATCTGATAAAGAAATACATTGCCAATTAAATCCAGGCTTATCTAATATCTGTTATTAGCATCACATGTCCTCCAAATAGAGAAGTTTTGTCTCCTGTAGAGTAACTTTCTCTCCATAAGCAGAAATACTAAAACTTAAACAACACTTGCCAAATTCAGTGAGAATAAGGGGATACCAATAAGCAAAGTCGGAGTGATACAGATGTAAAATAATTACTATACTAACATTAGTCTGTGTATTTTAAAAATCAATGACACACTAGAAACAGGCTGAGTGCATAAAAGCTAAATAACCCATAGGCCTTTTTTCCCACTGTATGTGTACAAAATAATTCAATTTATTATTTATAAAATATTTGCATAGAAAGATGAAAAATACACAAATAATGATATTAATTGAAGCACAAAATCAAGCCAGAACAAAACCTCTGCCTGCTGTGGTTTCTGTGAGGTCTTCACTCTGTAGATATGTGGCTGAAGAATTTTAAAAATCTTTTTGACTTGTTTGCTTTTATGAATATACATCTATCAGCTCTATCAGCAGACTAAGTAAGGCAATTAGCCTCTATCACCCTCTTAGTTAAGGCCAGATCCAAAATCCATTAGTGGCTGTGAAGAGCCTTCTATTGACTCCATGAAGCTTTAGATCAGTTTATGGGTGCAAGCCTGAAGCAAGATGAATGAACATGCCATCTGTGTTCTCCTATGGTCTGGTTTCTATTCTCTACCCATTCCTTTAGAATTTCTGCTGGTGCCTTTCCCTTTTTTTCTTTCTTTGCATTTTCTTTTTCACCAGCTACAATAGCATTCTCTTCTTCACTACCCCGTAAGTTAAAAAAGTACTGGATGCTACCATTTTTCTAGCTCATTTTCATAATATTCTCAGATTATAGCTTGCTTTCTTTTTTGTTTGTTAAATAGCCACACCCTACAACGTAAGATAGAGCAAAGAGCAACACAGTTTTCTCTCCTTCAAATATAAGAGGACACTGGTTTTGGTTAGCATATAAATACCAACAACAAAAAAAAAAGTGAATTTTTGTCACTTTGCAGCTTTAGTGGTAGTACTATTTATAATTCTCTGCTAAACAACACTGCTGCCTCACTAGGTTTGTTTCAAGGAAACTTTATTGCTAAGTGAGTTAGTATTTAATTGATGCATTACAGTATATAAAAAAAGAGAAAGGAGAGAGAAAAAAATGAACATAGGAGAAAGGGAAGATACAGGCACTTGTCTTTGCCTTATGACACTAGAACAAAATAATTAGAAAGAATGGTTTCTCCATCCATTTAAGTTTGTATACTGCTTTAAATTATTCATTCAGTTAGTGCCTTCTTTCTCAGTATGTCCAGAACAATGAACTGTTTTCTCAAATAATTTAGTGCTACAACAACAAAATTATTTAGGAGTGACTTACTTTTTCATTCAGTCTTGCCTGTGTCTAATGCCTTCAAACTTGTTTCCCAGCAGCAGTCCGTGGAATTCAGACTCTATCTTGGAGCACACAGATGTTGACTTAAAATCCACAGGAAAAAAACTTACAAAATCAGCTCCCATTTTCTGCAGTAGTCTCTTCAAATTGATGTTAACATAATTCTTGCCATCAATTAATTAAATGATATATATACCTAATGACTGTATTTGCCACAGTATAAATGCTAGAGATCCCAAATATATTCTGATGGGGATAAGCTGCCCTTTCTTACATACAAAGAGAACTCATATATGCTTTCCTTGCAGCACTTTTGTTTTAAACCATACACCATTGTCTATGATGCAAACACTGTGACCTTCAAATCCCTGAAATGCTTTGCAGTGCACTTTTAAAAGGACTTGCTGTTGCAGGAGAGGTTTGGATCAGTTGTTCTCATCAATGCAACAAAATTCATATAATTTCCCAAAAGTGCTTGGATAGCGCCAGAAACTCTGAAATTAATCTGAACAATCTCCCAGATGTGTTCTGGGACAATATAAATGTCAAAAAGAAAGACTTAAATGTGTTAAAATTTCTAGTTGTCCAGCTGATACTTCTGTATCCTAGCAATGATGTAAATGAGGATGCTCTCATTTGAAAATGAAAACAAAGCCATATTCCTTACTCCACATCAAACGAGGAGTCAGTAAACTGATTATCATAAATAGCTTTCTGAATAACAATTTTAGCAAGTATTTGGAGTACTAAAAAGACCTACACTTCAAGATAATCCATTGCAGCTGAAATAGAATGGGATGTGAGATTCAGTTTTATACCCACTCACTGAGTTCACACCTAGTGTTGTCTCTGGATTTTAGATTTCTTAAAATGCAAAATGGAACTTTTAAAAATGCAAAATATCCTAGTAGTCCCCTAAAACAACTGCCAGACTCCCTGGGAAAGTTTAACATCCTTGGCTACAGAAAGTCCCTCTAATCTACTGCCTTCCTGATACTCAAAATCATGAATTCCTGACTCCACAGTAGCTTTCCTTTCCTCTTGCTCCTTTGAAAGTAAGGGTCAAGCATCCCCATATCTACGGATGCAAGATGGGGACTAAAGTGCTTTCTTAGAAATGGAAACAGTATTCATAGTTCCTCCCCATCTTAAGGAAATCTTATTCATCTATACCTCCACCTGAATGGTGGGATGGGAACAGCTATCACGTGTCTTTTCTTCCCTCCCCATTAAATGAGTAGGTTAAGATTACCTCTGGCCAATTAAATTTCTTAAGTGATCCAAACCCAGGGGCATCACGTTCGTGAATGGTGCCAGTTGAAAAACAAGTAGTGATCTATGAGGAGCAGCACTCCCAGGAAAGCACAAGATCAGAATTAAGATCCTTAACATAACTGAAAAAAACCCCAACACTCGCTAATTCTGATAACCCCATTGCTAGGTATCTTCATGGATGCATTACTTTGATTTTTATTTATTTAAATAGTTATTTATATAGGTAATTATTACACTGTAATGTCTTCAAAAAAATTTATGCTTTCCAAAGGAAGGAAAGCAATTATCACCACAATTTAAAGACCTCTGAAAGCTAGGGCATTGGTAAGAAAAAGGTAAAACAAGAACAAAATAAACACCCTCACTGGAAATGGAAGAAATATAGGAAAATGTTGCATTTGCTTTTCAATGGTATTTTCAAGGGTATTTTTGTCATTCTTAATACAGAAATATTTTTAAAATTTGAAGATGAAGAGAGGATTTGGGGCCATTGAGATTTTGATAAAATTATTACTTTTATAATAATGCTTACAGTTCTAGTTCCACTTTCAACTTAACCTTTAAAAATAATGGTTTGTTATTCAGTTTCTCAATAAAACCTTTCTCTCTTATAGGTTGCAGATCTCTATGCAGTCTAAAATTCACCTGCAACTAAAGCCATCTGGTTTGGGGGGGGCGGGGTTAAATCCCCTAACAACCTCTTAATGACTTTGTTTTTCACTGTACACCTGACAACTAGGACTTTTTGTGGGGTTTTGGGACATGGTTATACTTCAAATGTGTTGCAAGACAAAGAACCTCAAACTAACATTGGCTCTGCAGTATAAAAAGGAGGATATTGGGTGAATTTAGCATAATAGCCCTATTGTTGTACATGTTTCTGTTCTGAAATAGTTAACGTGGTCATACTCTCTGTACCTCCAGGATTCAGTTTGGTTGCTGCACTGTGCTTCATTACTCAATTTGACTTGTGAATTTTTCATAGATACACTCTGATTTTCAGTGAACCAAGAGCTTTTTTTATCTATAAATCTCCTTTGCTAGTTATCTCTGGCATCCAGAGAGCTGATTTACCTGAGATAATACAATATAAGCAATATGTTTGTTAAGCATAGCAGAATAATATAACAGGAATGAAAATCTGACAATTTCCAAAGCATACATTTGTGTCCCATAACAGCTGTTATTGTTTTTATTTCCTCTTCATGTAGGCTGCTTTTGTCTAATGCTTATTTCTATTTTAAAATTTTATTTCAAGTGTGTGTAAATTCAACCCCATCTTTTTCTTGGCAATTGTTTTCAATGAGCATGTATTTTTCAAAAATACATCATGGTCCCTCCTCCACTACATTCTAAACAAATTTGAACAAACTAAAGACTATTTTTCCCAAAGGTTTCAAAAAACCTACTAAAAAAAAATCACTTTGGCCAAATAAAATTCTGCCTTCATTTATGGAAAACTGGTTGTCAGTGATGACATTCTGATGTATCATATAGTAAACACTAAAAACTTGTGGAGTTGACTTCTACTGACTCTGGTCCCAATTGAAATCATAGCATTTAACAACAGTTATTATGTTATAGCAGCTGAAATACTCCATTCCTCAGAGCAAGGACATGAAGATATTTAATTTACAAATACAGTTTTGAAAAACTGTTACCTTCTTAATTATGTTCAAGTAGATAATCAATGCCTCAAAGTTAATCTAAGACAGAGGAAACAAGTGGATCATTTGCCTTGAACTGCTGCCTAATATAGGCGATGGAACCTACTTAAATAATTTTGGGAGAAAAATGTCACTTAATTCCGCAATGTCACTTTGTTATGCAGAGCAATTACTGCAAAAGGATACAAAAGCCAGGTGAGGCTTGCAGTTTCCCCCCTTGTAGAAATTGAATACACATCTGTCTCCTTGCATTCCGGAGAACTCTTTTTTTTCCAAACAAAAGCTGTAGCTTTAATGCCTTCCTAACTTAATATCTTCTACTTTTCATAAACTAGACGTTATGTTGTTTTGGAGCATTTGGTTTGCCTTGCTTATCCCTTAAAGATATGCCACATACATAGCTGTTTTGTCACACAAATACACTAACGTGCCTGAACCTGATCTTCACTGCTAACATCCTTCTGTGTCACTTGTCCTCCCCAAAAATGTCCATTTTTGCCCTTTTTCAGATCAGTTAGTTTGACAACCTTTCTGAATTCATTAATATTCTCTCCTTAGTACTTATACTTCTTTTTTTTCCTTCTCTATGAGGTCCCTTTCCTAAAACTTACATCCAGTCCTGCTCCTTTGCCATTGCTGACCTATTACTATACTTATGTCCAGTCTCAACCTGTCTAAGTTCAACATCAAACCATCAGCTCATGGTATCTCCATCCAGATAGGATAAAGAACATCCTCTTAAAGGATGTTCTCAATTAAGTGCATGCTTTCTCTGACCAAATTACCCCTTAATTTCCCTCCAAGAAAATAAATTCACAAAGGTACCTGTGTCTCTCACTAAGACAACGTGTTTTCCAAGGTCACAATCACCCTCAAGATTTCCCCTAAAGACATTTCAGTCATCAGGATTTTTCCCAAGTAGAATTAAGGAAGGTACTCCACATCCCAAAACCTATTTTACTCTACACCTCTCATTTATGCCCCATAAGTCTTCACTTGACCTTTGCTTACAACACTGGACTGAAACTTTGTGTTTGGCTGATGACAGCCAAGTTGGCCCAGGACATTTTGCAGATTCGTTGCTTTCAAGGCAGGAGTCCTTGATTTCATACACAGGCTATATTTTCTTTTCTGACACGGAACTTCAGATTTGGCCAGTGTAAAATACCTGTGTTTTATCCAGACCAGTCTGGCACTCCTTTTCCTCTGACATACAGAGACACTGTAATGAATCACTCCATCCATTTACCCTTTTTAAACACCACTAGGGCGTTAACTCTCTTTCAATATGTTCAAATTTTTTCAGTACTCAACCATCTTTTGAAAACTTAGCATAAAAGATGCAGATGCTGTTCAATTAAGTCCTTTAGAAATCAGCTTGGAAAATCAAGGCCCTGGTTCATCCTCATAATTAAAGATAGTTTGGGTCTTTATTTGTATACAGTTACATTAGACTCTGAGTCCTTGCTATATTTGAATTTATCTGATTTCCTTCCACCTAGTTAAACTAGAGCTGAAGTTTCAGGGAGATCATGGTTTCCTTATCACGTTTTGATGGATATTTTTCTGCTATAGGGAGAAATGAGTAATGGCATTGTTTGGAGGTAGAAAATCAGGAGAGACATTGATTTTTAATGGCTTTTGTTACTTTAGCTCAAAATTTATAGCCTGGAGCAGTTACATTTTCTTTTTACCATAGGTCTACACACACAGACACAGACACAGACACACACACACAATCTGAACTCACTCGTTTCTCCCTAAGCCACATTATAACGAATACACCTAAAAATGCCATATTTGTTTTCTAAGCTTCCTCTCAGAAAGACATTCCTCCCACCTGAATTATAACAATAGGTATCTAGATTTCCCATGAGAATGCTTGATATGAAATCTCTAAGTATATTCATTATAATGTAAGTTGCGTAGGTATAGCATCTATCCTTACCTAAAAATTCAATTAAGATTTCTATATTCAGTGTTTTAATTATATGTTTAGATGACAAAAACATGCCAATAATACCTCTCTGTCAAAAATGTCAAAAACATGTCAAAAATACCTCACTGTGTAATGTAGCCCTATTTCTGCTTTAGAAATATAATAAAAACACCTACTTGTCAAATATTGATTGTAATTCCTAAATAAATTTTGGATTGACAAGTAGTTAGTACACATATTTTAGCCTTCTTAAAAATTCAAGGGACATTATAAGAGTATAAAAATATTATATTCTTTCCCGTATCTCCTAAGCTTCTGTAAATTTTGCAGTCCTATTACAGCCCTTGATACCAATGGAATAGGTACTTTTCACTGCGTACTCTTCAAAGTGGACTTCAAAAAGTAGGTTGCTAGACTACAGATCCTAAGACATGCATGTTTTCATGACATTTTTACAGCTGGCCTGCTTTCTGTGCTTTAAGTTTCCCCATCATGAAATATGATAAAAACACTAAGTATGTTATCCTCCTCCTCCTCCTCATTACGGTTAAGAGAAACATTTGCACTTCTAAGCATTATTCAACATTAGTAAAAATTAAAGTTACAAGCTCATAATTTATTTTAGTGGTTTGTCCTTTGTTTTCATTAGTTATTTTCCTTATATAGTTGAATTCCTGTTAATGGTAAATCTTTGTATTAACTTTTCACAGTGACAATATGCTACCAGGACCTCTCTTCTGCTTTGTAGCTGAGGTATAGGAAATGTGGAACAAGTTAAACTCTGCAAAATTAAAAACCACTCAAAAATAAATTATTCATAGAATTCAGTCAGAATTCATATATCACATTAAGTTGCATAAGGTGACTTTCAAGTCATGCTTGAGTCTCACCAGCTAGGTCAAATTCTTAGGGTAAAGTAATATCTTGCAATATAAAACATGCATAAGCAGCATACAATTGCTTTTCATCTACTTATGACTTCAGCATACCTGGAGGTACCTTATCTGTTTGACATTTAGTTGCAGTTTAAAGCACAAATTTGAGAGGAAACGCTCTATATCGTATAATTTCAAAGAACTTTTACATGCTACAAAGTGGGCCATTGCTCCTGTGAAACTACTTTGCAAAAAAGTATATCAGATATATTCACAGCCTTCATATGACAAGGAAAAGCTTTTCTTGCCTTCAGAGAGTCAAAGATAAGCTGGATGGTATTTATAAGTGGAAGACAAATATTCTCATGACTGCTTCAAATACAAATCCATATGAACATATACTGCACCCAAAGAATAAACCAGAGGTTTTTATTGCGATACTGCATTAAGATGCACAACAATGACAGTTCTGGAATTCAGTCTGGTAATCCAGCAAATGTTTTTCCTTTTATTTCTCTTCATCTTTGCAATGTCACTCCCTATAAAAATGGCTTGATGATTTCACAAGGTTGTGTGGCCCTAATTTATGCATTACAATTGATTCTAAATTATAAGAAAAATGAAATGCAATTTTCTGCAATGCAAAGCATTGCTTTTTCTAAGAGACAAATCCAGTACATCGAAGACGCCTTTTTAAAGTCCTCCCTCAAAAATTACCATCTTTGTTGCAAGGTGATTATTATCATCTCCAGAATGATTCATTTTCTACTAGTAAATTGAGGTTCATTTTTCTCATTTACTTAAATGTACATATTTTAAATCTACATGTTATTTGACAATGCCCGTTGCAAAACTAAAGGAAAACTGAGTCAAATCAGTGCTTTGTAACTCGTATTTTTTTTTCTGTACTGCTTTCTCAGTCTTCAGGCAAAAAGATTCCTACATACTTTTTTGGAAAAGACAGCATTCCAGACAGACATATAATTACTTTTCAATGTACACATACTCTCCAGAAGCTTCTATTCAGAACTGGTATATTTATTTGGAAGTCACACTTGCAACTCTGCTCATTAGTCACTAGTGCTGATTGATGTGGGGTATCTTAGGGTGGGACACTTCAGGTTTGCTTGGATCTTCACTTAGACTGATTTCTACTAGCAAGTTTTTCCACAGAATTATAGAGTGATTAAGGTTGGAAAAGACCTTCAAGATCATCAAGTCCAACCTTTGAATACCACCATGCCTACTAAACCATACCACAAAGTATCAAATCTCCTCCTTTTTGAACATTTCCAGGGATGTTCCATGGACAGTCTGTTCCAAAGTGCCAGTTCATGCCAGTTTGGAAAAGTCAAACTGTGTGGAATATAATACCCATTTGTTGGCACTTTCTGAAAACTGGGATACAATCCAAGCACTGAGAAAGCCCTTAAATCTGCAAAATTATTTCCAGGCAAAATTATTGTCTAACAACAGCAGAAATGCTAAGTTGGAGTAGCATCAGACTGGAGGACTAGGACACAGCTCCAAAGGTTGCCCTGTTTCATTGTGCAGAGCTTTTTTTCCCTTAGACCAACATTATCTACAGCACACTAAAATCTTCCTTTCAGAAGATGAAATATTCTGTAGGTTTGATTTCACTGCCAAGGCAGTTTCAAAAACAGCCTGCACTAGATGCTCACCTTCCAAGTACCAAGTAGCAGTGAGAAATAGCTTGGACTTCATCAACTAAAGATAATACAGTAAATAAACTGAAAGGCCATGTCCTAAAGAGCTACATCTGAAGTAAAGGCAATTTTCATGTAAAGTCGTAAATAATACAAAAAAGCAGCAGAATTACTCCCTGCAAACTCTCTGGTGAGAGCAAACGAGTTAGGAAATGAGAGAAAAGCAATAAATGAGTGGTATTACCTGAAAAATAAAATGTCAATATAATAATAATTTAAAAGAAACAGCAGCATTACATTGCCTCGAGGCAGCTATGACTTCCATGAAGTAACTTTTCAAATAATAGGTAACTCAAGGTCTCAGTGATCTTGGTAAACTTAAAGGGATAAAACATTTAAGTAGAGGTGAACATGAATAATTCTTTTGCCTATACTCATATAGGTAGGTTTTAAACTGTTAAATAAACAATGTCTAACTTTTTAACTTTGCTTCCTTTTTTATATGAATATACATAATATTTTCCTGCAGATGATTTTATTTTGTTTCTATCACTTTCAGAATACTTTCTAGTATTGTGTTAATGCCTTCTTTCTAGTATCTGTATTTTCTACTGACACGATGTCCCTGAATGAATTTCTTGTGAGTTTTCAGTGCAGAGTCTAAGTAGCTTCTGGCCTGTGATTCAATATATTGGAGAATGAAATTTACTCCACTGGGAACAAAACTGCTCAGTGTGTCAAGTGACTCTTATTAAATTTAAAAAAAAAATATGGCAAACAATCTCCAATTTTCTTTGTCGGCTTGAGCATTCTTCAAAGCTTCAAATTATTTTGAAACCACTAAAATACCACAGTGAGCTTTCATAATAGAATATTGTTATTTGAAATTTTTTCTCACTCAACTGGAAAACTCTCATAATCTTCTGTGGACTTGAGGATTCATAGAAACAAATTGTGAACCCCTCATCTGAAGAAATATCCAGAAATTACTACATGAATTAGTAAAATCAGTGTATATATAGACATTCAAATTTACATACACGAATGAATAAAAGCCTAATTAATTCATAGTAATACAAATATTCTTTGCCTTGAAAAGCTTGAATCATCAAGTGTAAATCCAAACTATATATTTTTTTTTTACTCTGAAATACAAAGCTAACACATATGCATAGGAGGGGACACCCTTCACTGTGATAATGCCCTCAGAGGAATTTAAATGGCATTGAAGCAATACATCCAAAAAAATACACTATTCTGTTTCAACCAAGCTATCATCCACGAAATGTTATTCAGATGCTTAGAGTTAAAAGAAGAACTCTATGAAAACATTAATTTCTTTGAATCCCTCCCAGAAGGACCTAAATGCATAGTGTTATTTCAGCTTCTTTTTCTAAACAGTGTAGCAGTTAAATTTTTTCCCTATTCACTTATAGCCTTTTCCTCTCCATTGTCTCCCGTTTCACAGCTTTTCAGATTTCCTCTCATGACTATTTGGATGAGAAGTGCTGTGACTTCACAGCTGGGAAAGGATGAACAGTCTGAAGAGCTGCAGCAATGATGAAATATAGGGCAAATCTTCCTCATAAACAAAGGTTCAAGGGAAAACCACATGCTTTCTTAGCATTTGCCTTGGAAAACTCAAATTCTTCTCGCAGCATGTATTCTGAAGTAGTCCAGTCCATCCCTATCTGTAGATCAGACTAGTCCTCCCAGCCCTGTCACACTTTTCAGGATACTATTAATTCTGCAACTGTGGGCAGCTCACCTGTTCTACTTCACCTTGCTCCTTAGTAATACAACTGTTAACAGCAATAACAATAAATACAAGTATTTTGTTTGCATCTCTAAGAGGGATGTAATATTTAACAGCTGTTCCTTCATCGCTCTTAGTCTTCCCTTGCAATAGTCTTCAGTAAGACAGTTACGTGGGTTTATTGAATTTCCAGTCCCAGACACTGAATGTGGAGAATGACAGCTAAGAACACCAGGCAGGAGCTTCTGTCCCTCAAAAGGTACAGCCTTCCCTCTCCTGGCTCTTCTGCCTTTCCACGCATACTCTGGACTGGCACGTTTTGTACCTCTACCAAGCACAGGTGGAACAGGCCCCCACAAGAAATGCACAGCTCTACAACCAGGAATAGTTTCAGCATAATGACTCTCTGACAGAATAAGAGCAAAGAACAAAGTTTTCCAGTGATTAGTTATATTTTGGGTATCAAATTAGGGCTGCTCTGAGGTGAGAGTCACATGATTTGGATGAACAATATTAAAAAAAAAAAACCTGACTGTTCCAAGGAATTTTAATTTAGGTCATTGAACTAAAGCAACCAAATTCTGCAGTTGATTTGGAAAATGTTGACCTGGTATTTCAATGTCGCATTAGCAGAACTGCACACCAGGCTCCTTCAGTTCCTTTCATCAGCTCACTCCTGCACAATCTCGGGTCAAAGTGAAATCTGCTAAGATACAAGAGATGAAAGAAGACAGACCTTGCTTCAGCCATTGCATTCAGAGGCCAGAGTCTGACCTTTCCAGTACTTACAAACCTCTCTGAAGGTAAACAACAGCCACTGACACAACTGCCCATCAGACTCAACTCTAAGCTGTGATTGGAATTAGAATGCAGAAAATTTCCTGCACAGTGATTGCACACACTACACCTGTATTTTCAAGGATCTTTTTTAATTTATTTTTTCATTTTATAGAACTTTGCGTTATAATATACACAGAGAGAAATACACTACAGAGACTGTATATAGATACTCAAAAGATCAGTATTTAAAATTGTCTGCACAGCAGTGAAAAAGATGGGAGTCTCATTTTCTGCTTGCTGGGAAGTCAGTTCCCTATCTAGACACTTCTGCCTCTTCTTGTAGGCATTTCCCGGGAAAAAAATTCCATGGGTGAGCTTTATAGCAATAGACACCTATAGGTCAGTATTCTACTATGAATCTGGTATAAACTAGTCAATGATAAGGATTCTGCCTTTGAATTATAATCTATTTCAGTCCGAGGCTGCAAGAATAACTACCACTTAGGAAGCAGGCAAATGTAATAAGGGCACACAGAAAGCTTTCAACTGTGAAGAAATCATTTATAGTTCTGCAAAAATAAACACTCAGAGAGCAACAGTGCATTTGGAGGAGCTTGGCAGGTACCTGAGGGACACTCACTTTAAGAGATTTCCTTTCTCCTGTTGGAAGATGTCAGATCATTTCACTGGGGCTGTTGATGGTTGGATATTGATTTGTGCACTCTGGGTTCTTCTAAAAAGCCATGCACCTACAGCATACACTTTCAAACTTTGGAAATACTTTTTCCTAGCAGCCGTTTCTTCACCACTCCCTTCCACTCTATTTCTGAAACACTCAAAGGAGGACCTTCCTGCCACTGCAGAGCCCTACAGTCTCATTCCTAAGAGGTCGAAGCATAATGATGCATGAACAACTGCTGTCTTACACCTTAAAAAATAGGCAGAATGAATACATACTACTAATAGAGAAAACCTTATTTCTCAGACATATGAGCAAATGGTGATCTTGGTTGATGAGAAGGTGGACATGAGCTGGCATGACCATATCAAAAGCAGGCTGACCAGCAGATCAAGGGAGCTGATTCTCCTCCCCCTCTTTCCTCTGCTCTTGTGACACGCCACCTGGAATGCTGTGTTCAGCTCTGGGGGCCCCAACATGAGGATGTGAACTTGTTGAATGCAGAGGAGACCATGAAGGTGATCAGAGGACTGGAGCACCTCTCCCATGAAAAGAGGCTAGGAGAACCTGGAGAAGAGAAAGGTCCAGGGAGACCTTACTGCAGCCTTTCGATACTTTAAAGGGGACTTATAATTAAGATAGGGACGGGCTTGTTTTTAGTAGAGCCTGTACCTGCAGGACAAGGAGTAATGGTTTTAAACTAACAGAGGACAGATTTAGACTAGATCTAAAGACAAAAATTTTACAGTGAGGGTGGTGAAATATTGGAGCAGATTGGCCAGGGAAGCTGTGGATGCCCAATCTCTGGAAATATTCAAGGCAATGTTCAACAGGGCTCTGAGCAACCTGATCTAGTGGAAGGTGTTCCTGCTCATTGCAAGGAGCTTGAACTAGATGGCCTTTAAAGGTCCCTTCCAAGCCAAATAGTTCTGTGATTCTATGATCTCTACCAAAACAAGATACATTGATAGGTATTAGAAAATAAGACTTCAAGTCAAATTAAATTCTTGTGTCATTGAATACAATCTAATTCTCACTGTTCTTCAGTGTTCAGTTGAATGGACCTGTTTATATTTCTGCAAACTTCAACATTTGCATAATGGAAATTAGTGATGAAAATAGCATAGTAGTGATCATTTCTTCAGTTTACAAGTGTATAAAGTAAATAAAAAGTGAGGCCTGGAATAAATTCTTTACTGAAATGTGTGAGGGTTTCTTTTTCCACTGTTTGCTCAGGATTTTTAAATTTTAAAAGTTTACTTATGATTAGTTTTAGTCTTTTTAGTTGAGATTTTAATAGATCCTTCAACTTGGTCATATGTAGAAACTCAACCTTTTAGATAACTATAATCTTGAGCTAGAAAAATTAAATATTCTCATGGTGCTTGATGTCATGGAACTATCAAGTCAACGGGAAGAAGAGATAGAGCAGATTTTTAGTCTTTCCACTGAACAGAGCATGTGGTGGATACAGATTTAAATTTACCAGAGTTATCACAGCATATTCTGAGATCATAAATCACCATTGAGAATTCACTCTTTTGAAATATGATTCTATGAATATATTTAACACTATTTTCTCTGAAAATAATTATGCTATGTGAGCACCCATGCCTGTCTCTACCTCAGCTGTAGTGAGACCAATAGCAATTGCAACAGATCTGAAAAAGTGAGGAGGAAACAAAACAAGTTCCTAAAAACTTTGTAAAACAACGTGGTCCACTAAAAACAGGGACATTCTGCAGTGTAACCTGAATTGTTATCACAGGCCACAGGAGTATAAAAGAAAAAGAAATAGAGACACTTGGTGCATGTTTCAACCTTGGGAAAATCCTCAGTTACAGCTTGACCTGTTCAGATACCAAGGTCAGTCAACCTCATGATGCAAATGCACTGGAAACTAGATGTCTTTAATTCCAGAGTTGGCAGAATTTAATTTTTCCAAGCAGTCTATTCCACAAAAAGTAATATAATTTTCCTTTTATACAGACATAGAATGAAAATACATGCTAAACATGAAAAGATTCCGTGAAAACAGCTTTACTAATCTTTCTTCCTCACATTGAAAGAGTGGGCAAGGAGCAAAAAAGTACTGAGATCTAAACTCAGATGTTGAACTTGGCAGAAATTCAACACAAATCATTAAGTGACCCACTGTCTTTCTTTACTTTTCCTCAAGGTAACTATTTATACTGGCTGATATTCCATCAACCTCTTTTAAAATCCTTTCTTTAGTGTAAGTCTCCAAGCATGGCCCTGTATCAAAGAGTCAATCAAGTAAAACTTTCCTCCAGCTTAGGGATGTTAGGCTGAACTTTGTACCAGAGTCTATTTGATTATCTCTTATACTGACCATGGATTTATAAATGCAGATTGGTCTCTTAATAGCATTGGATATGTTTTTCAAGTCCTGCAGTAATGGAAGACTAACATCACTGCACTAATATGAGTCATTTTATGTAGAATTTCCTTTTTAAAATGTCTTTAATAATCAAGCAAGAGCAAGGTAATGGCTTATTTTAAAGTTTTTTTTCCTGAGTGTGCATTTAGGCATTGCATGTTTTTACTAAACACAAAGTTTTAGTCTACACCTGGATCTGCATTTTATGCCTGTAAATTAGCAGAGAATCTCATGTTATTTTTTTTTTTTTTAAGATAAGAGAATTTCTTTGATTTGTCTTAAATGTGCATCTGTTATTCAAGTATGTTCTTATAAGAGCTCTAAATGAGGATTGCTCATTTAACAGTGATCCTTGTGGGCTCAGGGATTGGTGAAGGTACCTGAGAAGTGGCTGGCATAAGTGAAAATGAGGAGAAGAGCATCCACTACAGAGAGGGCTGGCAGAGGCATACTTAAAACTTCTTTAAATCCTGGAACAGCACTGATCATAAATTTAAGGTGGATCTGCTTCAAATTCATCATCTATGTGAGCTCTCCCTGAAGGTTTTCAATCTCAAATTTCCAAGTCCTTTTTAAGTGTAAATTAGGACACAACATTTTAAATAGAAACAACTGAACAACATTATTACAAAGAGCAAAAATTGGAAGAAAAATAAAAGCTTTCTTCACAAGCCCACAGTATCCTTGAAGTAATTTCCTGTCAGCTTGGGGGTGCATGGTCCTTCCTCCCAGACCATTAGCGAGGTTTGCTCTTAGCACTTTTGGGACCCTGCTAATCTGCTCCCCAGCTCCACATGGGACACTTTCTGCCAACATACACACAGTGGTCTTATTTTTTCCCAAAGGATGGAGACGTCTCTTCACCCTGGGGCAAGGTTCATATCAAAGACAGTTGATCTCTTCAGGAATAGATTCCACGAATTCATGTCACCTATAGATGAAGGTGATCTCCTAAAATTGAATTAATAGTGTCTACAGAGACTGCAAAGTGCCCTAAATTAATCAATCCTTTACCACCTTCCCTTTCATTCTGTTATTAAAAAAAGCAGGTAAGAGTACAAAAGCTCTAATATACCCTAAACAATTTTTTTTTGAGATGTTGTAAAATATTTTAGATTATACTGACCATTTCAAAATGTGGATAAATGTCATGAAGAAAATATTTGATGGTTTTGGGGATGCAGAATTCTGTAACTTGAATAACTTGACTAAAATGTAAAGTTAATTACCAGCTGTTTGGTATGGGCAAACTACATTTTTCTCTCTCAACAGCATCAACCTTTAATACATTTTGCAGCTTTGCCATTAAATGCAGAGAGATGATTTTCCATCTAATTTCAGTTTTGTGCAAGAAAATGGGTAATCAACATGGAAAATGTCTTTTTTTTTTTTCTGAAAATGCTTTTAGTCTGACATAAATGACAGCTATTTAAAGGCAATCACTTGTGTTTTATATCTCACACAAAAACCAGCAGACACAGTACTCTGCCTTTGAGACAAAACACTAATACATGTGACAGAACATTTTGAGCAGTAATAATCAGATCCAGCAGCATCCAGAAAACAACTGAAATATTCTCCATTAAGATCTGTATCTCTTTTTGCTACCCTTGTTCAGTGTTTAACTGATATTATGTTGCATTATGAACAACCGGTTATCTGCATCTGACAAGTACAGGAGATTCAAATCACGTTCATTCTGCAGTATATACACTGATAACTTACACATCTGTTAAAAATAAAGTGGTTTTCAAAATATCACCCAGGAGGCATGTGTTCTGTTCAGTGACCTTTGGAAACTCTAGTCCAATGAATAACTAGTGATGCGTGAGTAAGTTGAGAGACAGTAGACAAAAAGTGCCTATAACCTTATATGTAATGTATTATGAGGATGGCTATGATTAAAAAGATATATTGCTATTTTATAATTTGCCTGAGAGAGCAGATAAATAACATAAACTTGTATCCCTTTAAGTTGAATGGTTATGGAATTCATTATCCTGGATAATTAAAAATATAACATGCAAAGAAATGCAATTAATTATATAATTTAAGTATCTAATTTAATGGTCATTTGCTACCTTACAGGTATTTGTTCATATGGCATCAGTCACATCTTGATAAATCTGACCTTTCATTCTTTTTATGTAGAAAGAAGCTGAAATATGCTTCAAGATGGAAAAGCTTCTTTTTACCAGTATGCTGGTAGAATACTAAAGTGTGGGAATAGACCACAATATCATAAGTGGAACCAGAATGCCTTTTAAACCTAAGTTCTTTTACTGTGTTGTAAACCAGTTTGTATCTTCCCCAGCTCCCTGGAGGGAAACCCCATACCTTTCTAATTAGTATGCAAGCCTTGCCAGGCCAGGTAAACCCTTCCCTGATTGGTCTATTGTTAACCCTTCCCCTTGAACCCGATTGGCTGTGAAGTCTTCTATAAAAGACCTGGCCTTGTGAATAAACTCTCTCTGCCTTTCCTGCCCTTGCCGTGTGTGTGTGTCTCTGCTTCTGGGGACCACGCGGGCTGAACACGTGGCCTGGGGAGGGGACCGGGAAAGTGGGGAGCGAACCCAATCCAGCCGTCGCACTAAAGGAACTCAGAAATGGCACTCCTGCATCTGATAGAAATCTCTGTAAGCACTATGACACATGATAAAGCTTAGACTTCCTTTCTCACACCATACATGGCTCATTTATCTTGCTCTTGTGTCAAACAAGGTCCACAGTGTAAAGACAGCAGCTATGTAATCCAAAGGAAAGTAAAAAACATCAAATCCAGGAAGATACAATGCAGCACACATTTTAAATTTTTTTTTTTTTCTGATGCTACTTTTAAACCATGCTACCAGCAAAGTCTTCACGGCAAGCCACAATTATAGCTCAGGTAATTCAGCCTTTGAAAAAATATACCCTTTACACATAGATATGGTCTATAGCTTTTAAGTAGCCACTTAAACATTAACAACCCTGTTGAAATTTTTGGTTTATAGTATTACACCACATGTCCTCTATTATGCACATATGCAAAGAAAACTAAGATCTTTATAGAGGAAAAGATGCCACAATTCCAGTTGACAAGCTAAAAAGGGAGTTACCAAATTGTACAAGCTCTTCACAATAATCAAACGCCCAGTTGAGCACTGACAGAGTTATGAATACTGTCTGCAAGAAGCTATACCTGAAACTTTTTAATAGCGTGAAAGGTTTATCCTGTTGTATCACTCACATTTTTATAGTTTAGAATAAACAGTGGCCACCATTATTCAAAATATAAACAATTTTATTCTTAACCACTTTTAATTTCATAATTGCGTTATTCTTATTACATTATTCTTCTTTAAGAGAGAATAAATTACACTTACCCTCTCCAAAGTAATTTCTTCAAATTCATATTCAATTTCTGTTCCATTGACCTAAACAAAATAAAATCAGAAAATTCCTTAAATGCACATGGAAGGTAACTACATAGGCATGCTGTACAGCTATTCCAGTATCATCGGTTTACTGAAGCATGTTTTTCAACATATAGGTGAAGATTTCTAAATTGTAGACTACTTAGCTTCTCTTTGTCTCGAATGGCATGTAATGGCAAGCCTATACACTTGAAAACTAAAAGTTCAGTATGTAGTAGATATATAAGTCACCTATGTAATATGACTGGTGTTTGATATAATCTGTTTGTGGACTTTGTGCAAATGTTTAAATAGTTTCCAAAGTAACAGTTTCATGTCAAAATAGAGGACCTGTTTCTAAAAATTGTTCTCACAAATGGAAGAAAGATTATTTATGCATTGTCTTATGAGCTCCAATTTACATTGCAATAACAGAAACAGACAGGAAACTCATAGTACTTATGTAAAAATCACTCACTGATACATACACTGAAATACATCTTGTTTACTATATTAACCTAGGGCAAGAACATGACAGAGGACCTTTGCAATAGACAGCCAAAGAGCAAAAAGGCACAGAATGTTAATGCAATTCTTACGCTGTCTCAGTGTCAAAAGAAATTAAGCTACAAAATGTAGAGTATGAAAACGGATTGCACTGGACAAGAAATCTATCAGCTGAAGACATGACACTGATTTAAGCAGTATTCAGAAACCTTGTTCCAGTCTGACATGGATATTTTTGTCCCTCTAGGCATCTCACTTAATATCCCTTACTTTTCTCATGTCCTAAATGGGTAGAGTACCACATTTGAGAAAGCTATAAAGGCTGACTATATTGTCAGTAAACTACAAAGCAATAAAAATACTTTTCTCATTAACATCTTAGAAGCATTTCAAAGCATCACTTAGCTACAACCAGTCAGCATCTTTTTTCTGGCTTGGCCAGAAAGTACTGATTAATTAAAAAAATATATAAATCATGCTATTTTAGTTTTTGTGATGATAGGATATGACCTGGAAAATAGTTTAATGTTTCACTCATACTTTTTTTTTTTTTTTTGGGAAGACTTAAATTGAAGCAAAGCATTAGCGTTGATCTGATCTTCAAGAAACAAATTTGTTGTTTCTCAGGACAAGAACATTTATTATGCCTCCCCACTCCCAACTGCTAATTTTCTGTATTAGATTTCTAACAGCAAACAGAAAACATTGTACATAAATCATTCTTTACCTAGTCAAGCACCTTTCAAATGTAATTAGGTACTTATGAATATTATAACAAGGTACATGCATCTACCAAACAAAAGCTTCCTATAAAATCCACCAACTATTTAATTTGCCTGCAATTCAAGATCTTATAAACCATGAAATCGGTAACAGAAATACAACCCCCAGAATTTGTATTGAAAAGAAAAGGGGGAGAAAAGACCAAACAAACAACTCATGCTTAACAACGAAATGAAAACACAGCATCAATGAATAAAATATTTAATATGTGCATAAAATTTGTATTTTTGACTTTATTACAATCGGGTAATCACATCACACTACACTAAAACAAGAAATGAACGAAAATTTTATTACAGGATGTTTTCCTGTTCTATGTTATCCCTTTATTGCTTTCTGCATTGAGTCTTTTATTAATCTAGGCAACTTACTAGGTATGAACGAACAGCTTTATAGCTATTCCATTTTTCGTCCTTTCTTGTCTAATGATAATGAAATCAAAGCTATCTATATATCTCTGTTTTCATGAACTTCTCTTTCATCTTAGGTTGGTGGATAGCTCTGATCTATGTCTTCAATTCCTCAGTCTTGCTCTATAAAGCTGTCTTTGCTTCACTGCTTATAATCGCTTTTCCTTTGCATTAAAAACTCGTTAGTGCAGCAAAATGGGAAAAAGAGGGATATGAGAAGTGAGCAACCTCTGTATAAAGATGAAAGTACAAAACACAAGCTGAATACTCAATTTGTACTTGCACACAAATGATATCTTGCTTATGATCATCTGAAGGAGTTTGTATTATCATCCACAGTTGCCATATTTGAAAATGTCTTCAAATCGTGATTAATCGCAGCAGAGATCCATTATCAGGTTCCATAGCAGCAAAGGTTATATGAATTAAAAAGCTGATCTCGAGCCAGTTCCTTTAGTTTTTAAACATGTATGTCTGCATACACAGTTCACTGCCCTGTCTGTCCTGCTGGTTGCTCAGCAGACCAATGCAGTTGTTTTGCAAAGGGCCTAATAAGATATTGTACCTACCTGAGGCAGGTAGAATGATGCTGAATGCAGTGCCATTCATTGCTAGCACCAATTTTATTTCTCTGGCTGCACCTGCACTGCTAAATTATAGTCAGTTTTCAGCCAAGTCTCAGTGCTTAAGGCTGTTTCTGTCTGGAGCCTGCTGGAAGCAAATAGCCCAGGAATGAGCCAACAGTTAAGCAGGAAGAGAATCATGGCTCCAGCACTGGAACTGGCTTGTTGGTCCTCTCATTTAGCAGCATATGGACATACCCTCTGTTTTTGTATAGAGACTTGACAGTCTCTGGCCTGTCAAAGTACCTAAACAAGCTCCCCGAACCTGCAACTTCCATTTCTTGAAAGTAGTGGGAACCTGTTCTTGTGTCGCTGTCGACAAAAGTTTTCTAAATCCTGCTTTTATATTAGATTGCAGCAAGAACACACAGCAAAATTTACTGTAGCCTGCATGATTTTAGGTAACTATGAAAAACTCCAAATATTTCCATACAGTTTTCTCTTCTCCCCAGTCTAAGAAATCATTAGCATTTGTCAGTTATTTGGGAAAATTATTTCTCAGCTTTCAGGAGTGCAAACTCAACATGGCAGATATCTTTAATCTCAATTTTTCTATTTATAATGCTGAAATGTGAGGTAGTCATCTAACACTCTCTATACTCCAGTGAGAAAGAAAAGGCACATGGAGGTTTTAATTCATTTCATCCTACACTACAAATCTCAGGTAGGTGAGATGAATTGTGCCCTGAGGTTTTCTTCCACTATGTACAAACAGAGTCTAAAAATGATGTGTGAAGTTTGGTGAGCATTTGCCTTAAATCTGTTTCGTCTGCATTTCTCCTGGCTATAGACTGGTAACAAATTTCTCCGTAAGAGATGCTGTATGTCTTTCATAATTACACACCAGTGAAAGACCAGATCTCCAGTTTAGCAGCTTTTCTGGCTGTTTTTTTGAGCTTGTCTGGACCTGTAAATGGCAGCACAGGCACTGCATGATATCCAGCACCTGCTCCCACAGTTAGGAAATCCACCAGGAACAAATCAGTCTTTCCCCTTCTTCAAATGCTCAAAGTAAAGATACGCTGCTTTTGGCTTCCCCCTCTGATTTGGGACACTGATGTCCACTCTTCTGAGAAAGAGTGCTCAACACCACATGTGACAGAAATGAGCCCACAGGACTCCAGCAGGAGTGGGTAGGAGGTGCACAAGATGAGGTTCATGGGAGGAAACTGCACCCCTTCTTCAGGGCACAGTGTGTGGAATCAAAATGTGTCTCATCCAGGAAAAGGTTTTATTTCCAGCAGAAGAAAAAAGATACTATTGACCAGGATAGAATACAGAAGTGCTACATGGGAGTAGATCTGCATGAAACCTTGAGATGATTTTGAGGACCTCTTTTGCATTGCCAACATACAGTTCTAATGCAAGAACATTTTCAGTCTCCTTACCTTACACATGTTTGTGATCCAGAGAGTGAAGAATGTACAGCTCTTGTAGAATAAGTCACCACAATTTAATTAAACTCCAATGTTTGAAACAATTTCTTGCAAGGGCAATGTAACAGTGGCCTTGCATTTACAGCTGCACCTCTTATTCTGGAGGAGTCTCCCAAACTCTTACAAGAAAATGTCTTTAAGAAAGTGGTATGTATGTATGGTAACTATCTAGACCCCATCATTCAAGAGAGATTTCCTGGTGAAGCTCTCATCACTATTAGTGTTCATGTATCTTTCTAAGAACAAAGCACTAGTCATCTTCAAATGACACTTACTTTCAGAAGAATGAAAAATAAGGAACAGGTAAAGAAAGTTTTTATAGACTATTTTGTGAAAAATCTGAAACAAAGCACAAAACACAGAAAACCTAAGTAAGGACCTGGAAAATTGAGATTTGTTTGTTCCCTGTATGTAAACACTTTGACTTTTCAGGAAGTTTTTCCCCTTTGCAGAAGTTTAAGGGTGACAAAAGCAGCTGAAGTAGTCCCTTAATGAAAATCAGTTCTACAGATTATGTTAGATTTCTAAAATACTTGAGAAAAACTTTATGTTGGATTTTTAATTTTCTGACACATACTCTGCCCCTTTATTAAGACTTTTTAAGATATTTTTCTCATAATAATAATTTTGATTTGATGATTTGATAGACCTGTTTACACTCAAAAAGTAAGCATTGCATAATTTTTTCTTGCTATAGTTCTATACTTCTACCCATCCACAACTGAATCCAGCCACTCAATAAGATATAGATTTCACGATATGAACTTTAATGATAAGAACTTAATGGCAACAACATCATCAAAACATGTACAATTTATAGAAATGCAATATTTCAAAACCACCTATCCTTTCCAATAAAAATTGCAGTTAGAGATGTTTGTTATGCTTAATCTTGTTTTCAAGAAGAGATTGTTTTGCCTAAAAATTACACCATCTATAGACTTTTATTACAAACAAAACTCATTTTAATCATATTTAATTGGATATTATTTTTCAGCCATCTTCAAGAAAGAAGACTGCTTCTTCTATCTCTATTATCATATGCATAGGAAGATGCATATTTTATTCCATGCAAACATGCAAATTTTATTCCTTTGGCTGTATGGTTTCACCCCAGTTGTCTAATCACCCAAACCTCAGCAGAATACAAGATTGCCAAATTCTAGCTGTACAAGTAACACCAAGTTATATTTGTCTTTTAAAAATTTCCAATTTGCTGTATAATTATAGATGGTCATAGAATCTTAGAATGGTTTGGGTTGGAAGGGACCTTAAATATCATGTAGTTCCAACCCCCTGCCATGGGCAGGGTCACCTTCCACTAGTCAGTGTTATTTTACATTTCAGAAACATCAAGGACATTTGGGTAATCTAACAAGTATAAGATTTAAATAGCACCTCACAATTTCTGTTTTGTCAGCAAGAATGAATAGTGATCCTTATTTCACCCTTTGACATCTCCAGATTTGGGTTATTTCTTCATTAACTGTTAAAGGAAAGCTGCTGATGTTCTTTTGATACTGCTTTCCAAAAGCATTAGAAGTTTCTTTTTGTACTCTATATAAATATATTGAAAACACGCTCCTGATTTCTCTGAATTCAAATGTGATGATTTTGTGTTCTCAAGATGCCCTAAAAAGGCTGCTACTCCTCTTAACCTGAGTGAGCACATTTTATGGGCTTTTTATGCAAGATATCCCACATCTAATTTTAATTACAGTGCATACCTAAGCCCAATTCTTTCTTTTTACCCATCTTTTCTTTAGGAAACAAGGACAATATGTTAAGTTCTTTGAATCAAAATTTACCACAACTTAAAACTTTCTTGTCATAATATGACTGTTCTGGTATGAAGAATGAAGAGTAAAAGGCCATATGGTTTTCAAAGAAATGTACAATTTATCAGGAATAGGTCTTTGTGGATCCTTACACAGATGCCCATGGAGCACTCGACCACCATCCCTGTACATCCTTTAGGGAAGATTTTACCCTCAACACACAATGAGCAGAGCTCCAAGAAGCCAAATGCAGCTCTCAGTTAACACCTGTAAAGACCTGCAGTACAGTCATGATCAACCTGTACTCTGCTCAAAGGGTGCTTTATTTAGTCATTCTTTTCTTCCTAGATGTCTCCTATACCCTCCAGGACTTAATTTCTAGTCAGCCTCTTCTTCACTGTTTGTGTACCATACTCATTGTTTCCTCTTTCTGCCTCCCTCAGTGTTATCCTGGGTTTTCTTGGTTTTCTTGTTTTCATTCCCTGGAGAAAACAGCCATTTAGAAAGTAACCATCATCGGTCTTCTCTGGTTGATTCCCAAATCCCTAATTTAATTTTATTCTAACCCATTCCTCAAATCTTGTTCTGAACAGTCATGTCTTCTGTATCTATTGTGAATTACCGTCCTTCAGCTCTAATCACAACTTCTCATGTCTCCAACTCAGCCTCCACCACTTTCCCTGATTTTCATTCCTTTCATTGTTTTCACTTGTTTCTTCTTTCTTACTACCTCCCAAATTTTTCTGTTTTTCTCTCACACACAGATGGACACATACACATACTAATTTAAACATACTTTACCTAATCCCACTTCAACCAAAGCATTATTTATGATTAATTTTCTACCTTCTCATCTTTTCCAACTAAATTTTAAACATAGTCTTCTCTCATGACTCCTATTAAGTCATTCATGTTCCTTGCTTTTTTTTTCACTAATTATTCACCTGCTTAACAGTAGTTTCAAAATCTTGTCAAAATAAGGGATTATCATCTTGTTTCCCCTACTTGCTTCCCTCACGCCTCACAATCCTTCTCACTATTCAGTTATAATTTAGATTTATTTCTTTAGCTGTATTGTCACCATAGAACTGACACTGACACTTTCTAGAGTATGAAAAAGAAACATCTTGACTCCCTCCACCTATTCTTGTTATTTTAATGAGGTTTATATGTTATGTGATAACATTCACGTAACTTATGATGTGAGCCATCAATTTTTTCCTCATGTTTTTGTTTTGGCTGTATATACCACAGAATAAAAGTGCCCATATTGTTGGAAGTGTAAGCACTTGATACAGCTAATGCAGACCCAACACAAAACTCCAAGTTTTATAAGCACAACACATGGAGCAGCTCAAAGCAGAGATCATGATTTCAAATGCGGTTCTCTGTAAATGGAAATTAAATTACATCTGTGTTGAATTGCATTCAGGCTAGCACTTCCAGCTTATACAAAATTTATGCCAACAAAAGAAAAATGCACAGTTCAGCTTTGGTACTTACAACCTTCTCTGTTGTGCTAAAAGAAATTCATATGCCATCATATTGACTATCTAACATGAAGATATCTAAGTTAAGCAGTCATCTAGGTGGGTTTTTTGGGGGTTTTTTGTTTCTTTGTTTGTTTTTGTTGTTTTGGTTTTTTTTTAATACAGGAACTGGAGAGAGGAATCAAGAGGGGATGATTTATGCCATGTATCTTAGTCTTTGGATGGAATTGTCATTTGAAGAACCTGTGTCTGCCCATTGACTATATGGGGACACTTTAGACTTCTAGGATTTGCATCCTAAAAAAATTGTTTCTTAAAATTATGGCAGGGGGTTTGGAGCTAGACAATCCTTAAGGTCCCTTCCAACCCAATTCCTTACATTTTTGTATCTTAAATTTAAAATATACATCAGTGCAGGAATTCGAAACAGTACATTTCAGAGGAATGGAACCAGTAATTTCTTTCCACAAAATCACATTTTTTTTTGTACAATTCAGGTCATTTACTATACAGCTTCAGAAGTACATAGAGGTACACTTTGTCTTTCATTTTCTTCTGTGCTTCTGCCATTGCTGACATGGTAACATATTAGTTACTATAAATGCTCAGTTTGTTAGATTCTTCTATCTCTGCTTTATTTCAGTTTTAGAAGAATATCCATCAGACCTGTCAAAATTTTGAACCATTTATACATTTCTAGAAATTATTTTTTCCGAGTAATCTCATTTCATGCACAAGATACATAAAAATGGAAAATTGCTGTTACTTGATTGAATTTATTTCATCAACAAGGATTATAAAGTACTTGTAACTTGGGACTTATAAGGTTATTTAATAATTTTTAATACTTCAAATTGCATAATTTGATTTTAAAGGTTGGTAAGTGTAGTTCAAGTGTTTAAAAGGCAAAAATTAATACATAAACTGTGGGTTTAAGTTTGATGCATTTAAACACTTAAGAAAAAATTGTGTCTAAGCTTTAGGAAGAAATCAATAGCATACTAACTGGCAAAATTTAAGGCAAGGAAAGAATAGCACTAATTAACTTCATTTTTGTTATTCATGATGTGCTCATGTAGCAATCATATAATGAAATATATATAATAGACATAATAGGTATGCCCCATTTCCTCAATAAATAAATATGCAAGCAACATAATCTAATCTCTTTCAATTTGCTAAAAGGGAACATACTCTGACTCATATTTTTGTGACTAAAATTGTCTCCCTTTGTTTAGCTTTGCGAGTTAATACTTCTTTCACTGCTCTCTCACTCCATTGCCTATGAAAAAAAAAAGCACAATCAATGAATTCTCTTGTGTTTTTTTTTGTTTGTTTTTGTTTTTGTTTTTTTTTTTCTCATATGCTAACTCTATCACAGTACTGAAGGCTAAACTATACTGTCAGTAGCACTGGTGCAATCCCACTAGTGTCACTGGGCTTGTACTAGTGTAACTGATGTTACATTTATTCATCTCTGGATGTACTTACACCTACAGAAGAGAGCAGCCCTGAAAAAGTGATGCAAATACTTGCATAAATAATAAAAATGTGTAATAAGAAGTATTAATGTACATAAAGTATACGGACATTTATAAACAAGTATTTATGTATTCCACAGGACAAGATTTTTATGCATGAATCACTTGCTTTACAAGTATTTTTTCATAGCAGCAGAAAGCTTCACTATTTCTCTTAAAATTTTGGAAGACTCTTTAGTGTATGCATGGTCATGGAGCCACAGTCCTCTGCACACTACAACTAAAAGCATAGCAGAACAGCTCCCTCATACCCAATTAATTTTGCTGCAGAAAAAAAAAAAAAAAAAAAAAGACATTTTGAATGGCTGATACAAAATCAAGGCGGTTTTCTGCTCCTCCTCCCAAGCTCAGAGAAAGAAATTTGATGTAACTGTTGTTCACAGGGATTAACAGTGCACACCTTAAGAAGAAGCTAATACAGCCTGACTGATCATCACCAGTCACAATCTAAACCTAGCCCAATTGAGACAACTCACTTTACAGCTTGGGAAGGGCATCACTGCCTGTGGGGGTGGGACACACCATGGGATGCAGGGAACGAACATGTTGGCATTGCAACAAGACTTAGAAGAATTTTAGGTGAGGAATAAAAGCTATGGAAAAAGGAGGGATAGAAGTGGTTTGGAGACAAAGAAGCACAGGAAAACAGAGGCATAAGTGGATAAAGAGGACCAGTCACATGTAGACGAAGCTGGTCAGTTCACTTCCCCATCCAAGCCCTGTGTCTGCTTAGCATCCTGTCATGTCTTCTATTAAATTCCATTACTGCTTATGTTTTGGGTGAGGGGAGCTCTATTCCGTGTGTGTATATGGGTCTGTGGTACTGGCATGAGGCTGCATATACCAGTGGGTGATTGTCAGCAAATACCAGGCTGAGCTAATTGTGGGGTAAGCTGAAGCAGTCGGAAGGCAGCAGAGGATGTGTGTCACTGGAACTAAGACAACTGGAGAAGCTGGCTACTGAAGTGACAAGCGTTCCATAGCAATTGCCCAAGAGACTATAGGATCCAGGGTTTGAAGGAGACATCCATTTGTTTGTGTGTGTGCACACGTGTGTGTGTGTGTGTGTGTTTTACTGTGCAGGAGTAAGAGCAAGGATCCAGGGCCAGCTACTGGACGGACTGGGTGTATAAGCTCAGTTACTGTAGGAATCTGACACAGATCACAGATCATCCAGGTGTGTGTATGTTGGTCTGTGCAAAGGGGTCTGTACCAGAAGCTAGAGAAGGGTTGTAGCCTCAAGCGCTTGCACGCCCAGGTGACAGCTTCTGGGACAGCAAGGAGCTGGGGCCAGCTCTTCTGAGCTGACCAATTGTTCAAATCCAGCTACTGGCAGTTTTCAAACTGTACATACATATATATGCGCACACATGGGGAAGGTGGACATGGTGAGACCATTGGTGATGCTTTTGTTTGTGTGAGCACTGATTGCTGGGTTCTCTTTGGGCATGTGTATGCTTGTATATGTGTTTTGTTTGTGCTTCCAGGGAATACAGGCTCAGCCTTGCTACTGGTTGAGCACTGTGGCATGGAGTTGCAACAGCCTTGCCTCTCTCAGGCTACCAAATTTAGCAACCTTGTAATAATTCATGCACATGTACTGCAAATACATAATTTTTTTGCTATCACAAGCTACACCACCACACAATGCTAAACTGAGAGAAAAGCTGAGAGAAAAATTCTTTAACTTTGCAGGCGCGTGTTTATTGCTATGTACCTCCTATTTTGATCAAAGCAGAAAGATTAAAAATGTGACAGGAAAAGCTATTCTCACAATCTTTTCAAATCATTCTTCATTAAGAAACAGCAGGGAAATAACAATAGCTAGAAAAAGATCTGGAAATAAGAAATTGTGCTCAAAGTGTATATGATGGTGAACTACATACAACAATAAAGCTTTAATTATAGCAAAGCAGCCAAATGTTTACAAAATATAAATTAACTAGGTTTTAGTTACAGCCTAAAATCAAAAATATGTGGAATTTAAGAACTGAGGCGAAAGTCAAGTGTAATCTATTTTCCTTCAATAGATCTGCACACAGAGATAAGGTTCATTTGAGACATGTAATTGAAAAAGGGGTGCCAGTCCTGACTAAGGACCAACATTTCCTGTGGATTGGTCCTTCTTTTGAAAGAAAGATGAACATCTTTCAACAATGTCAGTATCTATGAAAAAAAATTTCATAAACTGAAATACATTTTTGCCAGCTACATGAAAATCAAATGCCTGGAGAATGAAAGAAGAGCACTTCTCTTGACTTACTTTGCAAACCAACTTCCCAGTAATACACAATGCCTCTAAACACAAATGAAACAGCATTGAAAGCAGCAGCTGAAAATTACACTTCTCCTCCTCTGGGGGAAAACCAAATGTCATATGGACAGTTGAAGACTTTTACAATTTTTAGTATAAGAAAGCACTATTAAGATGCCAAATATCTGCTTCTTCTAAAGAGAAAGACTGTGGTGAAATCAGAATGATTAATCAAGCTTGCACTATGCACATTATTTGAAAATTAGTATAGCTCAAGAGTTTCAAGATAAACCCACAGTGTGCAATGCTCACCTTTCCATCACCTTTGCAAAGTCTAAGTCCTGAATTTGGACAACAGACAACATCAATTTTGTTTAGACCACACTACTGCTCACTTAAGCTGTGAAAGGAATAAAAGAATCACACTTGCCAACATCCAATAAAGTGTTTCTGCCTAGCTAACATAAAACATCATGTATTCAGCACAAATAATTTATGACTAAAAAGAATCCAATGTTTTAAACTATTGTCATCCTTATGCAGAACAATTTACAGGCACAAATCACTCAACAGCTGATTGAATATGGTAATGTAAGATACAAAAACAAAATACACTTCAGTTGTCATTTCTTTTCATTAATAATCTCAACAAAGTGGAAGTTTATCTCATGTCTTTACATGATCTTTACTTTCTATTACCCTCGAACTAAGTTAATTTTCTATAGAAAATAATAATGAGGGCTGCAATTTCTTAAGCGCAGGAAAACAGATATTATCTGTGGCATATTTGGGTTTTCTACTCTCTGCAGAAAGCTAGGTCATCTAAACATTGATTAAAAATGTAATTTACTATTGAGGCTCATTCACCAGATCACTGCATTAAAAGTAGCATGGGGTTCTATTATGTAAAATGTGGATTAGCAATGAGTCATATTCCAAAACAGTCTACACTCACAACTTGCAACAGTAGGTACTTGACTTCAGAATATTTGCTGAAACTGTGCTGAAGTTGTGTTAATTTTGCAGCATGGATCAGGGAATCATTGGCTAACACTGGAGGAAAATGAGAGAGCATTTGAATGGCTAATTTTGCATTTTCATTAAAAGAGAATGGCGTTCATTGAGATCTTTTTATATTGCTGTAGGGAAAGAGTAAGAACACGCTGTAGCTATTCTTAATTTTTTTAAAAGTTAACATAAATAATAATAAAAAATGCTCCTATAAAAAATACAGTGGATAATGTTAAGACTAATACATAAAAGATTATGAGGGAAGGCTATCTTTTCTATCCATTGCTATTATTAATGTTGCATTATGTAGTGCCAGGATAACAACCTCACACTGGCTGAACTTTAACAGTTAGCTTGCAAAGTAAAATATCAAGCAATTCTAGGCATAAAAAAAAAAAAAAATATATTCTTAAAATTACAAGGAAGAGTTCTTGTAAAATATATTTCAGACATACTTCACCTTAAAGAAAAGAAGCACCATTGAAATCAAGCTATTCTATCTCTAATAATACATGAAAGCAATATTTTTCTTTTCCACTTTTCTTCAAAATAAGCTTTCTCTTCAATACTGAGCAATCACTTTCTCTTTACTTCTTAGATTACCCAGGGTCAAAAGAACACATCTGCCTCTGACAGCAGCACTCTAAATGTGCCTAATATGAAATCCTCCAAAATGAAGTCTTATGGAATAGGAAAGCTTTCTTCCTTTTGTATAATTAAAACTATTAAGATGGTGATATCTGTGCTAGTTCTTCCATTTTTAACAACATCCTTCAGTTAAGTTCTATACCTTTCTAATACAGTGAAATCTACCTACAAGTGCCATTGACTTGAATCACAAAGAAATTAAATCTATATATATCTGTAGTTATTCACTTGTACTCTTTATGCTGTTTCCCAAGTCAGTTCAGAACTGTGATTTCATGAGAATGTAAGTCAAAATAAAGTAATCACTGTGGAAGAATAGTCTTGTGTACTTGAAGGGCTTTATCAACTTCTTAGAATCATAGAATTCCAACCCACAGGGTTGAAAGGGTGGAAAGGACTTTAATCATCTATTTCCAATTTGCCTGCCATGAGTCTTAATTATATATTCTAATGAAGGATTTCAAGCAAAAGAAAATGGGTTTGATCACTTAAGACCATGGATTGCATTATGAAAGCATATTTTCAAGAGGATATGCTAGCCACTGGATCCTTGCAAACCTACCAACCTAGCTGATTTTAGCCTACTGCTACAACATCCAGTAACATTAGCAGTGGGTCTGTAGCGTAATACATAAAAAATTAGACAAAACCAAAAGTTAATTCAAGGCTATGGAGACAAAGACAAAACCAAATTCAAACTACATTAAATTTAGGTCAATTCAGGCCATGTAATTCTAGCCTGACTCAGATCTCCAAGTGCTTCAAGCAACTCTTAACAGACATACTCTGCATTCTGCAGCATGTGCCAATGTCATGGACAAATTATGTAGGAAAAATTGAAAATGAAGTGTAGCTAAATGTAGAGGAAGGGGTATGTACATACCACCACCCCCACCCCCCCCCATATGTATATAGTATGTATGATTTTTCTCAGAGTGATAAAAATACCTGGTAGAGCAATGCCTGGCTGGCTTCCCTGCAGCAGAGGCTACAAGGCTAAGAAGAGTGGCCCACCAAGAAAAGACTTCACAAAAGTAGAGCACAGTACCTCTTTTAAGGAGTGTATTATGTTGTCACCTAAAGGACCAACTGCCTGATAAAGGGTAGAGGGTATCCAGAAGCCTGCTGTCAAGTTTAGTTTTTTGTCAAAAACTCTGCTTCCTAAACTTCAGAGTGTTATCTAGGACTGGTAAATGTAGGGAATTTGCTTCTCAAGCACACCCATGATCTGGACTGAAATGCTGAAGTATTTGCACTCCAAATAGTCCAAATCCAAAATGCATGAAGCATTACACGTTCTCTGTGCTGTGTCCACCTGAAGCAGAGGGACAGGAATGAGGGTATTATGGGCTCTCTACAGTTCAATAAGCTCCTCTCTCTCAGTCTGCTAATGGTAACATTTCAAACACCTACAGAAAGAACTTCTTAATTGAATCTAAAGTCCAGCATTATTCACAGGCAATTGAAAGTGGAAAGGATTATAATTTTGCAGAACAGAAGTGTGAAGGAATAATTATATAGGTGACCAAAGGATGCTTTTACTTGTTGGATTGACAGGATGTTGATAATTCTGTCTACATCCAGACAATGAAGGTTTTCTCATTTTTTATGTAATGTGATATGCAGAATTCAAATATGGAAAGTAGTGCTCACTGCTGAGGAAAATAAAAGTAATCCCCTAAAATCTTGAAATTATTTTACTTTAAAGAGTTGCTTTATTCCCTAGTTAAAGATTATGTCTTTGATGAGGCTTAAATATTAAAAATTGCATCCAGAATTTAAAAGAGAAACCCACTAAAACCAATCACATTTTAACTTCAATATCATTTGGGCTCCTTTTTAAAAAATGTTTCTTTCTAAAACGGTATATTTTAAAAGAAAAAGTTTGAAACATTGATTTTCAGGTAGAAAAACAATGGATATGAAACAGGGGCAAAATAAATCAGATTCATGAGATCCATTCTGTACTTTTGCTTTGCATTTTCAACAGAAACAGCATATTTTTCCTGCTATCCGTCATAGTAGAATCAATTTAGGTCATCAGACAACAGAATGAAGAATTTTCTATTTTTGCATGTTTAAGTGGAGTTGTTTTATGCTCATTAGTCTGGTATGATGAAGGACCTTTTCACTAATTATCACAAAATGCTTTATAAACAGTGTTTAAATCAATCTTTTCAATACTGCTATTACAAAAGAAAAACCTCTTATCTCACTGCAGGAACAATGACATGCAGAACAGCAGGGATTGCCAGGGCAAACAACATTGCTGTGATACAATTTAAGGCCAAAACAGAGAAGCCAAGCCAATACAGGTTTTAAAAACTAGCACAAAGTTCTACCAGCTTTAGCTTTTCCATTGTAATACCCATTAAATGACAGGCTAAAAGATGAGTGTAAACAATAACCAACCAAAACTGATGGTTAACAATCTGGAAAATGTAAGTCATTTGAGATAATAAGGTGTGCAATTTGATTTTCTAGACTATGATCAAACTAATTAAGAAAGAAGCAACAAATTTATTCTGAAGAGAAGTCAATGGGAAATATATACACAAATCTATATGATATTTTTATATCTTTTAATTTGCTATTAATAAAAACCCTGAACAACTCCATGTGCTCCCTACTTTTGCAAAAAATCAGATCCTACCCTTTTAGACGAGAATTTCTTTTTTACTCCTCTAGCACCACTGCCTTTGAAAATTTGCTCATCAGCCATAGTCAAATATGACATTTAATATTCATTACGTAATGGCATGAGACATGCTTTATTGAAGAAATATATAAGACCACCTCCCTCCTCCAATTTATTATTTAGGGCTAGGCTGCACCTACATTCATATTATCCAATAAAAGCCTTTAGAGCACTGAGTGTCTCTCAGAAATTTGCAAATTTTCCCTATTCTTTTTACAGTCAGATGTGGCTCTGTGCTCCCCTCCCCAGCCTGACCTTTATATTCCAGAATGGTAACTCTGCTCAAGTGATAACCACAAGTGGTGGCCAGTCATGGATGTACCTGGACCTGATGGCTGAATCTGGTTTAAAATGGATTTGGGGAGACAATTAACAACACAATAGCCAACAAAAATGGTGGTCAACTCAAGGCAAATTTGGAAGAAATTAACATCTGTGTTCAGTATGCAAATATGACTATGAGTCAATCACCTTATTCCTGGGATAGTGGACAGCCCAAGGACTGTCCAACTCTCCTGCATGGCAGTGAGCTGACACCAGAATCTTCTCCTGAGCAGGGATGCCTCTCAAGGTTACACCTCAAGGTTGAGAGATTCCTTAACACACCAGATACTCAGGAAGTGAATTGGCAATAGGCATATTAAAACCTGGCAATCTTACAGAAAGGGTGACTAAATGTTAGAAAGGACTTCCTAGGGAGGTGATGGAGTCACCATCCCTGGAGGTGTTTAAGAAAAGACTGGACATTGCACTTAGTGCAGTGCTCTAGTTGACAAGGTGGTTTGGTCAAAGCTTGGACTTGATTATCTCAGAGGTCTTTTCCAACCTAATTAATTCTATGATTGTGCATATATAATCCTTTAGAAATAAACCATTGGTTGAGACTAAGTGTGGATCCAGCTGCACCTAAACTTGCATCTGAGAAGAAGTTTGGAATGCAACAAGGTCCTTTCTGAATCTCATGAATCAATGGGAGAGTCTCCCTGAAGATTTTATCTGACTCTCTTCTCTATGTAGTAAATACTCAACTGTACCTTGCCATTGGTTTTTGTTAAACCACTGCCACATTTACCACTGGACTTCATTAACCCACTCTCTTACGTCAATTGAATACATTGTTTCTTCTCACTTGAGAGTGAAGTGCATGATACCATCCATGACATCCGAGTAAGAATTTATTTTTCTCTTCAGCCTTTGTTTAAGCTTGTATGTACCTCCTAATGCACTAAATCCAGGTTCAATGGTTGGATGACAGAGAAGAGAGACGAAAATTTTCCTAACTCCCTGTTTTGGCTACATCATGGCCCCCACACTTGACTGGGCAGAAGCTCTCATAGGGCACTGCCATGCTCCAGGAAGAGTCTGAGCTCACAGTATCCCTGAGCAGGGATGCACCAAAACAGCTTCACGCTCAGGCATGTGTAAAACAATCCAAAGATTTGATTACAGCTTATGAGAAAATAACCTACATAGATTGAAAATTACTTCTTCAGGAAACAACTTGAGTATATCTGCAGTAAACAGCAGAGGCGGCACAGTTAGCAAAGCAAGCCAGTAATAAAATAACAATAACTCATAATAAAATAGTAATCACTGTGACAAGATGGGGGAGAAAAGGTACCTGAGTGGTACCTGAGTGAAGTTATGTTAGATTTTTGTTAAGATGAAAATAAAATAAAATTCCATAAAAAAAAAATAGAAAGGTTCCCTTCAATTTTTGAAACTGATACAGCACAGCGAGCCTTATAACGACTTGTAACACAACTATGCAGCCTTTTGGAAAGTATAAAAGAAATAAATAAGGCTTAATCTGTGCAACAAAGAAAATGAGATGATTCATACGTTATTAAATTAATGCTTCTCATTATACAAAGGGATCTAAAATTTACAGCCAAAGAACAGAGAACAAACAAACTCCCACAAATGCTTAATTGTGCTTAAAATGCCACAGAATAATTCGTTTTGTACCATCGAAGCTACCTATCAAATTTATTCCCACGTTCAAATCTTGGTGAGCCAAAGTTTTCAAAGCACTGAACCTAGGAAAAAACTAATTAACTGTCTCTTCTGTTATTCGCTGCAGGCCCAAATTATAAAAAAAATAACATAAACTATAATAGAATAAGGTCTTTTATCTCATTTAAGAAAAGCAAAGGATGATTTTTTTTTCTCAAACTATTCAGTTGAAAGGTTTGAAGAATGTCAACAGGAGCAAAACGCTTAATAATGTGATTTTAAATCATTAGAGTGTTAATGAGACAAATCGCTCAGTTTGGCAGTTGTATACCAACTGTAAAAAGGAAATTTCTCTCTAGTGGACCAATGGATACATGACATTTGAATATGCTTTGTGAGTGCTGATCATTGCTGCAAGGGGTCTCCCTTGAAAAGACTCGGGAATTTTTGGAGGAAGATGGCAGGGAGGAAGGGTAGAGTTATTAATGAAATGGAAATGCATCAAAGGTACACTGTGTAAAATGAAACAATGAGACAGGTTTCTCATGCTGCTGAGCCAACAGCCTAATGAAATCACAAGAAGTCTCCATCTGGCATGGAACAACACTAAAAATAGTCTGACTTTATTTAGGCATCTATCAGGCTATCAGTTGAAAAATGCCAGAAAAAAAATACCATTTTATTCTCCAAAATTTGAAAATTCATGCTTATTCCAGTGCTTAAATTTGGAAATAATTTCTACATGGTAAAAAATGGATTACTTAACTTTTGTGGGAAACAAAATGAAAATTACAGTTATTTAAGAAAAAATAGATTTTAATAAAATAAAAATAAATGGTGTTTTATTATTTTAAGCAGGTTTGTTTTGTTGGTTTTGGTTTTTGTTTTTTTTTTTTACAGATATGTGAGTGGACAGCATTAACTAGCTATCATTGAAAGCATCTTAGAAAAGCCCAACAGTCAGAAATCAAAAACTAGTATGTCAAATATTTTTTTGAGATGTATCACTCGCTTATACATTCACTTGCATTTTAATTTTATTTAAGAAGTTGATTTAGAAATGGTACTCAGATTTGTGGAAGGCATATTAAATAGAAAAAATTTAAGGATGAGCAGCTAAGACTAGAAAAAGAAAGGATATGAAAAAAAGAGCATGAACATTAGTAAGATGTAAAACGTTCTACCGATTCTTCCCATTCAGTCTTCCTGAACTTGAAGTGTATTTTGACAACAGGAGCTGAATATCAGGGACAAATAGTAGGGACCTAAGATTTCTATACTCCCAAAGATCAGCACTTCTGTGTGTTTAGGACACCCTACAGTTATGAGAGAGGATTAGTGACTCTATGCCCACTTACTTCTTTTAGCTTTGGACAGAAAATACTAGAACTTGGATTCTCTGATCCATAAAATAATTTGTCCCCATAGTGTTACATGTTTATGACAAGTAAAAAAAACCAGTACCTTAAAGAAGCACTATTAACTAGCTAGTTAACTTTAAGGATACTTAAACATTCACCAAAGTTGTTGCCAGGCACTTACAGTCTTCCTCCAGGGATGTGTGGAAGTCCTGACACAGCTGAAAAAGCAGCTGCTTGACCCATGTTCAAGTTTCAAAAATCATAATTAAATCTAGCTTTCTGTTATCTCTCTGAGCTGACCTATCCAGAAAAAAAAAAAAATTAGGCTGTATCTACTAAATTATGTTTCCTGTAAAATAAATTACATGATGATGGCTGCATAATCAGACACTTAGCTCACCCAGTTCAGAAAATTTGTCTCTAAATTCCCAAATATTTAAGAGAAAGACAGCCCTCTCCTAACACTCTATGACATTACTATGATATTGCAGGACTCACACAGTATTATAGGCTGTACTGAGTTTTTCTGGGATGGAGTTTATTTTCTCCACAGTATCCCATGTGGAGCTGTGATTCAGTGTGTGGCTGAAACAATGTTGGTAATGCACCAGTTTTGGCTATTGCTGAACAGAGTTTGCACAGCATCAAGACTTTCTCTCCTTCCAATTTTGCAAGTAGCAAGTTGGCTGGGAGTGGGTAAAGGCTGGGAGAGGACCCATCCAGGACAGCTGATTTCAAATGACCAAAGGAATATTCCACATCATATGGTGTCATGCAATAAAAACTCAGGGGGAGGAGGTGGAAGGGGGGACATTTATGGTTATGACATTTGTCTTCCCAGGTAGCTGCTACACATGATGAAAGCTTTCTTTCCAGGAAAAGTCTAAACATCTGACGGCTGATGGGAAGCAGTGAATGAATTGTTTTACTTTGCCTGCACACACAGCATTTGCTTTCCCTATTTAACTGCCCTTACTTCGATAGACTACTGTGCTTAGCTGTCTCTTATTTTCTTCCTGACCCACATCACAGAGGACTGAAAAGAGTGTTTGGCTATTGGCCAGAGTCAATCCACCGCATGTAGTCACTAAACCTGTTTTGGGAAGGTTCCCTGGGCTGGGAGGAGATGCACACACAAGAAAACATGTATCTGACCCAGCGACTACAGCAGCTTCCTACAGCAGAGGAAATAGCGTAAAATGAAACCAAAATAAATTAAACTGAATTATTCCTGGGAGCAAAAAGGAAAATATAGGTTCTTCCAGCCCACTCTCCAAAATACTAGTTTGGAGGAAGAGGTCATTTGTTCATAGTTTGTATCTCATTTTAGAGAATTTTCAAGCGTACAAATCCTAGAATAAAGAAATGCCTATTTGTAAGGCAGAGAGCCCAAGTCCTGTGGGCACTACGGTAGCCTGGCCTCAGCAGATATGCTTTGCCTTGACCTTTCTTATTGGCTAGTCTAAATAAGTCCTTCTATGATAGCACTGCTGTGTCTCATATCTAAGAAAAATAACTCTTCCCAGGCACCAGGTAAGAGCAAGATGACTAATTCAGAGTTGCCTATTTCTACAATAAGCACCTTCTGCTTATTTATGTAGCTCACATCATGTATTGGAGACTGAAATAGCCCATAGACACTTCTTAGTCTACTGCCAATATTTCTCTTGAATGCGTTTGGTCATTTGTTCTTTATTGTTTAAGAGAAAGGAATGCTAGTATAAAAGTGGTATAAAAGTGTGTAAGTATTGATAGACTGTGTTATGGGAATAAATCATATAGATTGAGCATCTTGTCACTCGTGGAATTGCACTGGTATTTAGGAATTCTAACACTGTGGCTGCAGAGGATCCTGGGCACAGGCCCAGAACTGAAAATTAGAACTGTGGCTCCCACTGTCTCTCTTGGAAGAACCAGAGACCATTAAGTGTAAAATATTTCATCAAAAAACGTGAGAAAAGCCAGAGAGACCTATTGAAAGTAAGACCACAGCAGATGGTTCTGATGTTAGGATGGAAAACTGAGACAGAAATGATAGGAAACGTTTTAAGAAAGCTGAATGCAAATGAACAGAGAAATTTTATTTAACTTTTCCACCCTTCCCAATGGTTGATATTCCCAACACGGGATTTAATTCTCTGATGCTTTACAGCACTGTCATTCTTCTAAATTGGTCTTGGCTGTGATCTTTACTTGTGCTCTGCACCATAATTTCTAAATTTTATGAATTGTCAGTAACAAACAAACTGGCCAGGACAACCCCTATTAAATCCCTTCATCATCAATAGTCTTCTGAAAGGCAGAACCAAGCAACATGATTGGTGTAGGTAGATAAATAATTAGGCTTGTGCATTGGTATCATAAGAAACAGATGTGGACAAAACACAACAGATGAGAGACTTTAATTAGGAGCTTTAAAAAGATAACAAAGATGATGCAAGAAGAAAGATTAGATATTTGCTGGCTAGCTTTGTGCTACTTGCTTTTCTTGCTTCTAATCATTTAAGCCTGTTGCTCTCTTTGTGATGTGTTTGCTCTGTCTTTCTCTGTGTCCTTTATCTGCAACTATAGTTGTTTTCACAGTCTAAAATGACAATAACATCAAGTTTTGGAGAAGAACAGATTTTTTAAACTCTGAAAAACATGCATTTATTTTAGGATAACTTTTTTTCCCTAGAAGTTATCAAAAGATGAGACATTAATAAGAAAATATTAAGTCAATTAATTTGAGCTGTTATCTTGAGCATATAGACAGACAAACGAAGAGCTGTTTGCACTATTTTAATATTACACTACATCTAGGTATCTTCCTAATAAGCTAGGAGAGTGCACAATGCTCCAAGAACAAATATTAATACTTTATGTCCCTGGTAAGGAGAACAGCCTTACTGACATATTTTTTTTTTTTAAAGGCTAGTTTTAGTAAATTACAGTTATGTGTTCAAGTATAAACTACAAATTATGTGTATATAATATGCTATAATTCACCTGAGTGCAATTTTAATTCCTGATTTGCTCTAGAAAAGAATTAACTGTGTAACTGTAAAAGACATGATTAAGACTTGTTTATAACGTCTATGTGATACTGAAGAGAATTTTTATTTGAAAATAAACTCTACATATTAATGAGAAAAACCTTAATACTTACGTAAGGGATTGTGTCCAACGTGTCTGTGTTGACAATTATAGGGGCAGGGCTTGCCTGAAAGAGAAAAGAGGAAAAAAAAAAAAAGGAGAAAATATATTTAAATACCTGAAGTCATTAGTATTGAAATACCCATAATGATATATTAAATTAAAAATCAAAAAACCTGCCTTTCCATTGAATTCAAACTGTGCAACAGCATATAACTTTGAGTACTGTTCAATCAATTAAGGACGAAGGAAATAGATTCTTGGCCTCCAAACCACAGCTCACTGTGGTCTTTCTTTTCAATTTCATTAGGCTTTAGATCACATCCTGAAAATATACTATCAGGTCATTCTTTTTTTAGTAGAACTATAAGAAACCTGATGTATTCAACTTACAATTAGGAAATGTTGAAGTTTTCAGCTTCCCTACTTTATAAGTCCACCTTTTGTGTATGAGCAAAACCAAGATCTTTACAGAGGATAAACCTCAACAGTTAATGTTTACACTACTTAGAAGTATTATATAGGTATAAAGTATACTTATATGCACATACACTATGATACATATATGTCGAGGCTGTATATTCTCCATAGTTCATATGCAATTAGCTGAGGTTTAAATTGAAATATAGACTCAGTTGAAAAGATTTGTAAATCTGCAATGCTGCCCAACCTGATCTTTAATTTATCGATGAAGCTCATATCCAAGCTAGTTTCCAGCCACTTGAAATGCCCTAACCTCTTCCTCTTCCCAAGCTGGGATTCACTGGTAGTGATCCAAGGCCGAGCTCTAATTTGACCTGGCTGCATAATCTTGGCTCAGACTCTGAAGAAAACTATAGACTTGTGCCAAAGTGTAGGCCAGAGGCAAGCACTATCAGTAAAATGTCAAACTGAGGCAGTACTGCTGAGATGGGATTGTTAGTAACTCAAAGACTCAGGAGAAGGACCAACATGTAGTCAAGTATAGTACAAAAAGTGATGGAAGGCTTCCCTTTTCTGCCTGACTAATGCCTATCTGGGCAGCAAAGACTCCAGGCACTGTTATCAGGCTGGTGAAAATACTAATGCTTAGCACAGTAGCTCACTAGTTCGATTTATCTACACTGTATATTTGTCAATGTCTGTACTTCAAACTTGCACAGACCACAGTGTCTCAGTGCACGGTAGGCATGAACACGGCACTACTGAAAACACTGATCCTATTTCTATTGTCAAATATTAACTGCAGGATTTCAAAACCTAAGTAACAACCTAAATTAAGCATGTTACATTAGTGAAACAATTTAAATACTGTGAAAATATAACTTCCCCTCCACTCCCCCCCCAGCTTTGGTGCAATTATTCAAAGATAATTCTGTGTTCAAAGAAATTGCGTGTTACTGGACAACAGCCATTATTTCCATACAACAGTGTAAGCCATAAATAAAAACTGAAATGCATGCCATTTGATGTGTCTACATTTCACGGCCCATACCAGTTTTCAAGGCAAGGTACAATTTAATATTAAGATGTTTAGTATCTGAAAAGTGTCTTAGTATCTGATGCCCATACCCAGTTATTCTCACTATGCCACGTAACACTGGGCACACTGAAGTGACAGGTAAAAGCTGAAGTCCACATGATCACAACCTTTTTAGCTTTAGGCATAAAGAATTATTTATAATTTTATTATCATTGTAGGATAAAGAATTTTAAAATCATAGTTTTTACTTTCATGAATATTTAAGTCTCTACACTTAAAGAGTGCTACCTTTGCTACAGAAGAAAAAGCCTGGGCTTTTTTTACAGTACCGATTTTATCTTCTTTTTATTTTTACCTACTGTGTTTGTCTATTACCAACTATAAACAAAGTGTGTAATTTTCAGACTAAAAGCATCTTTCCACTGATTTAAAAAGCAATAGCTATTAAAATAACAAACGTCTTTCAAAAGTAATTTTCCAAAGCATTCACATATCATTACCAATCTCTTCTAACATATTGAGGAACAAAGACTTATATCTATCAGATTTTCCTGAAGTAAAGCTAAAGAAATCATAAACTAGCAAGCGCAGAAACACTATAAAAAAATAACTTTTAGGGGACTTGGAATTTCTTTTGAAAACTGAGTTATTCCTTCCTCTTATGAGCAGAAGCAGAATCTGCACATTCTTCATCCTGCAGCCCTCCCTAACCATCCCTCAGATGATTGAAGATAGCAAAGAGATTCTTTCCACAGACTATTCTTCTCCAAGGCAAACAAACCCAGCTTTCTTTTTTCTTGAATGCTCTATGCTCAGGCACCCTCACTGTTGTGTGTGCCACCATCTCGGTTATTCTCCACCCAACACACTTTGACAGAGTGGAGAACCTGGACCCGGACACACAATGCAGTGTGGCAGGTGATGAGTAGATGTCACTCAAGCTGCTGCCCGGGCTGTTATTAGTGCAGCCCAGTTTGCCATTTGCCTTGACCACTGTAAGGGCACATGGCTGACTCATGTGCAACTTGTTCTCCACTTCATAAAGCTGCAGCTTAGCCGGACTGTGCCTCACTAGAGTTGCTCCATGTTTATTCTGTCCCAGGGCAGAAACCCTGTCCATTTCCACTGACCTCTGTGATGGTCTTCTCAGCCCGTTTCTCCTGCCTATTGAGATTTCTTTGATCAGAAACTGTCTAGAGTATTGATCATCTGCTCTTCCCAGTCTGGTTTGAGCTCAAACCTTGCTGACAGTGCACTCTAAGTAATAATTCTGGTTATCAATGCAAATGTTAAACACCATTGGCACTTGTATCAACTCTGTATGAACACCACAAGAAACTTGTTACCAGTAACTGAACTCTGAACTGCTGACCACTACCCTTTGGATCTGGTGGTCTAGGCAGTGTCCCACTCATCTTCTAGTAAGTACATCCATCCATTCAGTTTCTCTCTCATGTGGCTGACCGGAGAATTTGTTCTGAAGGCCGTGCTAAAATCAAGGCAAATGACATCTACTGATTTTTCTCATCCATAGAGCTAGTCGCCTCTCGTCACAGAAAGCTGTTAGGTTGCCAAGGCAAAGTCTAACCTTTGTAAATTGACCTCCCTCTGTGTAATCACGTCCCTCTGTCCTTCATGAGCCTTGGCAAGACTTCCTGGAGGCACCCACCAGGATGCTTCCACTCACTAGCTTCCTAAGTGAGTCCTGATCCCCAGGTTATTGGGTCCATCATCTCTTCCCCAGTAAAAGACTGAGCATTTGAAGCTGCTCCTTTGAATGGTGTTATCCTTCCCTGAGTGGCCCTTCTACAGAGCCTGTAAATAACTACTTTTCAAGACAGAATATCTCTCAGGGTTCATTTCAACACAGTTCTTACTGTATTTTTTACTCATTGGAAGAACTGAACCAAACTATCAAACTGATTATTTTCTGCTACTGAGACATTTATCCTGATCAGACAGATGGGCATGAAAAAATTCACAGAGCAATAGTTTCAGATGTGTTGTGAGAATGACTATAACCAGTCTCACAACTAATACCATCAGTGCATTTTCCTCTGCTGTTCCTCCTGTTTGTATCTGTGCATGTGTTTGTGTGTGTGCATATGTGGGACAGTGCATCTGTGTGATGGTTTGTCTTTTTAGTTTTTTGAGGGGGTTTGGTTAGGGTTTTTTGGTAATGACAAAAATTATTTAATACAAACGTTTTGCTTCAGTCTCTCTGATATATGGTGCTTTGAAGAACACTGACCTCCTGAGCTCCAACATTGGATTAAAGTGCAGGAAATAGAGATGATTTTATTACCTGGGTCCTGTTTGTAGCTTATGCTTTAAAGGAAAATAGGAGACTTCAGTCATGCAAAGCTGAGAAGACAGTTTGCAAACACTGGAGAGAGCCCTAAATATAGCGCTCTCCATAGAGTACACAATGGCATCAAAACAGTCCTGTAATCACAGTGAAAGTACTGAAGGGATAAGTCAAGAGACGATCAGCATCAAAGGAAGTCAGAAAGATTTTACCTTCTGGGATGTATTTATGTTGACTTCAAAACACATCACATGCACTGGTTCACCAAATTCTTAAAAAAGATATTCAGGTATTTGTGCTTATTACAGAGAACACTGACAAATCTACTAATCAGGACTCACCAGCAGTACTTTCAATAGTGTATAAATTAACAAATGCATGAAAAAATGTCTAGATTCCGTCAAGAACCTCTGCCTACTGTGTCTTTGAGTCAGCAATGCCTTTTATCTCATTATCTATATACCCACACACATATATACATACATAGACTCTCCATCTAGGTTTGAGACTGGGTGAGAAGAAAAAATAGCATTCTGGGAGATAACAACTTCATTCATAGCTCTGCCCTTTGACCTGCCCTGCATTCTTAACCAAGACATTGAATTACATTTTACTGAGCTTTTCTCAGCTGCAAAATAAAACCGAGCCAAACACCAGAAAAGTGAATATTACTGAGTGCAGTGAATTGAGTGATCCTGTTTTACCCATTCCTCATTCACTGTCTTTCTGCCTCAATTCTTACCTATACATTAAGCATTATAATAAGCTGATAATATACCATGTGGACTGCCAGCCCTATAGCTCCCTGCACAGACCCTTCTCGTGCCCTTGACTAGAAGCAGCGCTTTCAGCTGAACCATCTCTGTGCTTTGAAGAAAAGGCATCACACTGACAGCTGCAGTGACAGATTGGCATAGCTGAGACAAAACTTGAATAGCTTGGGGGAAAAAAAATAAAAAGAAAGATTTTTTTATTTTTCTTCTGAAAGGACTTGAGCATAACAGACTTTGCTTCCACAAATATATACAAGATTGTTCTGCTCGCAGCAAGTCAAACAGTCTAGTTGCCTTTCCCCCAAAAGCACAACTTAGAAGCAAGACAGAGTGAAAGCACTTGGAGCCAGTAGAAAGAGAACAAAAAGGCACACAGTCTAGTTCATGAACATTTACTCTGCTACCAAATTCTCTACAAGTATATGACACGACTCATGCCTTCCAGACAAGATGAAATTTCCCTCTACCACGAGTGCTAGCATTTTCCTGGTTGACTGGTTTTGCTTACAGAACTCAGTTTTAGAGACTATCCATATTATACTGAATTTCTCTCTTTGGTCAGCATTTCCTTATTTTAACTGTTCCTACTATGCAGTTCCGTATTCAACGCCAGATCATGAAATCATTTGCCTAGTTATGTGGTAATCATTTTATAAATAAAGAGCACAGCACATTACTTCTTAACTAGAAAACACAACCAAGTATATGACCATTTTGAAAAAGCCCACCTAAGCTTACTCCTAGCTGTGATTTTAATTTCATAGAATTGTAGAATCACTAGGATTGGAGAAGACCTCTACAATCGAGTTCAACCATTAACTCAACACTGCTAGGTCCACCACTAAACCATGTTCCTTAGCACCCCATCTACCTGTTTTATGAATACTTCCATGGACAGTGATTCCACCACTTCCCTGAGAAGCCTGTTCCAATGCTTGACCACCCTTCAGCGAAGAAATTTTTCTTAATACCCAACCTAAACCTCCCCTGGTGCAACCTGAGGATGTTAGGACATTTGAATCAGAACTCTGCATTTCTTGTTTTCCTGTTAAGGAATCACCATCATTACTTATTACCTCTAAGTAAGCTCAAAATAAAGAGGTGGTGAAGTCTAGAATAATAAAACAGTGTATGTATTATCATTTTAAAAGAAAGTTGAATTGTCAGCGGCTTATTGCCATCTTTTACAGACAATGGTCTCTGTGAACTGTACATCAGAGTTAATAGCTTATCTTTCCAGGCAGCCAGCTCTAAATTCTAATACACTCACTGGAATATACATTTGCAGTTCTATTGGACTTCAAAATGTTAGCATTTTGTGTTTTAATAATACAAAGTGGAGCAGCCCCTATATTTTTACAGGAACAGGACATGCTGCATTTCTCATATATATAGTGTCAGACTGTTTAAGTCCTTAAGAAAATAATGCTGAATTAGTTTAAATTCATTTTGTATTTTCAAGAGCTTCCTTTCACAATTGCGAGGACTAGATTTACATGTACACACAATGGGAGGAAAGATTAAATGACAATGTAGATGTCAAAACAGTAATTCTTTGGCATGATATGAGGCCTCAAGATCACAGAGCACACAGAACCTTTTGTCATATTTACCACTGAATTACAAAATGTAAGACTAAGAAGAATAAAAAGATATTTCCTTGCTATTAATCAGAGAATGTAGAAGGTAAGGAACATCTTTGAACATCTAAAGAATGACTTTTCAGCAAACAATTCTACCTCTACATACAGACATAAAGCAGAAGTCAAAAGCAGCTTTCCTTACACACTGCAGTTGCCAAGTATAAAGAAAAATGCCTCAAGAAATCCTCAAGACCACCCCCTACATATATAATGCAACCTCATATAAAGCCATTTAAATCAAACTTAAATTGCACCTTTCAAAGAATGTGGCTTTATTTTCAGACTTGGGGTTTCACTTAATCTATAGGAATAATTTCCTATTTAAGATTGTATTAACTGGCATTACTTTAAAAAATAAATATTTAGACACAAAGAAATTCTAGCATTCCTGTGTGGATCTACAGGCTGTCAGTGGGAATGGCAAGAAAACATCTACTTCACAGTTGTTGAAGTTTCCTCTGTATGATCTTACCTGTTAGCAATTTGAACCAGCAACAACTAACAGGTAACTTTTGCCCAATATAAGATCTAGCAAAGGACACAGAAATGTCAATGGGAAAAGCTCTATAGAGAATAAGGGATAATTATGGTACATACAAATTTCCATTTTCAACTAAATGTTATTATGCATTAAATTTTGAGGTGATAACCTTCCTATCACTAGACAGTGTATCCATCTTTCTCATTCTAGCATGCCAAGTGCCATAGTAAGACTCACACAGAGGTCCCATTATCACATCTCTACTGACTCACAGAAGAAACCAATGCAGTGTTTTACACCAGTGCTCTAGTTTTGATCAGAAATCTAGCCATAAATCCTGTGTTTACCTATACCACTTCAGCACATGTTCTTGGCCTTCTGAAAGTGAATGGGCCATAACACTCATTTATTATCTCAGCTCTGATCTCTGTTCTGATCTCCACTGTCCTATCAATAAATGATCTCAAATACGTGTCAAATTCTTTTAACCTGATAGTATATTAATTTGTTGTGTTACCCATGAGTGCAGACTACTTCTTATATTTTTTTAAAAATAGTCTTTCCCTCCAACTGGCTTTTAAATTTCTACAAATTACCATGACTAAGTGGCAAGTACCTATGTATAAATACAGACAGACATCTATAAGCATACAAACATTAATGTGCAAGGAGAGCAACAAACATGGTGAAGGGCCTTGAGGGGAAGCCATATGAGGGGTGACTGAGGTCACTTGGTCTGTTCAGCCTGGAGAAGAGGAGACTGAGGGAAGACCTCCTTGCAGTTACAACTTCCTTGTGAGGGGAAGAGGAGAGGCACGCACTGATCTCTTCTCTGTGGTGATCAGCGACACAACCCAAGGGAATGGCCTGAAGTTGTGTCAGGGGAGGTTTAGGTTGGATATTAGAAAGAGATTCTTCACCCAGGGGTGGCTGGGCACTGGAACAGGCTCTCCAGGGCAACTGTCACAGCATCAAGCCTGTCAGAGTTTAAGAAATATTTAGACAACACTGTCAGGCACATGGTGTGACTCTTGGGGAGGGTCCGGTGCAGTGCTAAGAGTGGGACTCTATGATTCTTGTGGGTACCTTCCATCAGAATACCCTGTGATTCTATTTAACCCAGCTGCATGCTCTCCAGAGAGAAAGAAAAGCAAAAGCAAAGCAAAAATAACAGTCATTCTTACATAAAATCACAAAACCGTTTAGGTTGGAAGAGACCTCTAAGGTCATCGAGTCCAAACGTTAACCCAGCACTGCCAAGCTCACCACTAAGCCATATCTACAAATACCGTAAAACTTTCTCCAAATGCTGAGTGGGCCCAGAGCGAAAACAAATGCATATGTGATCCCAACAAAAACAATGGAAGGGCTGGATTTGGACTGTACTTGCAGCCTAAATTATAGTTTTTTCTCATATTTGGCTTTTCCTCATTTCTCTTCAAAAGTGAAGGCTGACTTGCCCACCATATGCCTTTTTATTTTTTAAATCATGGTACACCAAGCTGACAAAGAGGTTATCCAGTATCTTATTCTGTTACCTTTTTACATCTTGAAATACCTGAAGTTTGAATGAAACATTTATTTCTGGGAGAGGAGTTATAAACAGCTTCAAAAACACAGAAACAAATAGACTAAGAATTACAAAGCAGATGAAGGGAATAAAAAAAGAGAATGCAAAACAAAATGTGAAATAGGGGAATTACTTTAACAGAATTCAGTATCTGTTCGAGACATTTACCAGAACATAAATTTCAAAGAATGAAACACCTGCTGTAAGGAACTAATCCGTTACGTGGAGCACTGTATACAGCAGCCCAGAAAGAATGGAATCAGTGCCAAAGAGTGCTACCTCTGCTTGGCAAGAGCAAAAGACAAGATAGCTTACTGGTGCCACTGCTAAAAATCTCCATAGAGAGAAAAGAATAAGAAATACAGAAGAAAGCTATCTAGAGTTTTAGAAAGGTTCTAAAAGCACAAATAGTAAACCACCACTAATCTTGTTTCAACACTGAAGTGACCATGAGAAGAGCTGGGAATTGCTGTGTCGTTCGTAAAATGCATCAAAGTAACTCATGGATGTTGGCCAAGTATATATGGAGGCAAAGCTATTTTGCCAAATGCTTTCACTGAATGAATATATATGTAACTATATAAGAAAAACTTGAAAAAATAAACTTGATTTTGAGTATCTGCAACAAACTCAAGTTGGTCTGTGCTGGAACAAACAATGTTTTGATTTTTATGCCAGTGGAAGTAAGCTTCTAACCTAACGTCCTCTGAAACAATTTTAACTCATGTCCCAAAGTGTCCCTTTATGTCCCAGAATCACTCCGTGATGAATAAAATTAACAAAATAATTCCAAATATATCGCTTGCTGATAGCTTGTTTCAAACCCTAAATCACTGAAGGACCACTGCACCCAGAGTGCATCAGTTCAAAAGATAAGAAACATCCATACATGAAGTGCAGCTATCCAGGGCTCAGGGGGAATCGGCTGCTTTACACAGTTTAGCCTCATGTGGCATAAAATGCATTTCTCAATGGACATGCTCTGTTACATAAATTACAACTATTGCGTACTTTACTATAGGGCTTGCCAACCGTTTTTGAATCTCAGTTTTCTTACTGATGTCCCTGAGAGATTGGGTGCTCTGTGGGTGACTTGCAGGACAGTACATGCCAGAACTGCCACTTTTTTTGTAATTTTACAGGTCATAGCACCCAGTGGGAACCTCACAGTCTACTGAGTTTAGCTAAGGCTCTTCTCTTGAATCTTTGTAATGCCATCAGGCTGTTAGCGAACAATCCCTTTAGGATGATGCAATCTTGTGGAAATACACACATGCCATTTTCTTTTTGGTTTTAGGGCAAATTTCCCTCATAGTTTAAAAATTTGCACAGAGAAAAAAAAGTCAGTCCAATTTCTAGACTTTGTACCTTGTTATTCCTTCCCCTTCTTCATTCAAGTGTCTTGTTTAAGGAGTATGCCCTACTAGGCATGCATCTTGTGTCTCTCCTGACTTACTTCTGCTCTGTACTAGGCAGAAACAGCAAGTGTTTGGGAGCAGGGGGCTGAAGGGGAGGCCTCCATGAGGAGAAGCCACAGCTGCCCTGTACTGGACACAGTCCATTCCAGCCGGTCCCACACCAGACTCACCATGGGGGCAGGAGAAACAAGTGAAAACAAAATAAAAGGTGAAGAAAAAGGAGCAGCAAAGAGAAAAAAGTATGTCCTGACTCAGGCTCCAACCCCATTTGTGAGGGATCCCAAGTCTCTGATCTCACTGAAGAGTGGGACAGAAACACTGAAGTGGTGACTAGAGGAGGGGAGGTGTCAGTAGTGAAACAGAACCTTGCAACGAGGTTTTTTCCCTAAGTGATTGTCATCTTTGTTTCTCAATACTCAACTCAATAATTAAATTTTTATGTAAACTGGCAGGAAAGTTAAATTCCCTAAGTTGAGTCTGCTTTGCCTTCAATACACCTTTTGTTAAATTTCACTGTAGAACAGATATTTGTACAGTATCTTTATTTATCCTATCTTCTGATAATCTACAAATCATCTAATTGGAGGTGAGACTGGAACAACAGAAGAAAGCAGAACAAAGTCTTTGGTTATAAAAGAAAATGTTGAGTATGCTGTATCCTGTGCAGACAGGAACTCACTTGAGCTCAGCTCTGAAGTGAGCACCAAACTTGTGGCTGTGTTTGTATGACAATGAACCCAAGCTAAGAAAGCTGCCTTGCTGTGAGATGAATGTCGCAGAGTAGCAGAAACAACAAATCATAAAATCATGGAACAGTCTGAGTTTGAACAGACCTATAAAGTTCATCAAGCCCAAGCCCACTGTGATGAGTAGGATCTTTAACTAGATCAGGTTACTTACAGCCCCATCCAAGCTGATCTTGAATGTTTTCAGGGATGGGGCATCTACCACCTCTCTGAGCAACCTGTGCCAGTATTTTACCACCATCATTGTGAAAAACTTCTTTCTTATATCTGATCTAAATCAATCATCTTTTAGTTAAAAACCATAAGTCCTTGTCCTATCAAAAGTCTGTGCCCATCTTTCTTGTAAGGCCTCTTCAAGTGACTGCAAGGCCATAATAAAGTCTCTTCACAAAAAGAAAGGGGAAGCAGTACTTCAGCCACAAGGAAAGTTACCATGTAAAAATAGAAACACATAAAGAAGCAACTGATTATTCTTTTATATATATTCTTATATAGTTGCTATAAAGAGAAGCTTTCTATGGAGAAGAAAAGCTACACCTTCTTCTCCTAAAATATAGTCTATTAAAATGCATTGCTGTTGACCTCTGAATTCTTAAAAACAGTATTAAGCAAAAAAATTCAAAACACAAAATCAATGCAACATGGCACCATAGGTTTGGAGAATAATGAAACCATGTAAAGGGACTGAACTTGAGAAGTAACAGCACCACAAAAGGAGTTCTGTATTTCATAGCTTAAATAAAGAAAGTGCCAGAGGTTATGACAAATCTGAGAAACACAATCGACGTGACTGGAGTACAGCAAGAACAACACTGCTTCAAATAAGTTGTACCGTACCTTAAAAATACACCTTCCTTAAATCAAAATTATAGGCCTGGAAAAAATGAAGGCAATTCCTACTGAGAAATAATCAAGGGAAAAAATAGATTGTGGGTGCAAATAGGTGTATCAATACTAAAAAGACAGATTTCAGAAGCTGGACTAAAAGTAAAAGGAAGAAATGTAAAAAAAGAATTAAAAATCTTTCATGTTATTAATGATGCTGAAAACCAATTTATATCAGGAGAATTATACTTGCCTGTTTTTCAACAAATATTTTCCTATTTTTAACATGGGAATATTTTTCAGTTTCATGCCAAGGGCAGCCAAGCAGATTTTATACACAGATACAACTGTGTGGCAAATTCAACAAACTATAGTATAGTCTCTCTAGAGGAGACATCTAAGCCTTGTTGCCTAAAGCTCTTTGTATAAACTTAGACTAAGCACTGAAATAGGCTGTACTGTGGGCAGCATTCACATTCTGACAGATGGGTGACGTGACCTATGAAGTCTTTCCCCATCTTTACATTTTAGTATTCTGTCATTTCTGAACAGTATTTTTTTTGCAAGAATTGGATGCAGAAACACTGAATAAAAAATAATTATCTTAAACTGAAATAAAATAGATGGGGGCAATTTTAACCATGACTTATCTAGCAGCAAGTGACACGGCCTTTTTTTCTCATGAGGCAGGCACAAAAAGTAACACAAAGAACCACCTTGGAAAGTGACTGTTCTTAGATTATAAGATACCTTTTAGTTACTGATATAAAGACATTTTCTGCTTTTTAAAACACAAACATTTAGAATGCTGCCATTTGTACACATTATTAGCAGTGATTTGAATAGGACTAGGAAAGCTCTGTGCTCTCTGGATTTGCTGTGGGGATGTGTATAATTAAAAGCCGCTTAGCCCACAAAATAAAACAACCTTCCTGTATATAAGACAGTACTGACTTTTTATTGTCACTGTATCAAACAATAGATGTAAAAATCACAGAAACATAAAACCTAAAAACTGTCAGAACTGATCTACCAAGATTGAGAAGATGGGTTTGCAAATCAACTAGGGGAACGTCAAACGTCACAAAAACCCTTCATGAATTTAACAAACAAAACACTGGAACGTTAAACAGTTCATAACATCAAGGCAACCTCTTCCTATAGTAATAATAGCAATAACAATAACAGTAATAAGCAATTCCTGGATATGTCCTCTGTCTCTGATTTGATGGTGGTTTGTTTCTCTTTTTTAAATGGAAAACCTCCAGGAGAAGACTTTCAGAAATAAGCTTTGATTACTGTTAGGAGGGAAAAAGAAAACATTTAATGACAAAGAAAACAGTGGAAGTTATGAACTATACACCAGGTGCTAGGAAGAACACCTGGAAAAGGACTAAGCATAACATTTAGGAACACAAACAGAGCTGTCTGCTTACGGCAGGAGGTAGGTAGAATATAGGAATCAAAGAGCACAGTCCTAAAAATATTCAGCTTCAGGAACTCAGATTTCTCTTGCTCCTGTACAACAGTGTTTCAACCTCAAAAACAAAAAAGCAACATCTATCCCAAGAAACTGGCATTCAGACATGAGGCAGCCTTTCCCCAGAACCCTCTGGACAGATCCAGTCTCCTCCTACCCTATCTTTTAGGCATCAATCCCACCCTCCAAATGAAAACATTCCCCTCATCCAGTAAATCATGATGCCTGCCAGAAATAGCACATTTACCATTCTCAGCCTGTTGTAAATCCTGACTTTCGCCATAGGACGTCTGGGAAAAATTAACACCTAATGTGATGGTCCTTTGCAAAAGCTAACCAACTTCACAGGCAGATGCACCAATTCTGAGTACTAACATATAAAAACCCCACTGCAGACCTGACCCTGATACTAAATAAATGTTTGGCTGGGAGGACAAGAAATGGGAACATCGTGTGCTTCAGAGGAATGGGAGAAAAATGACATAGAAAATATTACAGCAAGAAGAACACAGAATCTGTGGGAGGCACAAGGTTTTTTAGGGCAGCCGTAACAAGGAGAAATTAAGAGACTCCAAAGTTAAAGTCAGCCCATCCTTCACATGCTGCTATATGCTTTGTGACACATTTTGATATGTCTTCTTCGATTACAGTATAAGCTCTCTACTCATACACAAACAGGGGGTCAAGCATCTTTTGCTATCAATCCATCTGGTATTGAAGACACTTTTGCTCACTTACTAGCTCAATACTGATCTGATACAGTTGGAACTGAAGAATTCTTCAGATTGTTGATAACATACTTAACAGTTCAGATATGTGTCTCTTTTGCACAATATTGGCATATTTTCGTTTAAAAATACCCCATTAAATCTATATTTCACATGAAATGAAGACACATAGAAAAAAGAAAGATACCCTCTTCTTTCCTTTCCAGTACATTCTGCCTGGCTTACCTGGTCACCAGAAACATCATCCTGCATCTACTAGTAAAATATTTCCAGTGCACATGACACTAATATAAATAAAATACTTTTTCAAAATATTTGGAATTAAAAGTAGTAACACATATTGATCTAAACATAGAAAAGATCATTGACCTTAATTGTTTTATTTTATACACAATATACAATATCATATTGCTGTGTGTCATTTGGTGATAAGCAGCCATATGTTCAATTTATATTATTGTAGACAATAGATAAATACTCCTTCATTTAAATGCTGTATCTCAATTACAAGTTTTTCAGGAAATATGAAATATGCAATGTAGTTCTGTCTTTTCTTGATCGTTAAAGTAACCATAAAATAGAAATACTGTCAATATTTTTTAACTGCAGATATATAGAACTGTACATTCTCTCCCCAGAATCACCAGTTTTTATAAAAGACAGTTCTTTACCACTCATCCTTGCATCAGAGAGAAACACAGAAGAGCTATGGTCAGAGGTCTGAGTTCACTCAGCTCAACAGAATTCAGTTTAAGCCATTTCCCCCCTCCCAGAAGAAGCCTAACCCTCAGAATTTAAATTTTGAAAACATTCCCTATTTTAGAGATATGTTACAGTTTTCCTTACCGGGACAAAAGAATCAAATGAACCCTGTTCCCGATTCTCAATAGATGAAATTGTTTTCAACCAGAGGAGATAGCTTGAAATATCAGATATTTCAGAATGCTCCATACTTAAAGCTGCAAGATTAGCAGGACTGAGGTGAGACAGACTTGCAAAAGGAGGACTTTGGCAGTGTTACATAAAGTTCTAATTAGATCCTTGGTACAAATTGCTATCCTAAGAATAAAAAGTTAATCAAAAAGCCTCATTGGAAGAATAGGAGGGCAAGATTAGAGCCGAGACAGCTGTTTCACTTTGGGACAATCATGCAACTGCCTAACTAGATTGTGTTCCACTATTCAGAAGTGAAAAATGTACGTGTGAAAATTAAAGTGTTTCCTTTGTGTTACTTTGAACTAAACTGTTCACAGCTTCTTTTCCTCAGTGGAACTCAGGAGACCTCTCTATATTTCTATTCTAAGGCAGCAAGCAAGCAAAACTCAGACCCCCTTAAAGTCACAGGCAAAATATTTCTATGAAAACGGGGACGTTTTGAAAGGAACTGAATACAGAATTAGTGTGAGAAAAAGTGTTGCAAGGACTTCCGGTGACAAACCATAAGATCAATCTACAAGGATTTGTTTAATATGACTAAATTCTAGAAAACTACCCTAATAACCACCAGATAGCTGATGGATGATTTCTTATCTCTCCCCAAATATGCAATTCTAGCTTCCATTTCCAAAGTACAGCCAAGAGCTCCCTTTACCTGTTCAGTTTATATTTCTTGCACTCATGGGTATTACTGTGGAAATTAAAGGGCTTACGTCCTTCAGAGGAAAGACATGTCTGTTTTACCCACTGGCAAAAATCCAGAGCCCACAGAAATCCTGAAGATTTCAATAAGGTCAGGATTTGAGTGACAATGTCTTTTTGGAGGAGGGTATAGCATATATGTATGCTGTCTGCTCAGAGAAGTCACACAAAGACTGACATTACACATCTTTTCTGGAACTAGATGTCATTTTTGCTGAAGAAGCTGTAAAGCAAATCTGAATTTCAGTGGCTAGGTAGTCATGAAGAAATGGAAATATTGAGTATGAAAGATGAAACACTGGAAGTAACAACTGTCACATCCCCCAATTCCTCACCTTCCCATAAAAATGGATGTCCAAAAGGAAGTGGGAAGTAATTATTTGTGGAGTGGGAGAAGAGGGGAGAGGAGAGAGATTGAAAACTCCTAGCACAAGGGACAAGAAAACAAGTGGCCTTAAACAGTATGTCATTTCCTGCGTATCATTTTTTTGTTTTGTCTCCTAGTGACAGTTCGTTTTTGTGCTCCAAATATTCATGGTCAAATTTAATTGAAAATCAATGTTAGAAGGATCAAAATATTGGACAAATCAAGCAAAGTTTAGAAAATAATACTGATTTTAAAAAAGAAAAACAAAGACAAAGCATTAAAAAAATCGTACAGGTTTGCTTAGTTTGGAACAAAATATTTCAAAAAAAGGTGAAAGCCATAAACCACAAGGCAGCATAAACACATTTTGATGAGCAGATTCTTCAAAAAAATTGCTATAAAAATTTTCGAAAAAAGGAATGCAGCCTAAGGTTAAAAACTGTATTTTTTTTCCCCCCAAGAAAACTAGTTTATGAGAAGACCCAAAGAAGACTCTGGAACAAAGCCCAAGCAGTTTTACAGAGTAGAGATGAGGAAAGGAAGATTGAGTGCTGCTTCTCCCCTCCACCCCTGCACCTACTGGTTCATGAGAAAACCCTACACTAATTTAAATGTTATAAAAATACTTCAACATTAACTAAAATGCAATATCCCTGCAAAGCATATTTTGGAAAGTATCTTATTTGACCAAATGACCATGTTCCTTTAGTGACAATTCTGAAATATGTGAGCTATATATACCCAGAAGCAGGTTGCTTTTTTTTTTTTCCCTTAAAAATCCTTCCATAACACTCAGTACATTATTTGATATAACAGTTTTAACAGGCCTTTGATTTCACCCAGTACAGCTGTTCGTATCAGCTCACAGAATCCTAGGATGGTTTGGATTGGAAGGGACCTTCCAAACTCCTTCCACTAGACCCCTTCCACCAGACCAGGTTGCTCAGACCCTGATTCAACCTGACCTTAACACCCCCAGGGATGGGGCATCCACAACTTCTCTGGGCAATCTCCTTCGGTGTCTAACCACTCTCACAGTGGATTTGTTCCTCATATCTATTTTAAACCTCCTCTCTTTCAGTTTAATTATCCCTTGTCCTGCCACTACATGCCATTGTAAAAAGTCCCTCTCCAGCTCTCTTATAGCCCCTTTAGATACCGAAAAGTGCTATAAAGCTTTCCTGGATCCACATGATCAGTATCATTTGCTTCTCAAACAAGTGGAAGATTTGAAAGTAAAAGCATAAAAAATTAGCCAATTCATCGATTTGAATAGCCAATGTTCAAACCATTATCATTTAGGACATAAAAGGGATCACTTCTTTTAAAAATGGTTGCAATTAGTTTGTTTGTTGCACTTCCGAATGACCTCATAAAATAAAGTTTAATTTACAGACTACCTTGTCCTGTAAATTTGAGAGGACCAAATGGACCATGACAGACCTGCTGAACCCTTCAGCCAAGTTTGTGGCACCTCTGTGAAAACATATTTAATAAAGGACAGAAAACGCTGAGGAGGGGAGAAAGAGGGAAGAACAGGAGCAGAGCAGTGGATTTCAGTTCATGCACTTTGTCCCTCCCGTTCTTCAGATTTTCTCCCTGCTACAGGGCAGTGAGCGAGCAGTTGTGTGGGTCCTGCCAGCTGGGGCCAACTCACCACACCTTGATGTACCAGTCCTTCAATTAAAGCACCTTTCAGGAGAATGTATCATATTTAAAAAGATTATCTTATGGAATACCTAAAGATTTTCTAGTATCTCTGAAAAGCCACTACAGACATGTAATGCCTCAGGTCAAGAGTGATGACAAAACGCTAATAAAGAACTCATTGAATAAATATCAAAGTATCACAAAAGCTGATGTAACACATCATATAACAGCTCATACAGTTTATACACAAAGGCACAACTTTCTCAATTTTATAGAAAAAATAGCATTCCTTTATGACTTATACATGTAATGCCATTCATAACATGTATTTATCTCTATGCAAACAAATACTGCTGTCAATCAAGTAAATGTTAAATAATTCATCCAATAAGATTACTTCTTAAAAGTTGATGCAACAGATCAGCTGGAAATAGCCCACTATGTCTCCAGCAGAAAATTTTAGAAATTGCTTAACTGTACCTCACCTTTTAAACCTTTCCAACTGGATTACTGCCTTCCTATGAAACATTAACTTGTTTAATTTTTAAAATAAACTTAAGTAGAGAATAGCTTCTATAAAGCTTCACTGGAGTTTTGCCAGTGAGTTGTTTACAAACCTCTAATACTTTAGACAGAGATATCTGAGTAGTTCATTTGGGAAATATTTTACATTAGAAGAACAATATAGCCATGTTTTATTTATTTATTTATGGTTGCAGAAATATGTGGGCTGTTTAAGTCTGAAGGACTTTGCTAGTTATTTTTATTGAATTTTCAGTCAAAAGGAAGTAAGAATAGTATAGTCATTGCTAAGTTTCAGCCCAAAACTCCTGCATCACAATGTCTGAACTTCTGCAGCTAATAATCCGAGGTAGTAATACTGCTTTATAATACTTTGAGATCAACTGAAATCCTGCTTCACTAACTTTTCCCACTAGTGCTGTAGTAGTTAAAGATCAGTCATTGCAGTAATTAAATTTTACTTTTGTGGCCTTTAGACTCCTTTGTTGAGTTGAATCTGAGAGCAAGATATCTACAAAAATGCAACTTTGTTTCCTGCTCTTCTCTGCTATTTTTGTTACTGTGGTTTCAAGATAAATTTAAAATTATAAACAAATACAGGAGTAGCATTTTTGGTGCATTTGATATATTCAACTTTGAAAACTTTTTTTTTTTTAAATCCTGGCAATTTATGTTTTTAAAGGGTTTTTCTTCTTTTTATTTTTACATAAAAATGGAAAAGACAATAGCTTGAACTAAAAAAACAAAACAAAACAATAGTTAGACTAGACTACTACTTTTGCAGTCCAAAAGGGTACTTAACTCTTGGGTTGATTTCAGCATTCAAATTATTGCCAGTAATATGAAGTCTCACCAACACAGACTGTATCAATGTGCTTAGGAAAGTGTTAAGCACTGTGCTGAACTACGATCCACAACTGTGGCTTCTTGTTGAAATTCTGGTTTTGAGAGGTCCCTGAAGCAAAATATTTTTTAAAAAGTTTCAACTATGTTTAATGACTTCTTTTGCCATTGTTTTGTTCTTACATTTTCAGTATTTTGTTCTCTTACTCCAAGTTTACCAATTTCATAGTACAAGAACTAGTTAAACTGTGTTGTCCAGCTCAGTATAACACCCCAGCAATGAGGTCAGCTCAAACTGCTGAAACAACCCCATGGTATTGATGGAAAAACTTGAAGTAGTGCTGGCTATGTAATTGCTTTGTACCTCCAAGTCAACATGTGCATCACCCAAGAGTACAGCCCTTCCTTTAGCTGTAGTCTCTCACAGATTGAAGGAGCTGATGCAAACTGACCCACTTCAACAAAGAACTCACTACCCGCTGCATCTTCCTTCAGTAACATGAAGAACCACTAATATCAAAAAGATGGAAATCCTATCAACATACACAGGCTCATGGATCCAGGAAGTCACTGAGATTTCCAGCAAGGGGACTGAGCTTGATGCTGCACCTCAGTGGTGGACACAAGCAGCAAGGATGCTTAAAGGTTCAACATGAACAGATTCCAGTTACCCTCCCACCAAGATGAGTTAACCAAAACCAGCACAAACAGGCTGAAACTACACTCCAACAAACAGTGCAGGTAGGTTCAGTTCAGCTGTTGCCTACAGGACTAAGCTATGATAAGGGGTTGAAAATTAAGATCCCCCTCTGTTCTGTGTACAATCCACAACAAATGTTTGTTAACCTCCCTGCCACAGCCTTCCCAGTCTGAAATGAAATGAACACTGACCTAAACTCACAAATGCACCAGAGAACAAAGGAATCATATAGCTGTTCCTTCTGAGGGGCTTGAAGAAATGTCAAGACATCAGGCAGTAAGTGACATCTGGAGAAAACAAACAGGATCAATTTTCCTTTCATCACCTCTTCTGCCCCTGGTTGTTTGTTGAACACCAACTAATACTTCAGAATGCAAAAAGAATTTCCTGCATCTTGATAGTTTTATTGTTGCTTTTATTACTAATAAAACCAAAACCTAACTCCTTTACTCCTCATCCTCTTGCCACCAAATGTTTCTGCTGTGGCATTTCTGTTCCCTTTTGCATTTTGATAGTTTTTCAAAGTTGTTGAACCTTCAAGTGCAAGAGGTAACATGATAAAATAGAAACTGGCAGAAAGTACATTAAAGTTATTATCACCTGAGGACAAATGCTGTCAAGTGAACCACAAGAAAAAATACTTCCATCTGGAAATAAGACAAAGAGCATACAGGTAAACCCAGTAATTCCACTACTGTTTTGGCATTCATTCAAAAATGTGAAAATATAAATGAGTTGTGAAAAAATTATGTGGAAGTAGTGAGACTTTTCAAAAAACGGACAGAAGGAAGCAAAGGTGAGCAAGAAAACAGGTGCCAAATTTCCCCAGTACCAATATATGTATTGAAAGGGCTTTACATAAAATGAGCAAAAGGCAACCTTTTGGCTAGATGTGACAAGGCCTACTATCAGAAGATACAAGGACCCAAGAATTATGAATCTGAAGGGGTTTTTAGGTTTTGTCCATGCAGCAAAATATTTCTGCAATTCTGCATTTTCATCCACTACAAAGAGCTGATTCATTCCTTTCTGTATTCTCTGTATGATTAACATGATGTTTTATTTCTTGGTACATGAATTAGTTTAGCTGATAGACAGCAATCAGTGCTTAAAACCATAATAACTAGGAGTGATAACCTCAATTTTCAGCACAAAATATTTAAAAAGTAATGTATGAATTCCAGGTTTGTGCTGACTATGTAGACTTAAATGCATCTTAATGAAAAGAGAAGATCCACTGAGAATACTGTCATGACAACTCAAAGAAAAAAAGAACTACAAAAGACAATATTTTTGCAGATTTATGCCTGCACAAGTGATCAGATTGCTTCTACTTTTATACGTGTAGTGGCTGAGCACAGTAATAACTGACCCAGAGGCAATTGCAGTATACCATGACTCTGCTTATTGCATGTAGTACATCTACACATGGTACATTACAGAAAAAATATGTTACAGTTAAATTAAGCTGCAACAAACTGATGTTGCCCCTCTTCATATATTTGTAGGGTTTCATGTCTTTAAAATAATTAAATAATAATTATAGCAACCTACAATTTTTTTATAAAGTTATTGTAAATACTATAGACTCGCTCATGGCTAGGCTTCGCGAACGAAGATTTACAAGGGCTTTACCCACGCTTGCTACAAGCACGCTGGTGGCTAAAAAG
>JAWWEE010000001.1:33763546-33806784 GCA_035221455.1 Xenops minutus | reverse complement strand
CCCCCCCCCCCAAAAAAAAAAAAAAAAACAAAAAAAACCTGCTTTAGACTGGTTATACTGTTGTGGCGTTGGTGGGGTTTTTTTGTTGGTTTTTTTATTTTTCTTTTTTAATTAGATCATAAATCTGCTTAGGAATTGTTTAAAGGATATTTCCTGCTTTATATAATTTAAAGCATCATCTGCTACATGAGTTTAAGCTGTAGCTCACAATAGATGAAGTGGAAGCCCATTGCTAGGCAATAGTCTTCACTCTAGGTATAGAATGTAGTATATAGGCATTTAGCTTGTAGTAGCTGTGCACTTGAATTTGAGGTTCTGCTGTGATACAGAAAATGAACAGTGCTGACACCTTTATTCAGCATCTCGTTGTGGTTTCAGTGCTACATTGCTGAGTTTTTCCTGTTTCTAACAATTCTAGAATCTGCATTCTTAAAAAAAAAAAAAAAAAAAAAAAAAGCAATGTTAAAGTGATGGAGAAAATATTTTGACAACATTGTAATTCAAATTGCCACATGTGAAACTTACATCAGTTTTAACTGTATTTTCATTCAAGGTGCTTGTCCCAGCTGTCCTAAACTGATGTGATAATGCAAGATTTATTCAGAACCTCACTGAAAAGCCAAAATTGTGCACCATATGCTCTTACGTAACAAGAACTCAACTGCAAGAACTCACATAGCTTTGCATACAGTTAAGGTGACTTCATGTTTGAAAAACACATATTAATGCACTTCTGAATTGCAAGTGTAGATATGGAATCCTGAACTGAAAAGTCTGAGATAAGGGAAGAGACAAGGTAATCATTGCTACACATAAAGTAAATATAACTGAATCAATGTTTTTGCTATTTTACTCAAGCTTAAGAAGTGAAGGTGTGTGATCTGTCCAGAAACTGCTTTCCTCTAGTGGTCAAGGGTAATTCAACCCTGAGCACCTAAAAACTTGTCTACCAGAAGATAATTCAAGTCATTAATGCATCATTTCCAGCAGGACTACCTCTATTAAAAGAAATATATATATCACCATTAAGTAATGCTATAAATCATATATATAAAATTGTAACATATTTATTTACATACCATATATATACATAAGACACTAAAAAGGACATTTTCAGTTTTCATTTCCATCATTGTAGACCTGTATTAGCAGTGTCCATCACCTAAAGACTATCAGCCTTTTTGTCACACAGCAAGCTACCTAGTTCACAACAGGATATATGGATGCTATTGCAGCTTTCTCAAATGCCAGTCAGAACTGGAAAAAAAGAGAAGAGTTTTAATATGTCTTTCAAAGCTATTTGGATAAATCTGGATAACTGCAGAATAAAAAAAAACCCAACCAAACAAAAAAAAACAAACCCAAACAACAACAACAAAACAAAGCCCCCTCACATATAAATTTTAAAAAGTCCACTGAAAATAAGATATATATAGATATATATAAAAGGGCAAGCAATGGCTACAACAGGGTTAGGGAGTGGAAAGACTCAACACATTCTGTGACCAGACACAGCCTTCAGATCACCTACACACAAAACATTGGATAAACTCATCTGTACTACAGCACTAAAACGTCTATCACAAACCACCCTAGCCCTGTATTTTAAAGTAGTAGATGACATTTTAGCAACCTTACTGCACCGCAATCAGAACAATGCAGAACTGCAAAGGCATCCTCTTGACTGTAACATTTATACATACGCTGTTAAAACATTACATTTGAAATAGCTTCTTGTCAAAATGTGTAAAAAGTGTTTTGGTTTTTTTCAAAAAAATTAACAGCACTGAACTTACCCCTAACCTACTCAACATGTCTATGCTATTTCATACTTAGAAAATTCATAATGGAAAGAAAATCCTATAAATAAATGATTTTACTCTCAATATTTTTTTTAAAGGTTGGCACTGCCTATGTGAGACAAAAACACTTGAATATGGGATATATATGTGCAACTAATTGCCAGACAACATGGTAAGATGGATTCAAAAGATAATGCAATTTCATCCGCTGTAATTGAGCCATTGTATTAGAGAGGATGGCACGCACCTCTGGATGAACTTGGATTAACACATGGCTCAAATCCACATGCCCAACTGTCATCCTAATTTGATAGTAACTGGTGCACAAAGCAAAACTGAATATTGTACAATATACCATGTGAACTGTGTTTGACCCAATACTTTTATGGAAAAATCTCACTAATTTTCTTTTTAAAATATTAAGTAGGCATGACAAAATGGAGGAAATAGATTTAGCTGATATTCTACCAGCACAAATAACTGTAACTGGATTACAGTAATGTTGGACATACACCAAGAATAAATGCTGAGAATAGTTTGCTTCAGGCAAAAATGTGCATATGGGAAACAAAAAGTGCATATGCAAAACAAAAATTATTAATAGAGTTCTGAATGGGAAGCTAGAATCATGGGCAAAGATGATTTAGATGTAGTAACAGATTTTTCCCTCCAACCAACAGTACAATGTTATATAACCATAAAAAATAGAGAATAAAAGAATAAAAGAGGAGTAATAAATGTAGAGTGGACCAACTTATTTAGTGATCCTAAATGTCTATAAATACTTTTCTTGAAAGAAGAATAATGAGAACAATATTTAATATTATATCATGGCTACTGAAATCAGTCAAATGCAATTTGTTTGCAACTTCTTTGGTTGGTTACTTAGTTGCTGAAAAGCAATTATGCTTGCATAGAAATAATAGTCTCAGTGGTGACACGGGCCAGAAGGAATGGTTGTGATGAGTTCAAGATTATGCCAGGAGCCAACTGATCTGGCACAACTCATTGCTATCATAGGGTACGTAGGAAATCCTGGACAAATAATTTGATTTCCGTAATTATTTATATGTAAAACACACTTCATTTAATGAAAGCAGAATGTAAGGAGTGGGGAAGGACACAGCTCAAGTAAAACAGCTCAGCTTCTATTTCAGGCTTGTCTACTCTCTTCCTCCAGGTGTGCAAGGCAAGAGGCACTCAGGACTACAGCACCAAAAATAAAGCAGTAGAAGAAGAAAAAAATAATAAAATGTTGTGCTTAAAAAGTTCACCATTAAGGAAATTTCATTGGACATCCATCAATGGCTCTTAAGAGTAATATTTTGTTTACTTGAAAAAATGTTGCACAATCCCCATATCCTTTAAACAAGAATCTCAATCTTTGAAGTTTTACACAAAAATACCAGCACAGCACTCAGATGCAGCTCCCTGTACAACAGATCAACCTTTCTGATCAAGGGCTTGTTCTTTTCATTTTTATAAGAAGCTAGAAAAGCTTAAGGAGTTACAAACACGAACATATCTATTTTCAGTGTTAGCTGCATGTCCTAGGGTTAACACAAGGAAAATAATTTAGAAATCAAGGTACAATGAAAAAGAAAAATGACAAGGGTTTGGAAGGGAACTATATCAAGAGGAGGAAACAACCCTCAGCTGGGAATATTAAATCAAAGTCAATCATGTCAAAGCTGGTGGAGAACAGTGCCGCAGGTTTACCAATTTCAAATCCAAGTGAATCCAAGGATCATAAAATTTCAGTGGAGTGAAAGACAAGGGCATTTCCATGGCTATGCAAAAACTTCCCTTACTGGACCTACTGTTTTCAAGTAGAAGTGTTGGGCTGGTTTTGGCTGGGCTGCAGTTAATCTAGAGATGTTTGTTGCTGAGAAGTGCTTACACAGAGCCAAGACCTTTACTCCTCCCTATATACTGCTATGCTGGCAAGGAGACTGGGGTGCACTTATTTTCAACAGGTGATTTTTGATTTTGAAAGAAAAATTCAACTATGCTGGGTCTCCATCCAGATAGAAACATAAGCAGAAAAGTATACCATAAATACCCAGGAGATATCTGTAGAATGGGTTAATCAGGAGTCTTATTACAGTCACATTGCATTCATATAAAGATACACGCACTGCATTATTTGTATAAAGAAAGAGGACAGTATTACTAAGCTGGAATTTTTATTTCAATGTTGGCTATCCATGTGGAAAATAAAAACGCCAATTAGTCAAGTCAGGCAGTCTTTTTTAGATGTAGTGCCTATTACAATATCCTCTTTCTAACTGATTACTTCTCATTAGAGTTATTTTGAAAGAACTTATCTCAAATTTATGAGTAGACAATGAGAAATTGTTTCTTCTCTACAAAGCTATTTGTGTTATGTTTGTAATACATCTTTAAACAGTTTGGTATAGTTCTGGTGCTGTTTTATTAGGGGCTAGTTTCTACTGCAGAGGAATGGAAAGCAGAAAGATGTGATCACACAGAACAGCCAAAAAAGACAAGGTTTATAGCACATATTATGAAGACTTTAAGTTACTAACCTCCCTCTTCAGCCTTTAGAAAGCCAAGACTTGATTTAACTAACATAAGCTTCACAATGAAAGCAAAACCATTTGACTGGAAAATATTTGATTCAATATTAAAAGAGCAATTAAAATCTGTCTTGTTTCTCTATGGTCCATATCTGGCCCCTGAGGATCTTCACTGGTCACTTGGACATTGCCTTTGGTCTTTGAGTGCGACCATCCAGCCAATTCCTTATCCACTGAGTGATCCATCTGTCAAATCCATATGTCTGCATTTAAAAGACAAATTTATGGGATATAAGACAAGATTGACTTCCAGATGTCCAGAGAAGGGCTACAAAGCTGGTAAAGGATCTAGAGAGCAAGTTCTATGAGGAGCAGCTGAGGGAGTTGGGGTTTTTTAGCCTGGATAAAAGGAGGCTCAGGGGAGACCTTATCACTCTCTACAACCACCTGAAAGGTTTTACCCAGGTGGGGGTTGATCTCTTTTCCCAGGCAACTAGCAACAAGATGAGAGGATGTCGTCTCATGATGCACCAGGGGAGGTTTAGGTTGGACATTAGGAGGAATTTCTTCACAGAAATTATGATTAAGCATTGGGATGGAATGCCCAGGAAGGTGGTGGAATCATCATTCCTGAAGGTCTTAAGAAAAGATTGGATATGGCACATAGTGCCATGGTGTAGTTGACATGGTGGTGTTCAGTCATAGGTTGGACTTCATGATCCTGGAGATCTTTTCCAACCTAATTGATTCTGTGATAGAACTACTGTCTACATTACTAAATGAGACATAAGAGGAAATCAAAGAACACTTGAGTAGTCTTGTAGTGAAAAGTAGGCAATTATGTGTATTGCAAGGTTTTTGTTTTGCTTTGCATGATTTATTGAAACAAATTCCAACATTTAGGTAAAAAACTGCTCTCCAGTCAAACAGTTCTCACTCTGAGAAGCATTTGCCTGAGTTACTTTTACCTCTAATCTCCTTGTTTTCATCAATTATTTTTCTCTAGTTTTACTTTAAATCATTTTTATCCCTCTCAGTAATCATTAAGCTCAAATGAAAGGCTACCACGATTTTTTTAGTCTGCTTATCCAGTTTGTTAAATAGTCCTTCATAATTCAGCTCCATTCCATTAACATTTCACTGTTTTCTTTCAACATTATCCAGTCTAAAGAAGATTAGACCTTTTCATGTTTGTGTGATAGCTAGCTGCTAGTGACAGGTGAGTGACCAAAACACTATGACACAAAAAACCCCAAAACAATCAAGCATCCAACCAAAGAGAATGAACATCCCCTAGAATATTGAAAAAACAAGTTTATAAAATCAATCCACATAATTGGAAACTCCTTGCAAGACAATTCATGGCAAACTTTATTAATTTCCTTAATATCCAGGAGTATGTCAGGATTAATTTAAGAGAATCTTAAGAGAACCAGTGCCATATTCTGATTTTTTTTTAGATCACTTTTTACACCTTAAAACACAACTCCTTTATTACTCAGTTAACAGTATTTCTTACTTCATTTTGATACACGTTAAAGACTTCGTGTTTGATTTGCTTTCACTAACATTGTATTACATTCTTCTTATGCAGATTACGGAAATATCCTCTGGCTTTTCTTCTTCGTACTAAGTTTCTTAAGACTAGGATGCATGAATATCTTCATTTATATAAAGGATTCCAGTTCATCCATAAAAATAATTTATATGTACATACTACTTGAATTCCATAAATAGAATAATATTACTTGTCTCAAGGATAGACCAAAGAAAGATACGGGAAAAAATATGGTAAATAATTAATATAGTTATAAAAAATGTTCCTCTAAAGTGCATTGAGAGTTCATGGAACTCACTGTCTGTAGATAAACTGGAAGCCTTGGTAGAAGCTATGATTATAATTCTTCCATAACATATTAACTATAGGTCAGGAGATGAAAACTAACTAGCTAACTAATTAACTAGCTAAATAAATAAATATGCATTGGATGGTCCCAAGAAAAATAAAAAGTGTTATTGGCAGATAACACTGGAAGAGTGGACACTTTTCCTGAATTTTTGTCTCACTACCTACAAACACAGTGCATGAGTCTTTATTAAAAATAAAACTTTACACAAATGTAAAAGTGTATTTTTAACTAGTTCATCATGACATGTTCATCTACCATTTCAATCAAACATAATTTTGTTCCCTCATGACTAATGACTGATTAGTGAATTGCTTTTATGCCAAAATAACTGCTTCTAAATATGTTCTTAAATAGATATAATGATTGCAAAAAATTATAACAGGAAAAAAGGAGCATATATCAACAACAGTGTTCCAGATTTCTTTCAGCTCAAGAATATACTGACTTCTGAAAGCAATACAGAAAGTTTTAGAGAAAGAGTTTGATGAAAATTTGTCATTAGGAAGAAAGAAGGAACTATTATTTGAAATCTCCAATATTTCGTGCTTCTCAGAAAATATTTTGGAATAGTGGAACTGAGCATATAGTGTTACTTACAAAGACACTTAAGAACCCTGGTTTCTTTGTTATTTAAATTCTCTAGAAAGAGAGTTACTGGAGTGGTGCTGAAATTAAAATTGGAGATGGACAAGAAGAGTAACAAGAAAGGTTTCTATAGGTACAGCAGCAACATAGCGACAAAGACATGAAAAGCCTTTGTTATGAAATGACTTTGCTTTCTCAATGTTCATAGGAAAGATCTGCTCTCCAGCCTCCCTAGTCCCTACAATGAGCAGCAGAGTCCAGAACTGGAAGTGCTACCCACAACACAGGCATGTGAAGCTAGAGATCACTTGAGTAAATTGCATGCACACAAGTCCATGAAACTGAATGGAATGCATCCAAAAGTGCTTAGGAAGCTTGACAACAGTGCAGTGAGACCTCTCTCATGATTGTAATGCTGTCGTGTCAGGAGTCTTAACAACTGAAAACCACAAATATCACAACTGTCTTCAAGAAGGGTGAGAGGAGGATCTGGGGAACTAAACAATGGTCTTTCTAATGTCAGTCCATGGGAAGGTTACAGGACAAATTAAAACCAAAAGGTCAAAGTTCACATATTGGAGGGAGTTGTTGATCCACTTATGGGCATCACTGTCATTCGTAGGAATCTTGTCAGAATGGAGAAGTACACTGAAAGAATCTTCATAAATTTCAAGGGAGGAAATGTGAAGTCTGGCACCTTGAGAGGAATAATCCCATGCAATAGAATTGGTTGGGGACTGACAGGCTGGAAACTGACTTGCAGAGAAGAAGCTGGGGGGCTGATGGAAAAGTTGAACAGGAATCACTAGTGTGCCCTTGCAGCAATTAAGGTAAACCATATACTGGTCTGCATTTTTAGGAGTATAGAAAGGATATCAAGGAAAGTGATTCCCCACTTCACTGAGTATTATGAAATCACATCTGAAGTACTGTTTCTGCTTTGGGCTATGCAGAAAAAGAGAGAGATTTGACTGGTCAGTCATTCTTTGGTGTCTCTGCTTGAGACACCCAGCTAGTATAAACCACATGAGAAAAGTACCTTAATGTAGATTACGCTGTTTGATAGAAGGAACAATTGTTTCCTATTTCCAAAACTAAGTAGTTGGCAAGACTCAACTCAGCATTGTTTACCTGATTATTTCCTCCTAACTATTTTTAAAAACTACTGACTGTAGATCTTGGCAGGTGAAGATAAACTATTTCACTCTGGAAACCTCATACTGTGGATCTGCCAACAAGCTTAAAGAATGTGAGAAAACTAAAGAAGCTATAAAAAACATCCAAAAGAAATCAGCCTCTTATTAATTATCCCAGGACACCCAACATGGCAAAAGAGAACACCAGTTTGCATTAAATACTAATTGTCTGGGCAGTCTGAGGCCTAATTGTTCCTTCCCACCTCCCTCATGTCCTCCACCACCGTCCACATAGCCCAGGACCCCATTCCAGCCCAGTCTGGGGCCACCTGTCCCAGCTTCAGGACTGCCCTGCAGTATGTGGTCTGCTCCAGCTCTGCTCATGGTCATGACCCACAAATCTAAGTAATCAGGGAATAAAATGCATGAATACAGTCCCTGGAGGACCTGCTGTTAAGAAAACTTTCCTGTGCAACTATCCAGGAGCCACTCTGGCAATCACATTTTCACCACCTGAGCTGCAAGCAAGGCACCTTCGCAGCTACATCCCCCACACTCACAGTCAGACCAGGTTTCCTTACTGGCCTGAACCCAGGATTCCCATAGCAAAGTCTCAGTCACCTCGATCCTTAAAATAATTTAATCATCATGCTATAACTAAATAACAGCTCAGCTAGTGCCATCGAGGAGGGGCCCCAAACAAGAGAAGCCCTGTGCTTTTATGTTCTTGTAGTCTAAGCTCGGGAAAGTCTGGAGTCATGGGCTCCTGCCTGTGTCTCTCAGTGTCCGGTCACTCAGATCGACCACAGGTCCCTGTGCCCTTTGTTATGGAAAGGGTCGACTGTTCAGAGCTTCTTGCCCAGGGCTTTTGCCACCCAGAGCTCAACCTGCAGCTGGCACTTCAGCTGCACCCTGAGCTACTGCACTGAATGTCTTCCTCAAACCTGGTCCCATGTGTTCTGTGGTATTTGAGGACACACTTGCATACTTTTGAGTTACAACTTCTGTTTTTGTTGCAAGTTGAAATTAACCAGTGTGGATATATAAAATATTCAGAGATTTTTATCCCCTCACACAAAATAATTTACAAAACTTTTACAGGCATAAAGTAATTTGTGTATAGATGGAATTTTGGCAGCAAAATTCAAAAAACAATTATATACATAAAGCCAGGCAAATAACTTCTCTATTGAATGTCTTCTATGACTTTCACTCGTCTTCATTATTTTTACCTTCTAAGGCATTTGAGATTCACCTCTCTTTTGAAAGACAGCTTTTGTAAAGGTTTGTCAGCAGTGTTTTGCTAATATATATATATATTTGCCATCCAAAAGTAATCTACACACTCAATTAAGACAGAGGTTCAGACTAAATCAATATTAAAAGTTAATATTTTTTTCTTACTGGAATAGGCTGTCTTCTGCTTGAACTAACACAAAATACACACCATGACTCAGATTGTATTTGACTTACCTGCTCAAAACAGGAAAGCAAAATAAAAGCTATATTTACATAACTACTGGAAGTAGGATGTCATTTTCCACATCTCATGTATTGAGGCTCTCACCCAACATAAGGCTGACAAAACAGTCTTGAGTTTACTCTAGGTATGACTCAACAGATTTATCTTGACCTAAAACCAAGTCTTTTTACTCTCCAGAGTATCTCAATCCAGGATTCTGCTCAAGCTGTCCAGCAAAAACAGATAATCCCAGCCAACAGTGTGTTGAGATGCCTGTCCTAAAAGAGAATTGAATACAGCATAGCCAAAAAAAAATTGATCTCACCAAGAGTAAAAAAAAGCCTGACAATAAGTGCAGGATGTCCTGCCTGAGTTCATCTTAGCATAAGCCAATTTTAGCTTGTTTAGTAGTGATAGCAATAGCCTAGCAATCAGGTACTTATTCCCTGAATTTATCTAGCACAATTTTTGCTGATAACAATTTAATTATGAATTGCCTGTGACTCTAATTTAAATGTGTCACAGAACAGATCAAATAAATCACAACACCAGAACTCTCAGGCTATAAATATTAATCCTACAAAAATAAAAGTAAAAATAATCTTTAAACCAAGACTTGATGGTCCTGGTCACTACTAAACTAAAGCTGAACACACTTTACACTGGTTTCCCATTCTCAAACACACACCGCCCAGAATCTGACTCATACTCTAATCACTTTGCTGAAAGGTAGACTGAAAGTTGTTTCATGTTCTTCCTTTCTCTGAGCATGAAAACACAGAGAAATACTGCAAGATACATTTTGGTTTTGACATAAACAAAAGAACAAACTAAAACCCCAGTAATCATTATATTGATTCATCATTATAGACTTTTTTTTTCCCCCCAATACCACCACAGAACATTGAGAATCTACTATACTTCTGTAGGTACAACATGTAACATCAGTAAATTCTGTGACATTTACTTTGCACTTCATCTCCAAACTGAAGTCACCAAATTGACTCATCCTTGCTGTAGTATGAGAAGTGTTTGGACACACATCTTTGTTTTCTATGCATCTATGTGGACAGGTGACTGTCAATCAATATATAGAATGTGTCACTATCTGATTTTCTTGAACCTCTGTGTGATGAACTAAGCCACCTCCAGAACCTTTTCCAGATTAACAACCATTCAGCAAAATCTACTGACATTAGTAAATAGCTCAAGGGTAGTCAAAAATATGTTTTCCAGTACCCTCACTAGTTACCAAGCAAATAAAAGTGCTCCAGCTGAGCTGCCATGCTTTTCTGGTTTACTCATGTCAGCAACCCAACGACAGTGCATATACTTTCATGGAGATCCAGTTCACAGAATCACTGAATAGCTGGGATGGGAAGGAACTAGTCAGTGCTAAACAGAGTAGAAGAATCATTTCCCTCATCTTGCTGGCTCAGCTTATTGCAGCCTAGGGGACTGTTGGCCTCTTCCACTGCAAGGGCTGGTTTGTGGTGAACTCAGTGCTCAACAGGACCACCTGTTCTCTCTCTGCAGCCAATTCATGAATGGCATTCATCTCCCATGTAATTACTTGAACAACTTTCTGGCAGACCTCTGCTCTCAGTACGGGTCTAGAATGGAAATAAGAAATGGCACTATAGGACTCCGCTGAGTGATTAGAGTATTCATCTGTTGAGGGGAGGAACTGAGTGCCAGTGTAGTTTAAAACAGAGTATTGTTTTATAAATCGCATTTGCAATGTTCAAGTCTCTTTGCTTTGACTGTCATACATCTGGAAAATTGAGAAACAATGAACATACAAGTCTGGGGCACTTTGGGAATGGTGTATAACAGGAAAATGAAAGAATTTGGATAGTATGACAGCAGATCTCAGTAATCACACAGCAGGTTAGGGAGACAACCTTGTTTCACAATTGACCTAGAAGGCTCAGCATAAGCCAATGGGCTCAAACACAGCAAAAAGATGAATAAATATCACATGGATTTTGTCTGGGACTGTAATATTTTAATGGAACTAGAATATAAGGAAAATGCTCACCACAAGGTAGCCAATGCTGCCAATGGGGCAATTATTTTCAATTACATACTTTTCTCACTAAAGCTGTCAATTCACCTGTAAAATGTAAAATATAGCATTCATAAGGCGATAACTATGACCCAATTAAGTTTCAGTCTGAAAAGTAATTAATTTCATCTCATTGTTTAAATCTAGAAACTTGGTGTGACATTAAAACCCACTCAGTCAATTTATAATAAGCAAAATTCCTTCATTTGCTCTGACTTGTAACTCTAACCCTGTCTCACAAATGACTGAATGACACCATGTCCAGAATAAAACTGAGCTGGACACTAAACAGTTTACTGATCTATACCTTAGCATGTATGCACTGCACTGGGTAGAACTAATGAGAAGATACAGAGAATTAAAGCGCTGACCCCCTCCCTATATGCAAATAAACAATGTGTTTAAACAGTCAAAAGCAGTTCAGAATCTAGTCCTCAGTATTTCAATCTTTATTACAGTCACATTTCTACTTCTAGAGTCAGATCTCATCAGATTCTAAATCATCCTGATTATGGTAATTTCCATATTTTAGAAGACCTTTTGCAATTCTGTAGTTATTGATGTTAACTACAAAAAGAATAATCATCAATTTCTCCAGTAATAAACCATGATATTATGTTCCCAGACCCTGAGGATGACTTTGAAAAGAATGTTTGTTATCTCTAATGGAAATATGTAAACAGATGTTATATTTGTCATCTGATTAAGCTTTTCAGGATGATCATTAAAGTCACTTACCCATATGGAACATCATATGTACCTACTGTTTCACTGGGCAAAGCATATTCTTTGGTCTGAAGAAAATACACAATTTGTGATACTTTAGGAATGACTAGGAATATGATTTTTTTTCCCATTCTCTTTTGGAATTACATTAAGGACTTCTCTCTGATCTGCACCACAACAGAGAGTGTGTGCAGATAATCAAGAAACATGGCTAAAAAACTTAATCATTCCTGTGACTGCTGGCTTTGACCCCCTCCTCTGCCAAAGTGTTTCTGTGCTCCACTGGGGAAGCCATTTAAAATAACATTGTCACCTGTAGTCTTTGCATATGCCTAATTTTCTCAGCATTGAAGTTGAAAGTTTCAGGTTTAATTTGCAGCGAGATCGGGAAAAAAAAAACACAACAACAAAAAATGCAGCTGATGTCAACATGAATTTTCTTATACACTTCATGTGCTTCACAAGGCTGAGCAAAACCTGAATTATCAAGCATGAATAAATCAAGCATCCAAGATTAGTGTGAAGGTGATTTTAGGTTTTGGGTTTGGTTTTTTTGTTTGTTTGTTTGTCTTCTGTTATTTCCCTGTGCTCTAATTTGCCCTAGAGTTTGTTATCTAAGTGATGAAGTTTGCCCTCTCCCCTCCTGGTTCCCAGCTGCACTTTTTTTTAATCCTGTCTCTCCCAGTACTCATCTAGACAGATGGATTCATATAACTACTAATGCACAGTTTCAAAGCTACTCAGACTCAAAATGTAGCTATGTTAACACAGTGCTGTTCCCAAACTCATACAGTCTGTTTCTCAGTTAGGCTTATTATTCTAGGGAATAAAATAAAAAGACTCTGAGCTTTCTGTTCCAGTACACAAAGACATCCAAGGATGGAGTGACTTGTTACAGTGAAAGGCTGTCTTCATCCTGAAGCTAATCATGCTCAATCCCTGGGAAAGCAATACCCATGCATTGTGGTTAGCAGTGGGAGCAGTAAGAACCTTCAACATGTGCAAGAAAAATAGCTCTTTGAAGACTTAATTATTATCTCTTGCAAATATATGGAGAGCCTGTGTGAATTCTGGATTGTAATTCAACTAAATTTGCTTGCATTTTCAGAAGCATCACCATTAACAAAAAATAACCTGCCTTTTCTAGAAGTGCTTAAATATCAGGAATAGTTAGTTATGTTTGAAAATGAATCGTGTCTATTCGCTCCCTAATATCAGTCCATAAATGACCAAATTATTCTGGATAAAAATGGTCAGACACAGAACATGAAACACTTTAACATTTAAACACTGAGAAATGATTTTATAGACAGAATCAAGCAATTCTAATGGTAAAAGATGTTGCCACTTCTGCCTACCTTTTCTGGTTTTAGCTTGGCTACAGTAAATTTTCTTCATAGGAGCTGGTACAGAGCTTTGTTTTGGATTTGTGCTGGAAACACCGTTGATATCACAGAGATGATTTCATTACTACTGAGCAGTGCTCACACAAAGTCAAAGCCTTTTCTTCTCCTCTTCCCACCCCACCATCGAGGAGGCTGGGGGTGCACAAGGAGTTGGGACAGCTGATCCCAGATGACCCAAGGGATAATCCATACCATAAGGTGTCATGCTCAGCAGATAAAGCTGGGGGAAAAGAAGGAAGCGGGGGACATTTGGAGTGATGAAGTCACCATTACGCATGATGTAGCCCTGCTGTCCCGGGGATGGATGAAAACTGCTGACCCATGGGAAGTGGTGAATGAATTCCTTGTTTTGCTTTGCTTGCACAAGCAGCTTTTGCTTTACCTGTTAAACTGTATGTATTTCAACCCATGAGTTTTTCACTTTGACTATTCCAAATCTCTCCCCCATCCCATGGGGTGGGGGAAGTGAGTGAATGGCTGGGTGGGGCTGAGCTGCCATCTGGGATTAAACCATGACAATACCACACTCAGTTGTGATCGATATGATGTAATAATTACAATTATTTTCTCCAGTTAAGTAACTTTGTTTTTTGCTAAATCTGTAATTTAGCTCAATCAGACCTTTTCCTTTATATACACTTATAATAAATATTTCCCGTATAAATTATATAATGTTTTTGTTATAGCATCAGTAATACAAAAAGAAATGTTGACTTCTTTCCATATCCACTTGGTTCATAATCCCAGACAGTGCTGCATTAAGTATAGGTTTCTTTGTCCTCCTTGCAGCTGCACCAACTGGTTCTGCTCTATTCCACCTTGACCTTTCCCTTCTTCACTCTCCACATATGCTTGGTTCAGCCTCCAGTATCAAGTTTCTGATTACACTCCCATTCCCCAGATTGAGATATCATGACACTCATATTTTATTGTGTTTCTGCTACTATAAGTATTTCTGTCATAAGAGAAAGGCACTTCCCAAGCTTTCTTCTTGCTCTCATTTAGATAATAGTTCAGATACTCAGAAATATGTTATCATACCTTTACCAAGAGATTCTCTAATGAAAACTGTTCACAGATCTGCTATAAAATGCTTCAGCATCAAACTGAGAGTTGATAAACATATTAAAAGGAAAATATGCTAGCCAAGACACTTTTAAATACAGCTTGGATGATGCTGTAAGGGGGAAACCAGCCACCAGTCACCAGTGTGTCTATGACTGGATCTAGCAAATTCATGTTAATTAATTTTTGTACTTCATTAAAGAAACCCGGATTTGCAATTTAACAGACCTTTGATTTTACTTCTCATTCCTGTCCTGTGGCAGTCCAGAGTATCTTAATAGCAGTATGAACCAAATTAGCACAGAATTTCATTTATTATACTCTTGCTGAAATTAAAAGTAATGAGATAAAGTGCATAATAGTGAAAAAATCAGATAAATAAACATAGGTTAAATGTAAACCCCATTATTTATTTTACAGCCTTTAAAATAGAACTTTTTATTTTAAGGATACCTTCAAATGTCTTCAAACAAAGGATGGTTACCATTAAGTATGCATTATCAAATACCCTTAGAATCACAAAATCCTGTAACAGTTTGGGTTGGAAGGGACCTTAAAGATCATCTAGTTCCAACTCCCCTGCTCTGAACTTGGACACTAAGCCTTTTACTGCAATGGTCATGGTCTAGGGATGGTACTCCCCATTTTAAGTGCTCCCACTGAGACTTTCCAAACTCACTCTCCCCCTTCCCCTCTCCCTGTGGCAGGATGGAGAAGAGAACTGGAGGCACAAAAGGTAAAGATCACAGGCTGAGATAAGAACAATTTACTGGAAACAGCAATAAGATAACAAACAATAACAGCAACAATAGTAATGACAGAGGGTCATTACAAGAAAGTGGCAAACAATTCACACAGGAACAACAATACCTGCCCATTCCCTCTGCCCATGCTATGCCAACCAGATCGAGAGGCCTTCTCCAAGTCTCTGAAAATGATGTGAGGTGATATAGAATAACCTCTGGATCCTAGCCATGCCCCCTTCTGGCTACTGCAAAAGTTAATCCTGTCCTGGCTGGAACCAGGACAGCTACCTTTTGAGTGTGACCATCCAGCCAATTCCTTATCCACTGAGTGCTCCATCTGTCAAATCCATGTCTGTCCAGGTTAGACACAAGGATGTTGTGCAGGATAGTGCCAAATGTTTTGCACGAGTCTAAGTGAATGATGTCAGTTGCTGTTCCCTTATCCATCACTGCTGTAACCCCATCGTAGAAGGCCGCCAAATTTATCAGGCACAATTTGCCCCTAGCAAAGCCATGTTTGCTGTCAGCAATCACCTCCTTACTTTCCATGTTCCTTGGCAAAGTTTCTAGTAGGATCCCCTCCAAGATCTTGCCAAGCACAGAGGTGAGACCAGCTTGTTGCTCCCCAGCTCTCCCTTTTTTACCTTTCTAAAAGTAGGGGGTTTATTTCCCCTTTTCCAATCAGTGGGAACTTCACTAGTCTGCCAAGGCTTCTCAAATATGATGAAGAATGACTTAGCAAATTCATCCACCAGATGAAGATCAGAATCCATGGACACATCTGGTCCCACGGACTTGTGCACCTTCAAGTCCTTTAGATGGTCTTAAACTTGATCTCCTACAGCTGAAGTAGTTCTTCTCCCAGTTCCTTCCTTTGCCTTCTGCAACTTCTGTGACTAGGGTTGTGTTGTTGGAGCGCTTGCCAGTGATATCTAGTGCAAAAAATTCATTGAGTACCTCAGTCTTCTGCATATCCTGGGTAATCTGGTCTCCCTTTTCCTTCTGGAGAGAGCCCACATTTTCCGCAATCTTCCTTTTATCACCAACATGCCTATAGAAGCTTTTCTAGTGCCATTGGCATCCCTCACTACATATAATTCTGTCAATTCTTTAGCTTTCCTAACCTGATACCTGGCGGCTTGGACAATCTCTCTATATTCCTCCCAGGCTACCTGCCCTTGCTTCCACCCCTTGTAGGATTCCTTTTTGGCATGACTTTGCCCATGAACACCTTGTCCACCCATGCAGGCCTCCAGGCATTTGTGCCTGACTTCCTCTTCATTGGGTTGAAGCACTCCTGGACTCGGAGGAAGTGATCACTGAGTATCAACAAGCTCTCTTGTCCCCGTCCTCCCTCCAGGGCTTTATCCCATGGTATGCTACCAAGCAGGACCCTGAAGAGGCCAAAGTCTTCTCTCTTGAAATCCAGGGTAGTGAGCTTGCTATTCACCCTCCTACTTCAAAGATTTTGAATTACACTATTTCATGGTCACTGCAGCCCAGGTTGCCCTTGAGGTTCACATTCCCCATCAGCCCCTCCTTGTTGGTGAGAACAAGGTCAAGAACAGCCCCTCTTCTCATTGGCTTGTCTATCACTTGGAGAAGGAAGTTATCATCAATGCATTCCAGCAATTTCCCAGAATGGTAATGCCCTGCTGTATTGACTATCAGACATCAGGCTGGTTGAAGTCCCCCATGAGGACCAGGGCTTGTGAACCTGAGACTGCTCCTCTGTCTGTAGAGAGAATCATCTGCTTTGTATTCCTGGTCAGGCAGCCCACAGGAGACACCCACTACAATGTAACATGTCCCTGACCTCCCTTTAATTCTGACCCATAAACTCTCAGTTGATTCCTCACCCATACCCAGGTGAAGCTCTGTGCACTCCAAGTGATCATTGACATTGAGCAGAATGGTAACGCTGTAACTCATCCTAAGATAAACAGATGAGCCTCTGTTATTGCAACTGGTACACTTGACTGATGATAATTTTTTCCCCTACTGAATATTCCTAATGACAACATCATTAGATTTCATTTTATTGTGCTGTTAGCAACAAACAAAAAAATAAAAAAGGGAATATGCATTTCCAAACAAAGAGCTGTTTCATTTAGTGAGTCTGTACTGGAGAAGTCTCTGCAGTGGTAGGTGTTAAGGACTGAACTTCAGCAAATATAGAACAAAAGAAGCGATGAAAGCCTGTACTGTGTCTCTGAGACATTTTCTACATTGCTTAGGCATCATTAAAAGGAGCTATGCTGAAACCTGAAGCACAATAATTGCCTGGCACTGGCTCCCTGTGTCATTTTGTCCTGAGTGTCTTTGTCATTCAGGTTAAACCCCATTGCCAAGGGGAAACTGCAGAAGGGCACTGGGAAGGTGGCATGACGTTGTCCTAGTGAGGAGCCAAGTGCTCTGCAGGAGCTACTTTGGGCTGTTTCCCAGTTCTTTGAGACACAATTAATAAGGTCAAGACATTGCCTCAGTAAAATTCAGTCTCTCATAGCAGAGCCTTTGCTACAGCAAAAATCTGTGCAATATGCAGTAATATCCTATGGACAGTGACAATGCATGTAATACCCAAAGCCCCCAGCGATGCTCTGTGTATGTGTGTGTGATAATGTATTTTAACATACAAGTATCTCCAGCAGAGCTGCTTTCAGCAAGAATGCTTATGCCAGGATTTGCAAGCATCCCCAACACTAGGATCTCACACACTTCCTAGCTCAATGGAATGCTGTCCTCCCTAAAAATGATTTGGAGTTTTGTACAAGTAGAATCGAGCAATTATAAAAGTAGTAGGTGTTATCAATTCTGTAATTTTTTTACCAATTCTATGTTGTTGGTTTTTTCCTTTTGAGAGTTCTGAGAGTTACTTGTCAACCTAGTCAAGAGTTACAAAATCAAATGGGAAAATTTCACCTATTGCACTTGTAGTACACAAATTAAGTTTCTCCATTATATCAAGCAAGCTTTTTACACAAAAGAATTTTAAGAATACTTTGAAGACTAGACTTCCCAAATTAAGTGTTTTTTTCCTCACTGTTAAATACTTAACACCTGATGCAAAAGTAATTTTAAATTCTTTTGATCCCAGTCAATGAATTACAGCAGATTATTAACAGTTCTATTTACAAAAAGTGCATTTACATTTAAATTAACCTTATTTAAATCCAACTTTGATTATTTTAATGTTAATATACCAATTTTTAAATTTCTTATGAACTTTTTTCTGACAAAATACATTTAAAAAGCCAGCCTTGAAGTGGTACTCAAAATAATGGATACAACAAATCTGAATAAATTTTGTAAAAGTACTAATCAAATATGACAATTCATTAAGAGCAGTTTCAAACGATTGAAAATATAAATCCTGAGACTTTTCTAGATGGTCTCAGTAAATAATATTATCTTTGCTAAAAATTTATTTTAGAAGTGACTTTAATGACTGAGCCAACTTTTTTTCCACTCTCTTCTGAAGAGTCCTTTAGTGTTTCTCCTAAGTGTCAACAAAACATGTGAATATTTAAGGTTTGTACTAGTCTATCAGCCTCCTGAAACAGTCTTGATGAATGCACAGAAACATTGAAAATACACCTTTATCTATCTAATTTTGTATATATAGCTACCTGCATATGCTAGCTTGTGTCCCCTTTGTTAATGTTCACTGATTGTACAGGCACTCAACCAGAACCAAACCAGATACATTATTAAAATAAATTTGCAAGTGATTACATACTTGAAAAGGTCATTGTACAGTTTACAGAGCACTGAAAGAATCACAGATTCCCCCCCTTTGTCCCCCCCCTCCCCCCCCCAAAAAAAAAGGATTAAAAGTTAAGCAAAATCTACTTGTATTTTTCACTGTAGTAACTTAGATTTGGATTGTGATTGCTTGCTAAACTGCTACACCTGCTATAGCAAGATAAATATTTTCAAAAACATTTAAGAAATTTAGAAATCCATATCACATTCTTAAATGTTACTTCAATAATAAACTGATTTGTTTCCTGCATTTCCTCAATTGGCTTCAATATTTTCTATACTTTAGAATATTTGTTTCTTTTTCCTTCACAGCAAGATTTGGCCAGAGCTTGCACAATAGTTTGAATGACTGGAAATCTGCAACCTGCTTTCTCTTTGCATATGAGACAAAGTTCTGAGTTCTGAAAAGTATTTGTGCAGGTAGAGAGAAAACATTTCTTTATCCTGCAATTTTACACTTCTGATCTGACATAAAAGGATCATTCTTAGAAGCATGAATATATATAGATCTTCAGTTCTCATTCAGGATTTTGTGTATATATTTATATTTTCATTACATTTTTATGATTCTATGATTTCAAGCAACAGAACTATAGACTTATTGCAGAGAGTTTTACAGGTTATGTATTCTCCATAACCTGTCACAGTTGTTCCATCATAAGTCTGTCAGACAACCTCTTCAGAAACAGAAATTCACAATTAGGCAAATATTTAGCAAGATAGTGAAAGCCTGTGTTCCAATAAGGTTTCCTCAAGATGATCAGTATAACTATGAATTTCAAACTTTTCCAAATATGCAAACAAGAGATTATACCACTTTAGAAAACAGGAAGATTAATAAATTCATCTGGATAAAATTTAAAGAGGTAAACCCCACCCCTTTTACACGAACTTTTACCATAGAATTAAATCTGGACAAGCAGGGTTTATTTATTTGGTATTTTAGTACAAAGAAAAAGTTGTGAGTCAGGTGTCCTGTAGATGAAGAACATAAGATGCAAATAAACTTTGATAGGAAAATAAATCATTGCCAGCTGCAAACATTTCAAGGGTTGGCAGATATATAGCTTATGCTGAATTTCTGAAGTCCAAGTGTCTGTTCATAAAGCTGTTACTTTGCTACTGCCTATGTTGCCTGTTAATTTTCACAGTGAAAAATGGATGCTGCAGGTACTGACTGACATGGTCAAAGCTAGTTAAAAGTGCTCATCTGTGACTCAAGCTAGTCTGTTCAGGCAAAACCTAACGTGAGATTGTGTAAGGAGGAAATTTGTAGGTGATGTATAAAAGGCAAAAAAAATTACCAGTAAGTCCTTCCCTTATGAGTGTCATTGATGCCTTTGGCACTACTATCCCTTTGATGCATCCTGGTTTTCCTCACCTCAAAAAGGAAAAAAGTAAAACAAACCCCACCAACTTCAGATATACCAACTTCAGTTCTGCCAAAAGTAAGGGAAATGCTTCAAATTAAAAGAGATGTTGATCTCCTAGAACTGCAGTATTATCACTGTGGTTCGGGTCTTGGAGCCCATAGCTGTATTTCTGGTCATTGCCTCTGTCACCAAGAGCCTCTGGGGCAGCCGGATGGAACAAAACCCCTGCTTTGCACATGGCTTGCTTCCTTCCATACATCTACCAATCTATTTTGCTTTTTTAAACTGTTACTTCTCTCTGTGCTCTCTGCAATACTCACTGCCACTGCAGATGGTATCACAGCACAGGGAACCCTGTCCTCTCTTTCTTTCTCCTGGAAACAGCAGGTCCTCTGCAGCAAGTGGTCTGGCACGTTCTTTAATGGATGAGTTGATCTGTCAGTTCACTCCTGTTCACATAAATGGCCCCTGACTTCCCACATTTGAGGCTGCTGTGGCTCTGATGTATGGCCTCTGACACTGCACTGGAGCCTTAGTGGCTATAATGCTGCGTTTCTATTAAACCCCCCATATTTTAATTCTCCATGCAAGATTCTGTTTCACAGTTTTGCATAGGTAAATCACCAATATATGCCACAAAAGTAATCACCAGGACAAAGCTTCTCTTAAAAATATGATCTAGGGCTGCAAAATAATTGTTTGTTGTTTTTGTGATTTTTTGTTGTTGTTTTTGTGTTGTGCTTTGTGTTTGTTTTTTTTTTTTTTAAATGGAGGTTTTTTTGGTGGTGTGTGGTTGGTTTTTTTTGGTTTGGTGGGTTTGGTGGTTTTTTGTTTTGGTTTTTGGTTTGATTTGTGGTTTGTTTTTTCCTTTTTTTGTTTTGGTAGTTTGGTTTGGTTTGTTTGATTGGGGGTTTTTGTTTTGCTTTTTGGGGAGGGGTGCTACTATGTTGCCTTTCTCCATAATGTAGTTAAAAACCTGATTGTTGTTACATTGTTTTCAATTAAAAAAAATAATAGTTTAATTGTCTGTATTGAAATTAGTCAGGTAAAGCAATGGACACAGTTAAGCTGTGACCTTCTGTTTATACACTGCTAAAAACTTCCATCTGAAAGACGCAGCAGCCAGTTTGTTAGTTGTTTCAATCATAAAGTGCAAGTAGAAAAAGAGCATTATACTTAGATGAGTGATGAACAATTAGAGCAAATTGCTGCAAGGATTAGATTATTTGGTGGAAATGGGGAAAAGGGAGGAAAAGAAAATCCCCCAGTTTCTATGCTTCATCTCAATACATTTTCAGTGGCCTACAGTGTCACTCCCCTTCAGAAAGGTCCCATTGCTTCTCTCAACTAGGCCTTGCGTGCAAGGCATCAGTTAAAAAGAAAGAGCATGAAAAATATTCAGCCAACACTTGTCTTTCTGTTAAACCAAGTGCAGTGACTACAGAAGCCACGAGATGGCACATGGTTTGTGCCCTGATTCACACAGTATAGATATAAGCTTGTGTTAGGAATCAGAAGGATGAGTTACTACAGCTTTATTAGTCTCATTATCTTTTTAACAACAAACATTTTCCATTTTCTGAGTGCAAAGTCTGAGTTGTAGCAACTTTTGAAGTTTCAGGAAAAGAATATAATTCAAGGGCATCAATTCTATCTATCTCTATGTGGATACATGTACCATGGCAGTAAATACGGATTTTGTCTAAAAGCCCACTGCAGTGTGCTCCCAGACTTATTCTGGTTAATATAATCTGACTACAACAAATAAAACAGATTTGTAAAACTATCTGAATGAGCAAAACACTAGTACAACCTGGAAATCCCAGTGAATATAGTCTATAACTTGCTTCCAATTCCTTAAATTCTTTTAGCAAATTCATTCACCACTAATGGAATATTTAGGAGTCTTACACACTTGCATCAGTCCTACAGCACTGCTGATATCCACTAAAACTGATGTTTTGTGAACACATGTTCTTCTCCATAGAAATTACCTGAAATATGGCAAGTGAAATCAACAACTCTATGGAAGCCTTTTATGAGCAAAACCAGTCATGTTTATTCCCACGACCTCATTCCCAAATCCTCATTCCCATAATCGTATTCCATGAAAGTTCTCAGGGCTTGGTCTAGAGTTTTATTCTGTATTGGAATGAAATAGACATCTCTTAACCAGGAGGAGTGGGAAGCAGGGTAGTGACTGCTTTCTACTTTATTATATTTCTGCAATCCTTTTTGCCCTCCTTAGTATGAATGACTCCTTCAACTTTTCTAGACACACCTCCTGACATCATATAGTGGTTTGGTATCACATTTGTTCCAGTTTCACACACAGAAAAAGAGAGATAGGAGAAACTTTAAATACAAGCTTTGCTTCTACTGTAGTTCACACTAGACCAGAATGTCCACCAAGACATTCTTTTGGACTAATAAACTGACTATAAAGCTCCAGATATCTTTTCTGAGTGTTTTGCAGGCTAATTTTACTTTTAACACAAAGAGTATAATTATGAAAAGTATTTATAGACCCCTTGCAAGTGAGCTAGCAAAGCAATACTCCAGCTTCCTTAATAAAACCTCTTTGAGCTGCAGTGTTTCTAGGTTTCAAATATTAAAGCTACATTTTATGTGGTGCTTATCTACCACAGTGACAGGATTCTAAAAGATGGTTTCCAATTCAATCCACAGCAGTCCCATCTACTGCTCATTGATATTCCTAAGCTTGTATAAAATTACATCGTTTTCTTTTCAGTCTGGGAATATTTCTCTGTTTTGGATTTTATTAAACCTAGTAATCTTAAAAGCTAATTTTTTCTTATACAATTCAGGCTTCAGTCATAATACTAGAAAAGAGATTCATGAGATGAAATACTCTTCTCCAGTCCTACCTCTTCTGATCTCTTCAGTGGAACTCTTGCACCCTGAAAGGACAGGGTTATTATACTGGGTTTTAGAATAAATTATTAAAGTCCACCAGCAACTTACATGTGATCAAGTGGTATGAAAACACAAATATTTAGAAAATCACTTGGTGCACACTATTCGCAATTACTCAGTGTTTCCCTTCATTCTTAATGATGTTAACACAGGTGTATTGTAACATTGACTTAGGACCATTTAGCATAGAAGCAGTCCAAAAATATCTCTATGATTAATCACCTCGATAAAGTAGATTAAGATCAATTATTATGGGAATTTCAAACTATAGAAGTCAACTGCTTTTTATGTGTGGCACAAAAGAAACATTATTGTCTTGTTCTGTGCCTTTGAAACTCTCTATTTTGGCACTTCAAAAAACAACACCAGAAGGCAAGATGAAGACGATGACAGCAGAGGAAGACTCAGGAAGACAGTACTTCTTCCTGCAAGAGTTTGTTGTGACCATGAAAAATTTATACAGTAAAACAATTATAGATAGTAGTTTCCCTTCCCTATCTAATTAGAGTAAAATTGCATTAAGAAATCAAATACATTTTTTATTCTGTTCAGTTATGTCATAAGGGACCACTAGCATTCAACAAACTACAACAGCTGGAAGAAAAGATCTACTACATTTATCTGCTTTTAAACATAACTCACACGGAATAGCCTCAAAACAGCCCACAATTGTACACAACTGGTGGCACAGCAGGCAGCATGCAACTGGTGCAAGCTACATGAAAAGGAAAATGCTTGACTCCCCACTCTCTGTTAAAACTATACCCTGAAAAATATTTATGGCAGACGCTTGGCTTGAGTTGATACAAAATACATGACACTCTCTGTGGGGAATACTGACCCCTCAAGAGAGCTAAAGACTGGGAAAGTGAGCAAAAAATATAACATGTACAGAGCACATGTCAAACTCAAAATTGCTGCTATCATGATATCATCCATGAAAGAAGAGTCTGGTTCATCAGTAAAAGGATTCAGGAGACCTAATTTAGTCAATGAAGGACTTCCAGGGTTCTCAGACTTCAAGGAACTTTAAACATCAGATACAGAACATGCACTAGTATCAGCCACATGTTACTGGCAATATGGTAGTAATTTTTCTTGCTCAGAGGGAAAAAAAGAAACAAACAAAGAAAAATAAACAAGAAAACCACAAACTGGGAAGACGACACTAAAAGGCCTCAAGAATAGGTTGGACAGATCTCCGAGCAACCTGGTCTTGTGTAAGGTGTCCCTGCCTATGGCAGGGAGATTGGAACTAGATGATCTGTAAAGTCCTTTTCAATCCAAACTGTTCTAGAATTCGATGATATTAAGGCTGTTTCTAGGCTGCACTGAGGTTAATGAGACACTCCAGAAAGCACTTGTGCTGTTTCATGAGTCCCCAGTGCTAATCCAAGGCCTAGAGGCATGACAAACAGCAGACAGTAGCTATCTTAGTAAAGCAGACTGAACTTCATTGTGACTTTACCATCTGATTCATTCTCTTTAAACAAAGTTCCCAAAGAAATGAATCAAAACACTCACCACAGTATGATCTTCCCCAAAAAAATCTTCAGTAGCAATCTTTAAAAAGGGCTGGTTGGACTGCATGTATACCTTCTCTAAGGCATGATGAGCCTGTTGTTATGTCTTCCTTTTGTTTTTTTCCACCTGACATGTTCTCCATTTTTTCTCCCTAAGTTTTGCTTCTCTCAGGCTCTTCAAAACCTACTGCAAGCTGAACATTATAAGCTTTATTAAAAATTTACTTAAACTGGAATAAAATTAATTTTCCATTCTCAGGTCATTATGTAATCATTCATTATATAATCCATATTCTGCTAAAAAGCCTCTTGTGGTTTAACCCCAATAGGCAGTTAAGCACCACACAGCTGCTCATTCCCTCTCAGTGGGATGAGGGAACTAATGGGAAGGGTAGAAGTGAGAAAATTCGTGTATTGAGATAAAGACAGTTAAACAGGTAAAGCAAAAGTCACACACAAGCAAAGCAAAACAAGGAATTCATTCCCCACTTCCCACAGTAGTTCAGTCATCCCCAGGACAGCAGGGCTCCATCTCATGTAACTGACTTGGGAAGACAAATGCCATAACTCCAAATCTCCTTCTTCTCCCAAATTTTATTGCTGAGTACAAAAGCATATAGTATGGAATATTCCTTGGGTTAGTTGGGATGAGCTGTCCTAGCTCTGTCTCCTCACAACTTCTTGTGCACCTACAGCCTACTCTATGGCAGGGCACTTTGAGGAGCAGAAAAACCTTGACTTTGTGTAAGCACTGCTCAGCAACCACAAAAACATCCTGTGTTGCGAACACTGTTTTCATCGCAAACCCAAAACACAGCACTATACCAGTTACTAAGGGATATTAACTCCATCCCAGCCAAAACCAACGGATAACCAAAAAACCTCAACAATCTGTCAGATACATAAGACCAGCAATACTATCAAACCAAATGGCCATTTACCCAGTATCCCATGTCCCAGAGTAGCCAGAAGATGAAAAAAATGACAATTCTCACCCAGTTTCTATAGCTGGGTGTGCTGACCCCTGCTCCAGGAGCTCTCCTGTATGAGTAGAAAGGAACACAGAGGTAGGTCACCACTGCAGTTCCTTAATCTGCACCATCACAGTCATCAAACTTTGGGAAAGAAGCCTTCGTCAAGCCTGAGCAGTATGGGAATACATAGATCAGAACAGAACAATGGTCAGTTGGACGCGACCTGCAGGGTCCAACTGCCTGACCACTTCAGGGCTGACCAAAATTTAAAGCAAACTATACATGATTTTTACTGGTTGTCAGAGTGAAGAGATCACCCCCCACTCCAGTTTGGTGAGCTGCAGCCCTCCAGTGCTACCACCTGGTCCCCTAAACTTATCCACGTAACATAGCTGCCCTCAGTGTGCACCTCTGTCTTCTGTCCCTCTCCAGCAGAGACACTTGGATAGAGTGTCTTAATAGTTCTAGATTGGGCAGAACTCTGCTCTGGCTGTTACTTCTGAGGATGTTCTTGGATGATTTTGTCAAGCTCAGAGACATTCTGGACTATGGCCTGTTGGATATGTGGTCCCCCATAATGTGCGCACTGCCTTCAAGATATCCTGTCTGCTACATCTCTCCTGCACTTGTTTCAAGATGTGAAAATCCCCACAGTCCTATTTCCTCTTTCCCCACTGAAAGGGTAACTCCTGCCTGACATTCTGTTTCTGTTCTCTTAGTTTCTGGTCATGACCTTTTTCGGTGTTCTTTGCTTTCCCTAATAATTTCTAGTATAGGAGAAGGGGGTTGGGGTTTGGATTTTTGTTGTCTTTTTTTTTTCTTTTTTTTTTTTTTTCCAGCTGAGGTGATCTTATCTGGGAATGATAATAAGTATGATCTCTGTCCTGGGTACCCAAAGCCCACCTTATTAAAAGTGTTTCCCCAGTTTCCACCATCACATGCACACATTTGCAATCATTCATTCTAAATTTCAGCAACCATTTTATCTCATAATATTTTAAGATCCTTTTGCAATTCATCACACACTTTCCTTGCTACATATACATCTGTAATTTATGATCATCTAATAAATATAATTCTTGACTGTTCAGCCCAAATGCAAATGAGGCAATACATGAATGAAATGTATTTTGCTCTTTTTCCCCCAAGAATCTGTCATCTACACTCAAAGTAAAGACCAAGTTGCTACACAAATTCTGCAAATAATTTCATACATATCGTAATATGAAAATAAATCATAAACATCATAAAGTTTATCTTGTTTATACTGTAATGGCAAATCTTCTTGTATTCAAGTATATAGATTTTACTATGTTAAGCATGGTAATATATTAGGTCTCTCTCTCTTATTTTAGACTTACTCAAAGTTGCTTCCTTTAACAATTTTTCCTTCCACTAACACATAGTAATGTTGGAAAGATTAAACATTTAAATATTTGTTTTAATTGAAGTTATGTGTGTTATTGAACGTTTAAACAGAATTATGTTTGAGTTTCTGACAACATGACAAGGGCATTTTAAAGTATATCCTTTTTTTTTGTTTGTTTTGCTTTGTTTTTTTGGTTTTTTGTTTTTTGTTTTTTTTTTACTTTGGGATTTTGTTTTCAAAGAGAGGTGCAAGAAAATGTTGGGGAAAAAAAGAATTTTCTAGAGGGTCTTTTGATTTTGCTGCTTAACAGTGTCAAATGAACATAAAGCAGTTCATTCTCTAAATGATTATTCTGCAAATGAGCAGTACAAGAATTCTTTAAAATAATCCTCTATTAAAGCTTTCACTGCATGTAACTTTAAAAAGGAAACTTCTGAAAAGAGTGGAATTGTGAATGATTGTTATGACCCACTTCCTATTATCACTCAAGCACTGCTACCAGAATCATAATATAATCCATTCCTCATTAAAAAATGCTTTATACTCTTTTGTACAGTTAAGTTTTGTCTTCTGAAGTTTAAAAGGATTTCTGTTGAAGGTTAACTTAGAATGAGATGTCATTATATCCACAAATTATAACTCTCCATCTAAAAGTGACAACATTAATGAGAATATATTTGTTAAATCAGAGTAGCAGCATAATAGCGGAAACTGTTCACTACACAAATATCTTGAAAACAGATACAAATAGCATTGTATACAGTGTAATATATTAGCGTCTAACACTGCTAGCAATACATGCTCTGATGATTATTATCACAATTCCACTTGAACTGAAGTTGGCAGAAGACACTGACTAACCAAATTCTTACCAAGTCGTATTGAGATATCATTTTTATTGTATTTTTACCATTTCCAAAACTATATTTATTTCATGACGTTAACTGTGGGACTTCAAACCGTGAGGCTGAAATGTGGTGAGAACTTCCACACTCTTGCAAACATTACAGTGACTGTCAACAATCATCTATAATAATTCCTATCTTTATTGTAAACATTTTTATTTTCAGTTGGCTTTTAATCAAATATAGAGAAGAAAAAATACAATGCAGAGCAAATAAGACTTCATTTATACTCTCTGAAACATAATACTACATAACAGTCATTATATTCACTATAAAATTCATATAGCCATATTGATATTCAAAATTAATCATCCCTTATTTCAGAACTCTCATCTGAGATGTTGCAAAGATTCCATGACTTTCAGCAAAACCTACTGAATTATACATGCTGACACTTCAGAAAGCATCAGCGAGAACTGACTTAGCCTTTTAAAACATCGTATTCTTGGTTGTGCACTAACAAAAATTCAAAAATATATTCATACCAGGTTTTCAAAAAGAATAGTGCAAATTAGGAATGACATATGACATATCTAATGTTTATCTCTTAGACACAATCATATGCAATTGTTGATCACATTTAATCATATTACTTACAACAGCCAAGGTATTCTGAAACTGACACATTACCTGAAAACAATTCAATCTAGTTTTGTGCTTCTTCAGTAGACGCTCTTCCAAAGTTTGTCTCCATTTAAAAATAGTAAGAAGAGACGGCCACTTCAGTTGGCTTGAGTGTTGGGCTTTCCCTTTCTGCCCATCCAAAGAACACCTTTTTTGATAATGTGGGCACAAAACCTCATGAGATGCTGCTTTTACACTAGGTACACTTCCTCTGTGATTCATCAAGGCTGAGTTATTTACCACTAGATAGTTCATTTTTAACCCCAGTCTTCTGATAGCTGTTTTCTCACTTAAAAAAAACAAAAAAAACCAAACCACAAAACAAACAAAAAAACCTACCCAAACCCAAAAAAACTAACCACCTATTTTATAAGTTTTCCTTATACATCTGTTTTCAAAGCCTCATGAAAGTCTTTCTTTTTTCTGCGCACGACAGCATTCTGTACCCTAAATAGTAAACTTTGCTGTAATTTATGGTACTTAATGCTATTAACTGTGCAATCTCAAGCTGAGTTTACATCATGCACATGCCACAAAATTGGTTATCATTTTTATCTGCCCTATCTTAGAGCCTCAGAGAGGATCCTAATCCACTATTAACTGATATTATATGAGACAAGCTATGTGGTAGCTTCTCTCTCTCACTTGTCTGTCCTGAACTGTTCTTCTTGTATTGCACTGATGTTACTTCTTTCTATTTTAGAGTTGCCAAAAGCATCTCGTGGCATCAGCGCACTCATGCAGCATGAAAAACAACTCCATTGACACATATTCAATGTAGCCAATAAAGATGTAGTAGCCTTATGAAAAGCGTGTGAAAAAAAAAAAAAAAAAGAAAAGGCTTCCTGAATATAGTTAGTAGAGCTACATAATTAAATGCCAGAGGGCTGTGAGTGCTGCCCTATGAACTGAACTGGTTCTCTTTTTTTTTTTTTTTTTTAAATCAATCCTTCAAGCCTGATCCCATGTAAGGACACACCAAAGCAATAACATGAAAATAATGCTTAAAACAGGAGCTATAGCTACCACCCGAGTTGCAATTTTGAAAAATCTGTCTGAACTTTCCCTCCCCCTCTGCACCCTCAAATACACTGTAAATAGAAATTACAGTCTCTGACTTAGTATTTTAAAAGCCAAGCCATCATATTTGTCATTAATCTGAAGAAGTTCTTCACAGAATCAGAGAGTGGATTGGGATGGAAGGGATCTCACGGACCTCCAAGAAAGCTGGAGAGGGACTTTTTACACAGGTGTGTACTGATGGGACAAGAGGTAATGGTTTTAAACTGACAGAGGACAGGTTTAGTTTAGCTATAAGGAAAAAAAATTCTTTGCTGTGAGGGTAGTGAGGTGCTGGAACAGGCTGGCCAAAAAAACTGTGGAAACTCCATCCCTGAAATGTTCAAGGCCAAGTTGGATGGGGCTTTCATCAATCTGGTCTAGTGGAAGGCTCTTTTCCTATGGCACCCTGTAGTAGTTGGAACTACTTGATCTTTAAGGTGCCTTCCAAATCATTCTATGATTCTATGAGTTTATGAAGTCTATCAGAAATTAAACTCTGCCATTTGTTTCACTTATTTTCCACTATTAGAAGTAAAGGACCACAAAGGAAACAAATTCAGCAGTACCACTGTGAAATATTTAAGGTACATGAATGAAGCATAAAAAGGGAGATATTTCCGGATTTTATAATGCAAAATAAGTTTGGGTTTTGGTTTGGTTTGGGTTCTGGCAGAGACATGGGGTAGAGGAGTGGGGAGGATATATACCTTATATATGGCTGACTGTCAAGTCTAAGTACCATTTGTTCTAGAGAAGCAGCAAATTATTAGAAATAAAACTGCAAGCAAGGCAGAAAGATTCTACTTATCCCTTAGAGTAAAGCATAATTTTCAGCTGGAAGCCCTCTCTTGCATCTAGACAGAAAAAAAGAATTAATGACTGTCAAGTAGCCCATACTGACTTTGTCATTATTATCAGAAGGGAAGCAAAACAGTCCAAAGGAAAACTAATTTTGTTGCTTAGCTAATTTTTTCATGACTTGCATAGCACTAGGCTTGATTAAAGTGTTTTATTGCCTTCATTATTTTCAACACTTGTATAATTGATTTTTTTAAACACTCTAAAATAATTTTCTGCTGAGTTTCAGCAGTAAATTCACAGGCTAGTTGTAAAATATTGTGTCATTGAGAAAATTCTATGATTTCTCCAGTTTTAGCTTAAGAAATATTTTCACAGTAAAGCGAAAAAGGTAATGGATGACATAATTGGAGTATTATTTCAGTCAGAATCAGACTCTGAAGGTGTTACCTACCATTTCTTTTTTCCTTTCCCAATAATATCCCCAAGTGCAATGAAAAAAAAAAGTCTTCTCATGAACTTTCTCTAGGCACTTACAGAACAACCAAAGAGATACTTTTGTAGGGCTGGTGTTTGGGGACAACGTAACAAACAGCAAATCACAGCTTGAAATACTTCAGCTGCAAACTGAGTTTTCAGTTGAAAACTGCAAGAAAACGGTGAAGTGACTACTCAGAGTCCAGAAGGGAGACAAGAGAAAGAAGCAGAGGTCATGAAAATGTAAGATATGGGTAGAAAAAGGATTTATTTAGTCTAGTGAGGGAAAGAGTCATAAAGAGGCATACTAGTCTTTAAAGAAAAAGATGGCTGTAGTAAGAAGGAACTACAAATTTGTTAATAAAGAGAGGCAAAGTGTTTAAATTTCAATAAACATTTGGAAAGGAAACTTTCATAAATACAAGGTGTACTGGATTAGATCGTCTAGATGACCACAGAAAAGTGTTGAATTCCTGACGTGTATTAGAAAGACATCTATGAAGAACATCTGATCTTGTGCTAATTAGGGGGAAGGGTAAAGTGGCCTCTTTTTTTTGTTGTTGTTGTTATCTTATTTAGTTTACTTTCTACTTATTATGAACTTATTTTTTTCTCTAAAAATAAAAATTCAATCTTGTATTTTCTTAAAAAATACAACTAGAAGCTTGTCTCCCCACTCCTCCAATGAGACATTTAGCATCACAGATGTAGATCAGTTTATTAAAGCAATTCAGATACTAAAATCTCACTCATTTTCCAAAACAGGTGTCACCATTTAATTTCCTACTTAACTGGAAAGATATTGGTGTTCAATATGCCCAACTCTGTATACACAATTTGAAAATTCAGGAATTTGAAAGCTGTCAAATTATTATTAAGGGGATTATTTTAGAAAGCTTGCAGTATCATGTCTCTCCCCTGGCAATGGTTGAGATAACGCATTTATATACACTACAAAGACTTAAAAAAAAATAATCAATCACCTTTAAAGCAAACAGGACCTTTTGAGATAACTCTAGCTCTTAGGTAAAACACAAGAGAACATTTCCCAAAATGTAAATTTTGGTGCATGACACTGCAAACACTGCAGATGAGTAAGGCTGTGCATCAAAGTGTTACAGCATGTTAAGAACACAAAACAAAAGATCTGGGGTGGAATTCAGCTGATTCTGTGTATGAGACTAGTAACATTTTAGATGCCCTAGGGTATTCTGCCAAGCCTAGAGCTGCCACTCTGTCAAAGGTCAGATTTCTAAAGGTCCTGGGTCATATCTGTCACTCCATACAGATGTCTTAGATTCTCCAAGGTACCTAAAATGCATGAGAAACTGATGCCTAGACACCTAAATTGTGCCAATTATGTTCTGAGATCCCTTAAGCAGTTTATGTCTGCTTTACAGCTGCATAATTGTGTTAAACTCATTAATTTGCCCGGAAGCCTTTGCATGGAGCAAAGAAAGGACTGACATATTCCTTAGTGAGCTTCTGAGTCCCCGTTAAAGCAGAATACACTAAAATATTAGTAACAGAAATCATTTTTATGAAGGTTAATGTCACCAGAAATTTTCAATGCCTAGTGAAATTAAAATAAGCAAGGAAAAGAAAGGAAAGGGGCGGGGGGGGGGGGGGGGGGAGATATATTAAAAAAACCTTATCTTGAGTATAATTAGCAAAGTAATAAATTCACCTTCCAAGAGTAACTGGAAACCAGTTCCTACCAGTTTTTCAAGATAGCTTGAAGATCAAAGAAATGTAAATAAAATCGAGCTAGGGTAAGTATGCTAATGTCTCCCTAATTTAGAAGAAAGGTAATCAATAAAAAGGATGCAGGATAGGAAAAACAGAGAGGCACAAAGCGAAAAATGCCATTGGAAATCTGAATAAAAGGATGTTCTCTGCACCACTCTAGGAAGTGTTAATAGAGAGATGGTAGTATGCAAATCAGTAAAAAAGAGGTAAAAGCGAAATGGCATAAAAAAAAATAATGAATAACAGAATTGTTTTCAACCAGACTAATTATCTTAGTTGAAAATCTGGAGGCTGGGACAATATTATCACATAAGGATTCTCAGTTCTGGTATAATTCTGACTTGCTTGGCAGGACACTGGATAAGTTGGAGCCCATGGGCAGACGCAGCACAGCCATTCTTTCAAGTAATCCAAGTATGAATAAAAATTCTGGGTGTAACCAACACCTTCTTTTCCTACTTTGCCAAGGGAGAATAGACACACACACACAAAACAAACAAAAAACCCCCAAACCAACAAAAAAACTAAAAGAGAAAATAAGACAGAAGAGCCTGTTGTAGCAAGTTGGACATGACTACACTTTAAATTTGTCCATCTGCCCTCCTGTCCTCAGAGAATTGACAAGAATCTGTATCTTCACTTCCTAGACTCTACTCTTCTGGTTCCAGAGGATTAAAGAGAACAGTTTCCAAATTCAACAACATGATTAGAACATTTATCTTCTTTTGGAGAGTTGTTTCAGAGCTTCCACATATCCCACACATGGATCTTTCTCACAATGCTGCCCACTGTTTGATCTTGTCAGTGATCACAGCCATACGAAAAAATTTCCCTTCCTTTCCCCTGCCTTGAAACTTGTCTTTATTTAATACTGTTGCGTTTTGGATGTGATGTTTCCTTCCTGTCCCTGCCAGCATGAACATCCTTCTTACAGTCTCTATCTATACCTTTAAAAGAAAGTATGATAATAACTTAATTATTCCTAAAATATATTCATATCTTCCAAATGCCTTTCCCTTAACATATACATTATTGATAAACTCTAGGCAAGATCATTACCTGAATATGTGACTGAGAGCAGTTATTGGTTCTAATTCATAATTACAGAGTTTCCATTATTCTCTGACAGAGATTTTTGGTTAGTGGAAGTTCAAAAAAAAAAAAAAGAAAAAAAAGAAAAAAAGAAGGTGCCAACAGAACAATTAACCTGTTGATTAAATGACTTTTTAATTTTGGGCCACCTTACACATTAGCAGGTTCCTGCAACCTTGTAAGACTATAGGGTGAATAATTCTTTACGTCTGTTAATAATTTAATTGAAGAATTGCATATAGCAAGTTACAAATTGTGCCATGAATGCTTTAAAACAGACTTTATCCTACAGATGCTTTTTAAACAACCCAATATTAAGTATTCAAAGAGTATAAAGAACCACAAGTGGTCCTTCTCAACTGCTAAAGAACACTACACAAGCAACCTAAAATTAAGACTGTGCTTTTTATAATAGCTACGTTGTTCATACTTCAGTGACAGAAAATGGTTTTGCTCTTTTTTTCCTTCCTTCCCAAATATATATGCTCTGTAAATTGCTTGCTGGATGATATACTCACTGATTTGTATTTCACATCAGAACTTATTTATTGCCATGATAATGAAATAAAAATTCTTAGTAGATATGGCACTGTGAAGTCTACTCAAACCTTGAGTCATCCTTGTAACCCTCTAGAAAAGCAGACAGAAATTATTCTTGTATTATGAGTAGCCAAATGGAGGGTGCATCACCCCCAAATATGTCACAAAAATTTACAGGAAAATCTCCATAGAGAACGTAGGGATTCAAATGCACAACTATTATCTCTAGAACATGATTAATGGCCTCATCCCCACAAGATTTTAATTATGTTATTATTTCAAGTACATTGTATTAGGTTTCAGAAATTTTTATAGTGCTCATGACTGTCATAATTAAGCATGTTATATTACAGTGTAACTTAAATGATCCATTGATATTCAAGTCAAAAACTATACACAATCCAAGACTTTTTTTTTTTTTTTTTTTTTTTAATTTTTGACAACCCTATAGTTCATAGTAGTTTTTAAAATGTCTAAAAAGGTACTAAAGAGGCCAGATTTACTCTTTGGCAAAATTTCCCATAATTGTCTTCCTTGGAATCAGCGTAAGCAGCTGTGAAATATAATCAACACCATTCTGATAACTGACATTTTTGTACTGTCATTTACTAAGTACAACAGTCTACTAGGAAAGCAATCTTACACAGAAATTCTAATTTGAACTGAAATGTCAACCCTAAGTGTTCATATGCTTTATCTTCTGCCTTACTTACTTCATCTTTTACAAGAAATTGTGCTTAAAATGGCAACTTTATTATAATTGCAAGCTTTTTGCTAATTTTCTGTATTGAGCTACCAATGTGCAGATAGTCATATACATATGTTTCTGAATATTTTCCCAAGAATCCTAGAATGTCCTGAGTTGAAAGGGACCCACAAGGATCATTGAAGTCCAACAAGTATAAATCCACACTGAAAAAGTAAGAATTGAAGATGAATGCTCGAGTTCCTCTATTTTCCACAGCTGCAAGAGTAAGAGTAAAATGGAAGGTGCAAGAGGTATGCAGTTAATGCAGTTGCTTTACACAATGGTAGATGATACTAATTATCACACTGGGTATCTTCAAACCAAGGTGTTTCATAAGAAACTAAAAATAATAATCAGAAACCACCTTCTGATTTCAAATGATCCTTAGGCACGCAGAATGATAAGAAATATCTGTAATCAAACCTAATTGCCCTAAAATGCCTATAACCCTGTGAGAGTAGATTATGTAATGTTATTTCATTCAAAAAAAAAAAAAAAATTTCAGCTTGAAACAGGATCTTTCCAAAAAGAATAACTGGAAAAGTCTATAGGAAGTAATAATTTCCTAAAAATTATTTTCCTCTATTTCCATTATAGACTGGGAATATTATCATGTGGTGTGCTCTCTGTAGCATCAGGACTTTGGGACAGAGAAATATTTGAAAACTACTTTCTACTTTCATAAAAACAGCCTGTAATTTCCAGCATCCTTTTTTTGTTTTTCGGTAGCACCTCACTCCTTTAAAGCTGCCTGGCCAAATTTAGCTGCAGTTACAACACTGGAACGTTTTGGGACACATCTTTCCTCTAGGATAAACATCTAAAATGCCAGTGTGAGGCAGGTACCAAAAGCTGTTACCCTACTGCCAGAGGGAAAAGCAGTCATGATAGTTCCCTGGTATATAAAAAGCAGAATGTATGAAAGAAGTTGTGAGCTACTGAATGAGGTCCACACAGCCATCTCAGATAGAATGAGCCTCAATAATGATTTGTCCTTTACTTTTTTTATGTGCATTTCAGATTAGAATCTTATTAGTATGATAGTCAGGGTTGTAGAGACATTTATATAATGGAGCAGCTGCATTTTCATTCAGAACTTCATTTACATCTTTCTAGACAAAGGGTAGCTTCAACTTCTGTTTTCTTAGGCTGAAAAATATGTGCATATGTTTTGGGTTTTCTATTAGCTTTTGGCCCAAAAGCTCTGTTCCTTTTCAGCTTGATTATACAAAAATTTCAAGTAATTTCTTCAAGCTTTGAATTTCTGCACATCTCTTGGACTGTGAATTGTTTAACTATGCAAAAATTAAACGGGTTTGATTCAGAATTTGTTCTGGTAAGTTCCCAAAGGCTGAAGGGCTACTTTCAGCCTTGCATGTAGGGCACCAGATAAGCAATTTACACTGGTGTAAGTGTGGCACACCTACAGATCTCCACATCAAATACATATTGTTACCATATCATGAACTGGGAAGAAAGCTCACAAGGAATGCAATAAAGTTTCTAATAACAAGATACATAATGTTAAGAAAAGGTGCTATTTAAGATTAAGAATAATAAAATCAGATTGCCAATGTCAGTTATTGCAAAAAGTTAAGACTGAAACCGAGGAGCTACTTTACACCATTTATTTGAGGAGAATTTATCTTTGAATGATAGCTGAGATTTTTTTCCCCCAAATTGATGGATTGTATGCCTTTCACCTTTTCAAAAAAGCTTTTCTATTAAACATTGACATAAAATGCAAACTGCTCTACCAGTATCTGAATCTTCTCCCAAGAAGTCCAACCTAGCCTGGAGACAGTGCACTAGGGCAAAAAAAAATCCTACCTTCACGAGAGTGTACAGTAGAGATATCCACACATATATGAAAAAGTGAAGTAAAAAAATGTGAGATAATTTGCAAAAGCAGGTCAGTGGTAAAATCTGGAAATAGTGTTTCAGTCTCTTGGCTTTCTTTGCAATTCTCTGTTAGGGACCAATGTGACCTTGTAAAGAGAGAATTAAGACTTTCAATTATAACAATCTTGTATGAACTGATGAATATGCTCAATTATACCGCAAGAAATATTTCTGTCTGCAAAAAGGTGGAAGGGGTTTTTTTTTCCTTATCAGCTTTCAGAACTGCATGATTTTTCATCTTCTCAGGTTATATCTGGGGTGGTGTAAGAGTAAAATTTGGCCTTCTCTACCATATATTCCAGTGGATTAGCCAGCCTAATGCACCTGCCCTTGTCCTCCAGGTACTGAAGAAAACCACACAGAAGTGAAAAATGTCCCAGTATTCAGAGGGGGGTTTCCTGCATTTTTGAAAGATGAGAAAAGTGTTCCTTCAACATTCTTTACCTTAAGGTCTATAAGCATCTTGATTACATTTTGCTTCCTTGATAACTCAGGAAAATACATTCACTCCACCTATGATGAGATAAGCAACAAGCAAGACAAATATTTTCAAAAGTAATTGCATATTCCCTACTGCTTTGTATCAGTGTGAGGCCATGTTGCTGTTCACCCCAGTAAGGTTGGTACTGACTGACCATAACAGAAAATAAGAACATTTTCACTGTTATCTCTGATTTAAACACTACATAGCTACTTAAAAAGAGAATTTATTATCTGGTAGGATGGGGAATTCAAAGCTGAAAGCCTAATAAAGATCTAACCAGATCATATTCATGGAAATGACATGTTTTTTCATGATAATTATAATAAAATACTCATGTCGGAAAGGGTTCTTCTTGCAGCTCATGCTACAACACTTAAGAGACAGCACATCTGAGCTGGGGCCATTGGTGCTCCTCCTTGTACATAGCTGAAGGATTAAGTAACTAATATAAAATCAATCTATTTCTCTTTCTCTCTTCCTCTCTTTTCTTTCTTTTGTTACTAATTTAAGATTAGCCAAACTAAAAGAAAGCTGGTACTTCCAGGAAAAAAAGGGTTTTAAATAAAAACTCCTTATTTGTATTTATGTGCGTTTTGTTCTCATGCAAGCAAAGTCTTCATGGATGTGCGCTCAAGTGTGAAATGTAAAAGAGCAGATTTTCAGAAATAGGCCTACCTATAGCAGAGGTCATTTAAAATAAAACAGAACGTGAATGCTTATCCTGTTAAGCATTCTCTGTGATCTCAGCACTGAATTACCCTTAGGACTGCAAGCATCAGCAGTATTGCAACGTACTCTAAGGTGTTTTTTCTGTCAGTGTAGGAAGGTTAACAAACAAAGTAATATTCATTTTCCAAAGTTTTCCCAACATTTCCTATCCTAAAAGGCGGACAAAGAGAAAATGTCAGCAACTAAATGCTGCCTCTTAGACAAGACAAAAATGAAAAAGGAAGATGTTTTTCACAAATCTGGACTCTATCCACACAGTAAAAAAACCCCCTCACCTCAAAAAATGACATCAACTACATAGAGAAACCAAGGAGGAACATAACTAACAAGAAACACTGAATAATTCAAGACATCTTTCATACACCACTGCAAGGTTCACAAACCAGCAAGGGGAACGCCTCAATTACTGACATGCTTTCCCCTTCAGGGAGCAGTGAAAGTTAACTTTCACCATTAGTGCAGTAGAATGTCTCCTTAATAAATTTTTTTTAGTAGCACTTAATACAAGTCCTTAGATACAAACAAGAATAGAGTAAAGAGGCAAAGTGGGGAAATAGGCTCATAGCTCAAAAAGACAACTGTAGCAAGGCAACCTCAGACAGAGGGCAGTTTTCTTCACAAGGTTATTAGGAAATTTCTTCTCCTCGCAGCTATTTAGAGATGGTGAATACTGTTAAAACTCCAATATAAATCTCGGATTATGATATTTCTCTCTTTGGACACAGGTTACTTAATGGAAAGACAACTAATTTTCTGCTTACCTTTTTCCCCACATTTCAGCTCTAACACAAACAAGAACTAAACCACAACTAAGTCTGTCCACCTTTACCTTTCCAGCTATGAGTTACAGGACATTAGAGAAAGATCAGAACACATCAGGAAAAAGGAAACATTCTCTTAGGCACACATAATCCTGGTGGGAATATGTTAAATTTATACATCTCCCTGTATTCAATCTATAGCTCATTTTCTGTATTGGAGCCATATGGCCCTGTGCTTTAAATGTTTTAGTTTGTTCTAACTTCTTGTCAGTAGCAAAAACTGCATTTGGGACTAAGTACTTGTAGAGTCAGCCTGGGAAAAGACTATCTGAGTTTTTATAAATACCAAAACCAAGTTAATCTGTTCTGAATTAGATAATCTGTTCTAGATTAGACAATGTTCTATCACATATTTGAGAAGAGTAACCCTTTTGCTAAAAGAGAATCCTAAGCTACTCTAAGTATGCCATATTTATTCACCTTCAGCAGATAAAAATGTCCTACAATAAAACAAGGGGCCTGGGCAGCTTATGGCATCTACTTAAGGAAAAAAATAATTAAAAAAAAATAATTTAAGGTTAGATTTCTGACTCCTCATATTTCACCAGCTGATGTGCGCAGGAGTCACAATTTAAAACTCTGGTTTAGAAATGCAGTGGAATTTTCTATATTGGCAGGAAGTTTCGAAAAACAATGCTTTCAGAAATCTTAACCATGATAGTAACAATCAGACAGCCAAAAAAACATGCATTTAAAAATGTTCTGGGTCTCTAAGAGGAGAAAGAGTGGAACACCATAGAACTCTGAGAACCAAGAGATAAGCACAGTGAGGAAGGAAAACTTCAGCACCACAGAAATGTTATGTTGTACCAAGATAAGGATCGCTCTCCCTGGTTCTGCAGCAATGGCTAGACACCATGATAAATACTTCCAATCCCAACATATGTAGCTATGCTCAGAGAAGGATATTGCCATGATCTGGGGGTTTCTTATGACACCCGATACCAACAAGTATCCATAGAAAAATATACCGAGCAGTCAAAAAGCTAAATTGCACTCATTCAGGTGGTGCATCACCAGAAAGTCATATTCCTTTGATAATGGTAATAAACTGTCAGACAGATTTTTTTCTTCCTTAAGTTCTGTTCCAATAGCAAAAGCAACGTAAAAAAAAAGCCAAACCCAACAACACTCACCAACTATTTCCAGTGGGTTTTGCCTAGTTGTAGACCACCAATTTATCATCAGTAAGTGGGGTTGCACTTAAAAGACAAGTTAGAAACCAAGGCTGTACTGACAAATTTCAAACTGATCTCTCTTTGGAATGGCATTCTGACAGGAATGTGAAAATAAGGACACGCTAAAATGCAGCCTTAGTAGAGTGAAACTTCATGGGTGATATGAAACTATGCAATGCTCAAAACTGATTTTATAAGACAGTAGTTTGCAAACATGGCAGTGATCTTCCTCTGTGCCAGATCAGGAGAGAGACATACAGTCCTGCATTACATCATTAGGACACAAATTTTCCACTAATAGCCAAAGTTTTGCTTCAGGCTTCATGGTTGGAACAAAAAAGTCTGGCAGTAGACCAGTAGAGGCAACAGAATATAACAGCTGACAAAAATTTATTACCTGAACAGTTTACTACATATTCATTACGTTAAATATAAGAATAACCTGGAAAATATAGGTTGTCATGACTGAACTTATTGTGAACCATGCAAAATTAAGCTGTTTGTCAAGATGCCATAATGGAAGTACTTAATAAAAACCTTCTCAATGCTTTCCCCCCCGCCCGCCCCTCCTTCTAACAGTGGGAAGAAAAAGAAAAAAAAAGTAAACTAAAGCAATCCATATATTAACAAGTATTTCAAAGTATTCAGTATACTGTTTTAATGGGGTTTTGCTTTCAGCTTTTATAACTTCCACATAACTATGGTATGGATGGATTTAGAGATATAATTACATATGCTACCTCCTCTTATTATAGTCTGAATAATTTAGTATGTTTATACTTTAGGGAAGAAAATAGTAAAAATTATATCTTCTTATTCAGCATTCATCCTTCCTTTCAATTTCCATATTTATTCCATTACCATGCATAAAAAGTTTGTTTTAACTATTAACAAGTCCAGCTTTATGCTCAAAGTTAAATCTCCATTCTCTATGCCCACGTAATTCTCAGGAAAGCCTTTGTGATCTTAAAGTCTACAGTGTGTACTTTGAGCTCTCTTGTCAGCTATTACCAATACAGAGACCTTGAAATAGGAACCTGGCTTGCAGCGGGACTAATTCACAATCGAAACAGAATTAAAGATTTTCCTTTACAATAGTACAGCTCTCTGTACAACTGCGCATTTAAGAATTCAGGATCCAATATTGACTTAAACTCTATATGCATTAAAGCGTTACTTTCAATTAAGGAACACATGATAGTAAAATTTATACATGTTTTAAAATAATTAATTCAAATTTACTTTTGACGTACTTTGTATCAGATACCTTAGAGAAGTCATCTATATGGAAAATAGTCGGTGATCATGGAACACATAATAGTTGACCTTTTTAACAAAGATTAATGAGAAAAGCAGTATCAGAAGATACATCAGGAAAGTCGGTACTTGCTAGAATAGCATCTAAAAAGCAGTAGGTTACAGCTCACTGATGAACTGTTGATAGAATGGTCTGGACTGAGGACCAAGTTTTTCAATTCAAAAGTCAGAAGTGACTTTATCTTTACAAGATAAATTCAATTCCTCACATGCTTATTTTTTTTTTCTTCAAATCAATTGCTAAAGAAACAAATGTATCCAAAACAGTCCATTAGTGAAAATCTCCTGGAAAATCATTTAAATGCAGAATCATAGAATGGGTTTGTGTTGAATGGAACTTTAAAGATCGTGTAATTCTGTGCCATGGGCAGAGACACCTTCCAGTAGACTAGACTGCTCAAAGCCCCATCCAACCTTGCCTTGAACCCTTCCAGGAATGAGTCATCCACAACTTCCAGAACTAGTAAAAGCCTGAAGGTTATAGCACTGTTTCCAGACATCAAAAACTAAACGTGATCTTAAATTGATATAAAACTCCTTTAGTAGAGATTTTATGAGTTTAGGAAAAGGGAATTCCAAATCACTAAATTTACTAGGAAAAAAAAAATCACTAGCTGGTAACATTGATAAATATTTGGGAAAAAACAAATCCACACTGGAACAAATTCTAGCATTTCCACTGTTGCTGATTCTGACGTCTCTACTGAGCTAACAAGGCAAGCCATCAACAAGCTGAAAATTATGTATTAGCCTTATTGAGATTGGAGGGCAAAACATATTTCCTTCTTTCTTTTTAAAATCATAATGACAATAAATCCTTATTTTGATACTGCATTTGTGCTGCTCAGGCAGTCTTCCAGATGGTCATTCAGCAAGTATAACCTAACTTTTCACTGGAATATTTAAAGATGTTATTTTCAGTAAAGGTCAGCTGCTTTGTTCTAATTAGCTCTTGAAATGCTTCAACAGAACCAAACCCCCTTTATTATCAAGTACTAAGTGTACATCATTTTTTTACATCTTGGTCACATGTTGATGACATTCCCACATAAGGAGAAAGAAAACAACACAATAAACGAGATGGAAAATGAGAGGGTCTTAGCACATGATTATTTTTACCTAAAAATAAGGTCAAGAACATACTTTTGTTGACTATCTGTATTAGATATTGTTTAAAAATATACTATAATAGCTATTGCAACTTATCTGTAGTGACTACATAATGCCAGTTTTTTCCTTGAAAAAAAACTGTTCAGAGTAAGACAAGAGAAGGAAGAAACCCTGACAACGTGCCATTTTTATTATGCAAGTTAAAAACTAGCAACCTCTGACATAAAGAATATAGGCATCCTACATAGGCATCCTAGAATTTACAATCCTATTTTATCTTCCCCCCGAAAAAAAAAAAATCCCCTCTAGTCCTGA
>JAWWEE010000001.1:33751741-33763536 GCA_035221455.1 Xenops minutus | reverse complement strand
CCCCCACCACCAAAAAAAAAAAAAAAAAAAAAAAAAAAAAATCCAAGACCTTTGACAGATTGACAGAAGTGGAGTATAGGAATTAATATTAATCACTTGTTTTGGTATTAACAAGGTTGCTGTTTGTGCTGGCTTTTGTGATATGCATATAAGGTCTCCAGGGAGCTGCAGCATATTATCTACACAGGAAATAAGTCTTAAAGAGGCATGCACCTGACTACAAATTATTAAGTTATATCACACATGTGACTAAACAGCTAAATTCTGACAGATACAATTAAAATCAATAGTTCAGTCATATAAAACCATCTAAGACGTAGAACAAATTCCACATTTAAAACAGATTTCTAGCTCACTACTAATTATGATTCCTATTTCTGAATTGCTGAAGAAGCACCAAACATTGCGGCTGAGGTTTATGATCTTATTCAATTTAAAATACAAAATCCTTTATTTTTTTAATTCATCTACTGAGGGCACTATAAGAAATGCAGCATCATATATCAGAATGCTCATATACACTTTTTACTAGTGTTAACATTTTTTCTATTGGCCTGTAGACTTTCTACTACTGACATAAGTTTGTTCTCCAGGAAATCCAGTTTGCCAAATTATTCCCATTATTCAACACAAAGATCTACTACCACATGTATCCTAGGACTAGTTACGCAGCCTCTTAGAAGCACTGTGGGATTTTATAGAAGGCTTCAGAATGGAAACCTTGATGAAAGGCGAAAGTTGGCTCAACAGGGATTATGCCAAATTCTTCTGAGGAGCACAGTGTTCCCTCTAGCAGTCTCATCTTGGTGAGGGAAGAAGAGAAAAGAGCTGAAAGAGGAATAGATGTGTACAGTAGGATCTGGATGGATATCAGTTAATTGTCTATATTAGGAGCCCAGTCAACTCTGTCTTCCCATGTGGTGAATAAAGCAGTTTCAGGGAGCAATTCTGCATATGTAAATATATATCACACCTATAACGTCCTATGCTGATTGGGGCAGTGTGACTGGGGCTCCTGCCTTAGGGCTGAGATGAATCCAGACCTAAGGATATACTGCTGTCCTTGGCTAAAAATCAAGCTAATGCAGATCTTACCAAAGCACTGTCCATGCAGGCAATTTTCTCCTGTGGCCAGAGAATAACTAAACCTAACTAGTTAAATAAACTATGGCTATTTATGACATGAAGGTGTTTTAATGCTAATACATATTCCATGTGTAATCCCTCAGAGCTGCAGGTCATCCACCAGACCACAAGAACCCACAGTACAAAAACTTTTAACTGTGAAGATCTGGCAGCCTAAAGGGCTACTCAGGAGTGAAAGAGGACATGGAAAAGGAGAATCTTGAGAGGATCTTGCAAAAATCCAAAGACGTGTTCCATCACCAATTGATTCTCCAGTGTATATCAAATTTACAAACACATTTTTTGAGCTTCTTGTGTTCTGTGCCAAAATCACACACAGGGAGAAATGGGTATCTTGCAAGTTTTTATTATAGCGATGCCTCTGTATAGAGTAATTTAGCATGACTAATATTGCCAAATATCCTTAGTTTCTTTCACTCACTGCAAAACACAGGTTAAGTCTTTTGGCACATGTTTGAATTTGATATTTCATATCTGTAAGCACACGTGCATTGCATATTGACAACTGTTTTCTAGACTGAATTCACTGAAGTCTGTTTGCTAAACTCAGTAAGGATGGTAAGGCTTATACTAAGTGTTTCTGGGCTTTGCTTTGGTTTGGCTTTGGTCTGGGTTTTTGGTTTTTTTTAATGAGATCTTCACAGGGAAATTGAATTTACAATAAACTTGAATGAAAAAATAACCTGAATGAGATTTGAATATTATATATATATATGTACACATATATATGTATATATATATGCTTTTTAAGTATGAGTTTTCTTGTTAGCAATTTGCATTATAATATTTGCCTAGTACGTAGTAACAACCTATCACACAACTTTAGATCTGGATTTTTTAATTAAGATCTATATTGAGTCCCATTTATTTCAGTTCTTGTTATTCAAGAGATGGGAATATTCATATAAAAAAATAAGTCTTAAACCTTTATGTGAAATTTTGATCATTCAGGACAGAAGTCATCCTAAATTATTAACTAATTGCCTATTATCTGCTCTGCAAAGAGAAATTTTAAATGGTGACAGCGTAAGTAAAATGATGAGTGATGAATGATCCATATCATAGATTTATTTTTATCTCTGAACAGTAATATATGAAAAATATGCCTGCACATTAAAGAGAGCCACCCAATGGTAACTATCTTTAAAGTATTTGAAATATTATCTTGCTCACAATTTAACTGTATAATACTATTAATCCATATACTTATTATTTGGTGTTCCTCTTATTCGCAATTGTGGAAAACAGCTTCATGCCAAATCTTCTTATTGAATCTTGATTAATCACAGTAAGACAGCAATATTTATCTTATTTGTGTGCTTCATGGCTACATAAAGATATTTCCATTATCTGCATAACAAAAACTTTTGCTACTTGTAATATGAATTGGGGTTTAAAGAACAAACAAACTAAAAAAAATACAACCCCCTCCCCCCCCCAAAAAAAAGCCAACCCCACCCCGATTAAAAAAAAAAAAGAAGGAATCTAGGCACAGTGGCAAAATAAAAAACACAGGAATTTTGGGACAGCTCAGTAAATCTCCAGTGAAAACTTACTCTGCACCATGGGGGTAGACCTATGGGAACTATAAGAAAAAAAAATTCATAAAGGTTCATAGTTTCACAAATTACTACTAGAATAAGATTATCCAGGGCTTATAATGCTGATTGTCATCATACAAAAATTCAAAAAGTAGTTGTAACCACTGAAATCACTTCCTTTACACATCAGAGTACAGCTCCTAAGTGTGACTTAACCTGACCTGTTCCTACAGGAATTAAATCTTTTGGCTTTTGTTTTTTGTAATGCAAAGTAGCTTAAAAAAGACATCAAAGGAACTTTCTTTCTGGAAGCTCCATACTTCAACCTTTCAGAGTAACACCCTAAAAAGCAGACACAAGATATTTAACTCAGTTTTGAAGCTACCAGATAAAGTTATTTAAATAATTTTACAATATTATTGCTCCAGTCCCATAAAATCAGATTGGATGCCTAGGTGGAATGATCAAGCTGTTATTGGAACTTTCTTCTCCCTGGTATCCAGTAACAAGATGTGTGGTAATGGCTCAAAGCTGCTCTGGGGAAGGTTCAGACTGGACAAGGGGAAGTGTTTCTTTACTGAGAGGGTGTTTAAACACTGGAACAGGCTTCCTAGAAAATTGGTCGATGCCCCAAGCCTGTCAGTATATACATACTATATATTAACAACTCAGAAACATGGTTTTATCAGTGATGGAACATAACTAAAAAATTCCACAATCTTCGCTTTTTATGATATGGACTTACATATTGATATTATCTAGCTGTCAAAGTTTTCTTTCAGAAATAACTTCTTACTTTTTAACTTATGCATAGAAGGGAAAGTCTTGTCAGCAAACAGGTACTGGTGGAGCCTGGGAGTCTCAGGCTAGCAGCATACCTGACTGGGTCTGACTGATTTCTCCTCATCAGCTCACTGCATTTGCAGACCTGTATAATTGTGCACCATTCACTTACTTACTGGTGTGGCATCCTGCTACTCAATACAGCTGGCTCCAGAGTAATGCCATCTCTCAACAGACATTTTTTCAAAAATTTGATTTTGTTTCAAGCCAAAATGAAATGCAAGTTTTGGGAATCACAGATTCTCACAGCAACTACAGCATGGTGCTCTTGAAGATGCTTTCAATAACAGAGCTGTAGCCTGAATGAATTACTTGTGCAATATTAAAGAAAAAAATTAAATTAAATATAATCAAAACATTTATCAGTATATTTTTTAATGAAAACATGGTTTGTTGAAGATACTTGCAAATCAGAACATGGAAGTAGTTGAAGTACGTGACAATTTACAATCATGTAACTTTGCTTACCGAGCACTTTACTAATCTGGTAAATGGTCAAGCTCTAAGCACAGCTGCTTTTTTAAAATCACAGACTCTAGTGACAAAAAATTTGTAAAATAACTAACCAACAAAGATCTTTCCCCCCATGGTAGCAACCTCTTGTGATCAAGGGAAGGTCAGAATCTATTGCTAGAAGTGGGCATGGGAATATCTTTGCAATGGTCACTTTTGTCCTTTGATAGTCCAGCCTAAATGAAGAGTGACCCACAAGCACTTCAGCAAACTGGGTGCATGTTTTGGCATAGTCTCAGCTCAAGACTTATATCCTGGAATCAGAGCAAGATCACTGAGCCTCTCTACTACGTTTGCTCCATTAAATGATGAGAAAAAGCAGTCCAAAGTACTCAAATCTATTCAGAAAGTCAAGGGGAAAGGGGAACAATCACTAGGTTATGTTATTATAAAAAATTATCTTTCACTCACTGAGGTTTCTGATTGTGTCATGCATAATAAATTATTAATTAGATAATTTTGTTGTCCATAACTAATGCAAATTACTTATCATTACTTATAATTTTACTGAAGGGCATTTTTTTTTCCCTTAGGATTACCAAGTTTTTCTTTAGATCTATTTTAAATAACTGGGAAAACAAGTATTAATAAGCAATTAAAAAGATATAACTAATGTCATAGTAAAAAAAAAAAAATAAGAAAGAAATTTAAGACCAGAATTGACAGGTCCTTTATTTGAAATGGCATGTGCCAAGTCCAAAAATCAGCATCCTGCTGTGCATTCTCAGCATCTTACTTTTCTCTCTGACATATCCAATATGGCTCTTCCCAGGCTGGGAGTTTCAAACCTTCCATTTTGCTGATTTGACTTTTGCTCAGATTTCTAAAACACTCCCACATTATAAATATAAGGGCATTTACACAGAATCTTTATTCTCAGAAATGATTTAATGTATTTCTGCCCTACCCTACAGGTTTCTAGTTTCCCTCAGTGACTGCCTGCCTTTGCTGCTCCTGTAGGTTTGTTCATGCTCCAATGTTCCTGCTCCTTCTTACTCTTCTCTGCATAATCTCCCCTGGTTATGTTTTGCCCTTTCCTGTTCTTTGAGTTGACATCTGTAGTGAACTTCTCATGTCTTCTTCTTAGCTGCTAATCTATTTAATTGCATTTAGCTGGCATAATTCCAAAGCTAAACTCAGTTTTCCCATTCCTAACTTCTTTTACTTTATTAATTTTAATTCAGCTCTCACAGAAGCCAAAAATGTTATCTGTATATAAAGCATTTCACCATGCAGACCACTTTGTACTGTCTGAACATGCTTCCAAAACAGTGGTAACTATCTGGCCAATTGGCAGCCATGCATCACATCCCTGAACATAAAGTTTTCTCCTACTGAGGAAGGAAATTTAAAAAACAAACTCCACATCCAAAGAATCAATCAATCGAGTTTGATTCTGTGTTCTTGTCTTTCCTATCTTGTCAGTGTTTCATTCAATTCCAGCTCTTCATCATCTTTGATACATGAGATTTGTAAAAAAAAAGTATTTTGTCAGTGAATGGATTTTCTCACTATGAACATTGAAAACATCTCATGGTCGTTCACATGATCCATTCAAACTCCTCAAACCCAGCAGCCTGCTGGAAACTGTTGTCTACACTACAAAGCCAGAAGCCATCCACTGCAGCCTTTTACATGAAATAATATCTTGGAAACATATCTTGGAAATAATATGTTGGAGACAACTAAAACAGCTGTAAGAGGTGGTCTCTAAGATTCCTGGTAAAGTCAGAATCTGACCCCAATTCATTAATTTTGCCATAATCAAAATATCATTAAAATATGGGCTTGAACATCTGCACACTATTCAACAGAGGAAAAAAACCTCCTTCACTCAGTTGTCAGTGTCGGAATCTGAAATCAAAAAGAAAAATAGGAAACTTTTACCATGTGGTCTTACAGGCCAAATTTATGTGAGGATAATGAAAGGAAGGGAGGGTGCCAGGGGAGTAAAAGAAACTTTTAAAAGATGCATGAGAATGTCACTAGAAAGCACAAGATAAAGGAGAGCTTGCTGAAAGCTGGGATGGAAAATATTAAACAACTCTCCACCTGGGAAAAGGGAGGGGAATGTAGTGTTGCCTAATTTTGCAAATTGCTCTTAAGTTACAAATATGAAGGCAAGGATCTTTGTGAGAGTTCTTGGCAAAGAGACAATCCTGAGGCAAAGGTAGCTAGAACAGTGAAAACTGAGTTAGTGTTAAACCACGTATTTCAGATCCCATATTTCCCTCATTTTGATGTCCTATAATGTTTTTTATGAGAACATAAGACAACATGACACAGTGACATGAGGTTTTTTCCTTAAATGAAGATTTTTTTTTCCTTAAATGAGATATAATCATCCATGGCAGTAATGAAAAAAAAAAAAAAAAGAAAAGAAAAGAAAAAAAATCTGCATCTGAGAAGATACCAGGTAGATCTGTGATTAAAGGTTGACATTTTTACCTAGCATGCAAGATTAGATTTTCCATTTTTATACATTCCCTCAAGAACAACTTGTACAGATTTATATGAGTTTGCATCATTCTGTCAGTTCTCAGTGTGGCAACAGATTCTGGAGACTGGACCTGAATATCCTCTAGCAATAAAATACTCGAAAACGAGCACCACGTATAAGCCAAAGCTATGACTAATTTTTTTTTTTTCTGAGATCTGCTTGGAAGAGTACTATGAGATAAAGTCCTGGATAGAACAAGGGTCTAGAAGGGTTGGTTATTTTTCAAAGGTCATCTCCCCCAAGCTCAAGAATGATCTATCTCAACAAGAGGAGGTTAAGCAAGACAGCAGGGGGACTGTATAGATGAAAAAGAAGCTCCCATCAAAACTCAACTATAAAAAAGGAAGGACACAAGAGGTGAAAGCAGGGACAAGAAGACCTGGGGGGAATATAGAGACACTGTCTGAGTATGCAGGGATGAGGTTAGGAAAGACATAGGACATTTGAGGCTAACTCTGGCAAGGGACGTGAAAAGAAACAGGAAAGGTTTCTATGGGCAGTTCAGTAGCAAGAGGGACAGAAGGGAAAACGTGAGGCCACTTCTGAATGGGACAAGGGAGCTGGTGTAGAGGACATGGTAATGGCTGAGGTTCACCTCCCTCTTTACAGTTCAGATTGGCCTTCAGAAATCCCAGGTCACTGAGAACAATGGGAAGCTCTGAAGCAAGGAAGACATCCTGAGTGGAGGAGGAAAGCCAGAGTATTCAGTAGTTTGTGCTGACGGGACAAGAGGCAATGAGCATAAACAGGGAAGTCGCCTTAAACATAAGAAAACGTTTTTATTGTGAGGGTGTTCAAACACTGGAAGAGGCTGCCCAGACAGGTTGTGAAGTCTCTGTCTGAAGATATTAAAAAGTGGACTAGACACAGTCCTCAGCAACCTGCTTTGAGTACAGAGTAGGACTAGGTGATCTCTAGGCATCCCCTCCAACCTCATCCATATTGCTATCCTGCAGTCGCTCCCTTTTTGTCCTTTCCTGCATACATTCACCATTGTCAAAGGAAAAAGAATTAATCGAAACAGCAATATATCAGAACTTTCAAAACTATTTCTTTCCCTTTCTCTCACTGTTTTAGCATTTCATTACCCATTTAGCTTTAACGTATACTAACAAGCCTCTGCCAATTTTCTTTCTTTAAACTAACAGAAGCAGCATTTTTATATATGTACAGTATGATAGAAGAAATTTTAAATATAAGATACATACTCACAGTATAGGCAAATTCTAATCCATATATATGCTATAGATAAAGAAATACCTTAGTGTACTATGAATGATGTGTGCTAGGCACCACCATAGCAGAACTCCTCAAAGCAATCTTAGGAGGGTTTGCAACATTTGTGGAATGCAGTTCCTTTCAGTACAGGGTTTGATTAAAGAAAGTAGTTACATACTTTAATTTAAGGCTTTTGCGGAAGAGAAATCTGGGAAAGTGATAATGAAAAGAAAGTACAGAACATCCAGAGGGACCACCAGATTATATCTCTAGTACCAACACAGTAGTCACATTTAAAATGCTCTAAATGGTTTGAAAATACTTTCTACTATTATAGAGATTGTCACAGATGCATATTTAAAGACAAGAAGAATTCCTAGGAGAATTTTATGTGGCAAAATTTGGGTCATAGTTACCCATCCCATAATTCTTAAAACATTGTATTTGTGTTATTTTGGCAAGAAAATACCCTTAGGAAAAAAAAAAAAAATCTAGCCTTTATTTCCTCTAAGTATAACCATGAAAAACAGCAGACTCATTAAAATCTTTCATAAAAAGATAAATGTTTAAACATATTTGACTATGACTTTTCTTTGATTTGACCTTGACTAAATAGAAAGCACATAGAAAAATTTACAGTCAATGCTCGATGTGAGCTGTACTAATATCTGGCTAACTGCCTCTGCTGTGAAAGCTTTTTCTATTTCAGTAAAATTTTATGCACAAAAGCATTTTCTAGAAACTGATGTAGTGTTTTCAATACATTTTTAGATCCAAACTTAATTACAAAATCTTTTTCATAATAACAAATATTGTCCCAAGCAGAGACTGTATTTAATAAATATGCTTATTATTTTCCTTAATGAAAGCAATGCTTAAAATTTGTAGGTAATCCCATTACACTGTACTTCAATTATACAGCCCAGCTCTCCTACCCTCCTGCTGATAGAAGACTTCCTCATCTTAGTTTCCAATTATATACATTAAGTCCTTCCAAAACTACCTTCATTATTACACACAGCATGTATAGCTCTATCAGAGAAAAAGCCATAATTGGGAAAGAGCAAAATGCATTTTCAAGCCTAAGATAATCACAAGAAAAGTTAATTATGTCAATTAAAATAATCTTCTCTCCACTCAATGAATATGACCTATTTATACAAAGAAACACAGCAGGACAGTTTCTGTTCCTTGATAAACCATAGTATTTCTACTTAAGTCATTCTTACCAGAAAATTTGTGAAAGAACAAAATTTTGACTTTAAATTACTTCATAATAGAAGAATGGCCAAAAAGGACTCTTGTAGGAACCCAGGGGAATCCTCCAAAACACAAACCATAATATTTCCTATGTACACCCCAAAATCAAACCTAAGTATTTCAGTTCCTGGATTAAGCTTCTACTTCCCAAAAGCAGAAAAGGACAACTGACACAAGTGGACTACTGACAGAAAATGTTTAGGAAAAGTATAAATTAAAAATACTAAATACAAGAAGTAAAATCTGCACCCTCACAGCCAATTTTTCTTGGCAAAGAATTTCATCTCAATATCAGGTAGCAACCAGATGAGGCTTTGAAATGTTAACTCTAATTACAGGGACTCAATTCAGAGCTTTAAGTGAAGACATGCTCCATACAACAAAACCGGAGCTGTTCACTCCAAACAGCTTTAGAGAAGGCATCAAACAGGAGGCTCTCAGATCTTACAACTGCACAAGCCCAACCTTCAGGCCCTCAGGTTGTAGAAGGAAGCGCAAAATGTGAGGCATCTCTCCTTATTTGTTTCTGATCACCAGTTTTCCTTCCTCTACCTGACTTTGACATTACACTTGATAAGCCTCAGACACTTCAACCAGTTCTGAGAATGTGCAGTTTTCAATAGTCTGCTCATTCCCATATTTTCACATCTAATTGTGACAGCACAGCTATTCATGACTCTCATTTTGCAGTGAAGAATTTCCCCATCCCATCCCATCCCATCCCACAATGACTTACCTAGGTCATTTGACTTTTGAACATTTCCTAACATGTTTATTATTGTTGTTCTATGGGCACCAAAAACAGAAGCAACCTTCTAGAGAGGACTACTATACCACCATAAACTTACTTTAATCCAGGTACTTTAAGTAGTTCTTCATGTCAAGGGATTTCTTTATCCAACAAATTCCCAGCAAATTGCTGTATAAAATTTGTACTGATGATTTGATATGACAAGAGAAGTCCAAGTATACTGCAGTTTAGAGAGCATTTTCACAGGGAAGTGCTACTTTTCCTGGAAGTTCCAACATCTTAATTTCCTTTACCATGATTTGTTTTTTTCTTATCACTTGGTGACTTTGTCAGAGAATTGGGATCACTGCCAAAGGTGTTTACCTCAATTTTGTTTCCAGTCCTAAATTAGATTCCTCCTAAACAGTGAATTAGAATATTAATCAGTTAAAATCTAAATCTTCATTATTAATTTACTAGAAACAATACAGCACCTTGTAAAACATTTATGCAGCAGTAAACGGAGAACCACTTTGCAGAGACCGTGACATGCTTAATTTACTACACAACTAAATATTTAATTACAAATGGTAGTAAAGCTGAAGGTGTTCTGTTGAAATTAAACAATCTTTTAAATGCTAAGAGTCTTATTGTGGGCAATAGTGGTAAAATTCTAAAACAAGTGGTAGCAAACTTGCTCCTTTTTGTGGGGTTTGCCCTTATCAGTTAAGTGAAGAATCATGTATTTGGCTATCCACTCTGCTATTTACTGATAGCGCTGCTGCCTCTCATAGTTTCAACATAAATGATTTTTAAATGCCATATTAAATTAATTGAAAACACAATGCACTTTGAGGCATTACATTTGCAATGCAGTCTTGCTTCACTGCTTTCCTTGCTAACAGTACCATCTCTAATTGAAGTAATGGTATTTTAACTTTTTTATGAATACCTAGCAATTCTTTGTTTCATATTTAGTATTCAAAACATTCCTGGTACAATTCTTAAAATTCATTTGCATTTATACATCCAGATTTATATGCAAAAGAAAAATGTTCCACTTTAGAAAATTGTACACAGACCTTTTGCAATGCCATCTCAAGATAAATACATCCCCCCAGTGTTGAACCTGAACAACAAATGTTGGCATGCACATGTCTAACTAAGGTGAGCTTCCTAAAACAAATATTCAATAAATTATGAAGAATTAGTTAATTGTGTAGCAAGATGGAGAATGAGTAGTTCTCTCTCCTTTTTTTTTTTTTTTTTATTTTTTAAAATATTTATTCCTATTGTCTCCCTAGCTCGGGAGCTCGGCTCTCAGAAGAGGAATGCAGGGATGTTTTTTACCTTTATGAACAGTGATGAATGCAAAGAATGGAGAGAGCAAAGCAAGACAGGCTGGAGGAAATTAAGAACAATAACAGTGTGTCCCACTTCAGGAAAAAGAATATCACACCAAACAATGTAATCATCATGGCTATAAGTGTAGTCTTGAAAACAAAGGGCAGCAAGAGGACCACTTTCACCTAACCTTGAAAATCTATTTCAAAACAGCAAATTGATACATTTTAACCATCAAGCTGTTTTTATTAACAATGCAGAATATCCTGACCTTTGCTGCCTTATAAGAACATGACAATTTTTTCAAAACTAATTCACCTAAAATCTTAAAGTTATTAGCTAAGAAAACCACAGCTACATATACACAATTCATCAGCTAACAGGAAAAGAATATTCTATTTAGAGTATAAGTAAGAAAATATTTTCCACATCTTCCTTATATCTCAAGGTTAAAGAACATTTCATAGATCTATAAAATTGCTTACTATAGCCATTCAAGCTTCTAAACAGAAAAAAATATACACTTGGTAGCATGCCTCTAATTATACTGCAGCATCCTAGTGATAAAACCTTGCTTCCCAAAGGAACTTGGTAAGGTAAACTTTTTAAAAGTAAGATTAGTGATTGTGGGAGTACAGTCAGAAGATTACAGGAATTGGAAAAAGAAGAATAAGAAGAAAAGCAAAAAGGAAGACAGCAA
>JAWWEE010000001.1:33653454-33742611 GCA_035221455.1 Xenops minutus | reverse complement strand
CAGATCTAATGCTGGTTGAGGTCTTAACTATGCTGTTGCTTTGTCAAGTCCTCTCATGCTGCCTTCTGAAAAAAAAACAAACCACCCAGTGTGGCCAGTCTGCAGGTGTATTTACATACTGCCAGCAGGAAGTCCAGGGTGAGGCATCTTTGCATCCAGCTCACATCCAGTCTGCTAAGTGCCTGTCTGCAGTTCTTTAGCACTGTCACCACAAACTACATATGTGTCAGTATGAAAGGAAGCTGCAGTAAACTACTGTAGCAGACAGCTCACCTCCTCTTCTCCTGTTCTGAAATTTAACTCCTTGATTCTCTTCGATGTGCCAGCATGCAACAGAAGCAGCAGCAGTTCAAAAATGAGACACACAGCACTGCAGGAAAGCAAAGGGGTACAGAAGTGCCAAAAATAGAAATGTGTATTAACTGTTAAGGTGAAGGAACAGGTGTTTTGTATGTGTTTCAGTGGAATTAAGATATTAAGGGAAATTTGATTTTACTTTGTTCTTGCAGTTTGGGATCCATTCAGAGATATTTTTGTTACCTACTTTCAGTTCACAACAGACAGGCATTATAGCTGCTCAGTTCACTTGCTGATGTCATACATGCTTTGCTGAAGGACTTAAGACTCAATCAAGGGCTTCTGCTTTTCTTTGATAATGGCTTCATGACATAGAAACCTGGTAGATTTTTTTTTCCAAATTCCAAACTTCTGTCCTACCTAAACATGCTTTTCCCTCTTCCTTTAATTGAAAGCTATTCTACATTAGGAGTTGAGAAGTGCCTTTGAACACCTATTTTTGCAGCAAAACAGCAATGAACTATTTTCCTTTTGTCACATTCTTCAGCTTTAACCCCTGCACTTCTCTTCAACTATAATTGCTAAGCAATAAGCAGAATCATATTCTTTTGGCTCCAGACATATGAGAACCAGATGTTCCTCCCAGTCAGATGCAGTATCAAAGCTGTCAACTTATGGGGTTTACAGTTATGTATTGTATTCTATAGGATTTGTATTATAGGACAAATCTTGCCCAATGCCTCCCCACCTACAACTGTGGAGATACCAACACTACTGTCTTGTGTGCAGGATTGGATTTGGGATACACAAATGCAAGAATAATTTCTGCTTTGCTATTCTGTGGTAAAGAGCAAACCAAAATTAATAGATGCACAGCAAAGGAAATACAATCATAGCAATTTAGTATAGGGCTCTTGGGGCCAAGGAAACTTTTTCTGCCCCAGGATTTTCAGAGAATGGTTGAAACAATTTTCTCCAGGGTACAAGAAATCAAAAGGGAAAATATTCCACTCCCACTTGTAACTTACACAGAACACCCAAGTTACTGTAGCTGGATGGCACTACCCAAGCTCTGAGCCTTAAGGCACATGCTGCTCAATTTTGTTAAGATGGTATAGAGTTCAAAGAACTCTTCATCACATTTTAAAATGCTCAGGTTAACTAAATTGAAATTCTTAGATAGTGAGGGGGTTTTGCCAAGGTAACTCGAACGTGTATGTTTGGGTTTTGTTTGACATATGAAACCTTCTGACAAAATATTTGGTAACTGGTGATATTTCTGGGAAGAAAATAGTTTCTAATTACTTCTAGTTCAGATATTTAGTTAGTCCTGGCAGTCAGAAAGTTTTAAGACCATAAGATAGAGTAAAATCATGTCTCATCTGGAGTATGATTGTTAGAGCTATCTGTCCATAACAGCACTCCAACTTTCTAAACTTTAGGCTGATAGTCAAATGGATTCCCCAAGGGGAGAAAACCTTTATTACGCCATGCAGCAGCCTCGCAACATTCTCCATGCCTGTGGGGTAACAGAGTGCCATATAATAGAGGGAAGGGAAGACAGGAGGTCCTGAAAAAATTAGGAATAAAACAGAGATCTTGTTTCTAGCTGGGATATCACTAAGGAAACACAGATTTGGGGGGGGGGAGGGGAAACATACAGAAAAGAAGCAGCAACATCATTACGCAGCTTAAACAACACTATAAATGTTAAAGGGGAAAAAAAAATCTTAGTATATGCATAAACAGAAGAACACTTCTCCCACTCTACTCCCATGTTTTTATGAAGAGAATAAGTATAATTTGAAATCATTGCACTACAACCAAAAAAGGGTACATTTTCCCAAGCAACTATTTATATAGCCTTATGTATATTCAGAAGCTGAGAAAATTGAAGGAAACACTCATTAAACAATAAACCCTCCTTTTTATGACTTCTATCATCAACATTAGCAGCTTTACTGAACTATTTATTCAGGAAAAATAGGGAGTAATAAAAAGCCACAATTCATCGCACTTAAAGGGGAAAAAAAATAGAATACATTGTTCATTTAAGAAATAATGACAAAGCAATAGGGAGGTAATTTTCTCCACCCACTGAAAATGTTAGATCAGAAGGAATAAATCTCGCCAAATACTTAATTCTGATTCTAATCAGAAATGCAGTTTAACTATTTGCTTGCATTTGAAGATCTATCCAAACACCCAAGTATAGCAATGGCCAGACTTTGAGCTATTTCCTTACATCTCCATCACACAGCAGTCTGCCATACATTGCCAATAGCAGGTTTATTAGGTCTGTACTGGTACCGAGGGATTTTATGATTATGAATATTTTACTGTAACCATAACGAAGGCTGCATTTTACAGAAGTGCTACAAGCTGAGCTGCTTTAGAAGAATTGGAACTCCCAGCAGCTGTCTGCTCACAGGAGTAATATGTACTTTAGCTTGCTCACTGAAGTGCTACATTACAAGCACAGAGAGATGCATGCCATTGAGCAACAATATTATCACAGACAAGAGACAATCAGTTAAGAGCAGATTTTACAAGGAGCTTCTTACTGCAAATGAGTGGGTGGTTTTCAGTAAACCAAACTACATCTAAACTATACGTTAAATGCCATTCTTGTGCTTCTACGAGAAGAATTGATCTTACCACAAGTGGACACATGGATATAAGCACAAAGAAACTACACTGTTGAATTCTATTATTTTTATGACGTCTCCCCAACATCGCAGGCGATGGCAATTGATGTTCTGTACTGAAACAGATGGTTGTTTCAAACACCTTGCCAACTGTTTGCATGCACTGAGCATCACCAGTATTTCTGACAGTTTGCCTCCTTTTTCAATTTTAACATTACTGCTTTACTTGAGCACCACATGGGAAGAAGTGCAACTTAGCTTTAGACAGGGCATTAATTTTCTCTTGTTAAGGGATAACTTCTCACAGCACACTCGTGGGGAATCAACCTCCCCCCCACACACCTGTGGCGAAGATAGATGTTAGTTGTAGATTCTGTTTCTCTCCTACCTCTATCTGAATATATATACACAGTAGTCATAAAATGTGATGACAGGGCCATTTAAAATACAAATACATTTCAGTTATAAATAACGCCTTCCTTGTAAGAATGGGAAGATGGATGGAAAGATTAGTCATTCAGGGTTTGCAGGAGTCTGTTTCCAGTGAAATGGTCAGGATAAGGAACAAGTTAAAAAAAAAAATACTTAAGATATAAAACAATCACTTTGCTTCAGGGTTTATTTGTTAACATTCAGCACAGCTGTGGGTACAGGAACAGAGCTGCTGATGAGAAACTAAGGCAGCTAGCTTTCTTTTTATTAGTACTAGGCAACAACAGATATTGATTTGACTGACTGTACAAGCAACCATTTCCCATCCCCAGCACAATTAATTATCTTACACAGTTGCATGATGCCAAGACATACTATTTAATGACCAGAATACCAGAAAAGACAGGAACCTAATAGTCTGCTATTCCATGCAAAGATATAAATTTTAGGCACTCAGACCTTACAATAGTTGAAGTAGATGGAAGACCCAATATTTTGTAAGGACCCGATTTTTCATTCTTTTCTCTAAACAAAGCCAATTGGACTAATGCTCCTCCTGCTAATGCAAAGACAGTATTTGTATAGGAAACCCATGACCACCCTTACAAAAGCGGTAGTTACCCAAGTCAGCACCATCAAAACATGTTCAGACTTCTCTTCTGGCCAGGGCAGAACCCATTCCGTTACAGATGCAATACAGGTGAAAGATTATCATAGAATAGAATCATGGAATCACAGAGGCTGGAAACATTATGGAGTCCAACCATTAACCCAACACTGCTCAGTCCCTCTAAACCATGTCCATATGCACCACACCTACACATATTGTAAATGCCTCCAGAGATGGTGACTCAACCACTTCCCTGGACAGTCTGTTCAGATGCTTAACAATGTTTTCCATGAAGAATATTTTTCCTATTCAATTAAACCTCCACTGGCACAACTTGAGGCTATTTCCTCTTGTCCTATCACTTGTTACCCAGGAAAAGAGACTGGCCCTTACCTGGCTACACTCTCCTTTCAGGTAGTTGTAGAGAGTGATAAGGTTCCCCCGAACCATCTTTTCTTCAGGATAAACAAAGCCAGATCCCTTACCAGACTTGTGCTCCAGACCCATTCCCTGCTCCCTTGTCCTTCACTGGACAGGCTCCATCATATCAAAGTCCTTCTTGTGAGGGACCCAAAACTGAACACAGGATTCAAGATGTGGCCTCAGCAGTGACAAGTAAGTCACTTTCTACTTATAATATTTTCTGCCAGTTATAATGTTTCAAAAAAGACTTTTTTATAATAAAAAAAATTAAAATTCTACCACTTGGCCCTGAATTTTAACCTGAGTTTATTAAAAGCTAAATGCTTCCTCAGAATATCTAAGTCAATGGAAGGAATAGAGTGCAATGATTCTGAGAATAGTCACTCATCCTGACAAAGAAGTGTTGCAGAAGAGGGAACTGGGGGGGTGAAAGAAAAAAAGGAGAGAGAGAAGATAAAGTAAGATGGGATAAAAATGGAAAAAAAAAAAAGAAGTGAACATGAAGTGCTGCATATTAAAGATGACAGAGGTCCATGCTCTTCTCATCCAATTTAAATTTTTCTACTCCCTTAATACTTCTTGTGCCAAATCTTTTCTCTTTAGAAATTATGCTTTCAGAAACCCAGATGTGACATTACAAGTTTGCCCCAGGTCTAATTTCCCCTTAAAACACAAGATACACCATACATACATCTCCTTTGTCACCTTTCCTGATGTATGGTAGAACTGTCTCCTAGCCGAGGGCATGAAGAATTTCATACACAATATCACAGGACTTCAAAGCAGTTGAGAAATAAAATGCAAGCATTTTCTCTTGTGGTTCTCCCTAAAGTATGAGGCCACAAATATTGTGTGCCTGCACTGTGCCATGCAATTATCAGTGCTACTTTTCTACTCCTCTATTATTTGAGGGGGAAGATGGCACTCAACCTGCTATGTGTGGTGCAAGAGGTCAAGAGAAGAGAGGATAAGGAGAAGTGCTACACAATTGCATGAAATATAGTTTTAACTGTGGAAAGACAGTAAATGGAAACAAAATAAGCACTATGCTAAACTCTGAGACTCAGCACATCCCTGCATACAGGGATGTATTCTAGCACTTTACAGTATAATGGCGTAACAATGTTTTACACTGAGGCAGTTCTTGTTCCTTTTATTTGTTAAATCTCAGAATGGAGAAAAACCTAATTATGACACTTAATTTTGATTTTAAAAATTGATTTTCCAGTCTAGTTTCTGCTGGTGCATAGGAAACTCCAGTGAGTCACAGAAGTAATATAACAACCATTAGCAGCCTTGGAAAAAAAAAAACAAACCTCAAAAAATGCCACTTTATTCCCTATTTGGCCCTAGCTCAGCACAAATTGCTTCCTACCTCACCTTTCTGATAGAAATTTTTAAATTTCCTCCTGCTATGTTAAGAAATCACAATCAAAACTATGTATAAAATCCTCAGATGTGCCATTACGCTGCTCAAACTCGTATCAAATCAAAGCAGAGAGTATGTAGCACAGTTATGCATTTGCATGGCAAGTACTCCCCTGGGAAATAATATAAACTACAAAATTTTTCCTTGGGGAGGGAAAAAGAGAAGAAACCACAGACTGCAAGCAGTGCTTATGTGTGTCACCAGTACATTTTCCAAGGGACTTGCCAAGTATAATCCTGAACAGAACTGAATTCAGTGTGGAAACACTTATGTTACGTCTCTGTGTATGTGCCTCATCCTGTAGCATTTAAGTACAATTTTTTTCTTTGTACTTATAAATAACTCTATTTGATGGTGGACTCTGTTTCATAAAGGGGTGAATTTAAGCACAAAGTGACTTGGTACACTGACAGGAAGCCCAAATTCTCCTCCATCCCAGCACATGGCCAGAAGCCAGGCAAAGTGCACTCAGTCCAAAGCCACTCACAGACCCCTGTCCAGATCTAGTGAGAAGCAGGAGGGTTCATAACATTCATTTACCTACCCACAAGGACCACTGAGATACACACTTTCCATATGATCTTTTCTTTTTAAGAGCAGCAAGTGAAGCAGCCTTTAATGAGCTGTTCATCAAAAAAGAACCTCCAAAAGCATTGCAGACACAAGCCTGGGAACATACATTATCCTATCTTAAACATTATTTTATTCCTGGCTGATGACAAGCTGTCTTTTCTTTCAAAGACATCCTTAAATCTCACTTTTGCTTTATCAGCCTCAAGAGCAAAATTAAAAAGTCAGTTTCAGCAGAATCACTGCAAGTAATAGGCACTGTATCAGTGAATCACATGGACTCTTTTGACCCAGCATCATTTAACAGTTTGAGGTGAGTGTACCTAGCCCTTGTCCTTGCCCAAATTCTCCAGAAAACCTTCGTGCACCTGAAGCTGGGTTGCACTGAATTATGAAACGTTAAAGAATCACAAGTGATGAGATCTAACAGGATAGCTATAAACTAACCTTATGCCACCACCTCCTTGCAGACAGACACATATATACCTGTGTGGGTTGAACCCACTCAGCAGCACATTTCTGAACAGCAGCAGAGTCCATGTAGACCATGCACACTGCTCTTTGACAGCTCAGAGGCAAGACTGCCTTTTTTACCCTCTCCCAAGCCTCTGCCAAAGCAGCAGTTCCTCACTCTTAGCTGGGACTGACTCCAGCCATATTCTGCTGTTGACTAGATGGTACCCCAGCTGAGCAGCTCCTTCCCTCTAGGGGCTCCTGCTTGTCTTTTTAATGCTTGTTAGAGAACAACCTACATGTGCAGAACCAAAGCAACAGATAATGGCTTCTGCCAGCTTTCATTTCAGTTCTTGCTCTTTATCCCTGTCCTCAGCTTTTCTATGCTGCAATCCTCACAGCTCATGGGAAGAGATCCTACAGTTCAACAGTTCAGTATCACTTGTGAAGTTGAATCATTTCAGAGGCAAATTGTTAAGAACAACATTGCTGAACACTTCAGATGCTGAGCACAGTTTTAACAAAGCAATGTATTCCTGCTAAAATGCAAAAGAGAAGTACAAAGGAAGAGGTTGTACTTAACTCCTCCAAATATAAGATACTCTACTGCTAAGTATGATGAGTAGACAAAAAGTCTTTATCCAGGACTGCCTGCAATTCTTGTTTCCTACAGAGACAAGGAAGAGAGCTCCTTGTTCTTAGAACTGACTCACCACATTTCTGTTGCTCAAGCAAAGCAAAGAGAGGAGCCTAAACCACAGCAGACCAGGCACCAGGTTTTCTCCCTTAATTCTGCTAAAATTCATCTGCATGAGGTTAATTACTCTGCAAGCCAGATATACACTCTTCAAATGAAAAGAGTAATGCTCTATTGCACTGGGACAGTCTAAAGATAAAAGTATTAACAAATGTGAAGTATTGTGATAGAAAGCATTATAGAAAGCAGAACAGCTACACCTACACTGGCTGATATAGAATCATACAGAATTCTGCTGAAAGATCTGTGAGAGTCCATACCAAACCTGATTACACAAATGCTTCATTGTAATGTGACACATGAAAAGGTCCATTTCAGCAATAACAGTCATAAAGGGTGGTGTTATACCCATTTTGACCAAAAGAGAAAGGAACTGTAAAGGAAAATGAGGTCAAGGACAAGAAGTTATTCTTACACCTTCAGAAGTACACACTTCTTCAGAAGTAGAAAAAAATATCTAGCAAATATTAAAATCTAATTTATAGATTTGTCTAACCTATTTCAGTTAATTAACTAACTATATATTAACAAAGGATAAGAGAGGATTTGCCACACAATGTTTTCTTAATCAATACCACTTGAGTGCAAACCCAGTCCATTTTACTCCCATCCCTTAGGAAAAACATGAGAGGCGCAGTTGTTGAGGGAAATTTGTTCATTACAGAGGATTTTGACACTTTGAAAACCAGGGGAAGAATTGAAGCTGCATTACAGCTAGCAAGATATACTTTGACAACAGACTAGAGCTGATTAAAAAAACCCTAACAAAACAAAACACACAAAAAATTTCAGAAAAATCGTGATTTTTTTTTTTTAGGACAACAATAAAAAATAGCATCTTTCCAAACGCTTTAAAGTTTTTAAACCTCATCTGAGTGTTTCAAGAAAACAGAAACTTTTGGAGCTCTCTAACCACTAGAAAATTGGGAAAGTGTTCCTTGAAATTGTCAAAATATTTATCTTTCTTTTCCATCAAAAATCAGAACATTTCAGCCTTCTGCAGGGCTGTCAATACTGCTGTCTAAATTACATTTACATTTAACTTTCCCTTGGGATCCCAGGCAACAGATATTTTTAAAATTTTTGTTGTGCACAACTCACTGAAAATACTTTCATTTGATTCATACATCCAGTACCCTCAAAGATTCTCCGACACCTTTGTGCAAATTGAATTTTGCCAAGCCAGGCACATTGGTTGTCTTCTCTCATGTCATCCAGGCACCATGAAGATGCTAGAATGAACTCATGTGAACTTATAGAAAAGATCATAAGGAGAGAAAGTACCACAAAACCAAGAAATCCACTGCTTGTCAGTGTTCAAGCACACTGGGAAACACCATATTTCATGCCTAGACCTCCCAGGAGCAGAATCAAAGTTAACAAAGGACTGTTTCCCTACCACTCCCACAGCTAAATGCAGAAAAGATTTAATATACCCAGATTTGCACAACACATCTCTGCCCTCAACACAGTGGTGCTCCAGAACAAGTATCTCCAAGGACTCTAGTTATTTTTCTGTGACTCCAGGGGAGCCAGCTCTACATTGAACTGAACCAAAAGCTCTAAAAAGCTTCCTGCTTCCAGCCAAGAGAATTAAACAATGAGCAATGTGCCAAAATCCTATTCCCAGCACTGGAGAGGAGCTCTGCTCTTAAGAGAAACAATCTGTTCTATGTTCCCCCTCTTTGCCATTCAAAGTCTTGAAAGGTTCAGTGAATATAAAAGTCATAAAAGGGCCCACACTTCTAAGCAGTACCTTATCCTAGCAGGCTCAGGCTCCCAGATGCTGCTGGTTGTCACAACCTACCAGTCTTGTAATTAAAGACAGCTGTTGGTCTGGGTGATTGTGAGCACCAGGTTTGACCCAGTTTAGATCCTTAACACGCCAAGCCCCACGTGCAATGGATAATAAGGGGAGCATTCTCCGTTGCCTGCCTACCTGGCACTAACGTGCCTAACACTCCCACACTCACTTTACTCAGTTAAGCACATACCACTGCCAAGACTGTTGTTTTGTTAAAATGCCCTCCAATACACCTGTTTCCTGCTTTTGAGCCTATCCTTTCAAGTATGTAATAGGCATTTATTATGCTTTATCATTAAAGCTCAGGACAGAACATCACAACACAAATGTGTTACATGAATGCATAACCCTGGTATTCTTCAAGGCAATATCTCCGTAGCAATACATGGGTATTCCTACCCAAGGGATTTTCATCAGGACAAGTGTGTGGAAGAGTATGCTAATCCTTTGGCTTTGATTGCATGCTTAATACACATCCTAAGCGATATATCATGGGCAAATGTTACAGGTTAAATCTCGCCCTTCTTTGCCCATGCAAAGAGATACAGAATACCAGACAGTACTTTAGAAGTGATGATTTCAGCTACTTCTAGGACAGGGTACATAGCCTAGGATTCAGCCTCCACAGCTGTACATTTAGGAGTGTGCAACGTGCCTTGCTGAGAAGATCTGCATTTTTAGTTACACAAGCACTGAACATGGTACAGTGGCAAGGCAAACTACATTACAAATGCAAATTCAAGAGATTGCAAGAGAAAAAAAAAAAGAAATCAATTTCAAGCAATGCTCAAAATACATGCAACAAATTCACTTAAGTGAAATTGGCCCAAAATTACAAGAAGGTGCATACCCTTTGAAAGCCCAAGGTAAAAAAAAATATATATATATATATATATATATATATATACAAATTACTCACAAAGTTCTGGCTTTCAGAAAGCAAGGTAGTTTCCCCCAATGCTTTTCTATGCATAGTGTGAGGGAGGCTGTTAAAGGCAATATAATGTAATCTGAGTTACATTTAAACATCTGGTCTGTCTGCTTTATGTGCATTGATAGGCTCTAGTCAGAGTAATCGATTGAGTCTTAAAATGTTATTGAATATATAATAGCTGTTTTACTTATGTGTCCTTCTTGGGCATGCTTTAAAATCAGGATTGTAAGTAAAATATAACATTGTTTTAAATTAAGTATATTCCTAGTAAGGATTTAGCTACTGTAAAATTTGTAGTTGATTAGTATTATGCCCCACAATTTCCCCAGTAACAATTTTAAGAAATAGACATTTATACATAGGACAGACAAAGTTAATACTTAGGACAGTCTGTAGGATGTTTCACTTCAAACAAGCAAACCCCTCTAATTTCTGAGAGTTAAATTCTCTTTTTTTCACTGATTTACATGGGAGTTTTGCTTAATGAATAACATTTTTTTCCTCTCATTTAGCTGCGGTAGAGCCTCTGTTCTTCTGCTTAAGTGTATTTCAGAGGTTTAGAACTTATATTAGAATTTATAAAAGGTTTAATATTCACTTTGAAGAGGAAGGCTGACTATTTCCATGTTCCAGACAGTATTGGAGACAAAAAACGAAGCTTGTCTAAATGGTTTAGGCATTTAAAACATATCTACCTATTGTCATCATTAGAAAATAACCCACAAATACTTTTTTAGTTGGAAACGTCAAACTGTAGACTGCAAAAGCCATGCAAATTTGACTCATCCGTCCTCATTTCTTTTAAAAACATCAGGCTGAAAATATTTCAAGGAACTACAAAAAGTATTATCTTTCACTTAATTAGGCTTCTGAATATGTGTGAATGTACTTTAGAGTGTACCACAGGTCAATGGAAATAAATATTGACAACCATAAAAGCCCTGAATTAATTTATAAATAAATACTGATTCTGGAACTTAACTCTGATGTAATTTATCCTGCATGAAGGGGAGAAACTGTGAAAGAATGAGGAATTTATCCTTTGCTCAGCTGTGAGCATAGACTGTGGTATTAAATAATCTGAATGACACCATTTTTCTTATAAGCACTCACATACTTTTTATGATTAAGTAATTTTCCACATCTCCATTATGACACACATCAGTATTATTTTTTAAAATCCAAATTTTAATCTTCACATATGACAGAACTTTTCTGGAGAGAAAGAGATTCTGGATCACATTTTTAATGTGAACTGAACCATTATATCTACAAGACTCAAAGAGCAAAAATTCAGTAATGTGCACAACTCTAATTAGACTGGAACTGAGCAGACCTGCTCAGCAGGCTTGCTTAACAGCTGGTCCAAATCTCTTAGGGAGGAGCATATTTTTACAAAACATTTTATGAGGCCACACACTGAGAGCTATGGGAGTTTATTATAGAGGCAGACAGGTTGATTAATAAATATCAATTTTGCTTTAGGAATCAGAAATGTATGTGGTCTGTCTGTCCGAGAAGTCTATATAATTTATGGCTTTATGCTTATTTATATAACCTCATGCAAAACTAGTCCAGAACTTTTATCAGCTTTCCAAATAATTATATGTGGTAATAGTGAGAAGTGAATATGCCAATCCTCAGACAAAAAAATTTAGAAAAAATTACAATAAAATAGTCGATCCAACATGAAACAATCTGTCTCTAAGACAAATTTACAGACAGTCTGGCAAGATAACTAGGAGTAAAAGGAGAGAGGCCAAAGCCTGAGGTGTGTCAGATATGCAGTTGTGAGTTACTTTACTTTCTAAAATTACTGCACAAGATAGATGTCATGACCTCTCACACAGCATTGTCGAAAAAGGTGCTAACAGTACAAGGTGTTAGTCTGGACAATAACTTGAAAAATGTTATAAAAGCTCAAAAATATTTGAATTTTCCAAGAGGTTCTCCTTACTGGAGGCCGCTGGTTCTGTATTCTGGACACAAAAGTAGTGCTTTGTAGCCTTTGAGAATGATGAATAAACTGGATTTTCTAATTTTAACTATTTTTTTAAGGAAATCTACATCTGACATTCACTCAAAAAAGGCTTAATACTGAAAAAACTCCAAAACCCACTTTCTATATACCCACACTGTGAATAGAAAAAAAATTAGAGTCATCAAATGGTTTGGGTTTAACGGGACCTTAAAAATCATCTCGTTCTGACCCCCTGCCATGGGCAGGGACACCTTCTACTGGGCTGAGCTGCTCAAAGCCCCATTCAATTAGGCCTCAACACAGCCTGAAGCTAGTATGACTCTCTTTTCTTCTCCACCTCTTCAATTAATACTATAGATTGTTACTATTTTCTACTATGTTTAATGCCTGAACATTAAACAGCCTGAGCTGACAGCTCCTGGCGCTGCTATAATAGGGACTGTCCCCAGTCATTACAGTCTATTCAGAGTATCTCTAAGAAGGAACCCACCTTCCTTTTTCTCTTCCGTAGTCCTCTGTCATTAGAGTCACAGGTAGCATCTTAGCTGTATGGAGCATTCTAGACAGACAGGTTGAGGTGTGTTACTTCTCTGTCAAACTCATCCATGTAAAACAAGCTTGCTACAAATGTACTGACCAGGTGCTCTTATCTTCAATTGCCTAGCTGAAATTGTCAGTGTCCCTCCTCATCTCCTCTTCTCTCTCTCTTATGTATTTATTTTTCATTTCATTTATAATATCTTTCTGCTTGATATGAACTGGACACAGTGTCATTCCTTTCAAACTGCTCTCATAAATCACAGAAGCGCAGAACGGCTGGGATTGGAAGGGACCTCTGGAGACCATCTAATCCAATTCACCTGTTAAAGCAGGCTCACCTAGAGATGGGAATGTCCATCTCCAGGGAAGGAAACTCCACATCTTCTTTGGACAGCCTGCTCCAATGCTTTGTCACCCTCAAAGCAAAAGAAAGCTTTTCCTCATACTCAGATGGAACTTCCAGCACTTCAGTTTGTGCCTGTTGCCGCTTGCCCTGTTGCTGGGCATCACTAAACACAGTCTAGCCCCATACTCTTGACACCTGCCCTGGAGATATTTGTATGCATTGATGAGATTCACTTATGGTCATCTCCAGGCTAAACAAGCCCATGTCCCTCAGCTTTTCCTCACAAAGGAGATACTCCAGTCCTCTCATCATCTCCATAGTCCTCTGCTACACTGTCTCCAGTAGTTCCTTGTACTGAGGAACCCAGAACTGGACACAGCACTCCAGATGTAGTCTCACCAGGGTCGCATTGAGGGGCAGAACCTGCTGGCAGCACTCTTCCAAATGAATACCAGGATACCATTTACCTCCTTGGACCTCAGGGCCCACAGCTGGCTCATGAACAGCTCGTTGTTCCTGAGGTCCTTCTCTGCAAAGCTGCTCTCTAGCAGCTAACCTTTACTGCTGCGTGGGGTTATTCCTCCACAGAGCAACTCTGCAGTTGCCCTTATTGAACTTCATTAAGTTACTCTCCACCCAACACCTCATTACCTTTATTCTCCAGCTCACTCAAGCACAGATACCTCACAACAGCTGAAGAAAGTTATCTGGCATTTATTCTCCAAACTCTTTTTCCTGTGCTTCTACCCAGTAAGACTTAAGCAATAACATTTTGTCAAGTAGAAATTAGGCAACTTTTTGAAATGCAAAGAAAACATCCACCAACTAAGTTGTTAAAGAAAAATAAAGGTCAATACCATATTTATAATTCATTAAAGATCTGTCAGTTTTCAAGCATTTTTAAGCATCTCATTCTACCTCAGAGCTTTTCAGTTCAAGAGAGAATGTTTTATGCCTGTGATATGGGAAGCAGAGAGAGTCTGGCTTCAAAAATTCTTTATCACGACACAAAGAATTAATCCAAAAAGAAGAGATGAGGGGATATTCCTTTGCTTTAATAGTACATTTTTATTATTGACTGCATAGAGTGCATTTTCCCACTCTTCTCTCAAAAGAAAATACTGAGAATATAGCAGAATATGTGGGAAAACACCCCACCGCTCTAAACTAACCAGAAATAAGTTAAAATTTTAAATAAGTTTATATTTGCTAAACAATATTTTTTAACATTTTTTGATTATGAAGATTTATACTAGTAATATGCCTTGTCAACCGCTGAATCAAACAGACACACACAAAGACATAGATACAGCACTGTGTAGGAAAAGAAACCAGTTTTATCAGCAGTGTGGCAGTTTGGCACCATTTCCAAACTAATCAATGTCAGTTTAGTGTGTTACACAGGCCTTGCTATAGGCACATTTCCTGATCATCCCCTTCTGCAAAAATCATAACTATTTGGGAAGGTCAGTACCTCCCACAGCGCTGCTCAAGCACTATGGCAGAGCTGACACTCATGGATGACACTGGGAAAATTGCCATGACAAGAGAGCTGCTACTTGTTTTCTGTTGTCTTCTGTTTTGTTTTTGAAAGGAGAAGCCAGAATAGCTCTTATTGGGTTCAAATTAGTTTGTGCCTGGCTATTTTTACAGTTATCCAAACCATCTCACTATTACATAGTAAAGATGGAGATCTTAAGCTATAGCTAAAAAATAATTTTCTAAAATGTTTGCAAAGCAATTAGCTGTTATAAATTGCATGATTTACCCCTAGACCAAATTTTTTCAGGTGCTCTTTCTCCCCGGATAATCAAATTCTGTTTTGCTTCAAAGCAGTTAACACCTCCCAGATGCTGCACCCCGCAGTACATCCTTCCTAACTGCCAGACTCGGACCTGATGTGGGCTGCATTGTCCCTAAAAATCCATCAGCACCCATAAGCTTCACTCCAAGCCTCATCTCCTGCCAGTGCAGAATTTCTGAGAGCCTACATAATCTCGCACTAACTATCACAAATCCAGCAGTACAACATGCCTACTTTTTTCCACTATCACGGGACCTGTGATTCAAGCTTGGACTGAGATACCTCACATTTAGATGTCTAAAAAACAGGTAAATCACACTTTGACATAGCATTTGTAAACATTAATGAGCTGACAGTCAGTAATATGTAATTATATCCATTCTGTACAATTAATTATGATAGTTAAGAGTAACGCTTAGAAGAACATTTGATTTAACAAGATTGGTGACATTCAGAGATGTCTTAGTCTCAGTATACTTTTTTGACTCCTGCTTCCACTGACTTTCTAAAGGAATGAGTTGACAATATCTGGGCTTGTGTTTCACAGACACAGATGCTCAATTGACTTAAGTGAGGCATCAGATCATCCCAGTGTACCTTAAATATATGCAAATTTGTTTTTAAAAATCAAAGTATACATTCTTGCTCTGGTACCGTGCACTCCCAACAATGTTTGGGGAATTCTGCTGGACTTTCTATTAACTATTGAAGAAAAAAGTCTTTTATTTTACAAAACCATCACCATAAACCTCCCTTATGCATCCAGTTTGTTTCAGGTAGTATATTTGATTTCTTCACCAGAGTCTCTGGCTGCAAGTGTAATCATGTATTTGAAGATGCTACTTGACAATACCTAGGATAGCCTCACTTAAAGTTTGTCCTTGGCCACAATATTTAGGAATTAAAGTTCTACAAAAATTTGTAGAACATCCTTTCTGTCCATATAGTTTGAGAAGATTTAAAAGGGTGGCACCTTATAATGTGTTTTCCACCAGGGACAGATAATCCTTGTAAAGATTAATGTGCTGCCAGACTACTCTATCCCCAAATGTATCATTTTAAAATTTCATAATGCCTTTTTTCCACCACTAACCTGAATAATGCCCACAGAGCTTCCCCTTGCAAGCTTCAAGGAAGGCATTGTAAAACATGCCAATACCAAACATATTTCCAAACTAGCATTCATTTCACATGTGAACTCTGAATAAGTAGACAGTGCAGAATCAAGACTTCAGACTAAATTTTTCTGCCATGTTAGACTTCACAGTATTATACATTACCTTAAAGGATATATCCAGGATATCTTAGTAAAGGTTATTAGCATTGGTTTATTTATTTTTCAATAAAAGTATCTAACAAGGCAATGAAATAGTTAAGTTGGATGCCACCGCACTTTATTAACTCATACCTTGATTTTAGTATTAAGATGAAAACGTGATCTGAAATGTGCAAAAGGCAGGAATATATTACGCATTAATGCTAGAAGTTATGTATTAATTAGAGAAATCAGAGACATTTGACGGGAAAAAAACTCTCCGTCTGATCCCAATTGTGTGAAGAGAATTGAAAACAAAATGCCAAACCCAAACATTTTTCTGATACAGTAATCTCAATAAAAACGTTTCCGAGTTTTTAATTTCTATCTAAAAAACCTGGAGCTAGACAGGATATAGAAAATGGAGAAAATTCACTGAACTAATCTTTTAGTCTTTAGATAAAAACTAAAATTATTTCCTCATTTACCTACTTGCTTTGGAGATCAAAACTGTGTTTCTGGCTTGCTGATAAAATTATTTGCTTGTATGCTTGCCAGGCAGTGTGGTACATATCCATCTTCTCTACATGCTACATGCCAGCAATTGCTCTGCTTGGGGTAGGCAGTTGGAAAGCAATCTGTTAAAGTCCACAGCATGACTCAAACCCATTCTCCTCTGCTCCTAACACCTTTCTCATTGAGAGCTGTCTTACAGAGCAATCTCTCTCCATCAGCACATCTCCTTACTAAAACCTGGCCAATAGATCTTACGGTGTACACACAAGTTTTTAAATTATGCTTTCTTGGCTTAGAAGGTTTTTTAATGGGTTCACAGAATAGCACAGAAATGAAAAACTACTTGGCTCTACCTCAGCTAACTGCATATTTTGTTATAATTTGGATGACCATTACCCAGCTATTTCTCTAGGCAAGCTGAAGAGCCTGGATATTTCATCAGTCTGCTAAGACAACCCTCACTTAAATCCTCATGTACAGCAGAAAATATTTAATATTGCAATCCATCACAAGCCTCCCTTGCTGATGTCAGTACAAAAGACGTCTTTCGATTTTTTTTTTTTCCTATTTTCTTTTTGAGATCTAAATTTGTTTCCCAGAGAGGCTGCAGATACCCCATCCCAGAAAGTTCAAGGCCAGGTTGGATGGGGCCCTGAGCAACTACTGGATGGTGTCCCTGCCCATGGCAGGGGGGGTGGGAACTAGATGATATTTAAGGTTTCTTTCAACCAAAACCATTCTATGATTTAAAGTTGCATTAAAAGAACACATGCACTTTATAGATATGATTTCAAAAACGTCTGCCTTGCAAGTTACCCAGACTTTTAAATTAGGAACTGCAACAATATGTGATCCTTATTGCTAGGACAGACAAGGTCCCATCAACACTCACCCATCATGCTGGAAGTACTGCTCTCTTGTTGGACCATCTCTGACTTGTTGCAAACACTTTACTTTGGAACAAAAAGATCTTTTTGTTATGCACAATACTGATTATGAGTGATGGGATGGGATCGCGATGGCACTGAAAGGAACTTAGGGCAACTGAGCTGATCTGCTGACTCAGCCATGAAATCGTGCAACTCCCCTCCCCACTCCTTGCCTTTGTTTCACCGAATCAGAAGACAATGGCAATACTGATCCTGACTGAGCCTTTTGAAATATGCAGATTGAAACTGCTTTATGGGTCAACAGAACTAAAGAAAGGTGAGACTCTACGGTATTCATTACATCTAAACCACATAATGCATAAATGCATAGTAATTTGTTTAAATTTCCAAGAATATAAAAAAAAATTGTTTGTAAACCTCTTCCCCCTTTTCCTTTCAGCCTTTCTTATTCTAGGATAAAGAAACCAAGAAAGACCCATTCATTCATCATGAAAGTTTCCCTCTGCTCTACTCCCTCTGGCCTACTTGATTAATTCTAAATTAGTAATTGAAATTAAGAAAGAAATGTAAAGCACAGATGAAGCTAGTATGAGTTTTACACTTGTGATTCCAGAATGAAGACTTTAAGCCCAAAGAAAGTAATTTCGGAATGGTGCAGAACAGCTCTGTAAATACCACAGCAGCTGAACAGCTATCTCACCAACACCAGCAGCAAAGCTTAGCAATTCTGTCTCTCAGTGCAGCTATTGGGGGCTCTTCTGCACAAGATTTCTGTTCCAGGATTGCAAAATTCTAAATAAATATTAAATAACATGAAAATAATGAGTTTCTCAAATTGCAAATACATGTTGAATGTAAAACTGACACTGAAAAGCCAGGAAGGACTTTCCAGAGAAAGGGGTAGCAGAACTTTCATTTTCACTGAACTTCATTAATTAGCTTTTAATGATCAGAAGTTCCTCTCACCCAACCAAAACATATAAAAGTGCTCTAGCATGAAAAAAATAATGAAGAGGGCTACTTAGCACATGTGACAGAATGATCTTCTAGTCACAAGCTTCTTTTTTAATCTTACTATGCTTTAATTCCTATACTTTATTGTACACTTTTTTTTCTCCCAGAGCTACACTTTTATGTCTTAAACCACACTCAGAATTTGGAGACTTTTAGGATCATGCTGTAGGCCTACTCTGTAATTTAATATAATTTGTTATAGCTGCTGGAATTATTAAAAGGATTTCAAGGGATAATTTTTAGAATAAAATATAACTGCAAAGATTTCTTGCTGATGGAGGGCCCAAAGGAGTTCAGATCTGTCTTTATATTCAGCTGCCAAGTGATGGTCATTTATCTATACAATATATTACATTTTATATCAACTTTCCTTTCTCTGATTACTCTAATTTTTATCTATGAAATCCACCAGTATTCAGCACAGTTGAGGTATAATTGCAGAATAGCTGTTGAGAATCATGTCTGTAGGTTTGCTAACATGTAGGATACGCACAAAAAACCCAATAATGTAATGGAGCAACTTAAACTGAATGAAAGGGTTGGCTTCTTCTGTTACCACACTAAATGGTTGACACTGCTTTTCCCTGTATGGGTGGGACATCACAGGAATGTTTATGTTTCTCTTATGTTATTTATTTCTGTTTATTCAGTTTGCTTATTTAAGTCTTTTAAAGAAGCACTTCTTTCCTCTCATCTTCATTGTTTCATCTTTGTCTACAAAGGTCACTATATACTGAGGAAAAAGAGGTGCTAACTCTTTAAGCAGGATGAAAGTAAGAAAGAACAAAATATTGCTTAAAATGGGTTCTACATACCCTTTTGTGTGGTGAGATATGTTTAGTGCCTGAACAGAAAGTCTATCCTTGGTGAGACGCAGAACAAAGCAATGGAAGATAAGTAACAAAGAAAATTTTTCATTAGGATAAGCGGAGATAGAAAAGCAGCAATATATTAATTTCTATCTCTTGCGCAAGGGGGAGAACAGAAGTCAAGAGTTGTGTGAGGTCAGCCTCCACATATTAATGGTTTGACTTGATATTTTTGGCACCATATCAGAATACCTGGAGCACAAAGACTTTTCTGAGAAGGGCTGATAAACAATAAGTCACGGAATCATAGAATCATTTAGGTTGGAAGGGATCCTAAGGATCAGGTAGTTCCAATGCTGCTACCATGAGCAGCGATACCTTCCACTAAACTGGGTTGCTCAAAGCCCCATCCAATATGGCCTTGAACACTTCCAGGGATGGCACATTCACAACTTTTCTCAGCAACCTGTTCTAGTGCCTCACCAACCTCATAGTAAAGAATTTATCTCTTAAACCTACTTTATTTCAGTTTAAAGCCATTGCCCCTTGTCCCATTACCTTGTAAAAGGTCCTTCTCTAACTTTCTTGTAGGCTCCCTTTAGGTACTGAAAGGCCTCAATAAGGTCACCCTGGAGCCCTTTTTCTTTTTTGGTGGCAGAAAACCCCAATTTTTTCAGCCTTTCAAAATGAGACTTCCTTCAAGGGCATTGCAGGAAAAGTCCATCTGCCCTAATTAGTGGACATTGGGGTACTAGAAAAACAGCTACAAGAGGTAGAGACAGCACGATTACAAGCAAATCAGTAACACAACAACCAGTATGGTCAAAAGAAGATGAATAGACCCTACTATTTACCCAAGAATTACAGAAAACATCCAAACTAGATCTGAACAAAGAGAACAGAGAACCTTGGCTCTAATCTGCAGCCACAAACTGGACAGTGGGTAGTTTCAACATTCAACAAACCAATGTCCTTAAGGAGCACATTTCAGAATTAAAGTCCTGGCACAGTAATTAAAATGAATATTAACAAATATCGCTTTTTAAATTATGAGTAGGACCAATGCTAGCATAAACTCTGACCTGAAACAAATACAAGAAAAATAGCCCAGGGAATACGATAAATCAGATTATTCTTTGAGTAAGATAAAGTTCAGCTTATGCTTTGCTATGTAGCAAAACCACAAAGCTTCATTATTCTTAGCGCATCAGCACCAATAGTAAATTGAAATAGGCAAATATTTCCCCAAAAATATATTAATGTTTCATTTTTAATAAATTACACTGAAGAGAAGGGAGTGAACCCAGATAATTCTCAAGTGGGTGTTGAATCACTGGTCATTTCACCCTCAAAAGAATTTGAAGTTCAACAAGAATTTTTAATTGAACCCCCTGGATTTTAGCTTATGATTTAATCTACCAGGTTGCTAAGGCAACCAACGATTATAGCTGCTGGGCAAAATTCACAGAATTGTTAATCGATCTTAATCTGGATATGCTGCATCAGTAGTTCTTTCAGAGGAGAAACAGACAAAGCTATGAAAAAAAATCTGAGTTTAATTCTTAAATTGCAACCTACAATGACACTAGAATTGCAAATACACTTTTCATAACAAATATCTGTATTTGAAATACTATCTTTTAAACCAATTGTTCCAACAGAGAGAAATCTTTTGCAGAGGTTTGTATATTGCCCAGCAGTGTGTGTCTCAGAGACATCTAATCGATGAGCTTTTTAATGTGCTCGACTCTCCCTCTGCTCTGAAAGGCAGAGAATGGATTTACCCTAATCGAAGGTTACAGTCATTATTATAATATGATTGTGTTGGAGGATAAACTTTGCATGGTCCTACTTTCAAATCTGTGTACTATTTGCCTGGCCCACTGTATAAAGTGTATCTGCCAGCCAAGGTGTGGGCAAGAACTTTTGCATTTCTTTATCCTGTTTTCACCACAAGCATTAACCAATAACTTAAGATCTCTATGTGTGTTCCAGGTTCCTGTTTCCTGTTATCCTATCTGACAGCAGATTGATGCCATTAGATTTAGCTACAACAGAGGGGTGTTGTGAGATCAACTAACTCAAAAATTATTTTTAAAATATTTTTAAAATCAAGTGTTGTGGTTAGATGATATACAGCATATTAATTTTAATGGCCACCAGTAGTGAGCCAGAAAATTTATTTTCTCTTTTATGATCTCATTAAGTGTCCATAAAATTATGCATCCAGATGCAGCTAACAGCATTTATGAGAGTGCTTTCATCCTGGTTTAATCTAATTCACTTTTAAAGTGAGCAACTAAACCTTCTGAACATATTCTGTTATTGTCTTATTCTTGGAATTTCTTGGAAAAGATGTAGTTATAGTACACTTAAGTGATCTTTTGCACAACAAACCAATGTAATTATTCAATATATTTATTTATTATTACTTGAACTGATATTTCTCCTTTGGTGACTGCTCCTCACATTGTTTTCCTCATGGTAGTACCTCTTGTTCACTTTGTTTTCCTCAACATTTTTAAACTAGAATATCCAATCTGAAAAAATTAAACAGGGGTTATTAGTGCCTATGAAAAAGTTACCACAAAAAAGTGTCATGGGTGAAGGAGTCAAAGGACCAGCGTAAGTTTCAAATAAATACCTGTACAAGGTCTCCACTAGTTGAACAAGAAAGTTGAAGGTATGTAACTGAAGACAAATTTTCTTTGGCAACTGGTACAGAGAGCAAACGCTACAATCTTTCACCACATCCTGGAATTTATGAAATTTTTTGATGGCAAAGAAACCTATCACAACATTCAGAGATACATTAGGTCATTAAACTTTTTGATATTAATAATCAATTAATATTGTTTGTGGAAATAGGGATGTGCTCCTCTCATGCACCACCTGAAACCAGAAACTCCAACTCTGTAATGGCACACACGAGCGTAACTCACTGATGAACCTCACCCTCATGATTCTACTGCATGAAATACGCAATGAGATACTGCCCCTCCCAAAAGGGAAAACTGCGAAGCTGTGTTTCAGCTGGAATTGTACAGTTAACTTCCTTTTTTCTTCATACTAATTAAGATGTTTATCCAAAAGATGCACTTCTTCCAACTTAGATCCTGAAATCAAAACTACTGGATCAGAAAATCAAAGAATCATTAATGCTGGAAAAGATCTCTAAATTAATTGAGTCCAACTATTTAGATAAAGATTTTTGATGGAAAGAGTAAAGGAAGATGGAACTAAAACTGGTAGCATGAAACCGTTGCAACAAAACTTTTCTAGTTTTCTCATTTCTGTGCCTCATCACTTCTTTCATCTTCCCAACAATTTATTCATTCTCTCCTTGGTGTTTATAACAAATTCCTCACTTGCTCCAGTCTCTTTTCATTTTATCTACTGTTAATTCATTTTTTCAAAGACTTCTCCCCTCTTTGCATCCTGTGTTACCTTACTACTTTTCTTTCTACCTTACAGCAGTTAAAATATATTTACTAAACATCTCTCTGAAGAAACCTGTCTGTTTTAGCTGAAAGAAACACATACTGCACTCCAATGAGGAAAAAATGGATTATCTCAAAAGGCTGAAGCTAAGAAGCACATAAAGCTCCAATGGTATGTTTTTGGTATCTCCAATGGTTACATTTGGACTCAATGATCCTAAAAGTTTCATCCAACCTAAATGATTCTATGATTTTATGATTTTTTTTTTTTAAATAAGATTTTTACACTTTTTTTCCAAAGATATTATATAATACATATACATACATATTCACACATATATACGACTGTCAACTGGTTTTCAGCCTTCCTAAGGAAGTTAAAAAAGATAGAAAGCTTTGAACAAATGAATGGATTTCTGTATGAAAGACAGAAATAAAATTGTGCATTCGTTTGAATATTATGATACATTGGAAGTTCTTAATGAATTATGTGCGATGTCACGTACACAACACAGGATGCTCAACAATAATGCTTAAGTCACAGCTGAAACCCTATAACGTGCTTCATCCTTTTCCCAAATCATTAATATAAAATAAATCTTAGAAAAGACACTTAACTGTAATCCTCCAAAGCTTTTCCATCAGGACAACCCAGTTTTAAACCTTTTTCCCTCTCATCTCTACAAAATGAAAGGTAGCTAAACAAAATATACTGCTGTGCAATAAATGCTTTTTCATCTAAAACACATCAGTAAAATTCCCTTTGAAACTCTATTTTATACCAGATGCCTAATTAAAAAGGAACACTGTTTATACAATTTTAACAATATTCCAAGTAATGGACAATAACATGGCTTTTAGACTGAAATCCCCATTGACTTAATCAGGACTTCTGCCAAAAAACAGGTATGACCAGTAACAGCTATGCATGCACATAATTACAATGAAGCATACTATTAAACACTTTGGGTTTGCTGATTTCATCACTTGTTATTTGACCATCTTTTTTTTTTTTTTTTTTTTAACATTCAAAAATTACTTACACTTGACAAAAGTTATAGTTTGCCAGTGTAATATTTGATTTTTCCTTTACTGTCATTAACTCAAAATGTCATGACAGATCAGGCATATATAACAATTACATAGGGGATTAAAAAAAAACAACAAACACAAAAACAAATGAAAAAACTATTTAGAATGGTAAAGTCTATAAAAGATGATTCCAGCAAATAGTTTATGAATGACATTTTTTAAAGTACTTGTCAGAGAATAATCTCTACATCCTCTCTAATTGAATACATTGTATGTTATAAATGTAAAAATTAAAGTTTTGTCATTTCTTTTGACTCTAAATAAAGAAAGTTTTAATATCTACAGTACTGTAAGTAGAACCATTCACAGAAGGTTGGACTGATTAAATCCTGCCTTTTTTTCATTAGCTGAGGGGTGAGTGGGGATAGAGAGGGACAGACTGCAGCCACTGTAGACTGCAGCACAGCAGAGGTGCACAAAGCTATGAATTGGTAATTCCAGGATTTGGATTCAAGTAACAGTGGAGCACACCATATGTGATATCCTCTAGGGACTTTTACACAGCTTTCCCGCTGCCTGAACGTATATCACCCTGACCTCAGAGCTGGCTGTCAGCACACCAGATACCTCAGCTGCAAAGCTTAAAGACTGAAAAATTGAACCATAAAAATTTAAAACTAGATATATTTAAGTGCATTCCCAAATAAGCAGTTAATTATAGTGCCCTGTTATTTACGAGAATATTGAAGGCAAGAGACTTGTTTCACTTACCCTGAATTTGTAGAAAGCCAGAAATGGCACCTCTCATCTCTCCCTTCCAAGCCATATTATCCTTAGCCTTTGGACTATGGTGCTGGAAGGACACATGATGTTTTATCCTTAAAAAGCCTCCTACATGGGGAACGCTAAACAGCCTGAACATTTCCAACACCAGGTCTAAACATCAATGACAAGACGGGTCTCTTGGTGTTTCTCTTTGGGGGTGTCTCATGAACATTTATCAAATAACACAACATATCCTGCCAAGAGCATAATGGGAATGCAGTATATATCTGTGGCAAAATTGCATATTTTGCCAAAGTCAGACATAGATGATTCATTGCATACTCTGAAAGAGTTTACTATTCTAGAGTTCACAGTCCTCCACATGGAAATAGTATGCACTTGAGGTGTGAAGGTAACTTTTATTCTTTATCTTCATAAATCAAAAGAAAGATTAAAAAATAAAAGTATCGCAGCATTTGTTCTAAGAAAGTCTGTACATATTTTGTCACATACGCCCCATAAACCTGTGCAAATAATGGATTATTCACTCAATAACAGAACAAAGACAGAAATCAGGTCAGCTAGACCTGAAATACTTCATTCAATCCAATACAAAAGTTTTTGTCTGGAAGAGGGAGCATTACTTCTTCTGCTTCATTTACTTTTGGATATTTTGTTCCATCTTGTAATGCCAGTTTAAAAAGACAAGTCCAAAATTATTTTACAGCTTTTAAATAAGATGTTTTGACTTTTTCAAAACTAACCTTACATTAAAAATGTCAATACAAAACACTGTAATTGCTGATCTTTTTTTCTTCTTTATTCAAATGAAATTACTTGTTAACTTTGACTTGAAAGCCTTCAGCTTTTTGTTGCAAATTTACTATTAAAAATGTCACCATCTGTACTCATGGTAAACATTCCATGTAGTTAGATTCTTAGCTTTATGCTATCATTTCTGACAATAAATATGCACCTCTGAATTTTTTTATTTTTTTTTTACTGACAAGTATGGTTTTATTGCAGCCATATCAATTAAAACCAAGAAAAAGAAATCAGTTCTTTCCCATATTTAAACATAACACAATTCCTTAAATATTTTAGAAAGATCACAAAATATTTACTAATTTCATCAGTCTGCTTCTGGAATGAGTGTTTAACTGTACAGCAAAACCCACGAGAAAGTATCATCACCTTGTAGGATCAGGTTTTTTGTTTGGTTGTCTTTCTTGAGACTATAAACCAATAGGAAAGTTCTTATTAATTTTACTTGCTTTATAGCAGTAACTCTGGAGCAAGTGAAGTTGTGCATTAACTTGTGCAACCCCTAAGGTGACATATGGAAATTCTTCCTTCCATTTATTTGGGGGTTTGAAGTCTATGTTGAACTGAACAAAATGACTATCATCAGCTTTTTTAAAAAAAATAAAATTAATAGACAACCAAACTACTTTCACTAAAATCTGTTTTGTTTCTTTTAATACCTCATCTCCTCAGTCAATGAAGCAGAAAGGTAACAGAAATGTTCTAAATGCAATTCTTTCTCAATGATACCTTTGTTAGAAAAACATTTAAGTTTTGTTAAGAGCATGATAAAAATACGCCATAAAATTCACTAAAAAGTTTTCAAATGATACACACCATAATATGTTTTTTGATTAGACATCTAATGAGTACGTATCTCTGGTATAAAAACGCACCATAAAATAGCAGTGAAGGGTTGTACGTATGAGTGAATTGCAAAGAATTGAAAACAATGCATCATGTTTCCTTTCAATTAAGCATTGAAGACCATACTGTCACAGCTACCAATATCTATTTATTTATTTATTTAAGATTCTGGTAATCTAGAGGCATATGATTATAGTCTTTTTAGAGAATAACATATTCTCACAGGTTCAGTTGCCACAGGGCCTTTGAGTCCAGTAATCAAAAATAAAACACATAGAAGAAAGTATTTATTATTTTGTAAAACTTGCAACTTTTAAGCCCATGTCACAGTGTGTTAATTCACCTCTTAAAAAGGATTTTCAAACATTGCAGCTTGTTTTTACTTCCCTTCTGCAAGTTCCCAAAATTACTCCTGAGCTAGCAGATTTCTGGAGTTTCCAATCTGCACAACCTTGAAAAGGTTATGTATGACAGGTTATTATGTTCCATTAAACACAGACCTGTTTTATCAGGCAAAGAACTATGGGACAGCAACACACATTGTGCTCTACATCTTAACTGAAAACCTTACTAATTATAATCTCCTACCAGTCTGTAAAGTTCCATATGATAGACATATTCTGGCTTTTTAATCTCCTATTGACAAGGTCCTGACTTTTCATGTTCTCTCACGAATATTTTCAGATTCCAAAGAAATAGAATCATAAGCAGCAGAATAAAAAAAAAAACATTCCCTCTTATGGCTTTGAGCCATGTTGTTAAATTCTGATGGCTAATAAGGTGTTAGCTCCAACATAAGTTTATGTTGCAGTGAAATTTCACATTTGCTATTTCTCTCTCACTCTATCACCTCTTAAACAATCATAATCTTAAGAGGTATTGATTCACTAGTATTTATACCAGATTAGTTAATTCAGTATCTTTCCTCTATTTGGTTATCTTTTTTTATGACATTCATAGGACTTTCTCTTCAACCACTGATCCCTTTCAGATTTGATTCAAAATGACCAAAGAGGAAGACAATCAGAGAAGGGGGAAAGCTTTGCATCATGGCCTAATACAGTATTTTGTCCAGAAAACATAAAAAGAGACTTTTTTCTTTTCCCATTACCATCCATATATTTCCTTTTCTTCTTTATCCATTTCTGAAAGCTTTAGGCTATAGAGCTTCTTATGCCATGAGAATGTTTTCAGTATTTCAGTTGCCAATTTTTGCTATTCATTTGTAAAGATTTTGCTTAGTGAATTCAGTCACTTAGAGATTTGGCCACAAAGCAGTAAATTATTCTTAAAACATTCAGTTAGTTAAGTATGTATGAGTAATTTATATAACCTCTTTCCATTGTGAATATGTATATTTTTCAAAATTACATTTTATAATCTGCCTATTCTTCCAGTTCTGTTTAATTCTTCTGAAATGCTTTACAGCTTTGTCTTCTTTCCACTATCAAAAATAATTGTATGCCATCTGCAAATTGCCCTGTGTCTGTCTAGAAAATTACCATATTTGTATTTCTATAGCACTGTCTGGGACAGATTTCAAAATGTATACAGACTTTCCCTGGTCCAGGTTGTCTTAGAAGAACCTCAGCCATAAGCCTTCTGCCATACTGCAGATAGCCCATTCATTTCTCTCAGTTTTTGTGATCACTGACACTCTAACCTTCCCTAGTATTTTATTTGCCAGAAGTATTTTCTTTCCTTAGAATCTTAGAGTGATAGGACTTCATCAAATTTATTTAGTAGTACAAATAAATTGCTTCAGCCTCTTGTCCAATTACTACTAATTTACTGACACTATCAGAGATTCCATTAAGCTAAAAGAAATCCATTTTTTCTTTACAGAAACTATTCTTGTTTGTTCCAATCCCATTACGATTATCTCATTAAAAGTATCTGGCACAGATTTTATGATGTGTAATTCCCAAGATCATCCCTACAGTTTCTGAAAAGACAGATAAATATTTCCTGCCATCTAGTCTCTGAATGGAAGGCTATGACACTGCACATTTTTAATAACTACCCATCAGCAATCTTATTCTATCTAATTAATACTACCTGTAAGAGAGAGAAATTTTTTTGGCTACTTTTTTCTTTTGTAAATATACAATACCAACACATAAAAATCTAGAGTCAAATTACACCAACTTCAAATTTACTTATATATCTGTAAAACAGGCTGTACCAAGCAGAAAGAGTTTGTGAGAACACAGGTGGAGATGGGTGTCCCTGAGAACAAAGGGTCCCCACAAGGATGTGCCAAATCTTGTTATATTACATCTCAAGCCTCATAATAAAGCCTTCATCCTATCATAATTAAGAAAACTCATTTATACTAACCATTATGATTAAAATGATGTTGAAAACCCCATCTAATTGAAGTATACTAACACTCATCAATTCAGTTAAACATATGTGGAGAATTAAATCAAGGACATTAATTGATTAACAGAGTAAGTAAGTGGTGATATGTTAGTTAGGGGGTTAATTTGTTGGGCAGTCATGGCAGATTCTTACTTTTTAGGTCACTTTTGTTAAATAGGGACTTGTTTCTCAGAACCACTTTCCATTAACACCAAGGATGGGGAATTTTGGTTTTTTTTTTCCAAAATGTGTATTTTTTCATGTATTTCTCACTCAGTGAGATGCAAAGCATCAGTGCAGTGCTAATGGGAAAAAGCCAATAAGTGTAACAAGATCGCACTGGTCTATAATTCAGCCTCAAGATACGAACATCTCTAGCTAAAGAAATTACAAAGGAATTATACAGCAGTTAAAAAGATATAATTTGATTTTAATAGATAGATTATTAGATAAGATTTGAATATACACAGGGATTCCTATTAATTTCTGCTCATTTGCATTGGTTTTAGCCTGGGCAACTCTGTGGTATCACAACATTAAAGCTTTTCTTTGTCTATGTAATGCTTAGGACAATGGAACCCTGTTCTGCTATCACAGCCCCTGGGTAATACTATAACCTAAATTATCATCATCATCATTCAGATTGAATTAAGAGGCTTGGAAAGAATATGCATCTAGGGAGGAATTTCCAGACCAGTCTTGCTTAGGTCATTACTGATAGCTGTAAAGACAAGGGCAGTGGCATATCTGCTTTGATGTATTCAGGGACTGGAAGGACTGGAAGGAACCTGGTCAATAATCTTGATGTAGCAAAGATTCAATAATCTGAGCTGTGCTACAGGATGATGGCTCCAAAAATGGGTGAATTTCATCCTCTCCCACACCTCTCATTTCATTATCAGATGAGATTCTCAAAAAGAATTTAAAAGAGTTTGTGACTTACAGTCCTTTGAAAATCAAAGGGAGATGTATTCCTGCCTAAATTAGGCTGAAACCTACTTTTCCCAAAAGCCTGAATATAAAAGCTTTTCAAGATTATATATAAACACCACCGTCACCCCCAAGTTTAGCAGTGTTTGGGAAAATTTTGTACTTATCCACCCACACACGATCCAACCGAAGACTGCAGAGTGCTCACCCACAGAGGGATATGACCCACCGTGTTTGTACCTAGAATGGTGGAGTAACACTAACAAACACAAAATTTCAGTCAGAGAAGTCCAGCAAAAATCATTTGGGGGCTGCTATTTTTGTTCATCTTTCTTCCTCTATAATCCCCAGAGGCAATGCAATGAGCAGCTACTATATGGGCTCAGCCTCCTTTGAATATTAAATTTCTGAAGTTCAGAAGAATTTAATTAGTATCTCACCTACTTACCATCTTGCAGTGATGCCTCTCCTACAATTATGCTACTACATTACAAGCAATTTCAGCTTAATTGAATAACTGAAGTAAAACCCAGGTTCCAATTGCCAGAATTATCTATATTAAGATAGCCATAACTGAGTTAAAAACCAGAAAAAGTAAGATGATCTCTACGCATGCTATGGTACCACATTTATGGCAGATACTCTAGTATTCATCCCTACTGTTCACCCTCATATTACCACACTATCAAAATAAATATGTTTAAAAAACATTGCAGATATGTCAATGGGTCTAGGTGTGAGAAGCTGAATAATTACAAAGTCAAATAAGGCTGTAAGGTAGCAAAATATAGGCTCTAAATTATTTTCAAATATCCCCCTTATTTTAAAAGTTTGCACCTCTTTCCCCCCAGCTGCATATACCTACGTGCACTTCAGTCGCTGACTGCCAAAATCCCTTCTCATAGTTCCTCACACTCATACTCTTTGTAAAATAAATTTTCCTACTAAAACTTTTTACTGGAAGCAAGAAAATAAAAAATTTGTAGAGACAGTAAGAGTGAGAGAGGAAAAGAGCAATGGGACAAAGCCCAAATTGGATTTTCCTCAGCCTGCTTTTCTACCCTGCTGCATTTCATGTCGTTCCAAACTGGCTCAGATCTCCCTTGGTTTGAGATAACGACCTGGCATAGGAGGTCAGCTGCTGAGTCATCCTGCTTCAGCAAGAAATTATGAGGAGAAGAGGTGTGCTTCTAAAGGCAGTGTATGAAATGTGGAAAGCCACAGATGTGTGTTTCCGATGGCTCTATAGTCCATTTGAGTACAGAGAATTCCTAAGTCATTCGGGTCTGAAGGATAAACCTCTACTGGGAAACATGGAGCCATTAAAATTTGAAAAGGCCTCTAGGATCATCGAATTCAACCATTAAACTAACACAGCCATGCCCACCACTAAACATATCCTTAAGTACTACACCTACGTGTTTTTTGAACACTTCCAAGGATGGTGATTCCACCACTTCCCTGGGCAGCCTCTTCCAATGCTTGACCACCCTTTCAGTGGCAAAGTTTATCCCAATATCCAAATAGTAGGAAATACCTATCCTTCTCTGCCTCTCTGCAGTTAACATTGTAAAATGAGTTTGACTCTGCAGTCTCCCAATAAGAAGATACAGCCCCTAAACAAAGACACATACAGTCCGTCCTTCAAAGGCATAAATGTGGAAATTCCCAATGCACAAAGTGATGAAGGGGAATAGGGGATGCAAACTAAGCTTTTCAAAGTAATCCCAACTCTTCATTTTTTTAGTTGGTATAATAGACTGACATACTGATGCTCTACCACTTTGCTCAACACTGCTTTTCTTCTATTTAGAACCATAACTGGAACAGGCTCCCCAGGGAAGTGATCACAGCACCAAGATTGCCAGATTTCAAGAAGTGCTTGGACAAAGTTCTCAGGCACACGGTGTGATTCTTGGGGTTGCCCTGCACAGGGCCAGAAGCGGGATTTTGTTATCCTCGCTGGTTCTTCCTAACTCAGGATATTCTTTGATTATGTGATAAATACTAATGTGATGCTCTGGCTGGTTGACTGTTGCCTTTCTTTATATATGCAGCTCTAATTTTTTATTAACGTTTGAGGTACAAGTGTTAAGTAGTCCTTGTGGCCTAGTTTGCACTCCAAAATAAAGACAGGATTAAAATGGATTAATCCCAACATCTTTCGCAGAAGGTAGGTATATAGCACTTTCAGAAATGGAAACCTGTCTTAGGTATTTTACCTGAGTTTGCTTGAGCTAGTTTTTCAGACATTTCTCAAGATTACAGGTATTAGTAAAGTACAAGCAATAAAGAAATGCCTTTGTCTTCACTTTACTGTGTTCATTTCCATTTGCCTTAAGGAGATATCAACATCTCCAGGATACTGAAAAATAATGCCTTTTCTAAGCAGAAGTAAAATTATGATTATAATCATTTGGAAAATAACCCAGTTTCATCTGAAACCTCTAATTCAGTTCAGATCTGCTCAATCTGCAGATTTGTTGCAAAATAGTGAAGGACACAAACTGCCTAATTACTGCTAAAGAGGAAACATCAATTTGAATGTGAAACCACATGCCAGTGTGGTCTTCAGAAGCTGGTTGATGACCTTAACACTCTCAGAATGTTAAGTTGTTAACTTTGCACTATTTTGGCCAGTTCCCAGTAATTAGTATAAGTCTTTACACTAACATGCTATTTACTATCACTGAAAATTCTATTTCCCTGCTTGGCATTAACTCATCTACTTGATCAAAGACACAATTTTTGATGCTGACTTCAAAGCAAAAATTTGTTTATTTGCTGTAAACACTATTACTCTTTTTAGCCTTTCCAATGTCATACTATCAATTATAATAATTTTATTAAGTCTATTATCAGGTTTAACTTTCTTTTTAAATTTGGAAGCATAAACTTCAACTACCAAGAGCTGATTAAATCCAATGCAGCAATTCAGGCAAATGCTTATTAAAACTGTAGTGGAAGGAAGGATTTGAAAAAATCAGCAATGCACACTTTCTTTGAGAATGTGGTCATTTTCTACAGAACCCACTTTAACCTAAAGAGCTGACTTCTAGCTCTTGTTATGTAAAAGTCTTATTCTATTCACATTTGGAAGACAACAGATGTAATTTGTTGTGCTTGAGTTTGTTGGCTGAAAAAGCTAATTGCAGTTTCTGTGGCTCAGAATTTCTGTAAGTAGTAGTAGAATAAAAGCTTCCCAGAGTGCTGCCATTTCAGTGGGCAACTGAGATCCACTAGACTTAATAATATTCCACTATATTTCACATTGCTTTTGTTCAGGGTGAAGAGAACCCATCTTTCAGCAGCAAGAAAAATAACAGAAGCTGTTCATAAAGACCATATATGACAAAGGGGAGTCAGGGAGAACCATGTGTCTCCTGTTCTCTAAAGCAGCTAAAAAGCAAAACGATCAATAAGAGTGCAATTGTCTTGTACAGGAGGCCATCAATCGTTACACATTAACAGCTCCCTGGTACAAACTTGTACTTCATGGGTGGCTTGCAGGATTAACAAGATCCACGTGTAGGTGTAGGAATGGATATAAGAGAAAAGTAAGAAAAGGAGAAATGCAGCAATGGATCCCAGAGGTAATTCAGAATTCAGATATAAGAGGAGGGAGCAGGGAAAAGGAACACTGCTTAACTAGGGAAAAGAGAAACAAAATGATGGGAATGGGAAAGACAGCACTGTGAAAAATGAAGTTAGCAAACAGTGCAGATCTTAAAAGAAGTCACGTGAGTCATCAAGCCTGCTGACAAATTTTTGACATTTTCCCCAATTGCATCAGCTTTTGTAGAAATATTTAAAGATTATTAGTAACATGATCTTCTGAAACAGAGAGATTGAAGAGAACCAAATGGCAAAAAGCATGTAAAAGTCTTCTTGAGAAGTCTCATTTAGCTATTGATACTATTCTTAGTCAGGCTGTCAAGATATTCTTTCATAAGGTTTGACTAAAGAGAGATTGTGTCCTCTTCATCTTGGAGGCTGCACCCATCCAGAGCTCCTGAAACTGCAAACTTCTGCTTTCGTTTACACCTGCTACTGACAAAAGACAGAACATTTTTGATGTGCCACATCACTGCATGTATAAACACGTATATCTTCTATTGAGTGAGTGAATGATCAGTATATTCCTTGGTGAAAAGGTATTATGGCAGTTTAGTGCTTAATTTAAAATGTAGAGTACATTCCAAAGTGTCAGGAGTAGCTGAAGTCTGACAGAAGGGCATTTTAGCTACTGAGCTTAGGGAAACAACTGGTGTTAAACCTGTCTGACATATCTGAGAAAAATTCCTCCTGCTACAGTCTGACTAATAACACCAAGATGCTTTATTGCACTTTTCAGCAGTAGGTCACAAAACACTTTGGAAAGGTGGCAAACATCATTACAGATACTTTACAAATATTCTGATATTCTGGTGCTTCTAGCCTTGGAGAAAGGAACTGGCAGAACATACAAATCTTATGTTTGCATCATCTAGTACTTATTCCAGGGATTTAATGCATGTATTTCATTTATTTCATATGGAAAAAGAACGCTCTATAGTAGTCCATCTCTCTGTTTATTTTTTTTATTCTGTGAGCGTTTCATATGGCCAACACATCAAGGAAAAAACAGCTCAGTGTATTATAGGACAGCAAGGAATAATTAATACTATACAAAAAATTACAGAAAGATGATAAAAAGTAATTCTTGGAATTTCTAATTTTCTCAATTGTGAGAGACATGGTCAGAAATATCTCTAATATATCAGGCTTTTTTTTTTCCTTTTTTTCAAAAAAACCCCAAAAAAACATAGGAACAAGACTATCCTTAAAAAGAAATCTGCTATCCAAAAAGAATGTAAGATAGATCAGTTAATTAATACTAATGGATAAAGACCCAGTAGATCAAGAAAAAGTCTCCTCAAACAGCAATTCAGATTAATATTTGAAAAGACCTGCAATACCTAGAAGGCCCTTATAAAGTAAACAGGGTCCACAGCCTGGAAATATTTTCGAATTCCTTTGAAAATTCTTGTTTTGATTCTTCAGGCAAGCCTAACAACATATAACAGGCTAGTAGATACTGTCAGAATTTGCTTTACTTGTGTCCATCAGAGGCCATCATTTATTTTGCCAAAAAATAAAGGATTGCAGTGCCTGAGATTTACGTTAACTTGCTGAGATTTCTCCAATTAAATCAACCACTGACAGAAGCAATTTTATTTGGTTTGTCTTTTATTCTGTCAGAAGCTAGAAAGATAAAAAGATACTCTCTGCAACTACATAAATCATGTGGAAAACCATCAATCAGAAAACCAAGGCAAAACATCAAGCATACAAAACAATGGACTTAGCTATGATGACAAAACAAAACAAAAAAAACAGTATTCTTCATTAGTAACTCTTCACTGTAACATTCAAATTTTGTACCATTTTTAGACTTTCTCTAGAGTAAGACAAGGACTCAAAAATGGAAGACATTCCTGCCCTCATGAAAATGAGACACAAAATATTACTCAAAATGCTAATTTATAAGATGCTTATTTTGCCTTGAAACATAGTGAAATAAAATCAAAATTCAGAGCTACTTTTGCCACTTCTGTAAGAGCAGGAACAGGCACAGGCACATTTGTGAGCTTCCTTTGTCTCCTTTTAATCCGATTGCATTTTTATATTAAAAAACATAGATCACAGATACAGATCTATGATATATGCTTATCTGCTGTTACACTAGGAGATAGAGAAAAACAGTACATGATTAAACATGTAACAAGCATTGTATCTTAATGAAACAACCTACTGAATATTCAGTGGAATTCACTGACGGACTGACTGCAGCATGGGGCTTTGCCAATAACTGCATACTAAAAAGGAGGGGGAATGTGCGGGGTGGAAAGACAAAACAAAACCAACTCCAAAAGACAAAAGCTGAGAACGGGTACCAGGGCAGAGATCAAAAGTATTCTTATAAGATCATTGCTACTGGGCTGAGCCACCCTGGGGCTAAAAAAAGTGCTTCATGCAGATTAGCTATACTTAAAACATGCATTCAGTGTAAGCAAAGAAAAGGATGCAAGATTAAATTTTAGATGGCTTGCTAATATTTCTATGCATACATTAATATGTCCTCTATATAACCCCAATTAATTTTGTAGCTGCAAGAGAAAACTTCAGACTGCTGTTCCTGCCATGTAACAAAGCCTCAGCCGCTTTCAGTCCTCCACAGCTCTTAAAGAGGCTCTGAAATGCAGCATCTTTGCTCTGGAAGAACAGCCTGTGCTATCTGTGGCACTGCTTCAACTCTCTGTCACACCTCAACAACAGAAATTAAAACAAATCCAGCCTTATCTTTTTCTCTTCCCTATCTGAACTTCACCTCTATCATATCATTCTTCACCACTAATAGGAATTAAGAGGTCTCAGCAGCTCTGGAAAAATAAATGGGGTTTCTTATCACAGTTATATTATCACACCGAAAGCACTAGGAACTACAGTTACACAGGAGTATCAGGCATGGTAAGGCTGAAAGTGGCAGCAAACAGCTTTCCCTGTGTAAATCTGGTTCCCTGGAAGCTAGGGGTATTTACAATTACATGGGCAGAGGACTTCCCTGCAATTGCTCAAACTTGGTCTAGTGGAAAGTGTCCTTGCCTATGGCAGGGGAGTTGGAACTACATAGTCTGTAAGATCCCTTCCAACCCAAACCATTCTGTAATTCTATGTTTTAAAACAGATGCACAGGTCTGTTGAGTATATTTCTTTACACTGTTTTACAGCTCTGTGCAGCAACATCACAAGTTAATTTACAGATCATGTGATGCACTGCAACATCAGGAGAGTCTTGGAGTTTGCTATTTTCACAGTACCTGTGACTAGCGCATGACTTTGGTTTTTATACAGAGTTCAATACCAAAAAAATAGTCCCAAAGTTTGTTGAACTCAGAAATGGAACTTTTGCATCTGAAAAAAAAAAAATTGCAATAGAATGTTTTGACCTTATTTATCCAAATTGTCTTTAGAACTCAATTTTTGTTGAAGTCAGCGTTAATTCATGAAATAAATAGCTCTTTCCTAATCTACATTTTTAGACACAAAAAAATTACTCTTTATGACAGTTTCCAGGAAGCTCGGGCTTTCGATTTTCACAGAATTATTAATCATCCAGACTCAACTTCAGAGCTCCTTTCCCTGTCTTTGTTAATTTGTTGGACAAGCACAGCAACCACTGTCCAGGTTTGACTCACACCTGGACAGGTTCTGAGACGGGCAAAAAGGTGCTTCATCAGAGACAGAAAAGAGAGAGTGTCAGATTGCAGGAGCCTTCACAAGAATGACCTTCCTGCATCCAGGTGAATGAAAAGAAGAATGATAGAATGCAAAGGATACTACACACTCACCAGAAGACTGGAATCGGGAAAGAGAGAGATCTGCCTTGGAGCAGAAACAAAACATCTTTCCCCCACTAAATACCGAGAATCTAAGAGAATCTTTCAGTCACTGGTGGTGCTCCCCAGGGCTCTCTATTGGGTTCATCCTGTTTAATACCTTTATTGATGATCTGAATGAGGGGATCAAATGTAAATTTGCAGACGACACCAAGTCAGGTGAGAGTGTTAATCTGCTGGAGGGTAGGAAGGGTCTGCAGAGGGATCTGGACAGGCTGGATTGATGGGCTGAGACCAATGGTATGAAGTTATACAAGATCTTGCATTTGGGTCACAACAACCAGTTGTGGCCCAGACAGTGCTACAGGCTGGGGGTAGAGTGTCTGGAAAGTTGCCTAGCAGAAAAGGACCTGGACATGCTGACTGACAGTGGCTGAACATGATCCAGCAGTGTGCCCAGGTGGCCAAGAAGGCAAATGAATCCTGGCCTGCATCAGCAATAGTGTGGCCAGCAGGACCAGAGCAGTGGTCATCCCTCTGTACTCAGCACTGGTGAGGCCACACCTCGAATGCTGTGTCCACTTCTGGGCCCCTCACTACAAGAAAGACAAACTGAGGTGCTGAAATAAGTCCACAGAAGGGCAATGAAGTGGGGGAGGGTCTAGAGTGTAACTCCTGTGAGGAGCGGGGAGGGACCTGGAGTGGTTTAGCATGAGAAAATGAGGCTCAGGGGTGATCTATACAACTACCTGAAAGGAGGTTGTTGCCAAGTGGGGTCCTCTTTTCCCCAGCAAATAGTGACAGGTGAAGAGGACATAGCTTGAACTTGTGCCAGGGGAGATTCAGGTTGGACTTTGGGAGGAATTTCTTCATGAAAAGGATTGTTGAACATTGGAATGAACTGCCTAGGGAGGTAGTGGAGTCACCATCCCCGAAGGTGTTCAAGTAAGGACTGGATGTGGCACTTCAGTGCAATGGCCTTGGTGGCAAGGTGGTGATGAATCAAAGGTTGGACTCCATGATCTCAGAGGTATTTTCCAGCTGAAATGAGTCTGTGGTTCTCTGATTCAAGTAACGTAAGGGGTAAGATGGGTTTTTGCCATCAACAAGGAAAAATAAGAAATGAATTCAATGTGCCATGGCATTGAGAGATGCAAATACCCTTCTTCTGTAAAGCAATTTGTACAAATGTCAATACATGGATAACCTTAACTGTGGAGACCACTGAGCCCATTTACTCCATGTGGAAATATTTTTTTTCCTCTCTCAACTGGAAAGTTATTCCATCAACCCTGACTTTCTGTAAGCTGTCAGCAACCCAGCTGAGCTGCATGACAACAGCCCAGGACAAAAGGAAAAAGATGAATAGCCAGAGCTGCTCCTTCCCTTCCAGAAATTGAGGCCATTAAAGAGGAAGCAACTGAAGAGGTTCATTCCTGACCATCCTTGTTGGAAAATAAGTTAGATTAAGAAAATAACAGTAATTTACCTGGTTACTAGTTTTTGCATATTTGCCACTGATGCTTACAGTCAATCCTGGCAATAAATTAGGAAATGGACATAGCTGGAATAGCTTGACATTCAAAATATTCAGACAGCCAAAGAGCTACAAAATTCTTATGAGGATTTTGACTTTTCAGCTTATCTAAAAGAAGTGGAGTATACTTAAAACCAAAAATAAATCTAACATCACAATAATACTAATAAGGTCCATTTAAGAGCCAGAGTTATCATTCATTTAATGAACACTGATTAGCTCTGTTCCTAGGAGGAAGGGGAAGAAATGCACATTTAATTTAGAGACAGAACTTACACATCTGAATTTCAGGTACAGTTGTGTTGAATTCAGATTTCCCAAAACACCAGAGATTCACAAGGCACCTTTTACTGAATTAGCACTTTCTAAGACGACTAAGTATATCCTGAAGCACTGTAGTTGCAGACCAAAGGAATCTGAGCTTACTGCACCATCTCGTGTCAAACAAGGGGAAGTGCAAGAAAATTATTTTAAACTCTTCATTACACCACATACTTTTTCTTCTAACAGATTAATAAAACACAATTTCATCACCGCCATAAGTTGCAAAGAACATTTATCATCTTAATATGGCAACTCTAACAAAACTTCTCCAATGTTAGCATTTTCCCAAATGTTAATACAGCCACGTAACTGAAAATTTCCTTTACAACTCCAGTGTTTGACATTCAAAGTTGCTTAAGCTGTTGAAAATTTTATGTTTTCCACACTAATAAGCAAATCAACCTTTAAAAGAAGTTTGAGTCTTTCTAAAATTAAGCATTTTCTGGAACTGAGTTGAATGTACATGAAATGCTACAGGAGAGTATAAAAGCAAAGTTAATGCAAAATATGTGTCAGTTGCAAAAATAAAAAACACAGAAAAGAGCATCTGATTTTCAGCACAACTGTTCTTGCTCATTATTATCTTCTGAAAGGGAGTAATCTGGCTAGTGCATACTATATTTTAGGTACTTGGAACATAACAAAAACACGCCCAACTTCAGTTTCAGAAAACCTATTCACATTTCTAAACAGTATTTATCATAATCAGTATCTATATGTTTCAAAGAGCTTTTCAGAATATCTGAGGAGTTCTTATTATTCAGCACATTAAAGTAGTGCAAGGTTGTTAAAGAAAATCATTTCTATATTTTGCTTTTCAAAAAAACCTTCAGAGGTCATGGAATCATAGAATAGTCAAGTAAAAAGGAATAATCTTAAAGATCACTCAGTTACAACCTCCTTGCCATGGGCAGCAACACCTTATACTAGACCAGGTTACTCAAAGCCCCATCCAGCCTTGTCTTGAATGCTTCCAGGGATGAGGCATCTACAACTTCTCTAGGCAACCTGTGCCAATGTCTCATCAGCCTCACAGTATAGAATTTCTTCCTAATATCCAATATAATAATCTAATAATTATGAGCTCCACTAGGATATTTCTGGACTGTATCAAACCACATAATCCGGAATATGAAGTTACAGCCAAATCCTTTAACAATTCGTACAATACAACATGATATAAAAATTAAGATGCTTCGTTTCTATGCAACATGGACCATATCAGCCATTTTGAATCACATGTGATAAAAAAAGAGATAGCCTGAATCCTTCCAACCTGAGTGTTAGAAAATGCTCCAAGAATCTCTGGAATGTTTTACTTGAATATCTACACAGAGGAATAGACAGGCCCACAGTTTTTGTGCCAGGACTTCAACCATCCCCAGAACTTGTAACTGCAATAATGTAAGCATTTCCTCAAGCTGACAAGCTGGCTTATGGATGCAAACTGGCACGTTCACTAAAAACTTGGGAGCAGGGGGATGGTAGCAAGCAGTCTACATGTACAGACAAGGTGTAACTCCTATGGTTTCCAGAAATGGCTGTGGGCACTGGCCAGTTGTGGGAGCCTGGAATCAGCCATCCCCAAGAGCAACTTTACAACTGTATGATCTTTGCAGATTTCTTTCCAAATGTACAGAAACGTATGGAAACAGGCAATACTTTCTTCTGCCAAAGTAAAGTCACTGAGGAAAAGTGATGTGCTTAAGATGGACATGTGGCCTTGTCTTGAGACAACAGTTTGGTTCCAAAGCATCTTAACTAGATCATTTTTATGCTCAAACATTTTTCTTTTATGATATTATTTCAAACAAAAATATTGGGCTAATCATCCTGTTATCAGGGCATCGTGCAGCCACTAAACACAGGATGCATAGGAGATAATGTGATTCCTGGCTTGGTGTTAAGGAAACTTCCTAGTCTGACCATTCACAAGACTCTCTGGCAGTCATACCCCTCACTCCAGAGACTTTCACTGCTGGGACTGAAGCCCTTTCACAGTGGGCGGCTCCAGTGACCCAATGGGTGCCCTGCTTGACTCTGTTCATACCCCACACTCACACACAGCCAGACCAGGTTTCCTTACTGGTTACACCCCAGGTTTCCCTTAGCAGAGTCTCAGATGTCTTGTTCCATAAATCAGTTTATTCACAGCACAGTAACACAGAAACAGCCTGGGCTGGTGCCTCCATGGAGGGACTTTGAACAAAGGAACCCCTGGGCTTTTACTTAATTATATCAAACTATAGGATGGAAAGTCTGGAATTCAAGACAATACCCAATTCCGACTGAATTTTTGAGTATTAGAATGCTATTTCTCAACTCTGTGGAAGTCATTAGGACAAAAAGCTTCTGATCAGATTTCAGTCAACCCCCAGCAATAAAAGTGAATCCAAAGCAGGTATTTCAGATAGGAGGGGCACCACAGTGCCATGAGCTCTAGCAGGTTTTCTCCAGCTTCCTGAGCTAATTGTCTCCTGAAAGTTAAAAGATAGGACATAGATTGCAAAGGAAAGAAAGCAGGAACTTCAAAGCCATTTGAAGAGACAAATTGCTAAAAATAGATTAAATGGCAGATACTAGTAAGTGGCAGCATTAGACACTGTGAATCTGAAGGAAAGAAGGGAAAGGGATAGATTCAAAGACAAAAATTCTAAAGTTGAGGGAAGAATTGCAGAAGACACTGATTTTGAAGAGGAAATACTGTATGGCTCCTCTCCTCCCATCAGTTCAGAAAACAGCAGCAGACAATAATTTTGTCCTGTCCCAACAGCAAATTAGACTGGAAGCTGTTTTAAGGCAGCTGTAAATGTCTGGAGGTACCCCTCACCTCAATTTCCAACATGCTTTTTATCATCATTGCTACACCTTCAGCTTGGATCATATAGTCTTCCTTGAAAGTCTCCAAATATTAAGAAAAATAACTACTTTTTTTTATTTCATGAATAAGAAACATCACTGTAATCATAATACTAAAGAAGTCCTAGAGGAACTAGGATGTTTCCCTTCCAGGCAAGCAATTGCTTTGTGATTGTCCCCTGATAAAACACAGAGGCCCCATGGAGGTAATCACTTCCAAATAACTAAAGTGATAACCTCAGCAGAAGATATATCACTTGGTACTGTTGATTTCTGCAGTAGAAGTTGGGCAAGTAACCCAGAAAGCTGCTAAAACAAGCAAAGACAAAACATACAAACTTAACACAGGACTAACAAGAGCAGAGGACAAAGATTAATGCACATGGCTATTCCACGAAGGCTCAATAAACACCAGATGTATTCACATCAATCTTTAATAATAAACATTTCCTTTCACTTGTAACCATGCTGTAAACACTCCACTAGGCAAGTAATGCCCATTTCACAGGTTTTGAGCAGCAGAAGCAGCAAAGCCCATTTGCCTTGTTTGCTGCTTAGTTAATTGCTGGAATAAAACCATTACCGAGAACATCACTGCCTCTAGGGAAAAAAATATTCTTCCTTTTTAGCCCTTCCCAAGCATAGTAGAAAATGAAACAGGAAATACATCATGCTCATCACTGCTTCTTATGCTTCTTCCATTAGAGAAATTCTAGGAATATTTTCAAACTATTTACTTGTTAGAGTAAATGTAAATTTTGGGGAATGGATTTCTTTTTGGTTATTATACAGGTTCACCAAGAAGATTAACATTTTTTCCCAACAAGATATATCAGAGGACACCAGACACACATACAGAAAAAGCTTCTGTGTTTTATAAATAGTTGCCTTAGTTAATAGATATCTCTACAGCACTATGAATTGCATCAAAACCCACAGAAAACAAGTCCTTGTGCAGTAAGGATATGAATAGCAGCAAATGAGCTCCCTTTTCAGGCATAACTTGTGACTTTGATATAGCTTTTTGAGAGATAAAAAACTAGGATACCATCAGACAGTTACATTTACAGTATTTTTTTTCAATTTCTGAACTGGGATAATCAGGAAGGGAAGTCTGCCATTTCAAAATCCCTGTGATACTGAGGCTGAGAACCTGCATTATTCCTTTCCCAATGTTAGAATAAACAGGCTCATTTGCCAGGAATTATTTTTACTCAAGCAAAAACATCACTCAAAGCAGAAGATTCACATCTCAACACAAAGCTTTGTCAACTACACTATCACCTGTTACACTACACCAAGCCTTAAAAACCCATCACAGGACAATCAATCTGCCATGATACATTTTGAAAAGCAGCTTATCTCTTTGTACAACAAAATAAGTTTCCCAGCTATTTCATGCTACAGGTTTTCTCATATTTGAGAACCAAAGCTACAGGCAGTATTGATCCTACCTTCAAAGGAGAAATGTGCGACTGTAAGACGTATCCATGGACATTCTCTATTTGAGACAAGTTCTTCTCTGACACGTGAACAAGCTCTGGGCCTCTCACTTCATGGGTTAAACGAGGCAAAGTATGATCATGTGGAGCATCCTCATCTTGATAACGATATTTCTAGAGAAAAAAAACAGTAAGGAAGAACAAATAAGCTTTGAGGAGGCAATTCATATGTGTTAACATAATAATGGAATAGCAATAAAATATCAGACACTAGAAAATAATATTTGGATTTCCGAATCTGTTCAGGAGCGAATGCCTCATTTTTTTAACATTTTATTAAAGAGAGAAATGTGGTATATGTCAGCAATACAAGAAAACTTTCACCATCAGATAGACTTCTGAGACAACACACTGATAATGAGGAAGAGGAGACATGTTGATCATCTGAGCTGTAGTGTCAGATCATGTTTCATGTCCCCATATTAATAACTGCACTGAGTTACTTTCCACTTAGAAGTGTGTATGCTGATGCTGGAGACCATACAAGCACTTCCATAGAGCCACAATCCGGCAGAAGGTTCCCCTCTAGTAAAGCTCTCTCTTTACTCTGAGCACTAACGGGTATGAGGAGTTACAGCCCTCTTCTCCATGGAGACACAACAAGAAATAAATGAGAGAAGTGGCTTGTCCAAGATCCCAAATGAAGCTTGTAACAACAAGGAATATAACTCTAAAAGTTAAATTAAATAACCACTCCGTCCTTCAGCTAGAATCCTTTGTAAAAAGGCATCACCCACTTGGCTGGTGGGTCCAGCTGTGTCCTGAGGAGGGGCCATTGGATCAAAGACTAAGACCTATTTGGATGGCCACACAAGAAAAATAAGTCTGAAGTCCAGGTACAATCCCAAGGACATCACAAAGCAAACCTCTCTGCTGCTTTTCCATTTCACTTGAACCACTCAGCTCTGTAGTGTTACATCAGTTACTCCTTCCTCCTCCGGAAACCATCCCAGTGTATTCCTGCCTTCACTCTGATGTATGGAAATGTTTCAGCAGTTGCCAATTATTTTCAGAATACACATGTGACATGATTTATTCTCTTCTTTTCTGCGATATGCCTGCAGCCCTTCACATACTCACTATTCAGATAACAATTAAGGAGCATATAAAAGGACTGGCACCAGGCAAATACTATTTGGGCAAGATGCCCCCAGTCTAATAGACGGTGCTCCAACCAATGTCACATTTAAGGCTTGGCACATAGTTAATTTAAGCCACAAGCAATCAATTATTTTTCTAATTTAGTGAGTACTCTTTCAAAAAAAAAGACAACTACTCAGAGACAGTCTCTTTAAAGTGAGTCATTTGCTAAAACATAATTAGGAGAAATAAGAGCAGAATACCAGAGTCATCTCATTAACTCAAGAATGGGCAAAATAAAAACATCCAGTGACTACTTTCTAAAAAGACAAGGCAGCAGTGACAGAAGCCATAAGAAGCTTTATATCATGGAATCATAGAATCATTTAGGTTGGAAGTGACCTTTAAGATCGAGTTCAAACATTAACCACACACTACCAAATCCACCACTAAACCACATCCCCAAGTGCCACATATACACATCTTTAAAATACCTCCAGGGATGGTGACTCAACCACTTCCCTGGGCAGCCTATTCCAATGCTTGACAGCCCTTTTGGTGAACATATTTTTCTTAATATCTAATCTAACTCTTCTCTGACACAATGTGAGGTTGTTTCCTCTCATCCTATGGTTTGTTACTTGGTGAGAAGAGACTAACCAGACTAACCCCCACCGGGCTATAATCTCCTTTCAAGCAGCTGTAGAGAACAAGGTTGCTCCTGAGCCTCCTTTTTTCCAGGTTAAACAGCCCCAGCTCCCTCAGCTGCTCCTCATCAGACGTCTTCTCTGAACCCTTCCCCCTGCCCTTTTGCCCTCCTCTAGACATGCTCCATACCCTAAATGTCTTTCTTATAGTGAGAGGTTTTATATATACATGCTTCCCACTTATCTCAAGTTCCGGATCCTCTGGGTGGGAGTGGGAGGAGTAAAAGGAGTGAAGTCCCTCCCACTATAAGTGAAGAGCAGATTCAGGAGCATTTGATGAGGCTGATTAGCCACAAGTCTATGGGTTCTGATGACATGCATCCAGTGATCCTGAGGGAATTGGCTGATGTGACTCTCCATCATATTTTAAAATTCATGGCAGTCAGGTGAAGTCCCTGATGACTGGAAAAAGGTAAACATTGCTTGCATATTTAAAAAGGGGAGAAAGCAAAATCTGGGAAACTACGGACCAGTGAGCTTTACCTCTGTGCCTGGGAAGATCGTGGTCAGGTATTTTCAGGCTCTGTGTGGTATAGTGGTGAGCATTCTCATTTTTCTTGTACACATTTTTTATTAACATTGCTGCTGTTACTGTTGATTTTCTTATCTCATGGCTGTTTCCAGCAAATTGTTCTTATCTGAACCTGTGATGTTTAACTATTGTGCCTCCAATTCTCCTCTCCGGACCACCTCAGGGGGAGGGGGAGCAGGATGGAGGAGTGCGTGAGCGAGTGGCACATGGTTTGGAGTGGTTTCAGTGGCAACACCAAGTTGGAGAATACCATTTCTAAACCACAACACATGGGAATGGTCAACAAGGGGACACTGATGTCATCTCGCTAGATTTCTGTAAGGCCTTCGATATGGTCCCATATGACATCCTTGTCTCCATATTGGAGACACATGAATTTGATGGACGGAGTCTGCAGTGGATAAGGAACTGCCTGGATGGGCACAGCCAGAGAGCTGTGCTCAATGGTTCTGTGTCAGGGTGGAGGACAGTGACAAGTGGTGTCTCTCAGGACTCTGTCTTGGGACTGCTCTCTTCAATATCTTTATCAATGACATGGACAGTGGGATCAAGTGCACCCTCAGGAAATTTGCAGGTGACGTGAAGCTGAACAGTGCAGCTGACACAACAGGAGGAAGGGATGCCATCCAGAGGGACCTGGACAAACTTGAGAACTGGACCCACAAGAACTTTAATGAAGTTCAGCAAGGTGCTGGGTTGGGGCAATCACACTGGCTGATCTAATGGATGTTACCCCTGCCCATGATGGGGGGTTTGGAACTAGATGATCTTTAAGGTTCCTTTCAACCCATACCATTTTATGATTCTATGATTCATTCTATGATATTTTCTATGTATATATTTATTATATATGCTATTTTGTCCAGATCTTTGTAAGAAGCAGTGTGATGTGGCCTTAAAGAGAGAACATCTCTTTGACCATCAGTAAGTCCTTTCCCCGTCACCGCACTGTAGTGGGATAAATGGGAGCCAAAGGCCAGGGGAAAATTATTCACCCTGAGCCCTGTGCTCCCAAAAAGCAGAACACTTGCATGGATCTCTGCTGGTAGACTTCCTTTATAATTTGAATTGATCTATTTATCCAATAACTGCATATTGCTAGGACAAATTCAGTAATATCCAGGTTCAAAAGTCGAAGGTTTACAGAACAGATTTCTGCTTTCCCATTTGCCTCTGTCTCCTTCCTACCCCAAGCCCAGCCTTCTTCTTCACAAAGTATGAGCCTAGAGTATTTCTGGGTCAATCCTGTTATGGGTTTGCCTCATGTTCTTAGTGACAAACTCATTGATTTTCATACATCTTTCCACCCACAGCATCTCTTCACTGAAATGTTTTCAGCTGCAAACCAAAATGGCTTGACACAGCAAAAAAAGTGGTAAGAATGCAAATACCACATCAGAATTAAGACTCTCCTGCAGAAATGCCTCATTTCATCTCAATCACCCTGCCCTGATGAGGTCCTGCAAATGTCCTTGAAGTTACCCTGTTCCCTAGAAACCTTTCTCTAAGGGTTAATTCAAATTTCTGGAGGGAAAAGCATGATTGCACGGAAATGCTACTCTTCATTTGACAAAAGAACAGGTGGATGTCTTATGGTAATTAAATTACAAATCAATGCCTGCTGCTGACAGAGTATTGTACGCTGCCAAGTAGCATCAGATACTTAAAATCCTCTGTAATTACCTATAATGGGGGAGTGGAGCACGCTACTGTGAATTTTTAATATGAGCATGCCTTTTTATAAGAGATCATTCTCTCTACACCGTGAGATTATTACAGCATCACTGCTCTTTACATTGTACTGTCTAAAGGAGCACTTCTAAGGCTGTGATTGCCAAAGAGACTTCAGCTAGACAGGACTGAAGACATGAATCCATCAGGATGTAATGGCCAAAAGCCTTAAATTTTAACAAAGGCAGTTCTCAAGTTACAATAGCCATATTGTACTGGCATGGTGGCATGGAAATACAGATGTTTTTACAGCCTACCTTTGACAGATTGACAATGGATTAAGATAGCTGTGAATTTGTCATTCAATTTTGGGCCAAAGGGAACTGTTTTTATTTTTGCAGAAGTCCCCAGTATTTATTTATTTTTTTTTGTTTTGCAGTTGCCATGAATTTGCTTTGCAGAAAATGCAAATAGAACATTTCATTTTATATCAGTTCTGATTGACCCATGGCCTAAGCTGCTGAATGTGGTCTGATTGGAGTTGCCATCTAGAAGCACATGTCCTTGTTCTTCTCTACACAGCTCTTTGGCTGGACCACACTCCAGCACATTGCACATTACTGCTGCTTCAAGTAGAAGGGCTGCAAAAGGACGGAGCAAAGTGTGTTTTAGGAGTTACAAGGCTGTACATTATCGTGTGAAGAGCAGCCAGTGAATCCTCATATAAAGAGTCTTGACCTACTAGAAAACACCCTGACATATGCAACAGACACAGAAGTGAAAAAAAGGAATATTGCTTTATGCTCAGCTGAAACTTTATAGTAGATACAGCTGATAGATACTAATGGTGGACAAAAGGTACCTTAACATATTATGAGATGATAAACCTTTCATGAATGGGCTCTACTCCCAATGTCTTTAAAAGCCAGTGTGATAAAAATATTCTGGTTAGCATATTATGTTTTGTCTCAGAAAACAATAGCGACACCACTAGTTTTAGCTCTTACACATCAGCATTTCAAGTCTTGAATATTCTGTTTTACAGTCCTCTTCAGGAGGGGTCAGATTCATGCACCTTAGAAATTGTGAGGCCTCATATAACCCATATAACTTTGAGACTAGAGGGAAAAGAATTTCTGCAGAAAATTTCCCACATGAAACATGACCTCTTAAAAGTCCAGTTGTCCCACTGCAATCTGGAAACAGACAAGGTATGCAGCTGGGTCCCAACACTACTTTATTCTTGTTTCTCACTCACTTGCCTTTCCTCTCAAACCAGGGTTTGAGCTGCTTTGCAAGTCCCATGTAGGTCAGCCCCCCTGGTAGTCATCTGCTGCAGCTTTGACATGAGAGCTACATTTGAACAGGGCTCAGGCATCACCCACCTTCTCCATGATATTAGGTCAAGAATTCAATACACTGGATTTGCCCAGAGAAGCTGAGGATGCCCCATCCCTGGATGTGTTCAAAACCGGGTTGGATGGGGCTTTGAGCAACCTGATCTAGTGGAAAGTGTCCCTCCCCATAGCAGTGGGGTTGGAATTAGATGATCTTTAAGGTCGGTTCCAATGGAAACCATTCTATGATTTGTTCATAATATTAGCAGCCAACAAAAACTAAAACCATAATGGACTTGGAACATTTAAACAAACGTTTAATCTGCAAAGTCTCATTAAAAAATTCTAGTGTCAACTTATGTTACTTTGGTGCTCAGTGTTTTCTTTGGTCTTCAGTATGTTGAATTTTACCGTCACTGCTCTCCAAAGGCAGCAAATTTCAATGTCATACTGATGAGCATCCTCAGAAAACAAACTTTACAATTTGCACACACAAGTCATTGGGCATTCATCCAATCGAGTAGAAATAATATTACTCATTCAACTGATTGCAAATGAGCAACACAGCTTGAATTCTGAATATTTTCAATCAATCTATAGAGTATATAAAAAAAAATACACTTCTCATTATATAAAATGGAAGAAATCACAATCTGCTTGCCAAGACTGTGGAAGCAGATTAGGAAGCTTAAATCATTGAATAATTATACTTATTGTGAAAGACTTGCTCTTTCGCTTATCAAGTAGATTTTTAACAAGCTTGTCACTATATAACAGCAACACCTTTCATTCAAGAAGGCCAAAGAGCTTTACAAGTGGTAGTCAAGTCTGATAACATCCTGTTGATGTGCATCTTCTAAAGGTGGGTAAAATTAGGCACAGAAATACAGCAATTTCCTCAAGGTCACAAAGAAAAACAGTTAATTAAGCAGCAGTAGAACTTAGGAGATTTTCCCAGTCTGCTCTTCTAAGACCTAGATCTAATGTACCTACACTAACTTTAATAGTGATAATGATTATTACTATTTAAACATAAAGCTGTAAGTTTGCTGCCAACATTGTAATTTATTTTTAATTTCCTAGCAGTGCTTTGGGTAAGTTACAGTGTGCTATCTCTGAGAAACGCACAGTGAATTTTAGAAGACAGAAGGTTTTCTGTAAGAGCCAGATTGGTTCACAGAAAGAATGTTATCAGTGCTGAATACTGAGAATTTGCATAGACCTTCCATTCAGTAAAACAAGTTCTTTTTTTTTTTTTTTTTTTTTTTTTTTTTTTTTCTGAGAGAGGAAAAAAATAGTATGATTTCTTATCTCGGCTTATTGAAAGCAGCTGGTTTTTATCCATAGTAGGGAATATATCTTCATTAAAACAAACAAACAAACAAAAGTAAAAACCCACACACAAAAAAAACCCCAACAACCCGCACCCCTGCACCCACGAACACTAAAAAAAGGAAGTATAATACAGTGGAAAAAAATATATTTTACATGATTCGCCTCATCTGTTTTTCAAAATCCTACATAATTTTATTTTTCATCATGAAGAAGCAATGAGACAGACATCAGCCAAATCGCTCATTAGCTGGAGGTAGTTGCACCTTTTCCTCACAAGATGGCACAGTAACCATCGAGTTACAGCATAGTCTCACTTTGAACTACGAAGTGTTGCAAGGAAAAAAATAAGTATCTGTGCAATGTCGTAAAACTTCAAATGTTTTTTACTTTGAATTGACCTGACATAAAATTATTATTAAAAAAAAAAAGAAAAAAGACAACAATTTTTTACAGTAAATGTACATATAAAGGTAATGATCATACACAAAGCTGGCAGCTGGAGAAAAGTTTAACAGTTCATATAAGTCTCAAAAATTACAATCAAGTAGGAACCTATCAGTTTTTGTGAGCTTTAGCATGAACAAAACCACTATGTATTGACAAGATAGAGACTGGCCCAGAATGCTGCATTCCTCCAGGAATTCTAAATCCTAATTAAAACCGCCTGCATGCAAATCTGTACCATGAGGTATTCAGCTCCATATGCTGCCTCACATTTTGGACCTGTTAACAGCATCAGTTTAGCCCTCTGGAGGCTGCTACTTGCTATCCAATAATTTAAAATAGATTTTTAACTTGAAGTGCCAATATAAAAAAAGACATTCTAAGAGGGCGGCTTCGCTCAGATTAAATGGTGAATGTGGCTGCAGACTATAAAAATCAGTAACAGGAAAAAAAGAAAATCCACCTAATACTAATTGTTTATCTAAGGGGAGCAAAGGAAAGACGTGGGTGAAACCGTACCATTTACCAGCATCAAGCAGTAGCCACCTCTCTACCCCTTTGTCCTGCATTAACTTCATTTGCATACTCCTTTTTATAGTCTTCAACTTTTCCACTCAAAATACGTTTTTTATTTTATATGTCCATGTTCTCACAACTGCAATACAAGTCTTCATGCCTCAGTAGCTCCGTTTTTTTCCCCTGCAGCTCCCCATGCAGCCCTAGATGCACACGTCTCCATTGATCCCTCTAATTCATCTGTTGCAGAATCCCCAGCGTGGGGGCACAAATTGTCTTTTTCCACCCCCTGCCTGCCCTGAAGAGCAGCTTCTGGCATGGGATGGCTGTGCTGAGGTTACAACTGAGCATTTGGAGAGGCAGGGCTGGCAAATGCTGTCAGCTGCTGTGTCTCAGCTTCCCTGCCAGTAAGCCTGCGGTGGGAATGCAGCATGGCAAAACAGACACCCTAGGTTTACATCAGAAGATTACAAAGTAATCACGTGATGTAATAAATAATTAATATATTATTGTTGCCAGAAACAAATTATAAAAGATAAATGAACAGAAATCACAGAACAAATGGCTTGCCCCCCTTGTGTTTTCTGTACCAAAAATATGTATTTGACACAGGAGGTCATTTGTCTGTTGCAGCTGAAACCCTCTCCCCTGTCTTCACACAGGAATTGTGTCTGTGGGATTCCAGTATAATTTTTTACAGAAATGTGAGAATCCTGGTCAAAGGCTCTCTCAGGCTAAGACAGGTGAATACTATTGCAGGTAACTATTTCTGTTCTTGGTTTTGCCACAGAACTCTCATGCAATGCTGGGTTTTTCAAAAAATCTAACTCTCCACAGGTGTAGAACTGAGATATTCCTCACTTTGAAAGGTCTTAATAGCCCCAGATGGCCAGTTTTTTGCAGAAGTGCTGAGCAATGGCAGCTTCAGCTGAAATCGGGAGGAACTGAGCTATGTACAGAAGAAATCATAGAATCACAGAATATGCTTAAAGGGACCCGTCAGGACTGACAAGTACAACTGCTCACCCTGCAAAGAACACCTCTAGAATCCCACCATGTACCTGAGGGCATTGTCCAAATGCTACTTGAGCTCTGGCAGGCTTGGAATCCTGTACCCTTGGTCACCCACACAGTAAAGAAATTCTTCCTCACATTCCTGCGCATTATTTCTGCCCATTGCCTCTTGTCCTATTGCTTGGCACCACTGAGAAGAGCCTGGATCCATCGTCTTGACACCCTCCCTTCAGGTACTTATATACATTGATAAGGTCCCCTCAGTACAACAGGAAAATCAATCAAAAAATTAATAATGGATCACAGTTTGAACTGCTTGCATTAAATAATGCATTAAGACATATGCTGAATGTAAAATGCCATATGAAGAAACACTCCATGTAAAAGGAGCAGAGAGCCCATGAAAACAAAAGTAACTAATTAAAAATGGATTGGGGTTGGTGCATATTATAATACTACATTGCAATATATGGCCACAGAGGGCCTGCATTAAAATTGCTTAGACCATCTTGCTTCTTGCATTTCCTAAATCTGAGTGGTTAAATTTATAACCCTGCCATCCCTTAACTGTACTTTGAACACAATGTATACACACATTAAAAAACCCTCATAAACTTTAATAATATTCCTGCTTCTTCTGCTGTAAAGAAGGTATATAGATAAGTATTTTTCAGTGTTTGTGGAAAACTGGTTCTTCTTAAATAAAAATACAAATGCTTTGTGTACATAAACTTGACAATCTCACTGTTGTCACCCTGATGAACCTAGACCATTAACTCTGAAGATAGTGTTCTTTTTGTACCAAACCAATTTATTTTGGTGCTGGAAAAGTTATTACAAATCTCAAATATCTAGTCTTCTTATCAGCTCCCTCTTTGAAAAGCTATGAATTTTTACTAAGAGAAAGATGGATTTAGTCCATTTAAAGTAGGTGTTCAATAGGCCAGCAAAACACATTCATGTCTGGTGAATTTGCACCTGCTTGACACTCATAAGAGCTGAGATAAACATTTCCATAGCAGCACACTTACTAAAAAATCAGCATTGGACCTTTGGGTCTTAATCCTTCCACAGCCTTTCAGTACATAATAATTGTGGTAAAATAATCCACTCTTTCAGATACTTTAATAAGCCCTGGTTAGCACACAATCAGCCAAAATAGCTGTCATTGTAAATAGAACACAGAGAAACATGAAGCTATTGCATGAACAAGGGAATATTTGCTTTACTGAGGTTATTGTAAAAAACAGTATTTCAACATTTCCTCTCTCCACAGCAACCTGGTTCCTGATCTAAGGAGCTTGTGGTTCCAGGAGAAGCTCCTTCAGCTCAATGATCTGACAGCAACACATCAGGGTAAAACTAGTCCCAGGTCACAGGCTGAGCAGTAAGAGTATCCCATTAAACTGCATTACCTGCAGGTACACTAAGTCTAATGTAATAGGAAAATTGTTTGGGTTTACATCCTTTGAGCCCCCAGAGAGAAGTAATTTACCACTCCTTGGGCCATACTTTACCTGAAATGAAGAGGGAACATCTTATTATCATCATTTTTATTTATTCTATTTAAAAATAAGCTAACAAATATATTACATCTGCATTTTCTGAAGGGACAATCAATCCTGCCAGCACAGCCTTCCTTAGCTTTTTGAGTCCCATAGGGCTTAGCCTGAACCAAGGCAGTGAGGGGGTCATGGTGAACAGAATTGCTGGTAGTAAGCAGAATTGCAGGAAACCAAGGTATTTATATACAGATTTCTACTATCTATAGAACTGCGTTTAGATGTAGGCACCTACAACTTGACTTGGCCTTATTTTGATAGGGAAGTGTTTTTCACATTTGAGCTTAAATGTGGGAATCAACCAGCACTTTCTCTGCTGGACAAAGACAGTGATTGTCTGTTGGGGCTATTGTTATTTGTGAATCAACTTCCATAGTCATGTTGGCAAAATAGCATATATCTTATTTTTAAGTGATTTGAGCACTCATGTTTTAAATAAGCCACCTGGGCTCTTGGTCTCTGCAAACACAAAATAGAATCCCTGCTTAAAGTTTGGAAAATACCTCCGTGTTTATTGAGTCCAACCATTAACCCAGCACTGCCATGTCTGCCTCTAAACCATATCCCCAGGTGTCACTTCCAGGAATAGTGACTCCACCACTTCATTTGGCAGCCTATTCCAGTGCCTGACCACCCTTTCACTCAAGCAACTTTTTCCTCATATCTAATCTAAATGTCCTCTGGAGCCACCTGAAGCCGTTTTCACTTGCCCTGTCACATGTTACCTGGGAGAAGAGACTGACACCCACCCCACTACAGCCTCCTTTGTGATAGTTGCAGCGAGTGATCAGACTCTTGATTTGTACAATGTTATAGTGTACACATGGCAGAGCTAGTAATGTCTGAAAAGTTCTTTAGAGCTGAAAAATGCTACAAAAATACAAATTTATAATACGTGGCATAGAAAACTCTGTGGGCACCAGATAATTATTTAGATGGAGATTTACTAACAGTCCCTTAAAAATCAAAAGTCAACTTTGTCTTAACATGGAAAACCTCAGACTTAACTGATTTTGAAAGTTATCACCTGACTGCTGTTGGATACAACTGTTGTGTCTCACCATTGTGGCTGCCTATATTTGTGCTGAATTCCACAGTATTTTGTGCCTTTCTTGATTTTATTTTTTTTTTTTTTTTTGTAATTATTGCAGTTGCAAAGAGCAGGGGAAGACAAAGGGGAAGGTTGAATACATTAGAAGCTAGTAATGTTATCTCTGAGGCAATAGAAATTTCTTTTTGGCAGACTGACCTTATGAATGTTCAAAGCCATCCTTCTTCGTGATAACGCTAGCTTAATTAAAAGGTTAAATCCCTACTGTGTTCAATAAGAATTCCTATTTGAAAAAGCCTAGATACTGTAACAACTTTCTTTTCAATTTCTTCATGTTTTCAGCTGAAGAGAGTAAATTTCTTTTTTAAAATATCATGAAAAAAATAAAATCTGTATTTCTTTGGTCCTAATGATTAGCTTTTGGGAAGGCTGGGTAAATGACTGTCAGCTGAATAACAATGTCATGGTACATTTTCTCTGTTCTTAATTATTAGAAAATTAGGACAAAGCAAAACTTATCCAGGTTAAAATTAGATTCAGCCCAGATCATAAGGCAATCATGAGGCACTCTTAACTTTGAAATGAAAGACATTATGATAAAATGATACCCTAAACAAAACTCAGACAATCCCAAGCAAATAGCTTGGTCTAGACACAGCAGTTTTATTATTAGTCAAAGAGGTTTTTTTTAATTCCTGACCCAACAAATGGATTGATTGATTATATAAATAAATATTTTCCAGAACTTTATATATGCAGTGGGCCAAATCTGCAACATCCATCTGGAAATAGAGCCTATTTAAAGCTATTCGATTATTCATTTTCCATCTTTTTTAGTGCTTGACTAAGTGCTAGATGGATAGCTGGAGACCTGTATCTCTGCTTTTTTTCTGATGAAGTAGCAATCTAAACTCCCCAAAATAAAAGTTTTCTTCTAAAAATCACATCATTTTCTCTACATAAACCACCTTTAGAAGAGCAGACAAATCACTGTATTTTCGGCCAGTCCTCTGCTACTCAGCTGAAAATACCAAGAAGAAAAACAATTTGTTGAGTCTGGAGCTGTGATTTTCTGCTGAGGAAGAGAAATGTTTCCTGGGAACCAAACAGAGCTACAGCTCATTTTTATCTTGACAATGAGAAAGCAAGCATGACTTTCACTTGTTGTTGACCTTTGTCGCAGTTGCATCACAGACCTAAAAGTCAGTGGCTATATATATAACATTATTCACATCCAACTATCATGTATAGAGTGGGAAAAACATATTTTAGTATTTATAAAACATCTCTGCATGAGCAAGTTCTGGCAACATTAATCACAATTGTGTGAACGATTATCCACACTTTTTGAGTGATTCATCTCATCTCTGCTGCTCAGGAAAGGCTGCCCTTTAATGGTGTGTGACAATAACTACACAAAGGTTGAGATATTGGCACCAGTGAACCTCACCCAGAAGCTCCCCTGGCTCTCAGACCTTGAGATAAACAGTGTATGTGTGCTTTCCCTTGGAAGGTGTGTTTATTTTTTGTTATAGCCACTTTGTCCTAAATGCTAGGTGATTAAACCAAAGCAAAATCTGTCTATGTGGGAAGTGCCACAATTTGTGAACATGCAATTAGATTAGATGTTTAGATTAGATATTAGGAAGAAATTATTTGCTGTGAGGGTGGTGATACACTTGCACAGATTGCCCAGAGAAGTTCTGGATGGCCCATCTCTGGAGGTGTTCAAAGTCATGTTGGATAGGGCTCTGAGCAACCTGGCCTGATGAAAGGTGTCGCTCTCCTTGTCAGGAGGGTTAGAAGAAGATGATCTTTAAGGTCCCTTTCAACCCAACCATTCTACAATTCTATGATTCCATCATTCTATGATTATTGAGTACTTCAGAAGCTTTTTTTGGAAACCAAAATATAAAAATAATTTTCTTTAACAACGTTGCACTACCATTATGTGCTGAATAATCATGATAATCCCTTCCAATCCAAACCATTCTGTGATACAATCTGTATTTTTGAAAGCTGATAATCTCCAGGTTGTGTTAAATTAGGCTGGTTCTTCTGCAGCTCACTTGAGAAGGGCTGCATCATCATTACATTTCCCTTGCTATCATGCAAACCATTAGACTCAACACTGAACATAGCATTACACAAATCCCAGTTGCCAGTAATATTTTGTCCCTATATGTCCATGTTCTCAGATATATTTTTCAGCTTTATTAGCTTATTAAAAGTGTATCCTTAATAGTTTTTTTAACTACCAAAATCAAGAGTTTCTTTTACAAATGATTAATTAGTGTTGTAAGATACGTGCTAGTTGTCTGAACAAATTTAGGGTGATATCTCACTTTGGTACTGACAATCCTCATTTTTTTAAAAATAGTATTCAACAATAAAATAGCTACAAGTACAGGATCTTAACACTTTCTGTTCTTGAACTTTCAACTAATAAGTGTCATGAAAACACTGCAAAAATGCTTACTTCATTTTTGATTACACTATATTTACAAAAAAAATCAGTACAAATTTATGTCTTAAAAAGCTTGATGAATAAGACCCCTGAAATACATTACATTAACAGGACAAAGTATGTTCTCAAAGCTTCTGAAGTACTTTGTTGGAGACAACATTTTCCAAGTTTATTCTACTGTTGTACCAAAATTTCTGAAGTGTTTACGTTAATATGCCAATCCATGAAAATTAGCAGTTCTTGAGTCCCTCCCACCTCACTAGCTTTCTCACATCAGTGTGGCTCATTTGCAAGTGTTCAGCTCTCACCTGGAAATAGGTCAGATGTCTACATTTTCAAACACCCCTGCATCCTTGTGATAGCTCCCTGCATGCTCTCAGAGTTGACCTGCCTGTAAAATAATTTGAACACCTGCACTTTTGCTGCACATTGCCAAGCTATACTAGCTAGCCTTATATGCATAAGTGGCTAATCAGGTATTCTGGACCCATTCTGTTCTTTTTTCCTGCTTCAGAACACCTGAGATTTTTAGTAGTATTTTATATAAAAAACACTGACTTGGAACAGGCTATAAATGGCACATATTTGCAGTTCTACACAAAAAAACCCTGGAGCCTCTTTTTTGTATCCTACAAATGTAAATTTGCAAAAGGTGCCATTGCCAGGTTTCTTGTTTGAATTTATTTTAAAATATACCAAAGAGAAAAGGGTAGCCATTTAGTTCAAAACATGAATTCTTAAAGTGAGTCTATACCTGACATTTCCTTTCTGTCATGTACTTGTTTATTTTTATATTTTTGCTGTTTGGTTTTTTTTCTAGGATATCAGAAATAGTATTTGGTCCTCATTAGTAGAATGTTGAATATATATTACTTGTTATCAGTAAGAATATCTATGCAGAGAAGTCCCAAGAGACACTGAAAATGGTAAAAAAAGAAAGATATTCCAGGTAGAATTAATATCTGTATTTATTTATACCACTACTCACAGGGGTCCCACATTAAATACCACTATTTCAAAAGCTGCTTAAGCTGATTTCAGATTGAATTAAGTGAAGAATTTCCTCCAAAAACAAAGTAAGGAATATCAACATCTCAGTCAATTGCTTTAACTGGAGTGTCAGTTTTTAAATTAATATTAAGGCAACACATAATTCAAAACAAAACTAAAAGAAAGATTGGAAATGCATTAACTTGTTTGCTAATGTGATTTTCAATATTTTTCAGACCATTAATGAAGATGGATACATTTCTATGAAGCATTTCCTAAAGGAAAAAAGCTTTATCACAAAATAAGGTAGTTTTAACTACCTTAGGGTTGCATCAGATCACATAAGCAGCCAACATATATATATATATATATATATATATATATTTGTGCAAATTTCATTTTCTGTTTATTTCCTGTCCTCAAAAAAGAGCTCATTTTACAAAGGTTTTCACCTAAAATCCCTTTAAACTACTTATTTTAGATTTCTGTATATTAAAATGATAGAAAAAGAAGGCTTAGAAAAGAGAATACTATTCATTAGACCTGAAGTTCAAGAAGGGATAACAGTGTAATTTTTTAGAGCTTTAGTATAGCTGAAAAAAAGTGGGTAAATATTTGGATGCACAGCCTATGAAATTAAATTTGTTTCTACGTTTAGACATTCCTAATCTGTCATTTAAGTCTCAAAGATAGAATTATAAATAAAGCAAAACAAAACAAAACAAAAAATTAGGAGTTCAGAGATGATGTTAAAACTCACATTTCCCTCAGGGCTGAAGGAATTCATAGTTATCCTAAAAGTGCAATTGCCTGCTGCACAGTTTCCTGAATCTCTCTCTGATATCTTATGCAATCCCTTATATTTCCAAGTTTCAGAAGCATTTTTAAGAGGGGCTAAATTATTTCTAAGTTAGTTAAGCCACCTACAATTCATTAAATGGTGAAATTCAGCACACACTTTGGATCTTAAGAATCACTCTTTCTCTTTTGCTTTAGCACTTCCAGTGAAATGTGCTTCACAAAATTTAGCAAGTTTAAGGTGAAATGCACAGAGTCAGTGGTTTGCATTCATACTTTTGTGTGAGATGCTTTTCAAAAGCCATCATAGTGACAATTAATTTCAGTAACATGAAATATTCAGTGAACCCAACTCCCTCTCCTTTATAAATGGCCGTTTTAGCTGAGGACTAATAACACAAGTGGCAAGCAGAATATTGATAGCACATCTTTCCTCTGTATATGCAGAAACCACCGAATGTTGAACTTCCTTATCCTGCAGAAATTATAATTTCCCGAGGTTCATTAGTAAGTCCCCAGACAGTGCTATGTCCAGCAAGTATATCCATTTGTGATCAACATCATTTGAATGAATGATCATTGCTAATGGAAGGAGATTTCCTGTGCTCCCAGCCCTCTTAACAATCCTCATAGATGAGCTATGCTGCTTCCTGCCCTGCTCCAGCCCTGCAGGACTGCCTGAGATGCCTCCAAGAGCTGCAAATATCACTAGGGAGAAGCAGAGCTAGACAGGTAGGGGTGATGAGAGACTCCCCTCCCACACCCCACACCACACATTTTTAAGTTCTCCATAACCAGTACAGACTACTTGAAGAGTTAGGGTAAAAGATCTTCAGACAGCTAGCAATATAACCCAGAAATTTCACAAACACACAAATTGTCAAAGAGAGCTCATAAATTAAGAAAAGAGATAACACTCAAGTACTTTTTATTCAATACAATCTTTCATAAGCAACTCATGATTTAACGAGTAGATGGAGGAATTTGCAACTCTTGCGAATACTAACATACATAATAGTATTAATAAACTCAGAGGAAGATGGGGAGCTGCAAGAGGAAAGCCAGGGCTTTTAGAACTGAAATATGTCATCACATAGGAACAGAAGAAAATTAACATAGCAATATTAAAAATGTCTTTTTCCATAGTAAGAAGTGGGAAGATAATATTAAAAATTACAATTGATGGAAACAGATATGGTCAGAGAGGTCCAGTGTAGGTAATAATGTCAAAACCAAAAGAGTGGGGTCTCTCACTTTAAGGAAATGCTATGGTTCTGATATACAGAAAAGGTTTACAACAGAACAGTTGCTAGAGTTTATATGCGGCCAAATACATATGAACAATATTTTAAAATTTAAATAAAGTTGTCAGTCTCAGCTTACACTGGAACACCTATATGGACATCAGTATTAAACAGCATAAAAAAGGCTTTAAAGGGATATGAGTAAGTTTATCTTCCTGAATTTGAAATGAAAAGTCATTGGGAATGTGAGGTCTAATTTTTCTGTCATTCCTGATACTTTATAATTTCTTAGGCAAAGGGAAGACTACACTGTCATAGCAAAAATGGTTTCACTGAGACGTTTAAAGTATGCTCTAAAGAATGAAGAAAAATGCAGTCATAGCAAAATTTAAAGCACAGAATATCTGATTTATTCAAAAGATTCCTACTAGCTGAGTGGGATCATAATGACCAAATGAACTAACATTATTCATATAGAAAAATATTTCACTTCACAATGACAAGCTGTCTTATCAGTTTGGTGGTGATGTTGAGAATTAACAATGGCATAAAGTAATGGTTTTGTAATGAAATTTCTCTAAATTAAGTTACTGTAAACTGCATTTACATCCATTTTACTTTATATCTATGACAGGCCTAAATCCACACCTGCATGTCTCAATGCATACTTCTGTTGTCAGAGGTATTTATTCAATGCACCAGTATGAGAACTGGTTTGATATGTTTGTAGGTATCAACAACAGCAACAGGATAAGCATCCTTCTTATGCAAGTAAATTGGCAGGAAAACCAGCCTTGACAAGTTAAATGCTTTTTTAAACAGAAATTATTTCTATAAACTGGCACGTTTTTTATGCCTGTAATCACAGCTCATCTATTTCCATTTTCCATTATGGGAAAACAGGTAGTATTTAAAGGGCAGTCTGGATATCAACAGCATTTACACATTTTCTGTCTCACATTCTCATGAGACCAATGATGTTTGCAAACGTGGGAACAAGCATGGTGCATTTGTTTTGCATAACTCTCACTCAGCATTTTATTTTCTATATTGTAACTTTCTTTCTCTCTTAAACTAAAAAAATTTCAAAATATGAAAGACAAGCCAAACCCTTCAATCCAAAAGTAAAACTTTTGGAGGAAACAAAACAAGACTACTATGAGACTCCACTGTTCTCCAACATCCTTCAGTTCTCCTCATTGTCTCTGGATAACAAGCTATTTTCCCATATCTTCTGGAGGCTGAAAAATCTTGCTAGTGCTCAGCAAATTAAAAGAAAAGGTTCAAAGCTGCAGCCCCTAGAGAGCACCATTAAGTGCCTACAGCCATATCCCAGCTTTACACCTCAATTAATATAAAAAAAAAAGTCTATGACAATACAAGGATTTGAAACCAAGTCTTCAAATCATACACTAATGCTTACTCACAAGAACTTCTTCACTTAAGCTCATGGGAGGAGGCAAATAAGGTCTCTAGTAGTCAAAATGCCACACATGTGATCCAGAGCCTGGATGTGCTGAAAATAGGAATGCAGACACCTCCTTTTAAGGAGGTAAAAGATAGCAATAAAATAAAAAGAAGATACTACTTTGAAAAGTTCTTGAAATTTTAAGTTTTTAATGGCAGGCCTGTCTACACCAATAATACAACAGAACAGCATCTTTGCCTGCAAACTCAAGCCCATCCACTAAACAACTTTATAGTTTATCCAACAAGAAACTGGCAAGATGATATTAAAACCAAAAATCTGTCAGCATCTGCACACAAAGTGAAGCTGACATTTTAAGTTCCAATCAATACATTTCCTTTCCTTCAAGTTCTATTTACACTTGCATTTCACTGGAGTCTTACTGGGGAAGTAATCACAGGCACTATGCTATAATTTAGAATGAGAATAAGGACATTATTAGTAAAGGGAACATGGGTGGGTTACAGTTTACTTAAAATAAAATTGTAGAAAAAGGACTCTAAGAAACTGTATTTAAAGCCTAAAGAAATAATTCAAGTCTGCAATGGAATATTTTTTTCGTGGTAATATCTAATATTTTGCTATGGGCAACAGAAAATGTAGCTTCATTATTCAAAATCACCAGGCAAAAGAAGACAGAGAAATAAGAGGCACAACTTTTTGAACATAATTTTCCTTATTTCAAAGGAAATTTGTGGACAGAGAGGGGCCACAAAAATTCACTTCTGGTATGAGCTGTAACATTTTAGAACCACAAAGGCCTGTGGAATTGGAAAAAAACATAGAGAAATGAGGAGGGAAAGGGAGCATTTTGCAGAGTCAGATAAGATTATTGAGACATGCTGAGTATGGGGAGGAGGAAGTTTTCCTTGGAAGTGGCGCAAGCAGGCAAGCATCTCACATTTCAAGCAGTTACTTTTGTCCTTGGTGTGATATTCTTGCTCCTACAGGCCACAAGGTTTGCCATCATGCTGCACTACCGTGCAAGCACAAAGTGACTAGGAAACATCTACCAGCTGTTTCAAGATCTGGAAACCTAACAGTATGAATCTGGCACTTGAGCATACTGCTGGGATGTTAGAAGAACTCTTAGATGTGCGTAGGTGAAAAGCAGAGGTTTTCCACAAGGCAGCCACGGGGCTAATGATGGAAAATTGTATTGCTGGACATTCCCAAGATTGCTCTTTAAAAACAGTATACAAATAACCAACTGCTTGCTGCCTCCTGTAGGATTGCAATCAGTTTCTGACTCAACAGCTATTATCAACTTGTGAAAACAATGTATTTTGACGGTATATAAATGTGTGAAGTAAGGATTGTTTGAACTAGGTTTTTCACATGAGTTTTCAAAAACCTAATTTTTTATTCTGGATGTTATTGGTTTGAAATCAATTTTTGGCAGGTGAACCCTAATGGTCTTAACTTATTAAATGTATGTTAAAAGAAAGGAGGAGAAAAGAAAGACAGTGATAACAAAACTTTTATTGACTTGAACCTGATTCTCATTTACACACGGGCTGGTATATACCAGGCTAGCTCGCAAGATTTTTAACCAGGGGCAAATGCATAGTTTTCACCCCACTTAGTAACCCTTTATGGTGACAAACGTGGGTTAAACAGTCTTAATGCAAATAACTAGGAGGTCAAGTATAAACTAAATAAGGATGGAAGCTTTGTTGTCTATGAAACATTCCTAACACAATTTCTGCGAAGACCACACTCCAGCTTTTTTTATTGTTTATTCCTCACAGACAATTCTCCAGGGTAGAAGAAGCATTACACTGATAATGAGCCTTTTTGTATTTTATTGAATGAAAAAACCATTTTGGAAACCATGTGCAAATAACTTAATTTTATAACCTGTACAGTAGCAGCTTCTTCTCAATATTACTTGAAGAACCTCAACACGACCTGGCATTTTCTTTCCCAAATTATCAGTAATAATATGGGTTTTGAATCCCTGGAGCACCAGTAATGTTTAGAAATACAATGCTGAGACAATAGTGGGCAACAGCCTTTGGTTGTGATTTTGATGAAATTCCTGTGAACTATCATAGCTTCAATGATTCAGCATCAGACTAGCAGCTACTGCAGGGTGATCTCAGTTCTGTCAGCTCCTACGAAATTTGCTGTTCCTGAAAGCATGGCTAAGGGATTCAGGTTATTATTATTAAATTCAAAATTAATGAATCAAATAAGAAAATATTCAATTATTTTTAAATGTTTTCTGTAGTATTTTCACTAAACAATCTAAAAAGGCTTCACTTGAGAATGTATAAGCCTATATAAGCCTCCTTTGTGAGGAAAAACAGACACATGGTAAACTACATGGTCCATGTTCACCGGCAAGGCAGAAGCAAGTTAAAAAACGGACTGTTTTCTGAAAGTGGAAATAAAGGCTTTACTCATGTGCCTATAGTGCCACTTCATAAGTGTAAGTCTTTTCCAATTAAAATAAAAAAAAAAATTCCCATTTATTATTATGAGATCATCTTCAAAATGTGAATTCAAAATACTCAGAAGATGAAGCTACTTTTTTTCCCCTGAATATTTTTTTTTTCCTTTGGATTTGACAAACAATTCTCACTGCTTAGTGTTAGAAATTCTCTAGACATTACTCTGAATTTCAGAACGAAATGAAAGAGGGAAATTAAAAATTTTTCACTGAATAAAGTTTGGGGAAAAAAATTATCCAGAAGCATGTTTTACAATATTGAAATATTAGAATACTTACTGTTAAGTAGAAAATATATTAACACATTAAAATGTTAGAACTAAGTAAATATAATAAGAAACTACAGCAAAAAAATTAATGTAATCAGGTCCCAAGGGAAAAGGTAATTAAAATGGGTATGTTCTTATGAAATACTCTAGTCTCAAAGAAATTGTGTTTATAAAGAAAAGAGAATAGTCAGCCAGTTCCAGACAGACTTTATTTGAATAACAAAGCTTTTGTTGCTCAGCATTGATACAATATTTAGAAACATATATTTGCATTGTCAGTTGCAAGAAAAATCTATCTGTTCCTAAGCTCCTCATTCTAATTTGTTCATGCTTTCTAAACTCTGGAAAATCTAATCATTATAACTCAGCCTATGATCATTAATAAACCTGGGACTTCATTTTTATAATGATGTACTGGATGAACTGATCCTCTTTCAAATCTAAAGAAAGTCAAACACTTCTGAAACGACCTGAAATCTGTCCAAGTCAGTGGAAGGACTTTCATTTCTTTGGACTTTCATCCAGATGTCCTGTCCAGTTTGAAAGAACTGTAAGCAAAGAACAAATAGAGCTATGGGACTGGCTGCACTGAAGTGCAAAAATGTGCTAAAATGGGGTGCTGAGGTACTTAAGGTACCTGCTTTTGCCTTTTCAGTAATTATAGTTGAGAAATGCAGTTGACAGGCACTTAAAAACACTAACCTTCAGAAGTGTCTTGTAAAATCTGTACCTGGATACACCTGGATTCAGATAATGGAAGCTCTGGGCCCCTGTCCCCAGTATTCGACACTGCTCCCTACAGACAAGTGCCATGAGTACTCAGTCCTTATCTCCAAAGCTTTTATTGATCTGGATCCGGTACAATGAGAAAACAGCTTAAACTCCTAAGACATTGGCAATGGACAAGAAAACCCAATGCACTTTTATGATAAATTTGGCCCTCACAAGAGGAAGACTGATTTGTCCAGAATCAAAATGGTTTGGGCTGAAAGGGACCTCAAAGATCATTCAGCTCCAATCCCCCTGGGACACTCCCCACTAGGCCGAGTTGCTCAGAGTCCCATCCAGCCTGGCCTTCAACACTTCCAGGTGTGAGACACCCACAGTTTCTCTGGGCAACCTGTTCCAGTGTCTCATGACCATCACAGCAAAGAACTTCCTCATAATATTAATGTGAATCTATACTCTTTTAGTTTGAACCCATTCCCTCTTGTCTTATTACTACATGCTCTTGTTAAAAATGTCCCTCTTCCTCTTTCTTGCAGGCTCCTTTCAGGCACTGTAAGGCTGCAGTTAGATCACCCTAAGAAGGAATCAAGCGCTGGAACAGTTTGCTCAGGGAAGTGGTGGATGCCTCAACCCAGGAAACATTCAAGGTCAAGTGGAATGGGACTCAGAGCAAATTGATGTTGTTGAAGATATCCTGCTCCTGCGGGGAGCTGGACTGCATGACCTTTAAAGGGCCCTTTCAACCCAAAGTATTCTATGATTCTATTCTATGATGTAATTTTTAATCTTTGGAGTTACTTTATGAGAACATTCTAGAGTTTAATTAAAAGAGGGCACTTTTAAACTTCGTTCTACATAATTTATTCACATGAGTTCTGTGACTCAGTGATAGCACATTAACAGCTCTGTTATTTTATATAATTGCTGTACATAGGTAATCAGAATGCATTATGTTGCAGAGATAATTATGGCAGTGTTTTCTGTTGTGTGATGCTGGGAGCCTCAGCAGTGTGCTTTTGTAACGGGCTGTATTTCATATGGATGGGGAGGAAATTGTCAAGAATTTCCCAAGGCTCTGTAGTTTTCAACAAATATATTACCCCAGCAAAGAGATTAATGACAGACCTTTCTTTTCTAGTGGCCAAGTCATGTTACTAAAATTTATTGTGTTAGGAAAATGTATCTCTATTTTGTGGGTTTAAGCAATACTGCAAAGATATTTTGTAGCCCCTGTGTCATTAATGGGCAATTCACACAGAAGTCCCTTTATCAATGTATATACACATGTACTGTTGTCATGTAGGAGTAAAGGGCGAATTTTAATTTATGGATTTTATCCTCAGTAACACGGATTTTCATGTTCACATACTTGCATGTATGTAGATGGTTTGGGTTTTTTTCCCTTCCTAGAGATAAAATTTTATAACAAATAATTACTTGCCCAAGAATGGATAGACTTCTACTAGCTTCAGTTTTTCCTTCATTTGAAAAGTTCAGGTGGCAAAATCTACCAGAAATGTTGCATTACATGGTGACATCATGCTAATGGTACCACATCACCCCAATTTATACACTGTTTCTTCACTCTCGTGTTTCGCTGTGCCAACTTGTTTCTGTAAGGCAGTGACTGTTTTCACTGATAAGCAATTAACAGGAAATTAAACCAGGCATGTGAATTTGACACCAGATAGCAACAGCCAGCAACTAACAGATGAATTTCACCCCTAGTCTGTTTTGAACTATTCCATTGTTTTAAAGTTATGTCAAATATTTACGGGAAAATGCCAATGAGGAAGATCTCGCAGGTCTTGTATTCTATCCTCTTACCAGTTAAAGCTGGTTTTAATGCATCCAGTACTTAAATGTATCCAAGTTTATTATTTTCCTGACATCCAAGTATTAATATGCATACATTAAATACTTTCAGTTTAGCAGGCAATGACTTAGAATCTTTTAAATGGGTAAGTAATACAGTGCACAGTGCTTAAAACACATAATGATATTTAATGCATTTTTTCTACCACTTTTCTGATTATCTGTTTCCATTTATGGTGAGTAGGATCTCCTTAGAATTACAGTATCTTTGGGGATTAATCAGGTTTGCCTGTTGTAAGGTTTATAGAGCTGAAAAATCCAGATCCCCAGGCAGCAGTTTACAAAGTATGTAGGCATCTCATATATGCCTGAGTTTTAGGCACTACCATTGCAAAACATGACTGCACTCCTATTTTAAGATGAAAAATTAAAAGATCCAGTAGATTGCAGCTGGGTCAGGCTAGTACAGGGTGTGACAACTGCAGTGGGAATTCCTCATGTTTTAGGTACAATTTTTTTACCTTCTGTACACCTATGAACTTTGTAACCTGTGACTATAACTTTCAGAATTTGATCACTTTTCACTGTAGATGTGGCACAGTGGAGTCCCCAGAACAACCACTGACGTCAAAACTGATTACAACCTATTTTAATACCTCCCATGGAGATTCTAACCTCCTAAAGCTCCTGTCACATGCTGATTAGTCTTTGTTTTTCCAGTATGTGGCAGACAGTATAAGCAGTATGGTGGAGAATTGTTTACACTGTCCCTCCCAAGGCTTCAATTTATTTCTTTCTGCTGAAATTGGGTTCTCTGTGGTTTACCACTCTTATATTCATCTATTGTCACAGGTTAACAAATAGGTGTTGGCTCTAGTGAGCTTGGAAACATTAGGGAAGGCAGTGTTGGCCTTTCTGTGTGCAGGAACAGGATAATACTTTTGTGTTAGTCACAATTCTGTTGTATGCCTTATTTTAGGTAGGGTTAAACCATCTTCCATGCTCCTTCTCATGGAGATGCCTGCATGGCCAGGCCTTCAGGCTCCAGCTGCTTTATTAAATAAGGTTCTCCTAGTTTGAAATAATGCTTACATGCTTCAAAACCAGTAAGTAGGAGTATATACTATCTTTTAACATCTGGGTTGATTTTTTCCTCTTTGTACCCCTTTTATAATCTGTTACAAACTAACTGTATGTATTCAGGGTTCTGAATGCAATGTCATATTAAGACAATTTAACGCACTATAAAAGCATGATAATTTGGGGGTTTTCTTCTAAAATTATTTGTAAAAGTATTGCTCATGAAATAAAGATTTCCAACAGTGACAGGTAACATTTTTTCTTTTGTCATGCTCAGAATGCAACACTTGTGTCTGTCATGTGGATTGTAACAGAGGAAAACTGTACATGGATATGGATCTCTTGAAAAATGAGCCATTGTTCTTGTTTAAGGCTAAAGCTAGCCATGAGTATTTATAAATTATAGGGTTTATTTTAAAGATCAGTTAAATTTGACATGCAATTGAAATAAAGAATCTTACCTAAATCTTTCAAATACTTCTTGTTTAGCAAAGCTCCACTTTCATATTATTAGTAAAGAGTAAGCCTTTTTGTAAAACACAGTATGTATCTATCATTTTTACACATGCAATTTTTTAATGTTAAATACTTTTTAAAAAATATTGGCCTATTTTGTGAGCAAGACCATGACCATTTTCAAATAATGGAAGGCTTTCAGCATTAGCTTTTTAGCCTTCATTGTGCTACAATTTTCATTGTAGCAAAAGCAAACTGCTATTTCTATTTATTTGTATTTACTCATCATCTCTAAAACAGGTATGACTGTTTTGAATAGAGACTTCAGTCCAGATTGGGTCACAGTTTAGTTCACATTATATGATCACAAAGATGAGTCCACAAAAATAGTAAAAAAATCCTCCTATTTTATGTATTAAATACTTTCAGTGTAAGTAAGTTGCTTTTTTTTTTTTTTTTAACAACCCAACACTAAACAAGCACTTTCTGCCGGTTTATCTATAAACTGTTGTACTCATAAAATATCCTAAATTTTCCATTAGCTTCCAGGTGCAGCATTATGGGCAGAAACCAACTCTAATAGTGTCTGCATTTTATTTAATTTATTTTCAAAGCTCTGGGAATCAAAAACTAACATTTATAACTTCAGAAGGAAATGGAAGGATAATAGCAATGATGAGGATAGATTTCTTACTGATTCAGTGACTGAAAATTCAAGAATGTTTCTCATGTTATATATTTTTGACCTTGAAAGTCATAACTTGAAATCACAACACTCATTCTGGTTCACCACACACACTTGATCTGTTGAAGCACCGCCTCATGAAATTCAGGTGTGATGAGTGCATAAAGACCATTCGCTATGGAATTAGGAAGACTACAGATCTTTTAAAGGAGAATAATTTATGGGTGACATAACTGGACTAGAACTGAAAGTCTTCTTACACCGTTACTGTTGTATCAAGACTAGAAAAATACTTTAAAAAGACTTGGTAGTAATAAAAAAGCCAGATATTAATTTGATGGGGTTTTGTTCCATGTCAACAAAAAGTTCTTTGGGAAAAAGAAGTAAGTCAGCAGTGTTTACTGAATGATTTCACCTTCCATCATGTCATATGCCATGGTGATCAATTGAGTGCCTTTTTATTTTAATTGTTTTTCATGTATTTCTTTCCTAAAAAAACACCATCAAATCAAATATGAGGTAGCTTTTATTAAGTGCTGACAGTATCCATTTTAATGTAAATTTGAAAATGGCCAGGGATGACTATGACATTGTTCCAGTGTTCTGATATCTGCTAGTTAGTGAAATATATAATGATTTAATATTACTAATTTGCATTGAAATCTTACCACGGTAAATAACATGAACTATTTTTTTTTATTTTATTTTAGCAGTATATTTCAGACTCAATTCCACTTGGCTTTTCAGACTTAATTACAACTGTTTGCTACAACACTTTTTGCATATTAAATACTGTAATTTTTCAACAGAATACATGATAATTGCTGTGTACCTTAACTTATTAAAAAAAAATTGATAAGCTGGGTTTTTTAAGTTAATTCTATTGGTTGTATATGTCTACTGCTTTTACACCTCTAGATCAATGATATACCTCTATGTTTTGAGAACTCACATATAAAGCTATTATTTAGCTATTTTTTAAGATGTATAAGTGACAATATACAAAATACCAATTGATTCTGTAGGTTAGAGTATTCTGACAATTATTTTTATACATATATACATTTTTAATACGAGAATACTACATTTAAACATGTTTTCAATGCTGAAACATACATATTTTATATAGAGATATTTCTGAAGAATAATTCACACTAGTGATTTTGTTTTCAGTTTTACCATCACAATCTTGACATTCATGGTGAAAGCCAGCTGGACCCTGGACTGCATCAAAAGCAGAGTGGCCAGAAGGTCAAGAGAGCTGATTATCCCCTTCACTCTGTTCCTGTGAGACCCTGCCTGGAGTACTGTGTCCAGCTCTGGGGCCTCCGATATAACAAGGACATGGACCTTTTGGAGTGAATCAAAGATGATCAAAGGACTGGAATACCTCTGCTGTGAAGACTGAGAGCACAGAGGCTGTTGAGAATGGAGAAAGGAATGATCTGAGAAGACCTTATTGCAGCCTTTAATGGGAGCTTTTAAGAAAGGTGGGTACAAAGATTTCAGTTGGTCTTGTAGCAATAGAAAAAGGAATAATGGTTTTAAAATAAAAGAGGGTAGATTCAGACTGGATAAAAGGAAAAAAAAAAATGATAAGGGTGCTGAAACACTGGTACAAGTTGTCCAGAGAGGTGGCAACTGCTCCATTCCCTGGAAACATTCAAGATCAGGTTGGCTGGAATCTAAGAAAACTGATATAGTTGAAGATGTCCCTGCTCACTGCAGGACAGCTGGACTAGATGTCCATTAAAAGTCCCTTCCAATTCAAACCATTCTGTGAATTCCTCTATGTGATGAGGTCTTCAATTTCTGCAGAACTGAGGCTAGACTATTAAAAGGAACTTGAGGGAATTAGTCACAAGTATAATAACTGAATTATTATAACAAATCCTTGCATACTTAATGCTAAGAAGTCATCATGGTAGTGCACAACATGGCTATTCCTATCTTCACAGCAACTTCAGGGGCACAACTCAATTTTCATTTACAGATCTGAGCAATAACTGCATTACTTTAGGTTTATTAACACATTAGGGCAACAGCACTGAGGGGCCACAACATGAGCTAGAAAAGAATCATCAGCATGAAATTTTGTCAAAGGATTGCAATAATGGGATTTCTTTAATAGAGGAAGCAAGACAGCATAATGTATAAGGCTTATACACCTAAATCTATCAGACTTCTCTGTTGGGGAAGAAAAACAATTATTAACAGAAGGATACCTGAAGGGATTGTCCAGCAAGGCCTGGGCAGCAGATACTGAAAGGGTTTCCTCCCTTTGATAAGACAGGAGCCTGCCAGGAGAGGATGCCTTGAAGACCAGGACTGTGTTTAGCTATCTATGTATATTAGCCCTGTCTTCCCTTGCAAGATATGGAAGGATTTTACGAGATGTTGCAAGACATGCAGTAACCCTTTGTTCCCCCTAGGTGGTCCTGGCATGGAGAAATGCTTACTGTATGATGAAATATCATGACTAGATTTCCTAAGCCCTAGTTAACATAACTCGTCCCCCTCATTAACATGTCCTACCTCCTCATTAACATACCCCATTCCTCATTTCTATATATTGTAACGCGAGTGATCAGTAAATGTCTCAGTTTCTACCCCCAAACTGGGAACGTTTAGATTATTGACTGACCAACACTTCTCCAGCTTCATTGAAGAGCACTGCAGATGCATTTGGGAGGGCAAACTCTAACCATTCCTTCCTTTTGACTTTCCAGTGCAATGACATGTGTGATTTATGGCCTGTTTAAAGTGATGGGGGGAAAATATTTGGTCCTCTGGATAACCTGCTGGCACCATGCAGGTGCCCTCCTGCCATCAGTGTCCTCCTGTTCTCCATCCCATTTCCCAGAGGCAGAGTGGGAGTTCTATGTCATACTCCCCTAGCCCTGTAGACTTAGAAATGCTGTCCCTCTTAGAGGGGAGGTGTTACACAAGAGTTCATAGAGTATTGTGAAGCTTTTTGAGAAACTTTTGAGGACAATCCAGCTGCTGTAATGTGTGGGATGCTCTGGACCTGGATATAGAGCATATCCATAAAGCACAGTTAATATTAGAGTAGGCAGAGTATAAGAGCTATTCAGGTGGAAAAACTATGACACAGAGATACTGTGGAGGGGTCAGGTTTGCTCTCTAGACAACAATAGCATCGCTTACCACATGCAGAACTCTATCCTTCCATGTAGCTTGGAGTCTGGCATAATTCGGGGTATGGAGGTATTACGGCCAATACAAAAACTAAATGGCAATATAAGAGAATAAAATGCCAACTAGAATTTGAAAATGCACAGATTAATAGCAAAACAATTGGTGATTGCTCAAATGATTAGTAAATTGATTAGCTTAACTAGGCTATTAATCTAGTAAATGTGAAGCTTTTCAAGGTTATTCAGGGACGCCTGCTCTCATCTCTCTCTTTTCCTGCAAATGTGACATGATTATACTCTCTGGATGAACAGTTACTGGCTTACTCATCTCTGTCTCTTGAAGACTACTTGGTTCACTCCTCTAGTAAACTCAAACCAGTAAGCACAGATCCTCATAAAATCTAAGCAGAGAGTGACAAAAAGACCTCAGCAACACTGTATAAAAATGAACTAGCTCAAAAATTCCTTCCATGAAAGCTAAAGATGTAACCAAAAAGTTTGAGTATCTAAAGTTATCCAAGGGTAAACCCTTCCTTTAAGCTTGATTCAGACTGTTGTGTTTGGGTTCTCTTTAGATCTGTGTGAAATTATGTACCTATGAGCCACAATGTCTTGGCAGTAGAATGAAATTAGGTGCCCATCTGCCTTAGCTTGGGCTCTTATTTCTTGTTAATAAAACTCTTCTCAGCAGAGAGCTGATAAACAATTTTCTGACAGATGCACACAATCTTTTGAGCTCTGCTGATCACCTTCAAATTCTTCCCAAACCAAACCAATGGTAAATGAATTTGTAAGTGCATGGACAGACATTTAAGAGAAAAAAAAAAAGTGTTACACTTGAAGTGCACTGATTATCAATGATCAATCTTGGAATAAAAAAAGGTTTCCTGAGATTATAGTGGTCATTACAACACCTTCACCCAATGTCATGAGCACAATGGACACACTGGGCATGAGAAGTGAGAGGCAAAGAGTGCAAATGAGAAGAGAAAAAGCCTCTTCCCATCACATCATGATGCTATATTGGAATCTGAAACTATGAAAAAGGCCATGCTTATTGGCACCTTCCAAAATGCTTTTCCACTTCGTCAGAAGCTCAGGTCTGTCCAAGCTGCTGTATCACACTCCTTCACAGAGAAATAGATCTTAGAGAATGTATGCAGCTCCCACAGGCAGCAACCTGCCCTGGGGTCTTGAAATCCTCTGTCTCCACCATGGCAGAAAACTGCTAAGAAATTCTGCCTTTAAAACAGGCAACAACACATACACTGAGTCCTATTTTTAAAATCATCCCAGTTAAAGGCCTAAAATAGATACTTGATGATGATTATTTTAAAACTCAACAAAACAAATCAAGCACATCATAAATTGCAGACATTAAAGTACTCAAATTACAGTAGAAGGTATCTACACTCCACTCTGTTAAGAAGGCAAGATGCATAGTCTACGCAGTGAATAAAATATTCTAAACCATTTCATTCATGAAGGATACAAGATTGCCACAGGGCAAAAGTTTGAGATATCTAAGTAAATAAAACATTTTAAGTTTTATTTCTTTATAAAGCCCAAGTCAGGGAAGACCATATTTTAAAATACAAAAATAGACAAGCAGTAATCTGTTTCTTATATGAGGCAAATCAGCTACAATGGAAATTTGATGAGAACATAAAGTCAAAACATTGTGGTTTAACCCCAGCCAGCAACAAAGCCCCAGACAACTGCTCACTCACCTCCACTCTACCCCACCCCAGTGGAATAGGTGAGAAGAATGGAAAGAGTAAAAGTGAAAAAATTCATCTGTTGAGATAGACAGCTAACACAGGACAGAAAAGGAAGAAAAAATAATAATTACAATGATAATAATAGAATTTGAATACACAAAACAAGTGATGCACAAAACTGTTGCTCACTATTCAGCAACCGATGCCCAGCCAGTTCCCAAACACCAGTCCCCCAGCCAGCTTGCCCCCCCAGTTATTATAATAAGCATGTCATTACATGTTATGAAATATCCCTTTGGCCAGCTGGGGCAACTGTTCTGGCTGTGCCCCCTCCCAACTCCTTGTGCCTCCTCAGCCTTCTCGCTGGCAGAGCATGAGAAGTTAAAAAGCCCTTGACCTAGTATAAACACTACTTAGCAGCAACTAATAGCATCAGTGTGTTATCAACATTATTCTCATTCTAAATTCAAAACACAGCACTGTTGTCAGCTACCAGGAAGAAAATAAGCTCTATTCCAGCTGAAAACAGGAAATGTTTATACAATAGGAATTCTAAAAGCTAGAATGCAAAACATAAAATTTGTTTCTAATGACTCTTTACTTGCAGATCTATAAAGCTCACTGAAAAGCCTGAAAGGTTATGTCATAGTAGATTAAATTTTAAATCAAGTGCATACACTGCCACTGAAAAACTAATGCATAAAACATAATGAGAATAAGTATCGCTGAGACCGAACTCTAAACTGCATTCTGATGTCTGGGTTCATAGACTCAGCCCAATTTAAAAACCCAAAAAACAAATGACTGGAAGTTCAAAGTAGCTACTACATCCAAATATTGCCCCCAAATTGTTACAACAGATGATTACATCTGTGGTTTTCTGGGTTCTCTTATTGCTTATGTCTAGGTTTGGATATTTATTTGAACTTTAAAGCTGAATGTAGTTTCATAGCATAGTAAAAGATTCACTTGTAGCATTGTAAGCAATTTAATCCCTACAAAGAAAAGTTTAGGCTACCAAGTTGCTAGTGTAAGGATAATTTTATTTTAATGGGGAAAATCCACAGTAACTTACATAATACTCATATACTACTCAAGTACAGTCAGGATTTCACTATTTAACAGGGTTTTTGCACTCTTCATTTTGGGAGGGTATCTTACCACTACACAAATGGAAATTGTATATCTCTTATCTTTTCTTCAATTATAGCAACAAGCTAAGAAAAAAAAAAAATGCAAAATTATTCAAAATTGGAGGATAATGAAAATCTGTTTTCAATGTGTTTACAGTGAAATGCATTTAAGTTTTGCTTTTAGGAACAGGTACCACCTCCCAGAAGCATGCTTAGATTAATCTTAGATGGAACATATACACAGAAAGCATTAAGGGCAAAAGCAAAACTTTCAGATCCCAGAGAAGAGTACAGAATATGATATGTTAGCATCAGATTACGTCTGAAATGATAACAAAGTGGGGGAAGAAAAATCTCAGGTAAATGGCTTTATATCAGCCAAGTAAAACCGGGCATCCCCTGGTAAAAACGTTTCTATTTTACCTCCCAAAGTATATCAGGAAACAAATTAAGACAAAGCTTTGCAAGATAATAAATGTACTAAAAAAATGCAGTTATTGAACAGATAAAATGAGTTGAAGCTTTTATCATTGTTAATGGAATATATACATATTTAGGACAAAAATATGGAACTTTGTTGACTCAGATATATTTAAATCAAGTGCACCAGATTTCCCTTTATCTGTGCTCTCTGAGGTATGCAATATATAATCTTTATATGAATGGATCTTCAAAAATCCTTTGCAGCAAGTTACTCTTTAAAATTAAGGATATTCTGTGGTGCTCTATTTGTACCAGTTATGAATTTTATAAGAGCATGGTAGTGGCATAACAGTGCAAAACTGTTAACAGAGTGGTGACAGGCTGTCAGCTCCAAATGGTACTGGCACAATGGGATTCCTGGAGTCTCTGAATCAAACTCTGATTTCAGTTGTACTGACTTTATTCTGTATGAGTCAGTTTTGTTGAGAGTAGTTAGTCTTAAGAGTCATGAGTATTAATTTATCGAGGGCGAGCACTGTTATTGATCTGCTATTGCAACATCTCAGCTTTCCAGTGACGGTAGTTAAGTACTGCAAAGGCTTTTTGCACTCTGTGCTCTGAACAAGAAGTGACAGGACCATTAGTTTGTTCAGTTCTTTCACTACTGTCAGTCTAAAAGAGTGAACAGACAGCTCTGATTGTCATGAACTGTATGATTCTGCCTCTATATCTTATCCACTGAATATTGAAAAATCATAAGCTAAAGTGCTTTTATGAAAGTTGAACATGAGTGGCATAATTTTAGATTTTAAAAAATGAAACTGTTGAGTGTTCAAAAGATGAAAGAGACTGGAGGGAAAAGAAAAATACAGTCAGAAGCACTTATCCGAAGCCATGAGGCACAGGCCATTATTTACTTGGTCTTGAAAAAAGGAATTTTTATAGAACATAATGATTTAACTATAAAAAGAACTCTGGTGTAAACATTCTGCCATAAGAAAGAATAACTGCACCTTCCATCACATTGACGATCAATCTATAGAGACATATGTGGTATTTTATTGAAACTATTGTGCAGCATATGGCAAGGAGTTGTTGCAATTTTTCTTTGAATTGTCACACAGATTTTACAGTTTTTCTTTTTGAACAGGGAAAATTATGGTACACTATTTAGACTTTATTGAACAGAACAAAAACTACTATTTATTTGCACAGTTGTAAGGAACTAAGCAAAAAGGTCACAGAGGGAAAGAGGAAGTAACAGTAAATCAAGAAGAAAAGTAAGAAAATTTCAGGGATGAGATGAACTGTTTATCCTAAGCCATACATAAAAAAGTCAATTATTTTCCTGTCTAAAACATGCTTTAAGATACTATTAGACTGCTAAGTAATATGATTGCTAACACTGGGATTAATTATGTCCTGATCAGACTTCCTAGAAAGAATGGACTGCCATGAATTGTTTTAATAAGTATATAGGAAGCTTGAAAAGATAAAGATGGTTTGTCTAGAATTCTTTTTTATCTGTCTAGTCATCACAGCATCTTATGAAAATAGCATTACGTGGGATGAAGAAAGGCTTGAAGAAGCTGTAGCATTACTAGAAGTTGTAGGCAAGAAAAACTGGAGGAGATTATTAATTTTCTGAGGAATGTGAAAAATCTGTCATACATATGTGTGTATGTCTACTTAGACACAAGCACAGAGATGCATATTGCAAGACCAGTGTTCCAGGCCCAGCTCCTGGTCAACACAGGCTTGAAAAGAAATTTTTTGTGAAATTGAATTGTTATGGGCATGAGAGTATGGACATTAGGACTCCTCAAATTTATCCCTCTGGGCTGCTGTGGGCACAGTTTAAGCCTGAGGACAGGCTGTTGATTAAGGTACAAAGTTTTTTGGGTTACCTGCTTTACAAATGTGGTCAGCCAAGAAACTATGATGATACAGGACCGATTGTTAACCTTAACAATTAACCTTTTTCAGTAGAGGGTGACACCAGGTTGTTTTCATGGCATCCTCCATCCACCCAAACCCGACTTGCCCTACAGTTGCCACATTTTGAGTTGTAACCTCTCCCAGAGCTGTTGTGCCTATCGGCTGCCCACGGACATTGGCAATGACCTAAGGCTACGTCCCCACATAAGCACAGAATTAGCCAGAAGTACTCACTTATGCATGTTAATTTTTGTTAATGCTAACCAATACTGTGCCATGATAGCTCCATTGCAATTATCTCCATTTCTCTCCCCTCTTCACAGGCTGAAAGTCACTTCCCCATCTGCCTCCCACTGCTCACTTTCACTTTTTCTGGAGCCTCACTATGCAGTTGTTTCTTTTGTCTTGTGTTATCTTTTTGTCTGAGAAATATCACATTCCTGGAAAATTACTTGACATCATAGCTGAGTGCCCAAGAAGGTGCTGGTTCTTTTGGAGAGGAAATACCACAGCTTGAACAAAAACTCTGCAATGTGCTTGTCCTTGCTAAAATACTAGGAAATGTCTCTCTACATCTGACCTACTGTACCTAAGCATCTGTAATTTGATTAAGTTTTCTTTCCTCATACGAAAACACTGTGTGTAACTGCTTGGAGCTGTTAACTTTACACCAAGGGCTTTTTCCTCCTTCTAGTCTTTAAGGCTTTGGACCTTTAGTAATTTTAAAATCCAAATGTACAACGAAGAGCAAATGAATGGAGTTTATTACCACTTTTGATCACAATCTCAGAAAAGAAAAAAATCCAGAATTATAAAATTGAGGATTTTGATTAGAAGCCATTTCTAATTAAATTTCACCATACAAACATATAGAAAAGAAAATCTTAAAAATCTCATCTGAAAGTCTTTTTTTGAAGAGCACTGAAAGCTCTTAGACCTTTACTTCTTCAAATAATAGAATAGAAATAAACCCAAACTTACCAACAATTTTCATTGTCTTAATAAGAAAAACAGGAAGAGGAAAAAAGTAAAATATTTTGTTTTCATTATGTACTCTTACTGAGTTTCAATGTAATATGTACTATAAAATCAGAAGCTCAAATCATATTGTCAGCCTATATACAAAAGACCATGGCCATGGTCATTGGTCACTTTGCTAATTACATTTACACCATCTTAAGAAAACAGATAAAATCATTTTTATTATTCATTGTAATAGTGATTAATGGTGCATGCTTGCATGTTATGATCAGTTAAGGTTTTTTTGTGTTTTGTTGTTGTTGGTTTTTTTGGGTTTTTTTATTTAGTAAGATGGCTACTCTTTGCTGGTGACTAGAATAGCAGCAGAATGAGATTCAAATTAAGAAGTAGTTCAACTCCACCTTCTAGAAGGGTCTGGAGGGGAAGTTGTAGGAGGAGAAGCAGAGGGCACTTAATCTCTTCAGTCTGCAGAAGAGGAGACTGAGGGGAGATCTCACTACAGTTACAACTTCCTTGTGAGGGGAAGAAGAGGGGCAGGCACTGATCTCGTGTGTGGTGACCAGTGACAGGACCCAAGGGAAAGGCAGAAAGTTGTGTCAGCAGAGGTTTAGGTTGGATATTAGAAAAAGGTCCTTCCCCCAGAGGGTGCTTGGGCACTGGAACAGGCTCCCCGTGGAAGTGATCGCAGCACCAAGCCTGAGAGCTCAAGAAGCCTTTGGACAACTCTCTCAGGCACATGGTGTCACTCTTGAGGCTGTTCTGTTCAGGGACAGGATTTCAACTTGATGATCTTTGTGAGTCACTTTCAACTCAAGATATTCTATGATTCTACAATTCTCTACATGCATGCGTATCAGCAAGTTGGAGTCCCATCAGATGTTTTTCCCCTGCTTTGATTCCGTAGCGTGGGAAAGTTGATACTTTGGTTTTTAAAATATTGAACCTTATAATCAAGATACAATAAAGAAAAATAGAGGGCTTCTAACAAGAAAATATTGATAAATTCAAGCATTCTTGTATTACAGAAGGATGGCCAGAGATACGTAACTGAGAAAGTTAATGTAGCTGGGCCACCTGAAATTTTTACTTCTGAGTTTATCTCATTTTTAATGGATAATGTGATACTTACATTTAACTTAATGCAAGTTTTCTCAAGTGCTTTCCAACAGACACTATCATTCCTGGAAATTACAGTCAAGAAAATTGCTGCTTCAGCAAATTAGCCAATTTATGAAGTCTTCTAGTGATTGAGTTACTTGCAGACTGACTGATTGCTCCAACTCATAGTTTAATGGGTCTGTGACCATAACAACCTTACAGATATATTACTCCAGGTCCTCTTGCAGTCTCAGTATCAGCATTGAGGAAGATGACTCAGCAGCCAAGTCAAAAGACAAACCACAGGTTCCTGATAGATGCTTTGCCTTTCATAGTACCTAGTCCTATGCTTGAGGTAAATCTGTGTTCCTGGGATATTTAAGGGAAAGTCAGCTACACTTTATTTATCAGACAATTCACCCAAAGGCTTAAAAAAAAATATTTTTTATATAGAGGCTTAGTGGAGTAGTGGAGACTGCATGGAAATATATATGGTATTCATATACTTGTTAATGAGGCAAAGCCATCTGCATAGGCCAGCTTAAGATGTACCCAGGAAGAGCATGGTAGCCTTCAGCAGCAAGAAAACATGCTGAAAAACATCCTTGAAGGCTCCAGGACATGACTCTTTATTTAAAGAGATGACAGCTAGGTAGCAAATTGGGCTGCAGTTTTCTTGGCCCCTCTTCACCTTATCAAAAAAATCCCCCTCCTACTGTCTTACAGAAAGTTCTGATAATAATGCAGATAAAAGCAAAATGCCCAGTCCTTTGGTCTTTCACCTACAGTTTGTAGAAGTGGTGAAGAAATAAAGGCATTAGTTTTTACTTATATTTAGCAACTTTTAACAGAGGTACAGTGAATCAACAGCTTCATTTCAGGAGTGTGTGTCTGAAGTGCAAATACCAGGGTGCAACTTCTGACACTTCAATTTTTATTCAGTGCAGGAGGTGTTATTTTTTCTTTTTTTTTTTTTTTTTTTTTAAATTATTTTAAGCTGTGTTGAGATTAGAGGAATGCTTCATGCTATGATTATTTCTGAGCTTTGCCCAAAAGTCTCACTTCTCAGGTTGAAGTTTTTCAAGTGTCCTTTGCCATTAACAGGAACCCTATGTCCAGTGTTAACAGGATGACAAATTCCCCAAAATGTTTCTAGAGGAAAATAATGTTTAACTAGGAAGGTATGAACATATTTTTGTCTGAGACAGTCTTTTGCAAAATGTGAAAGAGTGAAAACTCTCATTATAATGATCATTTGCCCAAAGCCAGCCTGATTAACTCAGTAGTTAGAAGCAAGCCTTATTGCTTTTATATAGAGCTGACATCAACACAGTGTAATTTCAGACTAATGTAGAAAGTGCAGTAAAGATCCTCCTTTTCTAAAAGTGCTTGTTTGTTACAATGCTGATTCAGCTGCTCTAATTCTATAGGCTGAGTACATGCAGTCCAAGCTTGTTTGGGATAACTTACATTAAAACAGTTACAAGGGGTAGAAAATAAAAATGGTAAGATTCCTACTAGGACTAATCTAGGGCTTTTTTCTGCAGACCTCTTAGGGTATACATTAATACTGAGCTCCAGCATCCGTAAAATAGCACTCAACAGTCAATACAATAGAAACACATAAATATTTTATCACTTCCTCATATCTGTATTTGATATGATGTCTTAAGGTAAATTCAGACTAGAATTTGTAGGTGTTTTCAGTTAATTGCATTAATTAACTGCTGATAATATGGTATTAAATAGCAGTAGGAATGTTACATAAGTAGTTGTTCAAGGACATTTATGATCTTTTCCTAGGACTTCACAAGACAAACTAGACTAAACACCACACTAGAACAACGTTGATTTCTTATTTTGAAACTTCTTTTTTAGAAAAAAAAACAAAACTATAAAATGATTTCATAGAATTGTATAATATCCTGAGTTGGAAGTGACACACACGGATCACTGCAGTCCAACCCCTGGTCCTGCGCAGAACAGCCCCAGGAATCACACCATGTGACTGAGAGTATCGTCCAAAGGCTTCTTGTACTCTGTCAGCCTTGGTGCTGTGACCACTTCCCTGGGGAGCCTGTTTCAGTGCCCAGTCACCCTTTGGGAGAAGAACCTTTTCATAATATCCAACCTAAATCTCCCAACACAGATCCAGGCCATTCTCTTAGTCCTTAGTCCTTATTGCGAGTGACCAGAGAGAAGAGATCAGTGTCTGCCCCTCCTCTTCCCCTTTTGAGAAAATTGTAGAACTCAGTCTCCTCTTCTCCAGACTGAACAAACCAAGTGACCTCAACTGTTCCTTGTACAGTGCATTCTTTGCAAACATTTTGAGATACAGAAATCCTCTATGAGAAATCTTTTTTTTTTTTTTTTTTTTTTTTTGTACGTGTGTATGTGTGTGTGTAAACAGAGAAGTAGCTATATAGTCCTCTATGATAATTAAAGAGAAGCAACTTTTCATTCAGGTATAACAACTGACATTTTCTATTATCATCAGATAAATGACCAAAAGTTTTTCACAGATGTAGAATTTCCTATACCTGTTTAACTAATGGAGGATTACAATATACAAAGGTCATTGTGTTTTTAATAGTAATAATGTATTAATTAAGCATCTCTCAGCTGAAGCAGTACCCAGAGGTATTCTCGTTCATCTCTTAAGATTTTTTAGCAATTTTTGGACCACTTCCATCACCTGGAAACTATGAGAGTCATCTGCCTACTGTGTTTCAGTATTGTGTGTTCCACAAGAAATATATTGGAAGAAGTTTAGTGGAGGTCCAAAAAGATGATTAGGGGTTCAGAGGACATGATATAGGGAAGTTGAGAGAGAAGTTTGTGCAGCCTTTAGAAAAAAAAGATAAAGAAGAAAACAGCCTTCAGCTGCCTGATGGGAGGTGATAGAGAAGAAAGAGGAAGATCCATTTCCTAAATGCAGAGTAAAAATACGTATTTCATCACACAAAAAGTACAAGAGGGGTGGTCAAGGACTGGAACAGGCCACCTGGAGAGATTGTGAAGTCCCCATCCTTAGAGATATTCAACAGTTGACTCGACAAGGCTTTAGACAATCTGATATAAGTTTGAAGTTTGATGTAACTTCAGAACACAAAGTTGTTTCTACTTTGACTGGGCGTTGCACCAGACAACCTCCAGAGATCCCTTTAAACCTAAATTATTATACAATACTAGGATTTTTCTGGAAAAAAAAGAACTTTAATTTGTCTTTTTAGCCTGAAGGTTTAGATTTTGTTGTTGTTGGTGGTTTTTTTTGTTTTTTGTTTGTTTGTTTGTGTTTGGTTTTTTTTTAATAGGGGAGTGTTATAAAATCAGACTAGAAAAAAAATCTTTATCAGTGGAATTTAAAACCTAAAAATATTTCCAACTTTCACTCATCACCCCTTTTTTCCTTTAAAGATAGATTTCTATAATAGTATCACTGGTGGTCATATTTTCATAGCACAGCAGAACACTCATAAAGAACAAAACATTTTGTGATAAAAAAATTACAAAGGAAAAAAAATAACATCTTGTTACTTTAGGCATTTTTCTGAGTCATGGAAATACTGGTATTCAAATTTTTCAACAGTCCAGCCAAAATCAGAAAACAGTGAAATATTATTTGCATAAATTATATCCTCCTAGGCTTAAGATAAAATGTAACCCCAAGAAACAGTTTTCTGCAGAGCTGCTTTTATGAACAAAGTTTTGCAGATTGTTTTAACAGTCAGTGAATTCCACTTCTGAACACAAGAACAAATTAATGAGCATGCAGGTTTTGCACCACTGCTTTTCAGGCAAGCCAAATTCTCCTCAGAGAAACAGTGGCAAGCCAGATATTTGTAAAGCAGATGCAGCACTTCCCTTAATTCCCAGATGTCTTGAATCCAGATTTCCATACATGAACTAGTGTAGAAGGAAGAGTGTTACCATGAGCTACAGAAGCTTATTTCATCTATTGGCCTCTGCACATTGGATGTTCCTTTCTTTGTTGAAGGTTGTTCAACAAAGGGTCTTTCCCATGCCGATGGGGGCTCATCCTGCATCAATTCTGATGGCCAGTACAGAGCCCAGTGTGACAGTCAGCAATCACTCACTTTTGAGAAAAACTAAATAGAAAATGCCAGCAGTGAAGGTAAAAGTATGGACAGGAACGAAGAAGGGAAGAGCCTTGGTGCATATCCACAGAGTTGCAACCTAGTGTAAGTGAGCCCTGTGTTCTCTTTTGCGCCGGAGCTAGAGAATCTTCCTGAGCTACCAAAATCCCATTAGTGACCAATGGTAAAAATAATCAATATTTGCTGCACTACAACCAGATCCTCTCTTTTCCAGATTATAAAGGCCGCCTTCTTGGTGCAGAAAACATTTAATTGCCAACCACTACCAGACCTACATAGGATACAGCCTCAGTTCTTGTGAAAGATGCTCTAATGAACTTATGATTTTAATTCTTCATTATACGAGTCCACCTGATGGTGGAAGAAAACCAAAAACCATCCAAACCCTTGGACACTGAGCTTGGCATGACATTAATGCTGGACAGTTTTATGGAGCACTTCCAGAAGAGCTGGACAGAGGAGTGCACTGTGTGGTGCAGGGAACGACCCCTGCGAAAGCTCAAGCTGCATGGGAAAGAAGAGGGACAAGGTACTTGTGGCATCTCAGGGCTCCATCCTTGATTTCCTGACACTGGGCAAATCTGTATGTGAGGTGGTGACATTTAGCTCCATCTGACACAAAACTCTTAGCTTGAGTTTCCATGCATTCAGCCTGCTATTCGTGCAATGCCTGGAGCTCTGCCAAGTGGGAAGGAGGAGCCCGTTACACTGGGAAAATCATTTTCATATTTCCATAAGCCAACATTTCCCATTATGCAGGGCAGAGCATTAGCCATATCTCTTCCATTCATTATTTTAAATAACATAGAAATGAAAGCAGCTAATTATTCAGAATCCCTTTTTTACAATTGCTGCCATTTAAATTGCCCAATATAAGCCATTTTCTCTAGGTTGTTGAAGGCAAAAATTTGAAAAGTAATGCATAACACAGATATTTTGATTTAATATATGTTAATATCAGAAAAAAAAACCACATCAGCATCTAAAAATAATGTAAAAAGTCAGAAATGTCATAAAATAGAGAGGAAAATAAAACAGCATTTCCTGATGTTTTGTTTCATGATTTGTTTTTTCTTCCAGTCATGATGAGTAGAAGTTCTCCTTTAAGTGGAAAAAAAATTCTTAAATCATCATATACATCCATTAGCTAAGGAAATCAGAAAAAAAAAATTAAATTGTCATTGCTATGGGATAAAAGCAGCAAGTAAAAAGGATCTCTTTGAGTTTTGTGTTTTAATATATTCATTGTAATTAAGGAAAAAAGAAGACTTGTATTTGGAATGTTGTAACTCAAATGGGCCCAAGTCAAACAGCTGCTTTATTAGCTCAAAACACACTGAAGAGACAGAGGTGTACAGTTGGTGTCAAATGCTGCTGGCATTCTGTCACATTTAGAAGTCTTAATTTACATATATGCACTTACTTGCACTTTATAGGTGCGGAGGTCAATTATTGCAAGCATAATTAACATCTTACTGCCAAAATTTGTTAAGCTATTAAGGCAAAATGAAGATTTGAATAATAGAACATGATAACTAGATGCTCTATTAAAAGATGAGTAATAAAATTTAGGATCTGAAAATCTTGGCTCATTTAGAATACTGTTGGTTCCAAGAAAAAAATATTCTACTTAATTAAATCAAAAGTAATAGAAATTAGGGAATTCTGTAGCATAACTGGGGGGGGGAGGAGGAGGGAAGGGCATGAAACTCAGGAAAATGAGAATGAAATAAGCTTAAAGAAAATATTTTGCCAAGTAGACAAACTGGTACACATCTCTAAAAATCTAGAGGAGTGAGGGGACTTTTAGGGGCCACATTTCAATACCCGCAAGGAGATAACCAAGAAGACAAAGCCAAGCTCTTTACCCAGATGCTTCACGGGAGAATGGACAACAGTCATCAACTGAATTGGGGGAGGTTCCATTTGGACATAAGTGGAAAAGAAGTCGCTATGAAGTTTATTAAGAACTGAAACAGGGTCCAGTGAGGTTGTGGGACCTCAGTGCTTGGAGGTTTTTAGGATGTAATGGGATAAACCTGCTCTGATTTCACTGTTGACCCTACTTTGAAGAATAGGTTGGTACAGAGACCTCATAAGGCTCCTTCCACTTTAGCAGTTCTGTGACACATACGATCGTGGTGAAAAATGAAAACCATGCTGAAATTTCTGTATTTAAAGAAAGTAGATGTAAACTCTGTGTCTGCCTTGACAACGGAAGCACTAGCAGTATTTATAGACACAACTTCTAAAGCACTTCTCAGAAATGGTAAATAAGCTCCGTGCCTGAAAGAAGGAATAAAAATCAAAGATCTGCATCTGAGATGCTGAATAAGGAGTGGGCGTTTAGACAAATTAATTCACATATACTCATAATATGACTGTATCATGTTTACTGACTTTAAAAAAAATCTTTAATAGTCACTAAAATCTTAGAGTGAGAGAAAACTTGAATAGTAAGCAATTAAAAAGGCATTTTATTTTTTAAAGAAAACAAGTACAGCTGAATTTAGATCTGAATAGCTTTTCAATTTGAAGCCCATTCATGAATTCAAAATAAAATTATCTGTAAAATCTTGTTTTTGCTACTTTGGAAGAATATTTAAACATCTTTCACTGATTAAGTATTTTCTCCCTGGCACACGGCTCAGCTATTTGGGCAACAGAACCTACCTGTGCTGGCAAGTAAAGAATAACAGTTTTGTCATAAGCGTGAAATTATATGAGGATGTCAGAAGTATAAAAACTGATGCCACGAAAAATTACGGGTATTGCTCACAAGTCATAGAAATCAATGAATCACTACAGTTTAGTGTTTTCAGAACACAAACCATAATGGAGTAAGTAAGGAGGTCTGGATGAATCAAGTGGAGACATGTCTGTTCCATATGGCTTCATTCAGTTATTACCAGTTGCTGCTTTGACTCCAACGTCACTTGGACTAATAGAACAGGAAAAGTGAAGGTGCCCCATTGCCCCTGCCAGTTTTGAGGAAAAGGGCAAAGCATATTTTTATATACTAGGCATTCAAAACCTTTTACAGAGAACTCTGAGAGTGAGAACACTAGTCACAACAGCAGCTGCACATCTTAATGTAGTTCACACACAATGTTTTGAGCACTGTAATCCATTCTACTGCAAGTCACGACTCAGATAAGTATTTTCTGTCCAAATATCATGTTTTCAAGTAAAGAAATGAAATTTTGTATACCTTCTTGACAAAAAGGTGATCTGAAGAGTAGAACTGGTTTGTGATTTTAAGAGAGAAGTAGAATTGATAATTAACATGTTTTAGCTTTTCAAATGAAAAAAAAAAAAAAAAAGGAAGCACGTTGACCTCTAAAGTTATATTAATAATGTTACACTTATATGGAAAGTTATAACTCTTAAAAAGGCCATGTATAGATACACTTCCCAGCTAAACTGCGTTTTTATCTAGTCTTATATTAAGCAACCCATAAAATATTTTCATACTAAGTTAAAATTCTATCATATAATGGCTGCAGCTGATGTTCAGATTAGGAATTATTAGGAACCTTTAGGAATTTCATAGTGGAAATATAAAAACTGCAGAGTACTATGTGGAGGATCCTAAGAAGTATGTAGCTATATCTGGTCCTTCTTCAGAAATTTAGGAAAAGCCCATTGATAGAAACTAGAGATTTTCAGCTGAACAGAAATTAAAGAAAAATGTTGCTAACTGCTTGCTCTAGATTTTATGGAAAAAACAGGTCTTAGTAAACCTGTTTGCACCCTCTATTGAGCATATGACTTTGGCTGACAAAGATAGCTGTCAAATGTAAAATATTCAGGCTCTGAAAGGCTATTACATATGAGCCAGTTAGAAAATTAGTACTATTAAATAGCATTAAAGTATAGATGTAACAGACAAAGAACTGTCTAGACAATAAATATAAAAAGTAGTCAACAGTGGAGCAACATGATTGGAATGAAAATGTCTAATGCAGATTTGTAGTGATAGCAGCACATCCTGCACTACTGAACCATTTAATGAAATCATTTGAGATACATAAAGGTGCTGCTGATGAAAATTTTGGAAGACATAAGGATTGATGTGGTTAGGAGTACCAAAGGCTGAGTTGTAGATGTCCCTTCCCCCCAAAAGGGAGAGGATTCCTTGACCAAATAAAAGTGCATGCTTTTGGATATTTTTTGGTATCTGGCTCACTGTAAGAACCATTTTTTAGTCAAAGGAGAGAAATAGGCACTTTTAGATGCCTATGCTAGTTCAGATTAGTAACACCCTAAATGTGCCTGTTTCTCACCTCTGATCCTAAAGAAAACACAGGCTTACTCATGAAATTAGTTGAAAGTACTCCTATTCAATATTCTTTTTAGTACGAAGAAGTTGTATATTTAGAACTAAAGAAAGCAGGCAAAGTCTACAGAAAGGGGGTTTGAATACTGGAAAACAGGGACTCTGGAAATAATTGAAGACTTGTGATAAACTCCTACCATGTTTATGAAACATGGAAACCAGGACAAACTAGACATGAGCCAGCAATGTGCACTCACAGCCCAGAATGCCAGCTACATCAAAAGTATCATGGCCAGCAGGATGAGGGAAGTGATTCTGCCCCTCTAGTCCACTCTCATGAGATCCTGCTTGGAGTGCTGCATCCAGCTCTGAGGCCCCCAACATAGGAAGGATGTGGACCTGCTGGAGTTAGTCCAGGGGCAGCCATAACAATGATCAGAGCGATGGAGCACTTCTGCTGCAAGGACTGGCTGAGAGAGCTGAGGTTGTTAATTCTTGTTAAGAGAAGGCTTCAGGGACACCTTCTTGCAGCCTTTCAGTAAATAAAGGAGACTTACAAGAAAGACTGAAACTTTTTACCAGGGCCTGCAGTGACAGGACAAGAGGCAACAGTATTAACTAGAAGAGAGTAAGCTTAGACTGGAAATCAAGCAAAAAAATATGATGCGGGTGGTGAGATATTGGAAAATGTTGACCAGAGAAGTTGTGGATACCCCATCCCTGGAAGTGTTCCAAGGCCCGGCTGGAAGGGACTTTGAGCAAGCTAGTCTAGTGGAAGGTGTCCCTGGCAAGACCAGGGTGTTAGGAGATTTTTAAAGGTCCCTGCCAACCAAACCCATTCTTTGTTTCTATGATTTAATGCTTACTTTGAAAAAAATTAACTAAATCCCCAGATATAAATTTGAAAGGCAATAGATCCATTTAGTAGCAAAGGGCAGTATAGAAGCAATTATACTTCAATATATTGAACCATAACCCCAGTGCAGGGATACTGCATAAAATTAAAGTGTCTACATTTTAATAAGGACATTTTAAATCAAGACCAGAAAAAGAAAATACTCACAGGATGGAAAAATATTTTCTGTAGGAATAGACCACAATATCATAAGTGGAACCAGAATGCCCTTTAAACCTGAGGGTTTTTTTACTGTATTGTAAACTAGTTTGTATCTCCCCTAGCTTCCGGGAAGGAAACCCCATACCTTAGTATACCTAATTAGTATGCAAGCCTTGCCAGGCCAGGTAAACCCTTCCCTGATTGGTCTATTGTTAACCCTTCCCCTTGAAT
>JAWWEE010000001.1:33621180-33653354 GCA_035221455.1 Xenops minutus | reverse complement strand
ACACGGGTCGGGGGACACACGGGTCGGGGGACACACGGCTGGGCAGACACACGGGTCGGGGGACACACGGGTCGGGGGACACACGGGTCGGGGGACACACGGCTGGGCAGACACACGGGTCGGGGGACACACGGGTCGGGGGACACACGGGTCGGGGGACACACGGCTGGGCAGACACACGGGTCGGGGGACACACGGGTCGGGGCTCGCCCCCGCCTCGCCCCGGCACGGCGGGGACACCGCGCTGCCAACCCCGACCCTCCCGGCCGGCCACACCGCGCTGCCAACCCCGACCCTCCCGGCCGGCCACACCGCGCTGCCCTCACCTCCAGCGCCCGCGGATGACGGCGGAAGGCGGTGCCCAGGAGGGCTCCTCCCGAGGGCGGCTCCTCCTGCCCATCCTTCTGGCCCGGGGGGACGCGGAGGGACAGCGCCAGGGAGCCCGTCCCGCCCGTGCCTTGGCCCTGGCCGCCCTTGCCGCCCGGCCTGCGGGCTTGGTGCTCTGCGGGCAGGGGGCTGTTTGCGGGTCGGGGGCGGTGGGCGGCTGGGGCTTGGTGCTCCCGGGTCCGCGGGAGACGTGGCTGCGAGGGGCCGTGCAGGGCTGCTGCTCTGGCGTGCGGGGCCATGGTGTGCACAGGCGTGCTGGCAGCCCCTGCTGGCCCGTTTTGGGCAGAGGGGGCTCTGGCTCCACTGCCAGTCCACCGTTCATAGAGTGACCTTCAAGATCATCTGGTCCCAACCACCACTGCCATGGGCAGGGACATCTCCCATTAGACCAGGTTGCTCAAGGTCTTATCCCACGTGGTTTTGAACACTGCCAGGGTTGGGGCATCCCATCCTCCCTGGGCCACCTGTTCCAGTGTTTCACCACCTTCAGGGTAAAAAAAATCTTCCTAATATCTAACCTAGATTTCTTTTCTTTCAATTTGTACCCATTACTTCTTGTCCTATCACTACAGTTCCTGATGAATAGTCCTTTCCTGGCTTCCCTGCAAGCCCCCTTCAGATACTGGAAGGTTGCTGTGAGGACTCCATGCAGCCTTCTCATCTCCTGACTGAACAGCCCCAACTTTCTCAGCCTGTGTTAGCTCCTGTTCTCAGCCCCTGTTCAAGGCTGAACCTGTCATCCCAGACCAGGAGGATCACTTTCTTTGCCTCTCATTTTGTTTCTCTGATACATGAGCTCCAAGTGCTGCCTGTCACATAAAACCACTTTTGGGCTGGTCACCGGGAGACATGTGTCCTGAACAGAACCACTCAGGTGGCCATAAGAATAGCCACTGACAACATCCACGTGGTCATTCCCATCTACACTGAGAAGGCCAAAAATCCAAGTTGTTAATTCCCCTAACATTATGTACTTTCCATGTTCAAGATCTGCAGGCCTCAGGGGAAAACTGAAGGGGAAGCATTGAGGAGGACTGAGAAAGGCTACAAATCAGTGTAGATGAATGACTGTGGAAAGGAAGCTGAGAGAACAAATGTGCAAAGATTTCCTGCTGTAGAAAATTGTAGGTTGAATATTGCTGTGTTCAAGAGACTGTCTCTACTACAGGGCCATAGGCTCTTCTCAGGGAGCAGTGCCGGGGCTGCACCCATGCCATGTGAGTCAAAGCTGAACAGATGACAGTCTGCTCCCTGCTTGAGAATGATTAAGAACCCTAAGCAGCTGCTCAGAACCCTCATATTCCTGGTAGAGTAGACTACTCCCAAGCTACACAACATGAATGTGTAATAGCTCTGAATTTATAGCTGTAATTACTGATGTCGGACAGGCTGACTCATGCACATTGAATTCCAAGTGCAGAAGGATCTACTGTATGCCTTCATGTGTTAAAGAAAAGAAATAACATAGCATTTCAGTGTTTTCCTTCCATTCCCCCCCCCAATTTATAAAAATCTAGAGCAAAACAAGTTTATCATATGTTTACTCAAACCTATGTCCAGTAGTCACATCATTTAAATGACAGTGGCTTCCCTAGGTCAAAGTTGCAAGACAGATTCCTAGTAAACTAGCTTCTGCTCTCATCCACTGATGCTTCAATTTCTGCTTTTCACAGCAGAAGGAGTGCAGCGGCTCACATACACTGCAATCAGATATGCCATCTGGCTCAGCTCTGAATTTTTAGAGTGGATGGCATTTTTTTTTAATGTATTCAAAATCTGCAGAATTAACTATTTCATGGTTATATGAGTATTTGGAAGATGACTGAGAATAAGCCATGAGGTCTTCTCAAAATTTCCTTTCAGATTTTTAGGGTGGATTGCTTCCCATGCATTTCACTTCAACAGGCAAGACTGAGCTCTCTTACAGAACTCTTGCCAATGAAGTTTTAAGAACTGCAGGTAGCAGAGACATGTTATGAACAGATAACACCAAGTCCCAGGCCCTGTCCCAAGACTGGACAGAACCCCGGACTACTCTACCTTCAATAATGCATGCTAAAGTAAGAGATTCTTCTTTCTTCTTTGTACTGAATCAAACAGGTACCTAAATGTTTTTTTCCACTCATGCATGCCCTCAGTAACAATGCTTGCTATATGATGCAAGTAAACTCTCAGTAAATGTCAAGTTATGAATCTCAATGACTACGTTTTTCTCCTAATACTGCCAGGGTGTCCTCACAGTGCCCTGGGGTCTGTCAGCTGCATGCAAATATATGGAAACCAGTCTGATCAGAGTTGCCACTAGTTGTGGTGGTAGATTGCTTGTTGCAATCTAATTTTCTGCAGTTAACATTTTGGTAGATTGTCCTTGTTGTGGATTATCCCCAGCTGGCAACCAAGCCTCATGCAGCTGCTCACTCTCTCCCCCTGGGAGTGGAATGGGGGAGAAAACTGGCAGAGTAAAAGTGAGAAAACTCATGAGCTGAGATGGAGACAGTTAATATGTTAAGCAAAAGCCATGCACGCAGGTAAAGCAAAACAAGGAATTCTTTCACCATTTTCCATGGGTAGACAGATCCTAAGCCATCCCAGGTCTCCATCAGGTGTAACATTGACTTGGGAAGACAAACATCGTCACACTCAATGTTTCAACCCCTTCCTCCTTCTTCCCCCAGCTTTATATGCTGAGCATGACAGGAATAACCATTCTATGGTATGGAATATCCCTTGGGTCTGTTGTCCCAACTGTATTCCCTTCGAGTTGCTTGTACACCTCCTTGTTGGAGTGGTAGACAGAGCAGTAAAGGTCATGATGCTGTCTGAGTGCCAGTCAGTGGTAATGAAAACATGCCTGTTTCCATCACAAAGCCAAAACATAGCTCTATACTAGCTACTGTAAAGAACATCAACTCTTTTCCAGCTAAAATTCCATGCTGAATTTCATGCTAACACTTTATGATACTTATACCGTATGAGTTAGCTACTTAACTGCAGAAAACCTGGAGTTATAAGTAGTAGCCAAACACATTTTTCTTATTTGTATAGTCACTGTATGATGGCATTGATGATGATGTTTATGTAGAGGACATCTATGACATTCCATAGCCCATTTATTTCTTTCACAAAATATCTGAGTTGAGAGAAGAACTATTATTTCATTTTACAAATGGGTGACTGAAGATATGTATTGACAATACACTGAAGTCAGTTTTAAGACTCAAAAGTCCAGATCAAAAATGCTGTGGTAGAGCAATGATCTGATATAAACACACTTTTCTGGCTGAGACTCTTTCAGATAATTTATATGAAGTAGCTTTATGCTGATAAGTTTTTTACCTTTGTTCCTGAAAAACTTACATTGTTGATGGTATGGGGAGAAGCCTCAGCCAGAACAAGTTTATGCTACCAGGAGACCCAGTGGTGCACAGGTCCAGGTCCAGGTCCAGGATGAATTTTGCTGAAACTATAATTAGTTGCAGCTGGATCATTTTGCCAATGCAGAATGTTTAACATTTTTATTGCATCTTCATTTTGTCAAAGCATTTGCATAAGTGTGGCAGTACAGAGTGCTCAGTCACTGCAGGATACTTAAGTGGGTTCCAATTGCCTCTACGAGAGGAGTGAGATCAAATGATCGAAGTAATTTTTTTTTGGTCTTGAAATCCATGCACCTATGTTGATCTGTTGAATTGTGGAAGTTCAACATATAGAGTCCAGCACACACACACACAGATAGTATTTTAGGCCCACAATAGTAATTTCATTTTTCCTTTCATTTGGTTACTACATATCCAGCAAGCATGGACCAGTTTTGAAGGAAAGTTGGAAAGTTACACATAAGAAGATCTACTTTTTTCAGCATTTTAAAAAAAAGAGAACTATTTCTAGAATTCTGCTAATATGGTAAAAGGGGCAATTTACAGTCTTCTGAGTAGCAACAGGTGATAAAGCCTTTTGCATCAAAAGCCTCCCTCTAGAACATAACTTATGGAGGAGGTAAAACTTAACATACTGTTTCAAGGCAGACAATTCTGTGATATGTTAATCTGGAGAGATTTTTTTTCCCCCTAGATAAGTATAGAACTACAAAGTGTTCTATTTCTTCTCTTAATTAAAATAAGCAATTTTCTTAACTGTTTTTCTCCTGCCATGCCTTTAAAGAGCATGCAAGGTTACATTAAAAAACAAAACCAGACTGTTTTCTAGTTCTACTGATTTGATCATCTTATGAAAATAAGAAAAAGGTACATATTAAAATAACATTAAGCATGTTCATTAAGGATGCACTTTACATGGGATCAAAAATTATTGGTCTGTTATATTTGTCTGAATATTCAAGGACAGTTTTTCCTTTTTGTCTAGTAATTGCAGATACCAGAAACTTTTTATATTCTTACATACTATCAAGGAAGTGTGAGCTATGTCATATCAGCATGTCAACACTAAGCCTGCATTTTGTTTACTGAAAACAATAGCAGGAGAGAAGGCCCTAAAAGGGTCCTGAATGCTTTTAATAAAACTTTATTCAATAGGAATTATCTAGATTTCTGATGACTGGTTTCAGAAGACCATCAGGTTTTGGTATCCAAAAACATTGCTTGTATCATCCTACCCTCCTTCCCTGCCTTTTTATTTCATTTGTTTTCTACTCCACAAACAATGCAGATAACTGAGCTGAATTAGGCACTCAGTTTTGCTCTAGAAATCAGAGAGCTCTTCGTACAGCTACTCACATGGGCTGCAGTTATTCAGACAAGCTTTGTCTACAAGTTGCCATATCAATCATCCTGATCCCTTCCTTTGAACAAAACTGCCATCTTTGTACTGTTGACTTTACTATTCTGAACAGAACAGTTGCGCTTCCCTGAAACCAGTGAAATATGAAAAACTGTTTCCTCCCTGAATCACTTTCTTCAGTCCAGCTAGGATTACAAATAGATTCAGTCTTTCTGGATTCCTCATCCATAACTGCATCCCTTTAGCCACCCACATCCCTGCCTTTGTCCTACTTAGTTAAAGTTCTGCAATAAGCTGGATTTTTTTTGATTGTTCTTGTAACTATGAGGCAGCAGAGTATGCCTAGATGGTGCTAGTAACATGCAGACAGGACTTCCAGTCTTAGTGTTGACATTATTTCCTGTTTTTGTTAAGATAATTACATAATTTAAGCCAGGCCCACAGGGGAAATTGTATGTAAGACAAAAAAGGCTGTAAAATATTTCTAGAAGTGAAAGAGAGAGAAGGATTTGGGTGAGTTAAAATGCCAAACAGAAAGTCTGCAAAGTTCTGGCAGCTAATTAAGTTTTGCCACCTGTGCACTTGAAAACTGAGCAGCACTGAGCTCTCCTAGCTGTCAAACACTAGATTGCATTAATTCTGTTTCCCAGTTTAGGATATGCATCTGAAGTGATCTAATCCCTAGGAATCCCTGTGAAATGACCATCATGGAGGCATTCTGAAACATCTTTCTTTACCTATTAATTTTATTGTTTAGAGGATGTAGATGCAAACTGATGCAGAAGAGGGGAAGAAATTAGCAAGATATTAGTGTAAATGTCTGAGTGTTTTTATTGACTAGTCCTCTAGTTTCCTGTTCTTTAAAATAAGAGTATATTGACTGTAGAAATGTAATTTTAAGTAAAAGAATGACTTGAACTCTCGCTTTTAAAAGAACATCAGATTTAAAGTAAGATTGCATTTATAAAGGCTTTACATGTTCACTCATGATACATTCATAATTTACAATAAATTGTGTCTTTTGGAGTATAAGAATTCTGCTTCATATTTGAAACAATCTGAGAAATGAAAATTCCATTTGAATGCAAACTAGAATAATTGTTTGCATCTTTAAATCATACAAAAGCAATAATTGCACAAAACAAACAAATGAAAAAGCAGGTATTAGCCTGTCACGTGCACCCTGTAGACTTTGGCTGCCTTTTATGGCTTTGTTCATCTCAAAGCTATGTCTTCTCTTTGAGACACTGAGTCAAAGTACATTCTGGTCTTGGTGCATGCTTCAGTTTTCTCTGACAATAGGGTAAAAACTCCCAGTTTACTGTCTGGCAGAGCAAGACTGTCTTTCAGGGAAATCTAAGGCCATTGCAACATCTTCCATGTAGAGAGAGGCCTTTTCCCATGCCTGGGATTCTGCCCCCTCTGATAAGGGATTTTTTCAGTCTTTCAGAACTGTTTCATGTTTTTCCATTTAAAGAATATCTCATCTTTAGAAAAGAAAGTACTCAGGATTCACTTCAGAGAATTTAACTATGAGATGTGGTGCATTTTCATGAGCTGTTAGGCCACTTTACTGATAAAATTCTGCTCTGGATGAGCACATTGATGTATAACTGTGCTCACATATTTTACTGAGAAGAAAATTCAGATTCTAAGAGTAATCAGAAGTGGGTTGCTCAGGTATCTGTGTGATATCTTGCTACTTCAAACCAAGTAATTGCTTTTGCAATATGCAGACAGTTATATGCAAGTCTTATTGCTCTTATTTCAGAAATATCTTCAAAGTGTGGGTCTTTAGCAATTGGTAATGGGAGTAGAAACCATGGCATTATTCCCTAGCTAAACAGGAGTTCTGAACCATGAGACATCTCCTGTGTTGGAGGTAGAGACCAAGCCCATGTTTTTCCAGACACATTGCTTTATAACTGCACAGAAACAAAATTGCAGTGTATTTCTTTTTTTTGAAGTATCACATCCTCACATGGGAAAACAAATGCTGGTCCATTCTATTCCTCTGCTACGGCTATGTCCTATATCCTGTCTATACAGCACAGCTCATAGCTATGCAAATACATTGAAGGGAACTCTGGTACCAGATACAATAAAGTCACATTAGCAACTTAATTAGCCCAGAGAAAGATTGATCCTACACAGCTAGGACTCCAAAGCAATGTCTTTCAACACTGTCTCTAAATGGTGATAATTAGACAGATTGGGTTTTTTTAACACTGCATGAAATGCTGCATTAGGTCTTGTGAGCAATCAAGCAAATGTTCCGTAGTTAGCAAGCTACTGCTTTCTAAGGCTGTGGAAAATGAAAAAAAAAAAAAAAAAAAAAAAAAAAAAAAAAAAAAAAAGTTTTCATAATTATTTCCAGTCACAAAAGAAAGAACCAAATAATAAGTATAACAAAAAAAACCAGAGGGACATGAAACAATCCTGTTTCTCTGTCTTGGTGTTCATGTAACCAGGACACGCAAACTTTGAGATAATGAAAAGCATTGGACAGAGCAGTTAACATGCTTAACAGTAAAAGTAGAAGCTCCCAGAGCAGGTCCAGCAGAGAGTGAGGAGGTTGATTAAGGGACTGGAGCATCTCTCTTATGAGAAATGGCTGAGGGAGTTGGGCCTGTTCAGCCTACAGAAGAGACAACTGAAAGGAGACCTCATCAATGTCTGTAAGTGGATGAAGGGAGGGTGTTAAGAAGATGGAGCCAGGCTCTTCTCAGTGGTGCTGAGCAATAGGACAGGAGGCAGAAACTGAAGCGGAAAAAGTTTCACCTGAATATGAGGAAGAACTTCTTTACTGTGCGGGTGGCTGTGCAGTGGAACAGATTACCCAGACTGTGGAGTCTCCCTCACTGGAGGTATTCAAGAACCGTTTGGACACAACCTTGTACAAGGTACTCTGGGATGACCTGCTTGAGCAGGGAGGTTGGACCAGTTACCCACTGTGGTCCCTTCCAACCTGACCAATATGTGATTCTGTGATTTCACTTTGACAGGCACTGTGAAATTACTGTAATAATTTGTAGAACCCTCTTCTTTATTGTGTTTTAATTGCATGTTAAATAAAAACATTACTTTTTCATACCCACAGTGGAGTCTGACACATTTTGAGTCAGCATTTTGGTTGGTAGAATGCTTTTGATGGCAGTTCTCATTTGGCATACTGACAAATTCTTCAAGAGTCTGCCTCAACAAAATCAGTATCTTCCAGGTTTTTCAGCAAATGTCTAAGGGACTGAGACTGGAACAACCTTAGGTGCCACATCATTTATTGCAAGACAGAAATAACTTTTTTATTTTTTTTAAATAGAGATTTGGCAGAATTGAAAATTTCCTATTATTCTTGCAGTGGACTTTTTCAGACCATGAAGGATTTAGTCCTGCTGTTAAAACTGATAGCAAATTATTTTGGTAGGATCAAATCCAAAAGGAAATGGAGTTCTTTGGAAATACCAAAACCATAATAAGAAATATAACAAATATAAACTATGACAATTTTGATCTAGATTTTTTTTATTATTATTAGCTGAGTATCTTCCCCAAAGCATTTTTTTTGGTGTGTCTTTAAGGCAAACCAGAGACTAAGATGAAAAATCCAACATACATCCTTCTTAGAGTTTGTCACAGGTGATAGTCTTGAACACAGAAAGAAGGGCACTGATTACTATAATCTATACAGGCATTTTCTTCCATTCCCCAGTCTTCTTCTTTGAGAGATATTACTCATCAAATAAGCCTGACAGCTAAATTTACAAGATTGCAATTTAATCACTTGGTAAGTTTCCATTTCATGCAATTTAAAAAAAAAAAAAATAGTGAATCAAAAGTGTTTTAATTTGATATTTAGAACTGAATATACCTACTGGCTTCACACAGTCAGAAATAGAATTTTTTATTTAATCAGGCAAAAATTACATGTTAAACAGTCAGAGTACTGCGTACCAGTATGCCCCTGCTGTAGTGGTATCACCCTGGAGGATTTAATTGTGAATAGGGAATTGATCATTTGAACTGAACAGAGTAAAAGGGTTTGTCATATAATAACATTATAGGAAGAATCTGAATAAGCACAGTTAGCATCCTTCCACATACTAATTGAAAGTTGTTATTTATTTAGGAATGATTTTGAATGACTTAACTACAAAGAAATTAAATCCCATTGCTAAATCCATGACCTCATTCCCAAGATATCTGATCACTGGAGTTAAGAAGGGAAGAGACCAAGAGGATTCCACATGAGAAAGGATGTGTGTGTATGTTGAGGAGAGACCTTTTTTAAAATTGAGGAAAAACCATATGCACAGCCATGAAGCAGTTTATACATAGAGATTTAGTACTTAGAAAGCCATATATATGGATTTTGCACTGAGAATGTGTGCAAACGGTGCTATAGTCTTTAGTCTGGGCAATATTCTTTTTAATTAAATAATAGTTACTAGGCCTTAGACTGCACAACTAAGGAGCAGACTATTCCTAGCAACTGTTCTTTCTAAACAGTTTTATGCCAGTAGCCACTTTCAGGAAACAGCCCTCATGTGAGCACTGAGAATATACAAATATCACATAAGTACAGTTTTAAAGGTCAGAAACAGCATCATCCTCTTATTGGTTTTATCAGTGCAGAAGTGATAAAGCACACATGGCAGGCAGGGAACACATTAAGAACTTACTAGCTGCAGCAACTTTTCTTTCAGAATTTCAGTTTCTCTTCAGACTGAATGCATTGTCACTTTTTAAAGAACAAAGCACTGTTGCAGTGAAGTCACACACAGTGTTACAACCATCAGAAAAAAACTCAGTTCTTCATGGTCTCCTTCCTAACAAGTTTGCTTTTGCCAAGTTCTCATCTGCATAAATTGTCTAAATAATCTTTTGGGAACTAAAATGGGCTATATCCTCTCTTCATTAAGTGTCTTACTTCAGACAGCCTTTCAAGTCTTCTAATCCTGCAAAGTGTCTGAAGATGTGAGCTCAGGCCACCCATCTATTCCATAATAAGTCCAGTTCCCTGTCACATTCTCTCATCACCTATCTGCTAGTCATATGTGAAATTTGGCCCTAGGACTGTCTTTTAAGCTCACTCAACATATGACAAAACTTTTGACAAGCAACTCCCTTAGGCATTTTTTAAACTGTGTACACACTTTTCCTTTATTGTTGCTTTATCTTATAGAAAGTATTTGAAAATTGAAGACTTTTTTCATGAATAGTTATTTAAAATAGAATTAAAGTAGTCATCTGTCTTGTGTTGGTTTTATACTGTTGCATTATTAACCCACATTTTATAGTACTGGTCGTAAATATTAGACAAAACCATGTTATAGACAAAAGAGAAATTCACAGGGAAGATTAGACAAATAAGAGAAAGAAAGCAGTAGAAAAAGTGAAAAGGGAAGTAGAAGAAACGACTGAGAAACAGAAAGGGAAAGAAGTGTAGGTGTCTTGATAGGGAAAAACAAAAGTAGAAGCAGTGTATTTTTTTCCTTGCTATCCACAGCGTAATGTAACAATTATCCAACAACATCACAACTGCAGAGAAGTTGATCTCAGCCTGATTTTTTTATACCTCTACTGCTTGGCAGACAATTTATTAAGTTCAAATTAACATGACAAATGGAAAAAACCTTTATTTCTGAGTGCGTAGACTGCACATAGGACAAACTCAGTAGGACAAACACAGCTAGACATGCACATGAACTAAGAAATTGAAAAGGAACTAGAAAGGCTGGAATGATCACAGCCAGTAATCTGATTAAAGGCTTGAACCCACTCATCTTGTACATGTAAACTTGTACTTTGACTCAGCATAAGATTTGTATGCATGTAAGAGCTATATGTTTATATAATTAGGCAGAATCGTAATAGTACTGATGCTATGTCCTCCCTCGTACGGAGTCCCTCATTCCAACTGCATTTTGACAGCAAAGGAGCTCTCCCAGAACCCCAACCTAAAGAGCTATTTCCTCTTTAAAACCTGAAAAAAGTTCAAATAGAGTTTAAAAAACTGTTTATCTGCTAAGCTGTTTGAAGGATGTGGGAAATGTTTCTCCATAGTATCAAGTCTTCTCGTTTCTTTTTTTCCAGATGCACAGTGGGTTGTTATTAGTGGCAGGTGTTCATAGTCATATGCATTTGCAGCCCTAAGTCTTCTTTTCAGATGTGTAAAACACTGTCATTTTGCAGTATAATACAGACTGTCCAGGCCAGAACATGTATACGAGACAAAACAAAGTATTTTGACATTGATTTTTCACAAAGGCAAAGGTCATATTTTACAGTTTGATAAACTCATGGCACACCCAGTAAAGTAAAGCGAGGTTGTATGTCACATCAGAGGACAGAAGCTCAAAAATTTGTTTTTCCTTCTGCTTACCAGTATAAACAAAATGAACTAATCTCAAACTGTTCTCCTTTTAATTAGAATGGTATTTCACTGCTATGCAAAGAGATAAACACATAATCTCAGGTTCATAATTCAGAGAAGCATGTGAATGGGGTGAAAAGAAGCAACAAGTATTACTTCAATGATACAGCTTATAAATCTTGATATTTTGGTATCCAAAGAAACAATTCTGGGCTGTAACTTGTGTCTTCATTTCTTCTCCATTCCTTCTTGATGGGTCATAAGCTGCATGTAAGAAAACTATGAAGAATACACATTCAGTTGAGGTGACCTTTAAATCCTCCTTTGAATAAGTGCATGGCAGCACCTGGAGAAACTTACCTGTTTGGGGAAAACAGAAAATAACTATGAAAATAAAGGTTTATTTGAGATACTCAGAGTTCATATTTCTTTCCTCGCCAAGTCTCGGATAAAAAGTCAAAGTATCTAACATCATATTGCATTTCCCAAATGTTCAGCAAGTGTAACTGACATAGAGTACATAGTGTTCCTGAAATACCTTGCTTAACAGATTTTTCAGTAAATCTTACGATTGTCAAATATTAATAAGTAGGGTACTAAATGTCACAAAGAAGAGCAGCAGCTTTACTGGCAGAGCAAAGCTTTGGCAGAGGGGAGAGCACCATTTTCCTAACACAGAAAGTAATCATATCTGGGAAACGAGCAGAGGAAAAATCCACCCTTACTCTCAATAGGAGTATAACCTAATGTCTTCTGGAAAAGCAACAGACTATTATTGCAGTCATCATGTGCAACTTATCAGCAAAGGCTGTAATGGCAAAATGTAGAGTGGTAGAATGACAGTTTTGGGTAATTTTTTAGCATTAATTAGTTCAGAGGAAGCATTTCTGAGATAATATTCATGTAGCCTGGTTACCTGAACACAGGGGGACTTCTTAAGAGGTCATCAAGTTTAGTTCTGTGTGGCAAGATGTGCGAACTTCTGAATTTCTAAATGTGCCCCTTAAAGATCTGGTTTAAAGTCAAAACACAGCACAACTACTGTGGTCCCCAAGTAATAGCTGGGTTATATAGACAGTGATTCTGTATTTTTGTCTAATACAGAGTCCCGTGGACAATGAGACCTTTAGATGCACAGCTGCAAGTGCTATGGCCCTGCACAGATATTTTCAGATGCTGCTGGTCCTTGTGGTCCTCTGCAGAATCCCATCATGGCTGCCTCCCCCTCTGTCCCACCTCCTGTCTTTAGAGGAGGTGGTAAACTTTCAGTTGCCCAGGCACTGCTCTTGCGAGGATCTCTCCCTTTAACTCATGGAAACCAAACATCAGGATTTATCAAAAGATAATCCAGCTGATCTGCAATCTGTAAAGGAGTTATAACCCCTTCAGTTTAAAACCCATTTCAAGAACATTATGCACGACTCCCCTTTTTGTTTGCAAAGGAAATATCCTGTTGTCTGAAGCAGGTAGTCATCATTCAGGGGTTAAATACCTTGTTGGGAATCATCAAGGACTATTCTTATCAGGCTTATGCAACAGTGACTATTACAGCTTCTTTAGCTAATGTTAAGAAAGAGGCGTCTTGCTACTGCAAGGTGTTTTGCAATTGAACTGAATTGTCTACTGTCACCGTAATTCAGGATTTAATGTAGTTATCACAGAGTAAAATTGTTTGCTTTATCTAATGAGAGATCTGATTAGATCACTGCAATAATGATTCTGGTCTGTCTTGTGAACAGTTAACTATGTTCTTTACCCACTTACACATATAGAATACATGTTTTGGTTATGTCCCCCAGGAATCTGCTTCACACTTTGATACAGAATCATTCCATTGATTAAAATACTGTATTTAATTATTTATTTTATTAAAACATTGGTTATTATCTCTGTTAAGACACTCTTGCCATCTCAGGTTGGCCTTTCCTTTTCCTATGTGCCATAGGAAACATAGTCAAATGAGGTATAATGTTTCATGCAATGATATAAAGACTAAAGCTATAACCTATCTACTGGAATATCATACAGATTACGGTAACAAGTACTAATGATGTAAAAAAAAAAAATCCAACTTTACAATCAAAGTAAAAGGCTTGACATTTTCCTGTCTCATTGCTGATAGTAATTCTGATATATAAAAACTAAGCAGGTCTGAATAGAAACAGCTGAATATTTATTTTCAATCAATTTGTTTCAGAGTTGTGGATTACGTTCCATGGGCTTTATCCTTCTCCACTAAAATCAGTAGGGTTTTTTTCTTTCACTGCAACAAGCACACGACTTAGTCCCCTGTGACTTTTCTCCCTGTTTACTAACCACTAAGCTACTTCATGTGTTGAGCCAAGCAGTGCAGTTACACCATCACCCTGCCTAAGTAAATTGTGCAGGTAACTGAAACAGTGTGGGAATAGACTCACAATATCATAAGTGGAACCAGAATGCCTTTTAAACCTGAGGGTTTTTTACTGTATTGTAAACTGGAGTGTTGTATCTTCCCTAGCTCCCAGGAAGGAAACCCCTCACCTTCCTAATTAGTATGTAAGCCTTGCCAGGCCAGGTAAACCCTTCCCTGATTGGTCTATTGTTAACCCTTCCCCTTGAATCCTATTGGCTGTGAAGTCTATAAAAGACCTGGCCTGCCGACTAAACCTCTTTCTGCTTTCCTGCCCTCGGTGTGTGTGTGTGTCTCTGCTTCTGGGGACCACGCGGGCCGAACACGTGGCCCGGGGAGGGGACCGGGAAAGTGGGGAGAGATCCCAATTCAGCCGCCGCAATTTTCTTTCAGATAAAGTTTTAAAAACTTAAGCTGTTTCACCTTCCATTTGATGACTGAGAAATTATTTGAACGTAGTATTTTATACAGTATAAAAAGCCATAACGAGAACCACTGACTGTAAACTGTTGCTGGACAACTTTACACTGGTGGCACACACCAGTATTAGGTAGAAAAGCCATCAGAATAAATTGTCCAAGGAAGTAATGGCTTCTCTGTTACCTGATACCTTTCAGGACTGGAGGCTTTGCAAGGAGATATAAACCTTTGAAATACAAATATTCTTTGTTCCAGTGCAAGTTAAGGAAATGTGACTAAGTCTAATGGTTCCTAAAGCAGCCTGCTATTAGAGCTCCTCATGGCTTTAAACTCCCTGGCTCTTTCTTCCTGTGGATTGATGAGTGGAGAATAAAAAGGAAGCAAGCACACAGATACTGGCAGGTACTGCCTGAGTTTCACTTCTGCCACATGATCTAGTGACACCAAGTCCCTTAATTTGCACGTGAACATATTTCTTTCCAAAATCATTTAAACAGACTCTCTGACAAACTCGTGCTTTAGCAGCACATGCCAAAAGTGAAGTGAACAAAAGCACAACAAAAACCTGCCATGAAGAATATAGATGGATATATGAACAGTACTGGGTTATCTGATCACCTACACAAAGGAGTACTTGGAACAGTGACAAGTGGGGAAACAGTTGAGTTTGCATCTGAGAAGACTTTTTAGATCATCAGATCAGGAAGATTTACAAGAACTGTCATGGCGATACAGAAGGTGGAGATTACAATTCAGTAGGTAGAAGTCTCTCCCTCATCCATAAGTACTAGACTGGTATTTGATGTGATGTTAAGGACAGCACCATAATTCTGTACATGAGCATTGCTAAAATAAATGAATAGCATTTTCTGAAAGGTTAGACATTTTAATCCCAGTGTCCTAGGTAATACTTATTTAAAATTTAAATTTCATCAGTTGATTTTCCTGACAGTTTTCACTTATTTTTACTTCTTGTTATGAGATATATGCACTGTTCAAATAGCTCACTGATTCTTTCTCAGATGTCTGTCAGATCTTTTTAGTGCCTGGAAAAGTTTTCTATATATACTTATGTCTCTTTAAGTTCTTGTGCTGATAACATCATCTGTTAGTATGCAGTAACTCAGAGAGACAGAAGAAGATTTCAATCATATTATTGTGTGTTAGGAGGTAGCCAGGTGAAAAAAAAAGGTGCACATTTAAATTCCACATGGGCATTAAAATTTCTCATTTTAATGAAAATGACAACAGAAGTTAATCATGGAATGATTTGAGTCAGAAAAGACCTTAAAGACCATGTAGTCCCAACCCATCTGCCATGGGTAGACACACCTTCCACTAGACCAGGTTACTCAAAGCCTTATTCAAGCTGGCCTTGAACACTTCAAGCAATTGGTGCATCGACAAATTCTTTGTGAAAAAAATACATTAAGATAAATCACATACTTGCATATCTGTCTATGTTAATTCTTTTCTATTGTCTATTAATTACAGAGACTGGCTAGCACGAATTCAGAAAATTTAGTACAAAAAGTTTCTCCATTTTATGAATACTGAAAAGGACGGTCTGCATAGACAGGTGACTGAGAATAAACACCGAATTCGTGGCTCTCCAGTCTGTGCTTCCAAAGATAAGTCATCTCAGCAGAAAAACACAAAACCCCTTCCCCTGGCTGATGCCACCATCCACTCTGGGACTCAAGTCACATACTCCTCTGCACTGACTGCCTGCAACTCTCACTGAGAGATGATGCATTTTCTTCCTTTGTAGCTTATCAGGTCTCATTAAGAGTTTTTCTTTCCACTGATCCTCAAAAAAGCAGCCTTTCAATCTTCAGGCAGATAATTTCCTGGTTTTTTAGACTGGCATGAAAAAATATATTGGCTGATAGCTTTAAGCCTCAGGATTCACATGTGGAAAAAAAAATATATATAGTTTATGCATACAATCCTTACTGTTGTGGAATCTGAAAATAATACCAGTAGCTCACAATAGTCTTGACAAGCAATATTTGCTTGTAAAGCACTGAGGCCATTAAATCTGAAAGCTACAGAGATAGAAAGCTTGTTTGTTTGTTTTTTTTAAAAAAAAAGGACAAATTAAGTTTGTGAACTAAGAAATTGTTTCAATGGAGAGAAAAAATATGACAATAGGGTTAATATTTATAATATATTTTCTAATAATAACATATTATCAATTTTAATAAAACTACTCTTAATAATGATTAAAGTAATAATTTGTTATTTTGTAATAATATAATAAATATAATGGATTTTCTGAGGAAAAAAAAAGTGCTGTGAAGAAAATACATATCAGGAAAAGTGTGAGATTAAAAGGAAGTGAATACAGAAAATGCACTGTACCATCTGGATAATGTCTGACATCAGCAAAAGCAAACAAGAATCTGAAGGAATACATGTTTTCAGTTATAATGATACATAATATAGATAGTTATTATAATGAAAAATTCTGTACTTTCTCCTGAAAGTATTTAACACAGGTGCAAGGTCTTTTCAGAAATCACTGGAATAAAGAGGTCAGACTAAATGAAAAGAAATTTTGTCCAATTCCACAAATATTTTCAGGGTATAAGCCTTAATATTTTCAGTTCTTCTGCCCCATAAAATAGTTATATATAAACTATAGCAAAATATTGGAGAGTTTGGGTTTATTAACTACCACAGTTGTTTTTCAGTATTATGTACCTGACACATCCATGTTAAAAGAGTAGTCTCAGTTTTTCTGGCCACAGCACTGAAGGGAGGATGCACTGTGGCATCCTGAGGTGCCCCGTGCCCTAGACACACCAAAGGCTGGATGGAGACTGATGTCAGAATAGTCTTTGTTTATGAAAATTATCTGAAAATTGCTAAAATTTTATTCCCTTGGAATATGAAACCACATGGAGTTTGAGATATATTATATAAATTGGTCTAGCCATTAGACTGAGAAGCTGTATTGCTAGTTTAATCTTGAAATCTCAATAACGTGAATATTAAATCATATCTCATCATCAATTCACCCATTAGGTACAAGACTAGTAAATTAGAAATATTTTAATGGATTTATCCTTTGGGGAATTGGTGGTGTGTGGTTTTTATGAACTTTCTTACTATGAACAGACAGCATACACGTGATGCATTCTGGGTGCCTTTCCAGGATTAAAAAGAAACAGTAAATCTGAGTGAGATTTTGTAGTTGATCAAAATCTCACTGAAAGACAGAATGACACTATTAGGGAGCAGAAATTTCAAATTAGATGCTCATGACACACTGCTGAACTGCTTTGATATCTTCTCAATGTAGAGGCTAAGATGAATATTGCTCTTTGAACATCTTAATGCATATTAACATGTGTCTTCAGTGACATATTTGGACGACATCACTCCCCCTCCTGTTTTATAATATATGCAGAGGTGGCAAAGAATATATGAATATGTAAATATATTGATAAAAGAACACTAAATATGCTGGGTATCTGTACAGTTATAACTAATGTAAAAATCAAGTGTTTATTCAACTGACAACAAACTTGTATATATCAGTACTTAGGCAGAATGATACCAATTGTATAAGTAAGCATAAAAGGGATCAATAAGATTTTGTCACAAGTTTTGGTCATAAGTCTGTCATAATCAATGTTTGTTGTAATTTTAATTATGGTATGTGAAACCAAAAAGATGCAACAATACTCAAAAGCAATTAAATGAGAAACAGTTTGCTCTCAAGAAAACAAGGACATGGGCAATGAATGTACTTAACCTGGGAAGATACTTTCATCAAAATCTAAAGTGCGATTTATGAGGAAGAAAACCTCAAATATTGTCCAGCAGTGGAGCAGTGGAACAGATTAAACAGTGTACATCTGACTGAAAACATAACATATTTAACAAAGCATTTAATAGAATTTCCAATAGAGGTTCAATTCAGTTAAAATATTTCAGTGCATGGGATATGTGCATCTGATTTGCATGCATTTCAAGTTATCAGACCAATTTTCATTAGCAGACACTATATCAGTATGCTTTGGAGTGCTAGAAAAGGCTTACTCTGATTCCTATTCTGCATCTGTATATAATTGGATATGAGAATTAGCATTCAATTTTTTTAACCTCTTCACTTTCACAATATGCTTTCACCCAGGTTTGTTTGATCACTACAGCAGAGTGAAATGTATATTTTATTTTCGGTGCTGAACATCAGCAATGCTAAAATAACTCACGAATGCTGTTGTATGCTAACTAGTGGAACAAGATCAATGACTGGGCAAGAAAAAGCTGCGGAGAGTCAATTTGCCCTGGTTAGTGGTGTGGGAGGGGAACTGGCTTTCTTAGCTCAGTGCCAGTGCAAACACAACAAAGCTGTGCTGTACATGTCATTGCTCTCAACTTTGGCTCTGGTACACAGTTTCCTCCAGAAGACTGTTGGGAATGAGATATTTAACATGGTACCATTTTTTGAATATTCTTTTTAAAAACATGCCAAAATTATTTCTAAGGATTAATAAGTCATTTTGTACAGAAATAGAGGTGCACTAATCACTAAGCAAATACTGAAGTCAGTGCAGTGCAACTCTGCTGATTTTTTGGAACAACCAATGTCAGCATATTAATACAAGATGAAAACAAAGGGGAAGACTTGAATTAGCCATTGATTGGAAGGTCTTAATCTCTCTTTGCATAGTATGTATGAAATCCTAAGCTTTGTGACAGCAGGGACTAATTTTAACTGAACAGGTTAAGGGTGTAAACTAGCAAAGCTGCAGTATTCAGCAACACTCCACTGAACCTAGTTTAGTGCACAGGGTAAAATTTGTGCTTACTCCACAAAGCTATTTATGCTTCCTTCACATTAAAAACCCAAGGGCCCATAAAAATATTACTTTAAATCTGTGGGACACCCTTACATCTAAAAATATATTTGTTCACCTGGTAAATCTGAATTTAAAGCCAAAGGTTCATAAAATTAAACTAGATTAAAACTGAATTCTCTTTTAAGACATTGACACCATTTGTCTAAAGCCTTAGAGACTATTTTTCATCATGATGAATTGCAAGAGAATTGAGGCACAATCTTCTGAATGTGTCTTCTACAAACAGAATTTCATAACAGATAATTCCCTGATAGCTCTGTCTCTTCACATTTGTCACTATGGTAAGAAAATCATCCAGATTCTCTTCCTTAAAACAATAATCTAAGAAATACAAATGCACAAAGATGAACTAATAGAAAATCTATGCCATTTTTAATAAAGTTCCCCCATTTTTTTTCTCAAGTTACCTCTGAACCTCCCTCCTCTGAACGTACTCTGTTATGCCATTAAATCTACAGACAGCCTTGGCACATTAGGTGTGTACAGCATCAACCATATTTATGGGACTCAGCCATAATAAACAGATGGTTTGTGCACCTACAATGTCATTTGTGCTCCAAAATTCACAAAAGCCTGGAAAGAGGAAGAAGTTTCACTATGGTGAGAACTGTTGGTCAACAGCTACACTTAGCTAAGCATCTTTCAAGAAAGCAAACAAAAATTGTCTCTTTCCCCTGGAAGCAGAATGTGAGCTTTATTTAGCCTAAGACATGTAGTTCAAATAATACACAGTCACATATTTTCCCATCATTTCCATTGCTATGTAATTCTTCATTCAATTTCAAATTCTCACATCTGTAAATGAAGTGCAGTAGAAAATTTCTGCAATATGAGCTTGTAGTAAGGATATATACAAGCTCAAAACAAACGTTTCAGGCATCAGACTAGATGATCTATAGTAGCTAGGTTTTAATAAGATAAAGCCTTTAGTCACTTAGCTTGCCAGCTCCAAATGCACAAAATTGATTACTGGATAAAGTTCAGGTCACAGTTTTCAAAATATATTTTGCATTTTTTCTCCTTTCATCAGGTGACTGTCTCAAGTAAAGAGAGTAGAGGACTGGATCCCAAATTTTCCCTCCCATCCAGACTAATTATGCTGAAATAAGAAACTCCTTCACCAGTATAAGGTTATATACTGACTTATCTATGGAACAGCCAATCTCTACACAACCAACAGAAAGAACAAGCCTAACCTAGGTGTGTCTTTGAACTGCTCTGCAAGCATGTGAGGATACATATTTCTCTCCACTCCTAAGAACTTTGGCTTGACATGCACTTGCATAATCACCTGTATCAAAAATTAAAACCAAACAAACGAACAATTAAATAAATAAATTAAAAAAAACACAAACAAAACCAGCAATAGTAAGCAGCCCATCTAATTATTCTGAGGCAATAATTTAGCTGGTTTGTGAATATGTTACACAGCTATAAACCCATTGTTTTTAATAAGCCTATTCAGTAATGTCAAATGCAAGAAACTCTGGTATTATGTATGTGACACCTCTTAACTTCTTACAAATGCTTGCAGGACATTGTAATGTGGAGCACTATGCCAAAGCTGTGTCTTATTTTAAATATTTATTACACCAACCAAATGCTCAGTGATAAGGTTTCATGCTATTCTGTCCTAGAAGTAACTTAGAAATGTTAAAACATTTATTTGTAGCAATTTAACAATGTGTTTCAATAGTCTGTTTCCTTACATTGGCATAGCCCATGCACTAAAACCAGACCTACTGAAAAGAAAAGAAAAATGATATCAAGGACATGAGTTCTCATGTACTTTTAAAAATAGAAATTACATCAGTTTTGAGTTCTTCAGTTCACTGTTACTGAAGAACAACAGGCAGCTGCTTGGATAAGGAATTCTTTGGGTTATTTTATTGGATGTAAGAAGCCTGGCCATGGTTATAGGTAGAAAGCAATCTGGTTTGGGAGATTTGAAAATACATAGAACATCAGAAACAATAAAAATGTCCTGTATATTCATTTTTCAGAAATGCTCTCTTTGCATGAATGTGTTGAGCCCCCATTTACAAAGTCTACTTTTTAGTTTGAGTAACTAATTATTTGGAAAAAAATCAAAGAATATTAAAAAGTAATGAGTTACATCATGTGAAGGCATAGGAAGGACAAGTTACACAATACACACCACTCTAAGGCATAGAGAACTTCTGTTACCTCTTCTGTCCTACTTCACCCATTTTTATTTTCTCCTCTACTTAATTCAGAAACTATCTAGGAAAGGGTCTGTCTTTTCATTCTGTCCTTACACACTAGTTCCCAGTTTTCACAACAGATATAAAGAAAGCAGGGGAAAAAATATGTGAAAGAAGGAGTTGACTTTGTACACTTTGTTAGCACTGATTAACGAAAAGTTCCTTAACCAGTCAAAAAATAGATTTTTAATTTTTCTTTTTGTACAAGTTTGGCTTAGATTTTAAGATTTCATAAAAGGCTGCATTTACTTAGATTCTAGATGTAGGTTATACAGAAAAGATACTTCACACAAGTTTACTCCAAGTCTTGTATTTCATTGCATACATAGTATTAGAAAGTGGCACCATCAGTGACATCAGTAAGATATAAAAAGTTTGTAGTGTGATTATGCCAACAGGGATTTGTCAAGGTCAGGGAAAGAGAAGGCAAAGCCAAAGTGAAATGTCCAAATATCTCAAAGTTACCAGAAAATGTAGCCTGCCTGGAACTGTAGCAGAGAAAATGAAACAGAGGAAAGGAAAAGCTGAACTAAACATTAAGGGTGACAGAGGTGTGTCTAGGAAACAGAGGGCGAGATTTTAGAATTTGGAGCCTACAATATTCAGCTCTTAATGTATAATTTCCCTCTTCAGAATCAATCCCTAATAATTTTCAATTAAAGTCACAGAATCACAGAGTTATAGAGTTACAGTTTGAGTTGGAAGTGACTGGAAGCATGTCCTATAGTTCAACTGATTCTCAAATTTAAAGTAGGTGTCTCAGGACCTGTATTATTTTAGAAATCATTTCAGGCCCTTATTATTTTAGAAACATTCAAAAGGAACTTTGAAAATTTTGTATCCAGAAGTTCTGTGTGGTTTAATCTGAATGCCAACGTAAGCTAAGAAAAGCACAATTCTTTTGACAGAACTTCTAAGCAAAATGTAAAAAGCTGGCTACTGGAAATTTAGTGTTGTGAGCTAAACTGCATATTTTTAAAAGGACAGAGGCTTTTAGAGGTCACTAGAAGGGGCAGAAACCCTTTGATTATAGGACAAAATTTAAAAATGAGCCATATTTTGCTCATTATTAGGGTTATAAGTATGTAACTGAAAAGTTTGATCTGTCAAAAAAATAACTTCAGTTTTCAAATTCCTATGGCCAAACTGAGATATAACTGCTCTTACATAAGTAGAATACATTACAGTTATATGTGTGTGTGTAAAGATCTAAGCCAACTCATTCAAGGATAATTAAAACCTGCAGCAGCACTGAAGGCTTATGTAGTAAAGCAGCTATGAATATTCTGTCTCTTAAAAATATACTATGACTAGTAGAGAACCAAATCACAGCAAAAGTATAATTTTCTCAGTTCTCTAAGTTTTCTCTGTTTGAATTAGACAATTGAGAAACTTTTTATTTAGTAGAGTTGGAAAAAAGGATGTGTTCAGCTCACATCAGGATGCTGAACACGGAAAGGTCTCTCAATTGTCTGTGCTTTATGGGATTCAAAGTTTTGATGTTTTAAATTTCTGAAGTGTTCAGATATGGATAAACTAAACTCAGCCATTCATCATTTGTAATTTAATCAGTAGTGATGTTTTTTGCAAGCAAGAGAAAAAGTGCTGCTTTTTTGTTATTGATGACTGAGTGCAGAAGAGGTAGGAAAACCTCTCCCATGGCAAAAGCTGGAGCCAGGTGAGTTTATCAGTTTATTCTTAATTTTATCCTGTTTCTTTGTGTACTTTAAAATTCCCCAAGTTATCTACTAATTCCTATATCTCTTCCCAGTACTTTACTGAATAAAGTAACTGAATAAAAATATGTTTTTACCTAGATTACAACATTGAGACAAAATTTGAATCAAGCATTTTCCTCTTAGAGACATGGACACTCAATGTTACAATAAGTTCTACATTGCTATTGCCCAAAAAAAACCCCACAAAACTATTTTATACAAGTTTCCTTGAAACACAACTCTACTGTAAAGATATCATTTTATTGTGATCACTTCTACCCTGGGAAATACTTTTTCAAATAACATACAAAAAAAAAAATATCTCACTTGTAGCTGTAAAACCTCCTATAAATCATTTATATAAACAATCAAAAGTCTTTGAATTAGCTACAGAAGGATCATGTATTACTAATAACATTAAATATACTGTTTATATAGCTCATATTTCTCAATTTCCTTGTGCTTTTCTGAATTGGTAATTTGCAGTATGAAACAAAGAGAAAAATAATTTCAATCCCTTAGTTGGAGAATGCATACACTAAAAAATTAAGTAGGACAGTGGACTGAGGCAGCAGGCATCAATGTAAAGGCACATAAGAGTATATTTTCAGATACAAAATTCTTCTTTTTTTCAGAAATATTACACCATTGCAGAAGCTATTTTATTTTAAGATGCAAGTTGAATTATGACTAATTTCTGAATTTATGCTCAGACATAAAAGAATTACATCAATGATTCCCAATGGTCAGGGATATCCCCACTCTAATAAATAATAGGATCTTAATGTATTTAATAAGGAAGATATCTCCAGAAGCAATAAAAGTTCTTACATTTCTTAAGGAAAATTACCCTTAGCTGGAAGATTTTGAAAATATCTGAAAAGGTTGTGAATTCATTTTATGACTTCAGGCTCCTGGAGTTTTCAGAAGCTGAGTTTCTCAACTCCTTACTGCTGTGTAATGATGACTTCACAAAATTATTTGAAGATTGTCTAATAACTTGCAAGATTACAATGATTGCTGATTTTTGAGTCTTTGGGCTCAGAAGCGCTGGGTCAGTCTTTCAGGGCTGGAAAGTAGTTTTCATGATAGCCAGCTGCTTATTCAACCTAAGTTTACTGTAGAATCATAGAATCTTACAATCATTAAGTTTGGAAAAGACCTCCAAGATCAGCAAGTCCAAATTCAGCTGAATATCACAATGCCCACTAAATCATATTGTGAAGTAAAATGTCATCTCATTTTTTGAACATTTCCAGGGATGGTGACACCCCACTTGCCTGGACAGCCTATTTAAATGCTTAACCACTCATTCAGTGAAGAATTTTTTCCTAATATCCATCTGAACCTTCCCTGGCACAGCTTGAGGCCATTTGCCCTTGTTCTGTCACTAACTGCCTGGGAGAAGAGGTCAACCCCCACCTCAGCACAACCTCCTGTCAGGTAGTTGTATACAGCAATTATATACAACTAAACAATCATGAAATCCCAAAGTTTCAAGTGGACAAGTTGTAATGGAAGTAAGGTGGGCTTCAGGCCTATCCAGACAAAATTAATATTTTTAAAAAAGTAATAAAAATAAATAAATACTATGCCTGCTATGTTGGAAAAAAAAAAAAAAAACCAAACAAAAACACACCAACAACCAAACAGCAACAACAACAAAACCTCTCAATGAAGTGCAGAACAGCCTGATATTGACTACATGAGAATGTTTATAAAAGAAATTTCAGCAGAAATGCTATTATTAAATCTAGCAACTCTTAAGTTTTACTGTCTAGAGATAAGAAATAAATTTTCTATCCTTTAAAAAGGCCTGACTTCTCTACACTAAGGTAAGCCACCTTTCATCCAAGTCACCCATACATATCTCCCTGTTTTGTGAGACAGATGGTATAGGGACCTCATGACAGTTCCTATGGATGTGGCCACCTCCCGGAGGAAATACGGAGAATATTCAGCAGTGCAGCGAACTTAGGGCTTAGTCCAGAAACCAGAACTAGGGGATGGTCGGGACCACACACTGCCTCTACAGAAGGCTGTGTGAAATTAAGCTTACACAAACATTCAACACTTTTGGCTTCATTTGCCAAGAATAATGGAAGTGCCTTCAGCAACTCCACAACTAGCAAGTATGTCTTAGAGCCCTCAAAACTGTATAAAAGGGAGTATGAGACTAAAGTCAATGTCATGTCAGAACACAGCTATATCTAAGTGAACAGCCTCAGTGCCAAAACTTTACCTAGTGTGAGTTAAAATAACAGAACTAACGCCCTCTTAGATTTTAAAGTTTATATAATGGAAATGACAACTGACCCAGCATCACACAGTACAATTATAATTAATAGGAGACTTTTCTGAAAAATGTCTGTGCTGCCTTGGGGAACAATGTAGGTCACAGCATCAATTAAAAGCAGAACAAACTCCTCATTGCCTCCATAACATTTAACCCCAAATAATTTTGCTGCTGTAAATTAAACAACCCATGCTGCAATACCTCACAGGAGTGAAAAAAGCCAAGAATAACTAGTTTAAAAACTTATTTCAAGCTCCAGCAGTCACTTTACTGCACATAGCATGGACCAGAAATATAGAATACCAATGTTACAACTGTTTCCCTCAGCTTTGTGGAGCAGAATTACCATCTGTATATTCAGTCTGATTTTACATATTCTGGATATTAATATTCAACCTCTGCAGGAAAGCATATGAGAATTACTTAATTGATGATTAAAACCAGCAGTTACCTTTGCTGCTGACTGCAAAGAGATATCAGACTCTAGGCTTCAGTTTTGAAGCTCTAGTGAACACTCATATGCAGGAAAGTGGAACACAGGAATAAATCACTTCAGATAAAATATATCTGCAGGGGTCACTGCAGACATTTTACCTAATTATATTTCTAATACTGTAAGAAATATGAAGGATGATTGTCAATAGAAGCTGCCCTAAAATTTAAAGACTTTCACTTTGGAAGAATTGTCCACAAATACTGTCCCTTTTAAAGTTCAATAAATTCCTATTTCTTAACAACAAAGAAAATTTTCAGCAGAATCCAAGCCATAAGAAAGATCTTTGGTAATAAAGCCTCTCAAATGTTATTGGCCTTTGTGTTTGTTCATCTAGAAATATTGGCCAGTATCTTGGATGAAATTAATTCTTTTGAAGTTTTATTATTTGCTTGAGTGGAAGGGGAAGCAAATTCCTCTGCTCAGCTCATGAGATCGGAAAGGCAACTACATAGCATTGATAAGCTAGACTGCCTGAGCAGTATCTGACAAAGTCCATGAGAAAACGAAAGGGAACATCAACTGACACAATAAAGACAGAAAAAATACATTTATAAAGTGCACATCCAACTTCTCTACTACTCATGAGTACTTACAAGCAATGAAAAGGCACTGCAGGCAAAATTAAGACTTCCTGATGCCAATGCAATACTTGAAGCTCAAAAAATTCTTCAGAGAGAAATAATTCAATAGGGATATATAGTCAAGAGCAAAAACTCATTTCTGCAAATAGTGGATAAAACTAAATAGCTGTGTTAGTTAATAAATACGTCTCTCAGGAGAGTACATAAAGGAAGTGAATCTGTACATCAGAGAAATTCCATTTTAATACAGTCAGGTTTTAAGACTCAAACTCTGCCTACATTTTCACCTGCATTTTTCAAATTCCAATAAAGGGTACAGTAGCACAGTTCCCTTTTCCCTCTTGAAATTCTAAGATTATGTGAAGAATGCCAACTTTTGATTAGCCCTTTATCCATAGCTATAACTTCCCAGTGCCAGTGTAAAGGACTGCAATTCCACCATTGAAGGCTTTCAGCAAAGCCAGACTGAAAAAAACAGAGCGTCCAAGCTTTAGACAGTTTCCAAGCTGAGTGTAAAACGAGACAACAGATGCAACCTATTCCTCAACCGTTCTCATCAGGATTTCATCAAACCACTCATTACTGACACATTGATTTTTTTTTTTTTTTTAGATGTTAAGACAAAGACAGATCTTGCTGAGGAATTGAGCAAAAAGCATGAAAATGTGTGGGGTTTTTTGGGGTTTTTTTTGAAGACTTCACAGTTGAACAATGGACCCTTCCATCCTTGCCCAACTGGAGAGGAGAGCCACTTTCTCCCAGGGAATGATATAGGGTAAGCAGGGTGGGAATAAGTGGTGGTAATTTATTTTGGGTGCAAGTCAAAGCAGAGAGCTCAAAAAGAAATGCTATAATGGGGTGTAGTGGGGGGACAAAACAAAGCTCATTTTAATTATACTTTTTCTAAGGGTTGATAATGCACCTACAGATTTGTAGGCTACAGACTCACAGTTTCTTCTTACCTCTGAAAGGGGTATAGTGTTATCAGATGATAATGTATCATTCACTGCTCTGAGAATATGTGTAATGGTAGTACAATAATGAATTAATTCTCTGCAAAACACATAGAAAAAAAGTCTGAAGACTCCAGGCACTACAATGATTCTCAAAGCTTTTTTTAAAGAAAGGAAAATGCTATTGCTCTTTTACAGGCAGGAAAGCGAAGGGAAAGAGAATGAAAAACCTGCTCAGCATGACTCAGGAGACTAGGAATCAAAAAAAAAACATGTCTTATGTCTAGAATCTCATTTTAAAGACCACTCAATCTTCAAGCAGTTATACAAAATATCCCTGAGATGTAGATGGCAGACATACAGCACTGAAAAACACTAAGTGCTCTCAACCAAACCTTCCTGTTTCAATCTAAGTTCAGTGACTCCAGATTAAAAATCAATGAAGAAAAATTAATTCAGAAATTCATATTCTAGAAGAATTCAAACTTCATTCTCCACACATGTAGGCCAGGAGGTGGCTGTACTGAGCTTTTTTAGTGATCTGTTGTATTGTGGAGATTTAAAAAGAAAAAAAAAAAAAAAAAGAAGGGAAAAAAGACATAGCTCCACAAAGTGCACAACAAAGCAAAAATAAGAACCTCCTAACATCTTGTGACTTTTTTCCCCCCTGGGACATTAATAACAAAGTAGGGATGGCTAACAATGCAGGGGTCCCTTTTTTTTTTTTTTTTTTTTTTTTGTGAGAAGTCTCCTCAGGTAAGTGGTTTTCGCTGACTCAGATAGAGCAAAGAACAGGCACCTCAAAAGTTCAGGGTTTAAGACAAAAAGCACCATTGGATCATTGAGTTTAGTCTAATGTACTGCCATGCCTAACACTGACAACAAGAGTTTGTCTTGAACCAAAGCATGTGTATCTATTTCAGAAAAACAACTTACCATGAAAGACATAATGAGATCGAGATCTACCACTTTCTTTGATAGTTTGTTCTGTATTCTCACTTCTAAAAACACCTGCTCAGCTTTGGTTTCCTCTTACCCTGGTACACATTCTGCTTTTCTCTGCTACTGTGAAGAATCTTCTTATTCCCAGTCATCCCACAGGAACATACTGTCATTAAATCATGTCTCTCTCTGTAAGAATTTTTTCTCCATTCTAGTTCTTTTCTCTCTTTTGATATTAATTTCTTTATTAATTATAGACACCAAAACTTGGCACAATATTTTCATAGCCTCACTATTGCACATACCAATGAAACCACCTCCTTAATTTTTAGTGTGGCTTTTTACATTCAAAGTTCACAGTGCAAACCCCGCTGAGTTGTCTATTCTTTCCTCTGGAACATTGTTAGCATCATTTATTTCAGCTGTAGGGGACCCCCGAGTATATATGGCTGGCATTGCTTCCTTCTGGTTGGGTAGTACTTCTCATCTAGGTATTGACAATTTTGTTTAAATGGCCTCTGTTTGCCAGGCTAGACTGTAATTGGATTGCACTATCTGATTACTGTGTCCTCCTTGTTTTCTACTTTTTCAATCTTTGCATAATTTTCAAATTTTAACATCCAACAACTCATGCTGCTTTCCAAATGACTTGTGAAAATGTTGAAATATGTTTTCCACACTCAATTCTAAATCGTGGAAGACTATGGAGAGAGACTATTTACAAGAGGATGCAGTGACAGGACAAGGGGGAATGGCTTCAAACTGAAAAAGGGTAGGTTTAGATTGGATATTAGCAAGAAAATCTTCACTATGAGGGGCTTGAGGCACTGGAACAGGTTGTCCAGAGAAGTTGTGGATGTTCCATCCCTGAAGGTGCTCAAGGCCACGCTGGATGAAGTTCTAAGCAACCTGATCTAATGGAAGGTGTTCCTGCCCATGGTAGGGGGTTTCGAAAAAGATGATCTTTAAGGTCTAATGCAGGCCGTTCTCTGATTCTATTTTGTGATTCTATGAGCCCTCAGAATTTTTGTGTAAGGGTCATTTCTTATTGGCTAGTACTTTGAGATTACAGTCCTTAAGGAATAATATTTTAATAAAGTATACTACTGTTTACTTATACCAGATACAATATAGAATTAAACTAAATGCCTTACAAAAGCGGAAACAACACCTAGGGCCATTCAACAAGAAAATTCACATTCTGGAATGAAGTTTATCTAGCATAATTGTTTTTCTTTAAACTCATGCTATAATTAATTTATTCTTATACTTGCTTTCTTAGCTAAATCCTCATTAATATTTCCAATATTTTTTTCAGTACTGAAAGACAACTAAACTGCTCTGCAGCATTATGTGGAAAAAAACAAAAGGTGAAAATAATAGCACAAAACTCACACTCCATATCTCTAAAATTAAAAAAAATCTCCAACAGATCTTTTCAGCCTTTTTTTTAAAGCTTTTAGGTGAAAGTTACCAAGTAATGTGCCTTATGCTTTACTTATTTTATCACTGGCAGATGTTGTTTAACATGCTTTGAAAGATTCAGTGCTGTTTGTACAGTAGGGACACTGGATCTCCTACCACCATATGGGCTTGTTAAGGAGCAAACAGCACTTCCCTCCTACTGTGTGCCACTCAGTCCTGAAGAGGTATCAGAGTTTTTGTTCATCTTTGCATGAATAAATGACATGATTAATTAAACAGTGATTGACTGGCATCATTTCTTCTTCTTTTTAGCATTACAAAAAAGCAGCACAAATTAGCTATTCACATCCAAAATAAACCAAGAAATAAGCTTCATTAAACTTTTCTCAGAATCTTGGGAGACAGAAATTGAGTGTCCAGACATATAAGATAAGAGTTCTTATCCATTATGCTTGCCACTGAATTCATTCGAGGTTGCTGCCTTAATTACTATATATTTTTGGGCCTTACATTAAGGAAAATTACCTAGATATCCTAAACCATTATAAAGTGATGTCCAGCTGGCAGAGAGCTGTGCAAGATCACTCAGAATCCTCATCCACCCTATTTATCCCAGTGACTTCTTAACTCTGGATAACAAACGATAGCAATTTGTCCATCAACAATATATCACTTTAGACTACTTTTACCAGAAAGATCCCATTAGTGTGCATTATCCTCATATCTTAAACTGCCTTCTTTTCCTCTTGAGATTGCAAAGGACACAGCTGGCAGACAGCCAGAATATCAAGTTTCTCACACGTCTATTACCATAATGGCAGGAGGTCATACACTGAAAACTGAGAACACAAATGCAACATAAACTAAACTGAATATTTTGATAACAGAAATTTATGGAGGTTACTATCCTAAAGGGTTTTTTTGTTTGGTTGGGTTTTTTTACTACTAGTTTCAATGACAACTCCTCTATTGGAAAAACTCTTTGATTAAAAAACAAAAACAAAACCAAACCAAAACAAAAAAAAAACCCGAAACCACAAAAAACACCCCAAAAAATAATAATGAAAAAAAAGACAAAACCCCAAAACAAACCACAAAAAAGCCTACACCAAAACCCACTTCCACAATGCTTTTGTCTGTCAAGCTATTCAGGTCCATAAATACACTTAGTCTTCATATCCAGGTGCTGCCTGCTACACCTCAGAGACTGATGGTGTCTCTGCTGGACCAACAGGCAATAAAAAGAAATTTCAAAAAGATAAAGTGAAATTTTTCTGACCACATGAAATATGTAAAGTCTAGACCCTTATATCTAAGTTACATGACCATAAAGAATGTCTAGACAATGGAGAGAGACAATAATTTTCAGGGCATGATCCATCTCTATCTAAAGGAGACATCCAAACTGGGTTAAAAGAATCACATTCAAGACAAGTCTCTCTGCTGGCTACCAGCTGAGGCTTCTTAGATGCCACAGCATCTTGGCAATTAGTGAAGCACTCAGGCAAACATTTTTTTAACTTGAAATGGGTACTTCTGAGTCTAGGGAAGAATTGGTAGAGAAAAATTGGCAAAATTATGAAGCAGCAATTCAGAAACTGTTTGCTTTCCTCACTTATTTCTCACAGCCAAATTCACTACTCTCACCTGTGTATTAGTCCATTCCATTTCAGGAAAAGGTCCCAGCTGAAGGCCTCTACCTGTGGGATTTTCTTCCTCTTGGCCTTTCTGGAAGTACATAGAGACATCTACTCAGGACATGTTCCAAACTCAGATTTTTCATCGTCTTTGCATATGGTGCTTAGTTGTGTGGTTTTGCTTCCCAGGCTGGTTTTTGGGGGCAGGGGGCTCACTTATTCCCTTGAAGATGTAAACTGGTGTTAATACATGCTGAACTGCCTGGAGGCTTTATAACAAAAATAAGTTGGCATTATATTATATAGTATTAAAAATGTGAGTGCATATTACTGATTATAAATGTCTATGCAATAGCTATTTATCTTTGAAGGGAGAACAGGCAAGTTATGTATATTTTACAAGAATTAACACTATACTACTGTATTTAGGTTTATTTTTAGTATGTGATCTCTACCAATCTCAAGTAATTATTAGCAAATCAAGCAAGAAGGCTATAGGGAATAAGTAAACATTCTCTTGACAGTCCAGCTCTTTCTAGCTAAAATTAGAAATAATCTTGTTGCTTCTAAATTTTAAAACCCACTCTAATTATCACTATGGATTTATGAAGCTCTAACAGTAGGAGCCTATACATTTGTTTTTAATGAACATCAACCTTCCATTTTTTGTGAAACAGAAAATCTGCAATGAGTTCAGTCTCCCACATAGACATGAGTC
>JAWWEE010000001.1:33542657-33621170 GCA_035221455.1 Xenops minutus | reverse complement strand
AATTTATGAAGTTTAACAGTAGGAGGTTATATATTTGCTTCTAATGAACGTCAGGTTTCCATCTTTTTTTGTGAAACAAAAAATCTGGAATGAATTCGGTCTCCCACATAGGCATGAGTCAATGCCATTGTAGAAAACACGAGTTCTTAACAAACAACAACAATATGGAAGAGCCCTCTCAGTAAGAGGAGACGTTGCCAGGATCTGTTTTTATTGACAGCGAAACTACCATGTGTGTAGCTATGCATCCAATAGCATTTTTACACAATGTTGGGCACCTGAGGGACTGAAAAGTATTTTTACAAAAGCCATATTCATTATCATGTTTATGTAATGCTAATCCTCAACTTTAAATAAATTATTTTAGAGATGTTTTGTTTCTATTTTAACAAAGAATACAAATTAAAAAAAAAAATAAAGACATCACAGAACAGCTTGAGTGTGAAAGGGCCATAAAGATCACCTAGGTCCAATCCCCTCCCCTGCCATGGGCAGGGACACCTTCCATTAGACCAGGCTCCTCAAAGCCCCATCCAACCTGGCTTTGAACACTGTCAGGGATCCACACCTTCCCTGGGCAACCTGGATGCCTTACTGCCCTCATCACCCTCATAGTGAAGAATTTCTTCCTAATATTGCACCTAAACCTGCTCTCTGTCAGTTTGAAGCTATTCCCCCTCCTTCCATCACTACATGCCTTTGTAGAATGTCCCTACTCCAGCCTTCTTGTAGACCCCTTTTTGGTATAAACCCACTTCTTTTATGTATAAAAAGTAACACTTTTTCACTCTCACCTGGAAGATTAAGTCTTTTTTAATAATAAGCATAAAAACCAGCAAGCATAAAACCACTAGACTAACAAGTCATTCAGGGAAGTCTTGAAACACTGTTGGTATAAAGAATAGCTAATAATAGTGAAAAGACTCAGGGTGTAACACTTTTTAATGTGAAGTATAGTCTAAGGAAAAAAGGACTTCTGGCTCTGCTTAAAAGGATTAATGCTGTCATACAACAATATTCTTAAGAACTGCGGCTTATATCAATACTGTCAGTTTTCAGGAATTTAGATGTGTCAGCTAGGAGCAGTCCTTTGAGACACGGGAAACTCCTGAGAATGGTTCAGGACTTAAATGCACTGAGTCACTCCTTGGAGGATGCATTCCCACCTCAGTGAAGTGGGATGAATTGAGGTCTGAATATTTAATTGAGCTTATAAGGACAGGGTTTTTACATGAAAAAAAGTCTAGAGTAATTTCTTTTACAGTGTAATGAGTGGCTGAGGATTCCCTAACGCAAGCACCAAGCCAACCAGGAGTGACGGTGAAGTGTTTTATGGACAAGTCCACTGGAGCGGGTGCACTTTGACCACAGTAAGCTTCTGTGTATATATAGTTTATTTTGAATATTTGGTTCTGGAGACTTATGAAAAGAAAAGTGTAGTTCTGTAAGTACAGAGAGAAGAAATACACACAGAGCAGTAATCACTTCCCCGACAGAGGAAGCATCAAATGCCAAAATACAGAGTAAGGAACACCTCTGTGCAGATCATTAACTAAGGAGAAGCCAGGAGTGAGGTTCCATTGCAAAATGGCCTTTCTTCAAAATATGAACACTTGCTATGTATAAGGACAAAGGTTTTAAAGGTTATTGTGCTGTAATGATTGATGATGAGACACCAGCAGCAGAACTGTATCATTTTGGTGCACTATATTTTAAGATAGACACTGAAAAAGCCAAAAGAAATCCACAGAAGAGGAAACTCATAACCTATGAAAGACTGAAAACAGGATATTACATAAGGATAGTGATCAGTTCTCACCACTGAGAGAGAAACTAGAGAAATCACTCTAAATTTGCTGTTGTGAAAAAAAATCTTTAACTGCTAGAACGCTGAAACATTGAAAGTTTCCAGTCCTTTCCATGTCCTACATTCTGTGACTCCATACCTTTCATTCATTAAAGGTTTGTTCCCCAGTAATTTTAGCAATTTTAATTTGGAACCAGGTGATTAAGAGCCAGCTAAAAGCAAAAGGCATATTCCTCTCTGCTAACTTAAAATAAAATACATAAATACATAAAATAAATACATAAAATAAAACACATATTTGCTTCCAAAGTAAGATTTTATAATTGACAAAAGTAGATATAGTGGAGATAGAAATGTAATTCCCTTTGTAAAAATAGTGTTTTGAGTGAACTCTAGTCAAATTCAAGTGAGGTAGTGTTTAAAACAATATTCTTCATAAGCACCAAACTGTATGCTACAAATGTGACAACCTAAAGATGAGACTGAGTTCCCAAACAGAGTTGTCTCAAGCCATTAGATGCATTAAGGTATCATTTTATCTCCAGCTGCTTCTTCAAAAGGGTATGGGTTTCCTTCTGTCATTTCTGACAGCCATATGCATATCTCGGATCTTACAGGACATCTAAAATAGCACTGTATGCCTATCTTAGACGACTGAATCTCATCCCAAAAAGTCCTTTTTAATTGAAAAAGGTCTTCTGTTTTCTAGCAGACATTGTAATTTATAGTAGTTATTGTAAAATGCAAATACATAGTTTAAATACAAAATTGGGGGGTTATTGCATATAAAATAAAAATCTCCTGCTCTTTAAATAAATAAAATAAAATAAAAAAGGTCAAGCTTTCTCAAACGTTATGAACTACCATAAATCCAAAATCCAGTAAAAGTTTTACACAAGACCTAGAGCCAAGCAAGTTTCAGTGTCCAAGTATTCCACTTTTACAAGGATTAAATATGTCTATCATCTGGAAAGCCTTCCTGATCTGTAGATTAAGGAAGGATCAGTTTATTGACACATTTAAAAAAAATAGCACCTATTAAATATTGAGAAGTCACATGGTTCAATAATAATTACCTTCACACAAGAACATCATGCAGTATCATAAAAAATCAGCCACACCAACAGAACTGAGAAAAACAAAGTTCTCTGTTTAAAAAAAGGTCTTCGAAAGGATAAGATCTCATGAAAATCTACAAAGTGCCTGCTAATCTTATGTAGAGGGCATTGAAGTACTGCTATGCAAAGTAAGAAAACATTTATGTAGGGAGAAAACACGTGCAAAGAAAATTTCTAAATAAAGTAATGAAAAATTGTTGCACTTACAGAAACCTCAACCTACTGAACAGTATCTGTGATCACAGTGCTAAGTTCAAGTTTGTTCCTTATTCCAGTGACTTAATTACTATAGATGAATTCTGCAGAATTTACACCTATACAATTAATAGTCACTTAAAGCATGAGGGGATGAACTTTTGTGGTGAATATTTGCTTTTAAACTAAAAATTTCACTTATGTCAGACAATGAGGGAAAGGCAAGTTTCAATGAAAAGCTCAAAAATATATAGGAGGCTACAATTTCCTTTTAAAACCTGAGTAATTCTTCTTATCAATTTACAACAGAATAATAAACAGCTGATAGCACATTAGTGACAAGTCCAAAAATACTTTTATAACAGGCTTGTGAATGAAATGAAAATTCAGGAACAGCAGATGGGTTTAACTGCTGTTAAATGTGGAGCGGTTTCCAAGAACATGTTGTATGTAATAATAAATAGCCAGAGACATAAAGTTTCCCCAGTAGTTTAAATCCTGAGCATACAAGCTAAGTGAGGGCTTTCAAGCTTTGGCTCATCACAACATCCTTACATTTTACCCTCGTCTACCTCAGCAAAAATGCTTATTATTAAGAACATGTGCCAGCAATGGATGCAATTACAGCAGAACTGATGATAGTTTCACAGGCAGGCAGGTTTAACATGGGCTTTCTGAAACAAGAATAGTTCTTGGCTATGCTTACAGGTTAATCACATTCAGCACCAGCATATCCATTGTCAGCAGTGGATAATTATGCCAGTGTACCCAATGCCTCAGTTTGTGCATATGTTTTACATAATAAACACTTTAGGAATTGGCTCCCTTTCTAATTCTTGATCTGAATGTGGGAACTAGGATGATGTACTGCATCTAGGGTTTCTGCAGTCATGATCTGACAGCCTCCATATCTCATGCCCTCTTGTATTTAAGCAAAACTGAAGTCCCAAAGGCCCAGGAAAACAGGCAGCAACCTTTTGGTTTGTACATAAAACAGTTCAGGGTTTGTCTCCTGATCCATCCAAAAGCGGCTTTATTAAGTGGCAGCTATGACTAAGTTAAAGCTTCTACACATGTGACCATGTATTATTACATTTGACTGACATGTATTTTTGACATGGGATGAAACTGGAACTTTTAAACTCACAATGACGCACTGGGGCACAGACAGAGAAGGGTTCAAAAGAATGAGTGCAACTGGCAGAGAAAATAAATCTACATTGGGATTAAACACAGAAAAAAATCACTGCTGTTATCTCCTGTTAATCCAATTGCTTCTGCAACAACAAAATATTTGTGAGGAACTGTGGAAAAGCGCATCACTGGATCCAAGGAAGTCTCCAGAGTTCAGACCCACGCTATACTACGTGTCTGCCTGCTTAGATGCATCAAGGATGATTCTGGTTAGCTACTCAGTAATTTCAGTATCTGCTTAATACTGTCTTGGATGAGCCAGAGGGAAAGAGAGTGGTAGGTGAACAAGTGATAGAAAAGAAAGGTGAGGAACCAAATGAAGGAACTGTATCAGACCAGAGCAGAGATGTCAGACCTTCATGGGGCTTACCAAGTGTAAGTTTAATCTGTTGCTAACCTACTACTTTTTACTGCTACTCTAGAAAATTACGGTTTCTACACTTTCACTCCATATAAACCACCTCTTTTTCCAACTAATTCTCTCCATAAAAACAAATATTGGTATAACTGTTGGAAAAACACTTCTCTCCAATCCTAATATTATAAAATGAATGAAACTTAAATCAGTACACTGATTTTCATGTGGCATTCAGGGACTACTTTTTCCCCAGGGATCTTCAGAGATGTTTTTGTCCCTTGCCTTGTACCTACTGAAGGGCTTAGAAATGAGAGTGGTCTACGGTCTGCAAAATTCAGCCATTAAAGCAACAGTCCTCAAAGCATGCCTTTCATTCCCATTCCAAAATGAATGGTTTAGAAAACATATGTGTGTATAATCTAGCATAAAATGTAACAAATAACCTTACTAGATGAGTATAGTTTGTTTGGAGTTTTCCAGAGCTCTTGTTTCTGTCCAGCATATCTCAACTGAAACATCCTTACTACTGCTCTTAACTGGATGCAAATACTTGTTTTGGTTGCCCCCTGTTCAAGTTGCTCCCTGATCCAGTTAGCTTGACCTGCCAGAATACTGTAACACTACTACTTCTGGAAATGGTCATAAAAAAGCAAAAAAAAGCAGGCTGCGGAACATATTCAACCCTGGACGCTCATTATCCTCACCGTTAGATGTTATGTGAAGTCCTGCCTGTTTTGCATCACTCCAACTGGTCCTCTCCAGGCCAAAACTTCTCTAGAAGGAGTCAGAAGTAGAGTGGACATGAGCAAGCAGAGCTTCTGGTCAGCAGTGTAGAGCACAGCCACTTTCTACCACAGAGGTTCACAATACCATTGCCTGAACTATGAGTACCCAAGACTTCAAATTACATCTTTTCTCATTTGAAAGTGTCTGATGACTTTAGGGGTGGTTTCTGATAAGGTAAATATATGTGTTTTCAGGTTTCTAGTAATCAAAACTATCAGCAACAACAACTTCACTTCCTTGGAGCCACACTGGAATTTCAAAATGGTGAATATGGAGCACAGTCTGATTGATTTTGCAATAGTTATTCTGAGAGCTACATTATTTTCACCAGCCATTTAGACAAGGAATTATAGGGATGAGAGAATGCATGATTAAAAACTAACCTTTCTTGAAAAGTATTTGAACACATGCTCAGTAAACTATGCTCTGTTCTCAGCTATTACTCAGTCAGTTGTACTATCTGCTACAAAAATGAATGATACACGAGCTCCTCTTTCACCGGAGCACTGGCTAATACAGTAAGGCTAATCAGCGAGCACAAACACATAAGTTTGTAGGATTTTTCTTCCCCCTGAAAATATAAAAGAAATAAAGGCCTTTTCTTTTTTTTTCCTAGGGAGCAATTTTTTTTCTAACAACTAACATGAGTCTCTTTTGCGTATTGTAGCTTTGTATTTTCTGCAAGGCTTCTATCAGCAATACCGTTCTTCAGCTGAAGCAAATTCAATATATTTTACACCTTCTTTCATAGGTTCAATTTAATATAATTTTTTTCCATAACATTTTGCAGATGATCTTTCTAATGTCCAACTGCTATCTGCTCCAGGTATTTTCCCCCAAATTGGTAAAAAGTGATAAATACACGCCACTACCAAATGTAGTCATTTTCCAGTGTCTTCATTTGAATCTATGCTGGCAGCTTCTGTGCATGTCTCCTTTGAGACCAGACTGGTTATTAAATTTCGGTTATTAGGAAGCAAATTTAGGCTCAGGGCAATTTTTTCTACTAAACCTTTGTCAAATGCATAACAGAGTTTGTCTACAAACAGCAGCTCTCTTACAGGCTTATATTCAGTTTGTGAATCATACATTTTACCTCCACCAACAAAAAGTCTTTTATTTATGAAAAAGTGAGGATTTTCCAAACCATCAGTTTGTGATCATTATTAGCTTGGATTGATTTCCCAGGAATATAGCATGAGATATTTGCACCTATAATTGAAAGTCGTCTGTATTACAACAAACTGTTCAGTCCTTATCACCTATATTGTCAAAGCCATTTCTAGGCTTCACAGAGCGGAATAAGAGGATTGAGAGAAATCTAGCACTTCAATTATGGAGATCATAAATGAAATAAGATCCTCTAATTCTCTCAGCTTCCCAAACTCTATAGTAAGACTAAAACATTAATGCCTCTCTGTTGCTCTCCCCTCAAAGAAACCATGTGCGCTGAGGACTCAGGTATCAACATGGATCAATGTCATGAATTATCAGTACCCCCAAAAAACCAAATATTTCATATAACAGAACTTAGTTGAGCTTTAACTCAGCGGCCCACTTTGTTCCAGAGAGAATCTAGTCATCACTTTCTAACCTTTCTGGGTCCTACTGCCTGTGAGGGTATCACAGATGTCCTTCCTGGTGAAGTATTTTGGTGGTTCAGCACATCTCAAATGGTAATATATGGAAATAATATCTTCCAGGTGTGGAGAAAACATTAATGTGCTGTTTTTCTATGGTATCTATTGACACATCAAGCTCATTAAAACATCTGACATAAATTTTGACTGAAACAAAAATTTCCTTCTTCCCCGCACCCCCCCCTCTTTCCAAAGCTAATAAATGCTTGATCTCACAGTCCTTAGGGAACGGATATTTTACTGAAGTATGTGAATTGGGGATTGGTTGGTCTCCATCATCTTTTCTCATGCCTCTGGAGACTATAAACATGCTCATGAGCTGAGATGATGGCATTTATGACATTTTAGTACCAGAGAGACCTGTCTGGCCTTCAGCTGTCACTGGACAAAGTCATGAGTTTCCTATTGGTGTGGTGACATATCTATCACAGACATATTGGGGGATGTCTCAGATACCCTATGACATTTAAAACGCTGATAAATGTCTCTGTTTTGGCAGGTTTATTACTTCTGGAGAATATTTTTCCAACCTCCACTCTGCTTCCTTCATTTTTAGGAGTCTTCTTAATGAGGAAAAGCATCTCCCACATTTTCCACTAGTAAAAGAAATATGTTTTCCTTAGTACCATTGCAAGATGAGTGTTTTCCAATGTGCAGACCATCCAGTTAGTTCAATACTTGTTTAATGTGGGGATTCCAAAACAAACTTTGTTTTTGCAACTGTGCTTTTGCACTGATGTGTCTGTACTGTAAAGACAATAGGTGCAGTACTTAAATCTTTTACTGTGAGTAGTAAATTTACTAGCTTAACGATGAAAACAACTATTTTTGGCAGCAAATAGTATGTGTGCCAAGTATGTGCTTCGTAACTGTCCCATTTACTTCCAGTTCAATTTATCTACAAATGAACTGCTGCTCATTGCTCCTGTGAGGATTAATCTAAGCAACACACATTTTGGCTCTTGCCAACTTTTGCAAAGTGATATAATCCATCCTCCTTCTCACATTGTTCCTTTGATGACACCCAGTGGGTTGGCTTCTGTTAACGAACTCTGCTCCTCAAACTCCATGTGCTTTATGCTGCGGAGTTGTGATGCCATACACTTCACTCTTTTCTCCTACAGTGTTGAGGATCTCGATCAGGACATAATTATCCATCTACTACTCTCTGTCTGGACTTGGTCCCTTCTTTTGTTTCTCAAATTCTTACATTTTTCCTTTCAGAATTCTTAACAATGTTCCTGAGGGTTTTTTTACCCTCCCAGTCACAAGAGCTGTGTTGGGATGTGACTTGGGCATGCCTAATCCCTCCTCCACTATTTTCTGCCACAGAAAAGCTAAGCAGGTTTGATGTGCTCTTGGAAGAGCTCCAGTTGAGTGACTGGCAGAAAACAAACACAGGGTGTATGTAATGAGGAGTACAGAGTCAGCACGTTTGTGGCGCACACTGAGGATCGGTTGTGTCAGGGGCACAGCAGACTACGCTTCTGTCTCAGTGTGCATGTAACCAACAGGATCTTTCATCAGATACTCAACCACCCAGACATTCTACTCACAGTTTCCACAGCCTTTTGTATCTCTGATTCCTCTGCTTCAGTTTACTAGTTCTTTGGCCAAGGCAACAAAGATAACAAGGTTTTCAACCCAGCAATTGTTAGAAAACAATCTGCATTCGGCTTGCAAAACTACAGTGGTGTTGCTTTCATTATCATCCACCTTCCTGGAGAATTCTAGCCCTGATGAGGCTGGCTTTGAGGTGTTTCACTCTCCTTCTCTCTGTATTTTCTTTGTTCCTTTTAACTCCTTCTCTGCATCCTGTTCAGCAATCTCTTTGTTCTGACAGCACTTGCAAGAGGGCTTTTTTATGCCTGGTTTCATCTAGCTGGGAATAACCACAGAAATCTGATGTCACCTCCCATGACCCAGAGGCTGTGTCTTACTGACATGAGCACAGAGGTATCCACTGGTTATATCAGAGAGAACTAATCTAAAAAAGTTTGTCATTAGGCTTATTGCAAATATATCCCACATGATTTTAAAGTTTAATTTCAAACCTGTCCTACAAAATGCAAATGTTACTACAAACAAAAAAAAAAAAGTAATTATGATGAAAGACATTTGGGGATTATACCTGTGCTGTGTTTCAAAGTGTCTTCAGAGGCATAAATACACATTTTAGCTTTTGTGCTATATCCAAATAAATAAAACAAACCAGTTCAGAAAGGTATTGGCAGAAAATCTCTATGCTATTTAACTTTAGTAGGATGCTAAATATTAGACTTTGACCTCATGATTCACAGGAAAACAATGTACTTAAAACACAGAAATAATTGCTCTACTTCAGTATGTTCTGCTTTCCTGTATTTAAAAGCAAGTCACTGTCTGAAGACACTGAAATTTAATTGTTCTAACATTTAATCCTATCCCCTCAATGAAAACAGAATATAATTTCTCTGAGGTTTCTTTCTTCATATTTCTCCATTCTCTTTAGATGAATTCTTAGTTACTTAATACTTACATCTGCTTTATATACTCACAACACTTCAATACAGTGAATTGTAACTTCTGTCTTTAGGTTTATGTCTTGAGGACTTTAGAAGCCTGAAAATATTTCTATTATCCTGTGTGTCTGCTCAAAACTTATTTATAGATATATTATGCTTATGCTGTGTATATTTAATGTTGTCTCTTTTGACTTTACACTGAAGGTCAGCAATATGGTCATATTCAGTAGATGCAAGGCTGTGTATTTATTTATATAGGAAAAAAATTTACACCTTCAATTCTTCCTCTAAAGTCTTAATCCTCTTTCTGAGCCACCACCCTGAAGAATTATGCCACTGCAGACAGAGTTACAGGCAACCGCAGGGGGAAAAATAAAGAAAGTAAGCTGTAGTTTGGAAAAGTACTTTACATAATACTTTTAAAGCTCACTACCAGGAACATGCCATTCAAAGAATCTCATGACAGCAATAAAAATTAATAGTACCCTTTCACGCCTTCACCATCTAGACATGTTTCACAAGTGTATCATATGCAGTGGGGGTTTTTCCACAAAACTGTCCCTTATTCACTCTGCCTGGACATAATAGCTCAAATTTCTTACAGCTGTTGGTCTCTCCCCACATCAGCACTTAACACCTCCCTTCCCTGACCATGGGTCCCCTTGCTCTATAAGGGAATGGTGGCTCATACGGACATTATGAAAAATTAACACGGCTGGGGGGAGGGCGGAATTAAGAGATTAAGGGAGTGTCTCATAGGAATGCCTGCTGGAAATGTCATTCCTTTAGGTGATATCAGAGGACTGGAGACAGTTCTGCTACATTACCAGACCCATGCATCCTGAATAATCCATGATGGATAGGCAAAAGATGCCTAACCCTTTTAAAAGAAACTTTATGGGTGAAATTAGCTCTGCAGTATTAAGTGTTAGCATCACAGTGCAGTGTGTAATCAAATGTTTGATACTAATGAGCTTACTGGAAAAAAATGGATGCCAAATTCATCTTACTAGCTGTAGAGATTCATGACTGCAGGGTGTCTGTCACAATGATAGCTAAATTTGAATAATGACAGATCAGATTTATGACAAGATATGGATGGTTCAGGCATTATGTTTTAGCAGGAATACTTATCAGACTGGACAGAAATTAAAAATCTCTTCTATGTTGCAACGCTTGGCTAGAGAAATAGCAAAAATAAATCACTTTTAAAGATGAGATTTCTGGTCTGATTAACATCTTCCTGATCAGCAAGTCCTAAATCCCTCTGACCACGATAACGAATGTTCCTATTTTACACAAACATCCACACACATCCAGTGCACACAGGAGACAAAGCTAAGGTTACCATGGGAACTTTACCACCAGATTTTTTGGATTTGTATAATTAAAATAACACAAGTACAATGTTTTAATAATTTAGTTTTACCTTGTAATTAATTATGTTCACATTTTCTTTGGGCAGGAACTCAGTTTACCTCATGGATATAGATCAATATGATAACTTTATTTAGCATTTCCAAAAGTTGGTTTTCTAAGCAGGGGATGTTTTAAACTTAAGCCACTGTGCAGAAATGACTACAGTGTAGTATAGAAATATCTGCATCGGGATTAAACCAGGTGGTTCAGCTGTGGATAAAGTAACCTCCACAGGAGCAATGAACTTAGCACAAGCTCTGCAATTGCACCGTAGGCTGTTCCAGCTTTGGCATAGGCTGATGCTGAGGTGTGAAAAGAAGCAGAACACTTCTAGGACCTGATTCCTTCCCTCCAACAATAATCATTACCCCACATGTATTTAATCCACCATGGGGTGCACCAGCAGTCCCCAGCCTTGCTCATCAGGGTTGCCCTCCACTCACTTTTTCTTGGTTTATCTATTTTCTTCTGTGTGCTTTCAGGTCAAGTCCCAGCTTTTCCTGGATGTTCAGAAAACTTGAATTAGCTCTGAGCATAGGAATACACTCAGACTCCTCACTCTAAACGTAGGCTCTGGGTTTTCAGGAGAGGTGACCTACAAACCTCATTGATGTTAACAACTAAAAGTGTGCAGCAGGTAGCCTTCCTCAACAAACTATCCAGATGAGGGCTTTTGTGTCTTATAGAAATTGCATGAAGATATCAGAAAAGAAAAATGGTCCTTGGAGTCATCTATCTTTTCAGTAAGGGGACACTCAATTTTTTTTGCTATCAGCCTCTAGAGCAAGACATACTATTTAAAAAAGCGGTTGCCTTTCTTCCACATTTGAACATGTTGCTTTCCCTAGAGACTTGGACCTTGCTATAGGCTATATGCAAAACAGCAGATACTCACACTGACTATAGATAGATCACTACAGATCTAATTGCAGTAACAGTTCTACTGCTGACCCAAAGAACATGAGCTTCATAGCCTGCAGTTGATATACATGTACAGATACTGCTGTCAGTGCTGCAGACACGGAAAACAGGCTTTTTTAAGAGCCAGCTGGTTTATTCCAGGGGAAAGGAACTCAAACTCCCCAAGTCTCTGGCACTGTAATGAAATGAGACCCTGCCATAGATGTCCGTATTGAGGAAGGAGTTTAGTTAAAATATTCAGTATAAGTTTCCTCCCTAAAGGAATAGCACTTAATACATGTTAAAATATAATTGTATAATTGGAACTCAAGTGTTTGGGTTATGTAAAAGGTGCTGTAGGCGTATCAGCTTAGACAGAGGTAATTAGATCTTGTATATTAACATTTTCCCCTTAAAGGGATAATCAGCAATATTTTAAGTAGTAGGGATGCTTAAACCTAGAAACTTGAGGGAGAAAAGGTGCTGTTTGGAACTCCTCATTTAGCCTTGTGTTTGCTTTGTTCCTACCTCTGTCACTGACTGGACTGAAAGAATATCTTTGCAGCAATTCCATAGCAAAGCAATATCTTTAATGCAATTCCATCTGGGTGCCCACACAGTGACAAAACTGCTACTGCTTTTGGTGAAATCAGCATAAAACTGAATCACCTGCAAGCATCAATCATGGTGATGAAAATATGACTAGATAGTAGCAATAAATAATACAATAGCTGGCATGTATATATAGTAACAAGTCATGTACTGAAGCCACAGAGGAAGTCTGTGGCAGGGCCAGGAATAGAAGAAATCAGAGCTCTACTATCTCCTTGATACAAGGGTTAACATTTTATACAGATAAGAGTAAACAGTGACACACCACTGCTTAGCTCAGTCAGTTTGAAGGATACAATAGCAACAAATATGATTTTACTAACAGTAGGTCAAATGACAATCAGTGGCTCTACAGCTTATGAGTATCCAATTGAAGCCCTTGAAAAATCAAGTGGATGTACAGGAAGATAGGTTACTATTCCATCATAGGATGAAGATAGAAAAATATCATGGGTTTCTTGGATTTGCAAATACATTGCAAAGTTTTCTAGACAAAGGAGCTGTTTTCTTTGAAAACAGTAAATCCACTGCATCTTAGAAAGAGGAACAGCAGATCACAAACTAAAGCTGTTCTTTTTTGTTTGTTTGTTTGTTTTTTGAGATAAAAGAAGAAATGTACAGTTCCTCAAGCCAAGAAAAAAAAATCATAGACAAACGAACCACCCACATAGAAGGGCTACACCAGGTATTTCTAATTTCATTACTGTTATCTATGCTTGTGTTTCATATACAAGAAAAACATTCCATGGAAGAAATTCCAGGAGGAAAACCCAGATGTTAAGCTTCTCATTGAGAAGTTTAACCAAATTTTGGAATTCAATAAAAATTTCAACTGAAATCATGAAAAAGTTAATCTGCACTAAAAATATTTCCCCAATTTCATGTTTCTCACTCCATGTCCACTGAAGACCTCCCTATTTCTACTCTATACTACTCATGGGGCTTTCTAAAGAGTTTGAGAACAGTACAGATATCGCATTTCTAGGTAAGTAAAAGCCCACTTTTTGGCTTAGTTCTTAAAGTCTCAAAAAATCAGAACTTGTGGATAGTCTAAAAAACAGATCTCTCTTCAAGGCTCACCTGCACTGACATAAGAGACAAGAAGAAGAATGGTCACCAAGACACATAGGACAGGGTACAGGGTCCCTTGCCTTTCCTTAGTTCAACCCCCAACATGTATGTGACAAAAAGATGGACAGCCCATTTCCAGAGGCATTCCCAGCACAAATTCCAAGCACCTCAATATAATTTTGCCCTAAGGCTAGTGACTAGAAGTTCTCAATACACCTAATAAAGGATTTTTTAAAATGCAGATATTCAGACCAAAAAGATATACAGCAACAGTTACAGAGCTCCTTAAAAAAAATCAGTTTTTTTCACTTGCCAGTTTTTCAAAGGGCATTTGCTCTAAAATGTATTTTCCATTGTGGGATTGCCCCCAATGATCTTTGCAGCAGCTGAGCATGATGGTGCATTTCGGGGCAGGGAACAGCAGCAAGTCAATGTGTCTCTAGGCAGTCTGCACCCTCAAGAGGTAGCTCAGCAGCAAGTTGCTAAATGGTTGTTTTTATCAACTCTGCAGGTAAGGCCAATGGGTTATCTACAGCCAAAGGAGCAATAAAAACAGCTGTAGTTGATAGCAAACACTGCCAGAAGGTCACCACCACCTGAAGACTCAATGTTTTCCACCAAAAAAGCTGTCAAGCTCAGGTGTCTCTGCTCATATGTTTAGCTTTTAGTGCTCAGTGATACCACATTGAAAAAGAATAAAAATGAAGTGTTTTGCTCTTCTTTCGGGATCTCACCTGTTAAACCATAAATATGATAGGTGCTTAGAAGGTCTTTCTCTTTTGGGAATGGCAATGTAACTTTAAATATCATTATATAATCATGTGTCAGAAATAGATTTATTTTACTCAAACACTGTAATCTCAGGTACATTATTATAAAGGGGAGAAATTAATTTAATTTTCAAAACTTCACACACAGAAAATGTGATTTGCAGAGTAACAAGTTCAAAAACTATTCAGCTTTTTTCATCATCTTCTCTTTTGTCCTGCTATAGATTCATTATTTTCTTATTCTCTACAGTACACAGTAGTCTTTTTGAATGAAAAGAAATGATTCTGTATTAGTCACACCACTAAAATGAATTTTGCTTTGCAGCTGGTGAATGAAGACTGTCAGAACTTCTATTCACATGTAGAAGATAACAATATAATAGCTAAGAAAGACCAATGAAATGCTGTGTTTACTCTAATTTATCAGTTTTGCAGCTTGTACTTTAAAAGCCACCTAATGCATGAATATATTAGTCCTCTGCTAAATTTTGTGCCAAAACATGATGGCCCTAAATTCAACTACAATCCTGCAAACACCAGGGGACCACATGTAGTGTTGTACATAATACTCATTTTGCTTTGTGGAGCTTTTTAATGACAGGAAAAGCAAGAGAAGCTAATCTTCTGGGGCTTTGCACCCCTTAAAAAGGTAGCAATATATTCAGACCAAATAATCAAATTTCTTTAGGTACCAACTCTGGCTGAGGTCTCAGAAAAACATCTCCATTAAAAGCCCTAACCCTAATTTCTTAAGTCAAACCCCACCAAAGAATGGAGTCTTATTAAATGCTGTGACTTGGTCTTTAAATCAGTCATTGACAAGGTTTAGCCAAATCTGGAATTACTAACACAGAAGTATGTCACTATGGTATGATATCAGTCTTTGGGTCTCTCCGCCAGCTTCTCACCATCTAACAGGTGGAATAAATTATGCAGGAAATTCAAAGCAGAGTCTTTTTCTGCTTTTCCTTTTCTTGCCTTATCTTAATTTTAGTTCAATTAATTCAAGGAGTTAAAGCCTTCTTAAGAAAGAAATACTTCAAATACATTAGCAGGATTTAACTTATTAGAATTTTGACAAGTCGTATTATTATTTACTGCAGCATTCAAACACCTCTTTGACTTCTCACTCTTGCATAAGAAATTTGAAGGATGTGACAATGTGCATTTTCTATATAAGGTAAATAGACCTATGCATCACAAACATTTTTGACACTTTCAAATGCAGCTTACAGCCTTAAACAGACATTCCACTTCTCCCACCCACCCACCATCGCATCCAAGGCCTACAGTCAACAAATTTTCAGAATTGAGAGTGGGAGTATTGCTAATTTGACAGGTAAGTGCCGAGTTTAGTGACCTGTTTGTGAGTATGTCCACATAAGTGAGGGGGTATGGACACACTTCCCTATTCCTGGTCCCATTTTTTGTACGAATGCCCTTTTAACTTTCCTAACCTTCTCAACCACATCCACTGACCTGGGGTCTAACAGTGAATTTTAAGTAAGAGCTAGGAACAGCAGAGAAGGCAATATATGCATATCAGAAAAGTAAAGCCAAGCAAAGTAGGAGACAAGGCATAGGCTGAATAAAGGAAGCACAAGAGAAAGAGAAGTGCTGTAAGGGCAGATCCTTGGAAGGTACTTAATTCCTGCCAAAAACCAAGGGGGCAGGTATATAACTATCTCAGGGATCTTGACCTTAAGTCTCACAAACACTACCTGAACACTTTTAGAAACTTATTTAGAAATTGAGGCATAAAAGGTGAAGCCCTACCCCTGTGACAGCAGCCCCTACTATTCTGGACCCTGGCAATGTTCCCAGTTTTAATCAAGAGGCCAAATCACCTCTCTACATGTGTTCTACTAGATCAATGGAAGAACAGGGTCTAATGTTCAGAACTTTTAACTTCCTTTCCTTAGTTTTAAACACTGGATTGTGCTTCCCATATTTCCTTCTAGCCTAGTTGAAGAGAAATTTCACCTGACATTACTTAAAATTCAAACCATTTCTTCTGCAAAGAGAGGTGTATGGCTGCATGTTAAATCACCTCTCCTTTCTCTTCCTTTCAGTGAAATTTGGATGAGGTCATTTACAGAGGTTCTTTCCAATCAACATTTCTATGATTCTGTGATTACTTTATACGCGTCCTTATAATGTGAGCTGACCTGTTCCTATCGGGGCTCCTTTCTTTTATGAATAACCGAAGACAGTAGAAGAAAAATCATCAGACTACAGGCCAACTAATTCTCATCTAATAACAGAAACTTTATTAACTCACGGAGCCCTACACTGTCCCTCCCGGTGAACAAAAATAGTCAAGAAACAGCTGGTGTTTGCACGCAGAATGTGGATTAATTTGAGAGCATCTCCGTTTCTCTGGCTCAACATACTGAATGGTTTTATTTCAATTACACGCGAAAGTAGTAGTTGCTAATGCTCTGTGAAAAAAGTGTTGCAATCCAGCATCAGTAAGAGATTTATACATCAGTTCTATTCAGATTTGGCAATTGTAAATAGCAAATTAAACCTCTCTTTCAGGAAGCTGGCTTCAGCACAAAATGCAATAGCCTGAAGTTCAAGTTCCAGCTCTGTGAGGAATCTGATGCTCCCCTGTCCCTACAACTGTACCTGACTTGAGGAAGCAAGCATGAGGGCCCTTCAACAATAACACTTTCGATATAAAACATCCATATTCAGAAACATATCTTGCTAGCCTCTGAAAGTTTATCTCACAAAGTCTCTATTCCCTCTCTCTTTTCTCACTTCCAACACATTTACAGGGCTGTGATCTTCAAGACATTGGAAAGACATGCCCTTAATGCTGGAAAATTAAAGACCTGCACGTTTGGAACTCACGTGGGGGTTGATGCATATAGAAAAGAGTGCAAAACGCCAGGGCTTTAAGGGAGGAGGTGCAACAGTCTCCTCTGTAATACATACATACACACAAAATTAGACCCGCAAGTGCATTTTCTGGGTCATCTTCTTCTCCCTCCTCTGCTCTCGCCTCCTCCCCTGAGTTTTCTTAATTGTTCTGGGAAGGAATACATGTTTCAAAATGTATCATCAAACGTCTTATGAAAACATATTGTCCTCGTTATTTTATATCCCAAACTACTGTATTTGGAATGTTAGTCCTCTGTTAACTTTGCCAGTACAGAAATGTCCTATGCTTTCTTAAGCTGTCAAGTGTTTAGTTCCTACAAGCTAATTTATTACCTTTCTTAAGCTAAGGCCAAGGAATACAAGGGCAAACACTAACACAGACAAGGGAATGTAATGAGTAGGAAAAGTATAAATTTATTTTAAAGGTACAGTGCAAAACACTGTTACAAGAACACCAAAAAGCCAGCTCTGCAGACTGCTGTGTCTTGGATTTGATGGGACTCTACAGTGGTTTGCGTAATTTATTGTAGACTGCAGAATCTGGTATTTAATGTGTAGTTTGAGAGTTGTATGGCCCTCTGAATTGGGCTGAGTGTCCTTCCTAGCAATCAGCCTAACTACAATTCCTGAACACTCACAAGATTTGTGTGATGCAGTTACTGATTTGCCTTCTTACAACAGGTGTATGTTCATCTGCTTGTCAGCTTCCTTCCTCATGTATCGTTATCCTATGACCATTTTTAAATAATCTTTGCAAAACAAAAACTCAAATAACCAGAGTCCTGTAAATCGCTTCTCCCCTTCAGCAATCTTATATAATAAATTAGACAATAGTAACACTACTTGGAGGGGTGGAGATAAGAGCCTGTCAGCACTTTCTTTTCAAACCCACTGTTTCGGGGACTTGCGATTAATCTTCAACAATAGTACTTCAGGGTATAACTGAAAAAAATACTGTAGGAAGAGGGATGGACAGAAGAAAAAGAGGAGGAAATGTTTTGAAAATTCCATTTTCACTTATTTCGCTTATATCCTCTCCCATCTTTGGCTAGCCATGGCTTTATGTTGATTTGTAAAACAAATGGTGCATTGCACTTTCACTGTTCCTTTCATTTCCGTGCTGTTTATATATGATAACTATTAATTTTCAACATTCCTCTAAGGCAGGTATTATCAACTTGATTTTCTAGAAAGAGATGCAAGACACAATTTTCCTCAGGCCACAACAGGAATTCTATGTGAGAGCCAGGAATAGAAATAAGGAGTTCCCATTCCCTGTCCTAAATCAAGGTCACAGAACCCTCTCTGGCGCAGGCTATTTTCGCAATGTTTTGTGGAGGTGATTATCCTCTTATAGAACTATATTTTAGACAGACTGGGATTTCCTTGGGATATAGAAGAATTCCAAGTCATCTCACTGCCAGCTGAGAATACCTTTCATAAATAGTGTAAGGGTCAGGACTAACACTGTTTAACAACATACTGTTAACAGGTGGTTATTATAAGCCATATACCAGTCTTACAAGGTGGTAGGCAAGCACGCCTTACTAATTTAAATGTCTTCATAGTTATGAAACCTTTTAATTCACTGAATTTAAACTCATCTCTTACTTGAAGGATCTGTAGCTGGTAAAGGGTAAAGGGATATAGTGGATATGGTGAGAAGTACTTGAGGGTGGAGTACGTCTCTGTGCTGGACATGGGATCTCTTGCCTTTGCCTGAGTTCAGTGCAAGTTCTTACAGTTTTGGGCTCTGATCTCTAACACAGTATACCAGAATATATTCCAGGTGCATTGTCACTTGTGTGGTGGTTGCAGGTGAAGAAGAACCAAGTCTGACAGAGCTGTTTTGGTGTCTGTCCTATTTGTTATATTTTTCAAGATCCGAGCCATAGAATCATGATTGAAACCTTGTACTACAACTACTATGCTAAATATATCTATTTCTTAGCATGATACTTGGTTCCCAGGCCAAGTGGTTGAGACAGGCTAATATCCATATTGCTTGTAAAGTAGTATTTTTATTAAATGAAACTGAAATGTGCTGCAGGTTCCCAAATATCATAAGGGTTGGAGGTGTTCAAAGATGGAGCCAAGAGGTTTGGCTGTAGGTCGAAAGTAATCTTCCTTGATGCAGTCTCACCCACACTGCCTCTTGGAACGATTTCCTGGAATGAAGAGTCCTTCAAAGCCATGTCTACAAATTGTCTTGAAAGAGCTTGGGATCACCCCAAAACACAGCAAACAAACAAAGCTAACAATTTTGCAGCACTGAATGTTGGGAGTTGAGTACTTGAGTATACTCACTAGTCCTCTTTTACTTGAAAATATAGGTATATTCTAAAATTTTTGCAGCTGGGCCAAGGTCTGCAGTCAGAGGTCTGTTTCCATAGGGGATGAGCTCACATCTTGCAAATAAATGATGTGTCTACATTCCTTGTCAGGCAAGGACATGTTGACACAGGCTCTACGCCACATTTGCCACATCTACAGAGCCTCCAGGTGATTCATTGTGTGGACTTCAGTGCTGACACCAGCTTACATCTCTCTGAACATTCATATTTGGCATATTCCATCTTAATTACACTGAACAGCTGTCAGCATCTCCTAAAGGAAATCTCCCCAAAGTGATGTGTCAGGATTCTCTGAATCGAGGTTTCTGAAATGTCAGTTTGAGGAAAAATGAAAAACAAAACTTTTCTTTTTCACTGAGTGTCAGACATTTTCTCAGAAAACCTGCTTTCTGGCCATGTAGAACTTGGTTGGGATCATATGAGTAGCTAATGGGTACAATTCTTCATTGAAGCTCTGTGACGGTTTTTACCTCTCAACAATACTCTCAGTACACTCAACAGCCAAGTGACTCAAAAGAAGAGTGTGAACTGCCTTAATATTTCATCAGATCATTCTGTGCTGTCTCTCCTGGGATTACAGATCATTAACTTACAGGGAGTCAGTGAAATTCCCATCAGGAATCTTTCATCTCATTCAGGTTTCCATTACATTCAGCACAACTCCCAGGAAGGCTCTCTTGAAAAATCCTGTCCTTAATATTTATTAATATTATATTAAATGCTTAAAGCTGAATGAAATGCAATCAGAAAAGTGAAAGTAATAAATATATATGTTTTAATAATGAGAATATTTCTGACAGCTACACTGAAAACATAAAAGCTACTTTTCAAAGATCAGGAGAACTGTTCAGTGACAGTTTTCAGTTCTATTGCTATTATCACTTAAATATATTTATATAACACTTCTTTATCACCTTTCTCTGCTATGACATCTTTTACAGCTAAGATGAATGTCTATATATAGTCCTCTCTTAGTCAATAATTAGTTTGCAAAATCAAGAAGCTGAAGTAGCTGTGCATCAAGTAATTTCTATTTGAAAGTACCTCATTTTATCTAATTATTATGTATAATTTAAAGCAAAGATGTATTTTTAAAAAAAACAAGTGTGAGAAAACTCTGAACTTCTCCTTCAAGATGTTCAGTAACCCTTAGCTATGTGCCTCCTGCACTACTTTTTTCATAGGTAAACTTTATTATAGTGTTTATCAGCTCTTCTTTATTACTAGCTTAAAAAAGAAACCCATTTCCCACTATGGCTATACGTTCAAAGGTACAGCACAGAGGGTATTCTTAGTGTCCTTTAATTTCAGGTGAATATTAAGTAATCTAGGCTGGTGAAAATGAGACTCCATTGCTGCACTACCAGTGAATATTCTTGCTGTGATGATAAAAACATCACAACAAGATGGGACGGGAACTAGGGGGTCTTTATGATCCCTTCCAAGAGAAACCACTCTATGATTCTATGATAGCAAGCATTGTGAACCATCCAGTCTAGTGCCCATCCACTGATGGCAGCTAGAAGAAGATATTCTGCCAAAATGTGGAAGAAAGGCCAGTGATTCAAAATGAGATAGGGACTGAGGATCTCACCTTCAACAGAACTTTCTTTCAGTGTACAAAATTAAAAAAAAATAAAACAAACAAAACCCACAAACAAACATCTTAATTAAAAAAGCCACTTTCAGCATTGTTTTCTTAATTTAAACTGTCTCAGGGAATCTCCCACCAGCCACCCAGCTCCTTCAATGTGCAGGGAGCTCGTGGGCAGGACAGTGGCAGAAAATGAGACACGGTACTCCTCATACAAACAGAAATATTTTTAACACCTGATCTTGATGTTTTTCAAAAAATGCTTGGCATTTCCCTCCCAGACATTGGCCAATGCCAGTGGGTGACAGCTGGCAAATGAGCTCACTCCAAATAAGACAAAGCGGTGATGCTTTTTTGCTTTCGCTAACCAGTGATTGAATAATTCGTGTCACTGAGGGGATGGGCAAAAAATTTCAGAGAGTTCATAATATAACAATTTTTTTACCATTTTCAGTCTAGCCAGACCTCACCAGTAATGCTTCCTTTTCCACTTACTTCCTCAGGACCCTTGCCCAGGCCACACTGGCTTTTCATCCTACCACTAAGCTGCTGTCTTTGTGTGATCCTTCCTCATGCCTTTCCTCCACTTGTCCCACCTGAACCTTTCTGCTGCTGCCTCCTACCTCTCCTTAGGGTTCTGCCATCCTGTGCCTCATATTATATTGATTTCTGCAGCACCTATGCCGAATTCAAGATAACAAGCTCAGAATCACATAGAAAGTCACAGTCAACTTCTCTCTGTTACTAGAGTACCTCACCAGTGCAAGGCTCCTCAGTGGTTGGGAACAAGAAGTTCTGAAGGGTAGGATGCACTTTATAAATTTTTCAATACTGGGATGAGTGCCTGGCAAGGTCCCACAGCCTTATAACCTGCTACTTTGGCCTCAGAAGATCTCAGACTGGTGGCCTTTGAGTACAATGCACAGTTCTTTTCCCAGACTCACTGATGATGGGTGGGAACTTCTGGATCAAGTTTGTACTTGTTCTTCAGGTGTGTTAAAGTGTAGAAGATTAGGGAATGCCTAACAGAAATAAAAAGATACAGCCAGGTAAATTTGCTTTGGCTTATACCCCATGTCTAGCTTGAATAGAAGCAATGCCAGAGAAGAAAACTCTCCCTGCCTTGAGCTTTGCACTCTAATGCACAAATCCTCTGTGACTCAAGTGATCATACTCCAAGCTTCTTGCCAGTGGCAATCCTGCATCTCTTCTGTAGCTCCTTCTATTGCTGAGCATTTTTATTTTAACATCACAGTAGCCTAACCAGAATAATATGTGGAAGTAGGTTCCTCAGTTCCACTGTCAATGTTATGCATAGCAAGTGGCTGCAATGTTCCAGCTGACTTATTCTGCTGATTGTCCATGAATAGGCAGCAAACTCTTTAAGAATGTTCTGGAACCCTATATAATATATCAGTCTCTATAGATGGATCACAGAAGTCAGCATGACCATGAATATATTGTATTTTTATATCTCTCCAGTTCTGGCCCCCCAAAAATCAGAAATTAAATACATCGGTGGAGTCAGAGGATATGTCTACATCAGCAAGCAGTGGGGATGGATCCACAGAATGAAGAGCTCGTAAGAAGAACTCAACCACAACATCACACATATGTTTTGTGTTTTACTTTGAAATAGTGTTAATCTGTTTTCATAAACTGAATACATATAAGATTTTACAGAAGACTTGGTGTATTTCTGGAATGAATTTTTCTGCTTAGCTTCATCAAAAAGGCATCCTATTTCCACACTCCAAGCCCACTCTGTAATGCAAAATAAATCACGACACATGGGTAGGGTTGGGAGATTAGTGTCAAAATCATTTAGAATTTGAATGAATATTCTAACTAGTTGCATCCATTGTGCTTGAGTTCATGTGGATACATCAAGAAGCTAAAGCATGCCTGCAGCAGGTCTGCTGTGTATCATGCCTAACTGGAGAAGTACTTTCCAGTCATCTCAAACTGTTGCTTCTTACAATAACAAGGTCTAGACTATGACAATATAGACACTATTCTCAATTAAGAACTAATTTACATACCAGAGTTTGTTAAAGAGATTAATAATGCCAGTACATAAAACTAGTAGTTTTCTAATAGTTCGATAATGATAAATATGAAGGTCAAGACATTTAGTAATACTCCTTAGTCTTTAGTAATAAAACCTTCTATATTTCAATGTTTTTTCAAAGCATAGAAGTTTTGGCAGTTGAAGAAACAGGTGGGTTTACTTGCATGCTCACCCTGGATAGTGGAATATGTCCCTATTTGGCCATTTCAGCTAAAACTGAGAAACAGAAGGAAAAAAAAACCCTACCAAAACCAGGTATTTTGCTGGAGGACTGGCTGTGATAAATGTGCTGGGAGATAAAAAAAGGAGAGAGGGTAGAGAGGTAAGTATATCTTATCCCTTTAAAAAGAAATTAAATTATGCTAGGACAGATATAAAAATAAACCTGAATCAAAAAGAAAGTAGGATTTATCAAAATAGCTGGTCAAGGTCAACAAACAGAGAAGTCATTCATCTTTCAGTGGAATCTCCTCAATATCTATTTTCAATACATAGAAGTAAAAGAGGTAAGGCAGAATAACACTTCCATGTGAGAGTCAGAATTGTGGCCAAAATATAATTTAAGAAACATGTCAGTCAATCAGAAATCCTTTCCTGGCTCTCTTAATAAGAGCAAAATGAACAGGATATTAAGAGCTGGGAGATAACTCTTCTGCAATACCGAACAAACAATTTAACAAAGTGAGTAAGCATATACTGACATTTTAGCATGCATTTAAGTTTCAGCATCTTCAGTAAGAATCTTACATATGCCTGGGCACTGCTCTCAAAGGAGATCTGTGAACGTGGGTCTATCTATACACAAGTCATGCTTCAACCCATGGACATGAATCTGCCTGGTAGCTGTGGAGTATCTCTAGGACTCAGAGTATATACATTCATGTGCCAACCCTGCATGATTATGAACAGGACAGTTCTGCAAAACACCTCCTGGTACCTGAGGATCATATTTTAAAACCTGCTTATCCCCTCTCTTCTTCAGCCCTGTACTGCTGAGACAGAAATACTGGTATTCCCTACCAGAAATAGAAAAAATATTCAAATGTGTTAAAGTGCAATTGCAGCAATTCAGGTAGACACTAACCTGTATTTTAAATTAAACTGCTCTGAATTATTTTCAATTTCAAGGTCAACGATCATAAAACTGGACATCATTGGAAGGAAAGGTCCAGGACATGGTCAACTAAGTCCAGGAAATCAAGCTGACACGGAAAGTTTCCCACGGGCTCAGTGAGGGCTCCTCCACTGACTTCTTTGCAACATATGGCGTAGTAAGACATGAACACTAACTCCCTGGAACCACCTGTTAGGAGTGAGAAGACTGTAAAATTATTGCACGGGGAACAGATAAAAATGGGTGTGATGGTTGTGATGTGGTGCATTTCTCTCACTTGCTTCTGTGCCTATAGGAATAGAAGTCTGCATTTGACACAAGATAAAAATTAAAAACTGTAAAGCAGTGTAAGCAATACTGCTTTCCTCTGTCTTGCACAGTCCTTTTGAAAGGAGCCAGTTAATAACCTGACCTGATTATTTTAGCACTTGGTACTTGCCTGTACTGTGAATTCCTCTGTTTTCTATTCCACTATCTATATTTTAAAACTCTCCTGTTCTGAGGACCTATTTTCTCCTCTGTCACCCAGAATATAAAGTGTCATTCCAGGATATTACTCTCCTTCCTGAGTTCAAGAACTCGTGTTAGTAGAAGTCATAAGATTATTATCATGCTTAGATCCAAGACTTCATGCCATGTAACTAAAAGATTTCCTAAAAAGAAACATTCTTACTTCTTATTCAAACTTCTTAGCTTGTTAACAATGGATTTGCACCCATAAATCCAGAAATATAACCCTATGTGTCCAAAGCAAAAAAATCATATATTTAGATATGGGCTGCAGAACATATAGAAATGAGGAAAACGTATTTGAAGTGAGGTGATATTCTGTACACATACCAGGATAACTCATGCATGCTTGATGGTGGTATCAAAGGCTACTAATCTGACACGTGTTGAACCAGACCAAGATAAATCAGTTCACTTGTGCTCCTTCTCATCCCTCTGAAAATGATCACTATACCACACATCCACTTTTCACTTGAGAAGTAGTTCCTACATCACCACAAGAAGATAAAACATTGACTGCGACTAACATAATGAGCCTGAAGCAGTAAAGGAAAAGGAGGGGGAAAAGTTTGAAATTTAGGGTTTTTATTCTCTTGCTTCTTCCTAACAGGATCTGAAAATCATGAAAGAACTTAAGTGCATCAAAGAATGTCCTTTGAAAATCACACTTACAGGCAGGAATACAAATTGGATACTAGTCCCTAGGCCACTGGCCTACCTTTGTAGAAGTGTGGCTTGTATTTAATTTCCCCTGACTAACAATTCACCTTTATTAATTAGAATTTAACACTTGAAAACAATAGGACTGAAGATTTTAAAGTAAAAAAAAAAAAAAAAAGTTCTTTTTAAAAAAATCAAAAAGGCTTCTAAACTGTTAAACTTTTGATGCTATTTATATCGCTACTGGCATTGTGACACAGCAATTAAATTATAACCCTTTCACTAAAATAACATATTTTTGCCTATTTAAAAGAGAAGTGAAAAAACAAGAAACTTTAGTTCAGGAAAGTCTCAAGTAACCAGAGATGCAGGCAGGCCATAGTTAGAGGAAAAGCAGAAGGTGGACAAATAATTTGTAAATGTTTGACAATAACCTAAGTATGAGTTAAAGTGTATTATATGAAGCAATATATGATTTGTCATTAACTTCTAGTTGAACTACATTTAGGGAGCATTGGGCCATCTATAACCTATTTCACAAAGTTTCTTCATTTTATTTAGGCTACTCTGTCACATAGGAACTCACAAAATCATACTGTGTACCCTAGTTTGTGGACTGTATAAATAAAATTCGATTTTTGAAGCTTAGCCATTTTTGAGGATTAGCAAATTGACATGGATGATTTAAAATAATTATTATCACTACTTTTTTATATATATATATATATATAGAACTGCTCATTTCCTACTCTATTTAGACATAGAGGAACAGTTTTAATATCATCCAGTATTTAAGGATAGCAAGGAAAGGGAGTGGGACAAAATCTGTAACCCCCTTACAAAATCATTATGATTAACCCAGTGATCCAAAAACCAAACTTGTTTACCCAAAACCAGTAAGTTTTAAAAGCATGCCACACTTTTAAATTATTTCAGTAAAATAACAAACAACATTGGTTATACTCAAATGTCAAGTCATTATGCATATGGGGAAAAATATAGTCCAATCCAGCACCTTTGTTAAAAGAAGTGGGATGGGATTGCATTGCACAGCCAGAAAAGAAACTTCTCTGGCTAACTGCGCCACCTTATGATTTAAATTTAAATGAAAAATTAAATGATTGTCCAGTCCCTACAAGAAAACACTTACTTAAAGATATTTCTGTAGACTTAAACGTGGGTTGAGGAGCTTACTTTGTTCCCCTCTTACAGACAAGTGCAGCGTTGTATACTTTACAATTGCTCTTCTGGTTAAAAACCATGGCAGCAATATAAATGGAAAAAAATATATTCAGTCTTTCTGGTTTGTGTTTTTCTAATAACAGTATACACATCCAAATCAATAAAGGCAGGCAAATGGCAGAGTAGTGGTTTAGCAATCTTAGCACTATTAGCTAAGTATACAATCAACTCTAAAACAAATGCTTCATAATCTGTTACATTCTCCCATGTAAATCTATACTCGTATAACCCTGGGAAATGAAGCTTACTTCTGGTCTTTTTTTTCCTAACATTTAAAACATACCGGCTGTAAGCTCTAATTTATAGCCAACGGATCGTAATTTGCACTGAAATCTCTAGTCAGACATGAAATTAAACAGCACAGATATTCAAAGGAGTTACAGCATGCATTTAAATACATTAACCACATCCTACCTTGCATCCAAACATCAACGATAAAGTGTTGTTGGTGCATGCAACTTTGCAGTGGCAAATCATTGGTGTAAAGCAGTCAGGATTTCTAACAATAGGGCACATTCCTTTAGTGCTGCAGTAGTGGCAGCCTACTGAAGGCTAAAAACAAGTAGCTAACACAGCACATGGAGTGGCAACATATGCTGCTCAACAGCTAGCATTTCTCTTGCTGGTCAGAAGCAGCCTGCTTGAATCTCTACCTGGGTCCCATTCAGCCATCCCCTTCTTTGTTGATGAATCAACGATGCAGCATTGATCACGAATCTCAGGATTTCCCTTCCTCTGGGAAATTAGTTTTTACATCGAGAAAAAAAAAAAAAAAGAAAAAAGAAAAGAAAAAAGAGAGGAATGGAAATGAGGGGGACTAGCAGGTGTGGCAGTATTAGCATGTAAAAGGATGTAAACGCCTACTCATAACAATCACATAAGATTGTCATGCTAGCTGAAGTGGGCTGAAATTATTCCATCGGAAGAAAAATACTGCAGCTCCTGATTTGGTAAAAAGCCAGTGAGTTGCTGCAATACATAGTCATAGTGTGGAGAGAAGAGAAAAAAAAAAATTACTTATCTAAGAAGCCAGAATCCTCAGCCTTTATCAATATGCATTCCAGTAAGGATTCCCTTCCCAGCGCCTCCCCGTGAAAAAGAGTCAAATCAGTCGCAACTCCGGAGAAGCAATGACCTTTGCTTCCCCCAAAAAGATGAATCTCAGCACGAAACAAACTGTTCTCAAAGCTGAAAATCCCAGATGCTGGTAGTTCGCAATGAGAGAAATACAAGCAACATTTATCCAATCCTGGCTTGCCACATGGGAGCTTTCTCCAGGCACAAATTTACAAATAGACAGGTTGAAGGATTGCAGGAGACACTGAATAAAGATATGAAGTTACACAGAAAATGCACCAGCAAGAGGCTAAAAACTCAGCCCTCTTTAAACTCTGCCTTTGAGGCAATATAACTAATGACTCCAGCTAGTACTGCTATCCTGCAACCTGAAAACGCCTTGCTGTATTCAAGAAATACAAAAATTAAAGAAGTTTGGGAGCATAACGCTGGTTTGGCTTTAGTTACAGCTGTCACTGCTCCTTCAGTTAAAGCAACACCAGCTGAAACTGCATAATAAAGCACTTGGATGAGTAAATCGCTAGCTGTGCTTTTTAAGAGGATTATTTATATCAAAAGTTGGATTAATATATCCTCCAGTTTTAGGTTTGGTCATGGCAGGCACACAAATATAAAATGGAAAGGCTGTGATATAGAAAGTAAAGTGATGTCCTCAATGATTTCACAGCTGATAGCAAGGTAAACCAAGCAGTTGTTTCACAGTGCCCTGACCCTGCTTTTCTGTGACTCACTAAGCTCTGCCCATCAAATTAGAAACTCTTTCTAAAGAAATGAGAGCAGCTTGTCTCCCTGGCAATTGCAAGTGAGTTCTTAAGTCACATCTGAAACAATTTTCTGTAATAAACCCAAAGTAGAAATTTGTTATAGAACAAAACAGAGAAAATGGCAAATGGAGGTCTCTGTGTGCAGCCAGATCAAGCAGTCACAGAGGGTGAATAGTACAGAATTTTTAAAAAGACCTGCCTAAAGCTGCAAACTCTCAGATAACCTCTTCTATTAAGGTTTTATATTTATGTACATATAGATATGTGCATGTGTGTTGCATGTATGCACATATCTAAACTTTAAATACAATTTCTTCAGCATAACCTACCCTTGCTTTGCAAAGTTCAAAAATGTAAAAGAACCAGTTTCTTAAACAGCTTTGATTCTACTCTTGCACCATACAATAACTTTATTTTCATTCAATTTTTTTTTTGTGTGGCTAAACTTCAACTTGGTATAATGTTTTCTGACTATTGTTTCTCACGCTCTATTTTTAAACTTTGAGCTCACAGGAGCCCAAGCTCAGGAAAATGACAGTAGTTTCTAGATAGAAGTGTCAGATAGAACCTGCTTCACAGTTAGAATTACAACCCATTGCCATTTCTGAAGATTTATTTTTCCCAAATAACAAGCTCTTTACAATCCAGTTTCCTCAATTCACTTAACTCACATTTTTTTTTCCTATCAGCCTGGACATGGACATTACATGCCATGGGAGTTCATTATGCGGATGCCCATCAGTAGTTATTCAGTAATCTAAGTTTGTCTGACCTGTGAGTTCAAAGTGACATCGCAGCAGCATTTTTCTGATTTGCTGTGCTGGTTATCATCTGAAACAGTGACTGAGCTTGTTTAGAAACATACTATGGTGACAAACAGCAGCTGTAACATTGCTGAATCTTTGATCTGTTTATTCCTAGCTTGCCTGTCTTGTTATTAAGCTATATATTATACAGATTTTCTTTCAAGCACTGTCTCTCGCATAACCAGCACTGGTGTAAATATAGAAAAGTGTAGTTTCCATGACAATACATTCCATAGTTACAGCCAGCAGCCACTATCATTAAAACATGAATCACGGTGCTACCTTAAGGTGCGAGCACACTACATCACTGGCCTTAGAAGCATTAATTTGGGATGGGGGTGGCATGGCAGTATTTTTAGGAGACACTACTATAAAATGCCAGAAAACTGTGCTATTTAACTACTTTGGCTGTTCTAATATCCACCTATCTTAGGCATTTCAGTGACCAGTAATTCAAAATCTGTACTAATGATTAGCATTTCTAATAGAAGAATGCATCACATCTATACTCTTCAATGTTTTAAACCCAACGTGCTGATTGAAAACTGGATTCATAATCACACAAATGTGACTTCTAATTAATATGCATAGGACCTAATTAAAATCACCTGAATTATTTCCAAATTCAGATTTCCAAGAAGGGAAAGACAATCAGCCAGTCAGCCCCTTGGATCTTTTGGATCTGACTGCATTCAGCTGGCTTGTTCTCTCAAAAGGGAGGATGCTAAAATTTCCATTTCTTCTCCAGTCCCTGCCACTACTGCAGATTTGCAAGCAGAACATGTTTGGCCTCTGATTTCATTTCAGTGTTAAGATGCACCAAGCATCCACGTATTGTGCAAGGCACAAAACCCATACCTTCACACTTAAACTAATTGTTGCTTTCAGGTGAAAAACTGTTACCTGACACACAGTCATTTGGGAAAATCTCAGAAAAGGAAGATTTATTCCAACGGCAGATTTGAATAATAATTCATTTTGCAATTTGCCAAGACATTTATTTCCATTAAGTGACATTCACATACAGAAAAATGCCATAAGAAATCATTTGCTCAGAGATCCTTCTCTATCACTTTTTTCCTTTTTTTTACAACAGACACAGTTAAATTGCCACTTGCCAGGAAAGGCATTTAAATCACAGTCAAACTGCAGGAGCAAGGGTTCTTGGAAAATCTATGTCCACATTTTTGAGCTAATGGGATAAGCAGAAGAAAATACATTGTGGGTGTTACTGTATAAAGAAGAGAGTCCACAGTTCTGCTCAGTTTTTTGAGCCCTCCAGCTTTCTGTGGACTTGAGTGCATTGATCCAGCTACTTGGTCACGGCCACTGTCTGTTCAGCTGCTAAGATTTCTCCTGCTCTGCCAGCCTGTCTCGAAGCTGCTAACCTTTCAGCTTTGGGTTTTCCAACAATGTCTGCCTTTCACTGCATTATTTTGTGGAAAGGGATGAATTCACTTGGAACAACTGAGTTTACACTTCAGGAAGTATTATGATCATGTTTGCACGGTACTTCCTCACCTAATGTGTATATAACTCCTCCTGCATTGGAGCTAGTTAAAATTAGTCTTGCACCTGACATATTATGTGAGAATCAAGAAGATCAATATAAGTAAAAGTAAAAATAAAAGTAAAGACCTAGAGAGTAACAGAGAAATTTTAGGTCTTTACCCTTGATTAAATTAGGATGCTTAATTTTAAGTTCATAATTTTCTGCTGTTTCTACTGAGAAAATTGCTTACGTTTTGGTATTAAGACATGCATTTCCCCTTCCCTGCTTTCACTACTCAACATTTTATTTCATTGTTATGCCATTACAAGTTCCACTAACCCTTACAACATCCATTGGATACCAGAAGATCATGATTATCTTTAGACCCTTAGCCAAGCTATACTTTCTTCTAATCTTATGTTAGAATTCAAAATCACCTTCTTTGCTGCTGTTCTCTGAAGTCCCCAAATGCTAATCAAGCCTCCTAAAAACTAAACATGTCTCTGACAGTGATTAAAGAAAAATTGTCTTCTCAAAGAGTAATATTAGATGAAAGAAAAAGGGAAAAGGCTTGTTGCACCACAGGCACCACATACAAAAGGAACAAGAGATTATAAATATAAAGCAAACTTGAAAGATCCCCCATCAAAACAGAAGTGATTGCACACAACTGTCTCACATACTCATTAAGAACAAAACAGTCTCACACCTCTAAACCAAAGTCTTTACAGGTGTTGTGTCATTTGGAAGGAGTCTGCTTAGGACATTTCAAGGATCTCAGCTGTGTCTACACTTTCTGTGAACTGGTCATTTTGGGGAATAGAATGGAGATGTCAAGCCTTTATTTTGCTTATATTTGTCTATAGGTGAGTATCAGAAGCCTGGGCTTAGTTTCCCTGACAATCCATCTCCCTTTGGAACAACTGTCAGAATCATAGAATGGTTTGGGTTGGAAGCAACTTTTAAAGTTCAACTAGTTCAACACTTCTACAATGAGCAGGACTAGGTTGTTCAAAGCCCTGTCCAACCTGGCCTTGAATTTTTCCAATGATGGGGCATCCATCATCTCTCTGGGCAACCTGTGCCAGTGTTTCACCACCTTTATTGGGGAAAAAAAAATAAATCTTCTTTATATCTAGTCTAACTACAGTCTCTTAGTTTCAAACTGCTATCCATTGACTTACCATGACAGGCCGTGGTAAAAAGTCTGTCCCCAACTTTCTTATAGGTCTCTTTACGTACTGAAAGGCTGCAATAATGTCTCCCTGGAGCCTTCTCTTCTCCAGGCTGAATAATCGCAATTCTCTCAGCCTTTCCTCATGGGGGAGACAGTCCAGCCCTCTGATCACTTTTGTGCCTCACCTCTGGGCTTGCTCCAACAGGTCCATGCCCTTCCTGTACTCAGAACCCCAGAGCTGGACACAGTACTCCAAGTGGGGTGTCACCAGTGTGGAGTAGATGGGAAGAATCACTTCACTCAATCTGCTGGTCCCACTTGTCCTGATGCAGCCCAGGATATGGTCATGCCTTCCAGGCTGTGAGCACACATCATTCAAGTCCACCCAGGGGAAGACCCTACAGTCACAAGATACCCAAACAAGAGTTTCTATTTTGTCATCTTTCCACACCTGATGCAAAACTGCATTTGAACTGGTAATAAGGGGTAATTTGAGACTAAATTTTAGAAATCGGGATAAGGCAATTTTTTGTGTGTCCAAAGGCTCAAGGAGTAGATACAGTCTGGGCCAGTCCTACCATAAGAAGGAGAAGAACAGGGCGACTGGGGTGGAGATGGAACAGAATGCCCCAGGGACATCTGTGTAGAGACAGATTTGCACTTCTGAGAGATGCCATTGCGATGGCTGGGACCCACCTATTCCACTGTCATGAGCAGCAGCTGCTTCATCTCACGCAGTGGCTTGTGGCAGCTGACTTGGTTTTTGCAGATCACTGTATATAAACAGGGATGAGTTGCCAGGTGGCTCCTGCCAACAGCAGACCCTGCTGGTGGAATGCTGGTTTGCCTCATCTAAAGCTGACAAAGACATGGGCAACTCATGGAGATGGAAACTTCTCCTCAAGCACCCTGTAATCACAGCATGGAGGCAGATAGATAGACAGAGGACAGATCGGATGCTGTGAAAAAAGTGTATGCATCAAGAATTCAGATGTGGTAGGCAGATTGGAGAACATTATATGACTCAATCTCTCCACCTGAAGATGGAGATAATGCCTTCCAATTAAATGGCCATATCTCTGAGTATGCAGTCCTATAAACAGTGGTTTTTAAGTTAATGGGACTACTCTTACAAAAAGTACTCATGTTCATAAGTGTTTACACATTCTAAAGTGCCATATTACCAGCATAGTTCACATTTTTAATTAGGGAAAATCTGTCTGAATTATTTATTAAAATAATTTTGATCTGTTAGATCATTTACAAAATTACCAACTGCATATTTTTTTTTTTTTTAAATAACTTCTCCAACCAGGTATAAATTTAAAAGATAAATATGAAAGAGGGGAGAAAAAATACTTGAATTAAATATCAGCTTGAAGGATAAAAGCAAGCATATTGCTGCCAGTCCTCAACAGATACAAAACAGCTCCACTTATCTGAAGATTCCTATTTATATCTTGCATTAGAATTTTTAAGGTTTTTTGCCACAAATTAAACAGAAATAAAGGCCTGATCCTGCTGACACAGAGGGGAAACACGCACACAGCATGTTCAGAAAATATATGCCCCACTTTAATGTCATTATGTAGATGTACTGATTTCTTCAAGTGATTATAGTGTAACACACATAATGAACTTGAAATACCTAAATGAACTTGAAATGATCAGTTTAGCTGCCACATGCTAGAGCTCACCAAGGACTAAGGAGCTTCTGTATTCACCCAGACTGAGGGGGAAAAAGAGTGCTTAGCCTACACAGAATTTTGTGTTAAAACACTGTTGCTAGCACTAAACTAGCTAGCTCAGTTCTGTCAACACGTACTGAAACTACTGCACCATGCGCATATTTATGATATGCATTGAATAGAGGCATAAACCTCGCCACAGTTCTCCATGTGGACACCAGCTGTGCTCGCACATCCTTCCTGCTGTGTGCAAGTGGGACTCCCTCTACAAGAAGAAGCAGGACTTGGTAGTAATTTTCCATTTGTTTTCCTGTCTCCCCTTGAATCCACCCTACTTTCATAACCTACTCTGGTGAGAAGTTCCTCTGGCCTTCCAGTTCTATGGAAATCTCTTTTTTTCTTTTTTTTTTTCTTTGTTTATTTTGAATCTTGCTCCTGATATCTTTATCAGCTGTCTCAAAATGTTGCAATGGAAGGAAAGAGGAGTTAACTCCTATTCATCCTCTCCATGGCACTCATGATTTTATAAACCATTTCTGCATCATCTCTAACTGTTCTTTTTTCCATCATGAAAAGTTGTAGCGTAACAGTTCTCATTCACTGCTACAACAGCTTTTATATATCTGAAGATGATCACTGATTATTCTAGCTTATTCTACTTAAATTTCAAACTTCACCATAGTTCATATACTATAAAATCCTTAATGTCCTTGGTGTTTTCCTCTAAAATCTCTCCATCCTTCTCAAAGTGTGCATCCAAACTGTGACACTGCCCTGCAAAAGAATTCCTCCCATCTCTCATTTATGGTAATTCTCTAAATGTAGCCAAAGGTTTTACATTAGCTTTGTAATAGCCTCACATTTTTCACTGAGACTCACTCTGGGATTCATTTCTACCCAATTCCATCCTTCTCCACTTCCTGGCTAATCAATTTGGTATTCCTACAATTGGATATCCTTTACTATATGCAACACCTCATATTTGTACTTCATGTTGTGGATTTCAGGCCATTTTTTATGTTGAACTTTACACGTGCCATTCCTCTGATAATTTCTGGTGTGCTCAGGATATGGTTGTCAATAAAAAGTACTTGGAAGCAATTCTTCCTGGGATTTAGACTAGCTCTAGCACAGAGTGTAACATCCCCAAAAAGAGTTTCAAAGAGGAATTCTACTTTTAAAGAATGTGTCTCTGGCTACTGAGAGGATACATATATTGCTTAGACCTTATTGCCTTTGGATCACACAGAATTAAAATTCTGGTGATCATACAGATGGGAAGTCAAGAGAGACTATACCCAGCTGAAGGAAAGTACAGAGTCTATCTTATAAGAGTTACGTGTGAAATTCTGTTATGATCTAAATAAAAGTTAGGAGACAGAAGAAATCACAAAATCAAAAACAAATTAAAAAAAGCAAGTAAAAAATTATTGCTATCACCTTGACCATCTCCTGAAAGTATTTCATAAGGCCCTGGATTTAATTTTCAAATGTGGTTCCCATAATCAGCTTTTAGTGGAAAACCACTGCCTATACTACCATCTCCAGTACTGAGATGCTCAAACTGCTTCTGTCAGCTCCAGAGAGGAAACACCAAAACCCAGATTTCATTTCCTGTGTCATATGGTACGACTATTTAGAGAGGAATAATAAGCATAAAGGAAAAGTGCTTCATGAAAGCAGAAGTAAAAATAAACCGATGATGCATCACAATTCATCAGAATGTTGGGCTTTTTGGCACTTTGGAGAAATGAATTTTTCACAACATTACTAGTGTTTTGCAAGAAATTCTGATATCCTCAATACAAAACACCATTAAACTGAACTATAATTGCAGGCAGACATAAATAAATAAATAAATGGGCTGGGCCTAAAAACAAATCGTACACTGTAAAGTCTTACATGACTTGCTCCGTATTATTCTGTTCAAGATTTGCTCTTGCTAAGGGTGCAGGCATCCTGGCTGGGGAAACCAGACACACATTTCATGTCAGAGTTGAGCCCAGGCTGTCACCATGTGTGCTAGAAGCAGGAGACTACCTTTGGTTTCCTCTGTGAGACTTTTCTTTTGCTCAGAACTTCTTCCTGACACATAGAGGAGGAAGTCTTGATTAACCAGATGTTTGATTTTTTTTTTTTTAACAATTTTTTCTATGTATAAATTTATTGATTTTCCCAGTTCCTGATAAAAATGAGCATTTTCTCAGCAGTCAGGCAGGTTGTCAGCGATTTTCCTCAGATTCTTCTAACAGGAAATTCTATGTTCATTTCTGGCAAATGACACTGTTCTCACATCTTTTAGCATTTAATGTTTTTTCAGCTATAAAATTCTCATCCCATGAAACAAACAAACAAAAAACTCACAAATAAGAGATGCAATTGTGGTCACAGCTCAATTATACATCAAGTTTTCCAACAAAACTGTAGCAAAAACATCTGTATGACATCTGCTTTGGTTGGCATTTCTAACCCCACTGTGCTCGGGACAGGTCACGGATCTTGTCTGTGGACATGTAGGATCCCCCTATGTGTATTTTGGGGAACAGAGGTTACAGATTTCACTGTTAAATATATCCATCCCACACTGTCCACAAGGGAAAAAAACATCAATGCTTATGGTTTTCTTTTTGGAGGGAGAGCTGCCCTTGATTCCAACCCATGCAGAGATGCCAACTTGCTGAAAAAAGTGATTTCTGAAAGACTTTTTCTTCTCTCAACAGTTCCTGTGTGTCTTGCTCTGTAGCCTGACCAGTTTTTCACAGTGGGGAAAGGTTACCCAGTGAAAGCTGGAAGGGTGTTGCTTTTGTGTGTTTAACGTTACGGCACAGACAGCAGCTTCTCTCTGCCTCCATGGGCTGATGTCCATTGTCATGGCTTTAAATATGAGCTGTAAAGCCTTGCAGCTCACAAAAAGCAGTGGCGGAGAAGGGAGTTTAATCCTGAGAATCTTATAAATTCTCTCATTCATGGGAGCTTCTGAACCAGGCACTCTCAGGCAAGGGCTCTCTTGATGCTGACAGTTCTGGCTTGACCCTCTCTGTTGGAGCATGTCCAGGGAGAAGCACAGGGCTAGTGACAACAATCCCATTCTGCTTCTTCCTGGTCAGCACTGACCACTGGCCCTTTAGAACACCTTTCTCTTTCTAGAATGCCTTTAAAAGCCAGGGCAGGGATGTTTCACCCTGATGGCACTGCCCAAGCATTGTCTGTCCCCAGGGATGAGGGGTTCTTAGCAGGGTCTCCACTGTCGGCCTAGGGAAACAGTCCTGCAAATTGAAGTCGCTAAGGAAAAGCACACCTCCAGCTCTGTGTTGGTTGGGAATATCTCCTACTTATAATGCTCTACCACCCCGGCGTGGGGAAAAGGAAAAAACTTCCTAAAATGACGTCATCCAGAGGGAATGTTTCCTCTAAAGGGTCCATACGAACAATAAGATGAAATAAAGATAAACTTTGGAGAGTTATGGGAGTATCCAGTTTGCAGTTCTCTAAGGATGACATTTTTAATGCCTCAAGGAAGAGGAGCTTAGTGGAAAATCAATGAGTTTCCAAGGGAAAGGAGCCAACAGAGCTTAAACTGCTCCCGGTGACTGCAGGCCTACCAGAGCCTGCAGAAAGAACCCTTCTGAGCCAAGCCCTTGGCTGTCTGCAGTGACTGAAGACCACGTCCCCACCACGGGATGAAGGGTCTGCTGCCGGGGCCAGCACGGCCCCAGGACTGCAGTGCCACAGGCAGCTCCCGTATCTTTCAGAAGCGCCTCCATGGAGGTGATGCTAACAGAGAGGAACAGCCACAAGCTCAGCTTTGGTTGTGGAACAGGAGTCTCCCTGTCCTCCTTGCAACTAAAATTATGCCAGTCAGCCAGGAAAGGAGTATAAGAGAGCCCAGGCCCAGGGCTGTTTCACTCTTGCCTGGCTGAGAGCTGTTGTGAGTCAGCTAGAGAGACGGACAGAGGGGACCATAATTCTGAGGATGGCAGCATCCTTGGTGCTGCCCTGTCCAGGTGTGGGAATGAGCAGCTTTGGGGCAGTGGTAGCTTACCTGGGGAGAGCTGCCCTCCTGCTTCTGTTCAGTCTGCAGTGCAGCTGACTTGTCTGGAGCAAGCTTCCAGGAAAAACAAAAAAAGCAGGCTGGACAAAGTCTGCTCACAGGCTGTGCTGCAGCAGGAGCATCCATCTTAGATCCAGTGGAGGAGGAGAGCTTGGACAAGCTCCCTTTTTAAAGCAACAGTGCTCCTACTGATCATGGCGAATAAGGGGAGTGCTATGCCCCAGCAGTGGTCGCGCAGGATGTGTGCAGAGCACTTTATGGGTGTTAGCTACCTGATCTTTGCAAACAGCCTTTGCGCAACTAAACTTCATCCCTCCAGTTTTACAGGTGCAGAAAATAAGCTTAACTAATGTCACCTGGTGCAGAAGTAGCCCATGAATTTAGGATGCCTGGAGCAAAAGCCTTTTGATCTGATTTTGTTGGTGCAGAACATCTGCAGGTTTGTCTCACTCTGAGCACAGAACATCTGTAATCCACTTGTAAGCAAGAGTAAACACCTGTTTCTAAAAGACAACCCGAAGGGTATTTCAAGTTGGAAATGCCAAAAAGAAGGCACCCCAAATCACTAAGCCTTAGGATAATGGTGCCTTTTTGTCAGATATCTAAGTAGAAAAGTTTAGTCAGGTTTAATCAGATTTTGTTTCTCTGCTTGCTTTTTTATGAATCTAGATGGGCCTTTTCCTGTGGCCTCCCCATTGAATCCTGTGGACCTGTTGGCAGAGAGTCAGGATTTGAGAAGGAAAATAAAACGTTTCTTCTCCAGGACCATTTATTCTGCATGAATTAAAGGACAAGATGGGACACTCTATCTGGATCCACCACCACCCTACAAGAACTGCCATTAGGAAAACAGGACAATTGTCCTGAATCTGGTATTTATCTTTCCATGGCCACTGGCCACTCCAACTCTCCATTGGCCTTACAAAATGGAGAAAATGGGGAACACAGATAGAAAATAGGCATGTGCCACATAGCTGGAAGCAGACGTTAACCAAGTGGTACGGAATGTTTGTTTGGTTTACTCTTTACTATCTTCAGGGCATATTTTTGTTCTCTGGCAGACCCTTAATAGACATCACACTATTTCCTCTAACTGTGCTTGACCAATCACTATAAAAGAGACCTCAGAGGCTGACTCTCTCCCAACTTGCTGATGCTGTAGCAGTACTCTACCAAGGCCCAGATTTTTAAAGTTAGATAGATGCAGTCTTGTACCTCATGGGATTTTCACTTGTAGGCTGAACAAGTTTGGAATTAAAATTAAAAACAGGGCAAGTAAGAACACCCACTAGTGCTTACTTGTGATTGTAGGTACATAAATATCTTTCTAAATCTCAGGTTTCTCTCATGTAGGGCTTCAAATTGGAGAATTCTCTTCCCTTGCAGCTATAAGACAACAGCTGAAGCTACTGTTGTCCTTCAAATTGTGCTTCAAGGTACATCCACAGGCAGCCTGTTTTTTTTCCTCCAAACCTTCCAGATGTGTAAGAGCTACAAGCTCTCCAAAGGGACAGGCCTGAAGGAATTCAAAGTCCTTTGTTAGGCAGTCTGTCAATGTTGTAAGCATTGCTATTTAATTGATGCACTGTTTTTATTATACGTGCCCTAAGGGAGTGTGCTGACCAAAGCCTCTTGTAAATTGAATAAATAAACAAATAAATAAGCAAGCATCTTTGCCTTGACCAGCTCACAGTGTGACAGAAAAGTCCATGTGGTTTAATGTGGTTTTACACAACAATCTAGCTGGCTAGAAAGGCTTGTTTGATTTTCATTAACCTTGGCAGGCTCTTCCAGCTCCTTTCTCTACCTCAGCAAAGAGAGAGGATGTCACTCTTCCTTCCCAGATTTCTAAGGTCACTTTGTTGATTAAGTATGTCATTTTAAAAGCTTCCTATAATGTGAAAACTACCTATTTCCTTCCTTCATCTGGAAAATGGGTGAGGAACTTTGTCACTTTCTGTTAAAAGGGATGAAGTAGTATTCTTCTTCCATTCCTTCCCTTTCCTCTGTTGTCCACCTGCCCCACTTCACAGCTCTGCAAAGTCATGATCTACCATTTGCTTCTTACTTATATGTTGTCTGGACCAAAATACTTCTCAAATGTATCTTTTAACAAAACCTTAGAAAGTACCAGTCAGAGTCAAGACTACAGTGCGAAAAAAAATGGGTACTAGTTGAGGAAATAAGCTGGCTATATCCAAGTATAGAAAGCAACACAGACATGGGAACCATCACTCAGTGAGAGCTGGCCACCCAAAAACATACACTGCTGCTTGAGCGGGTTTTTACAGCCTATGCTCATCACTAGGCTGCGTCAGCAAAAGCACTATCAGGCCCCAGCTGGCTTGCACACGTCTACAAGAACTGCAGGCACATGCTGAGTGCAGTCAGACCTTCATGCTCATAAATGTTATGCATGTGAGAGATTTTACAGCTGTGAGTCATCATCTTGCCTACGTTCATGTGTTCCTTTCCACTCTGGAAGGAAAGTGCTTTCATTCATGAAAAGAAAAAAATAGGTTTCAAGACGTATCATGATACAATCACACTCTTTTATAGCGTTTAGCTTCTTGTTATGAAATATGATTTCCCTGGCATAACTATAGTTTGAAGTGTGGAAAAGTGAGTTAAGTTGTGCCAGCCATGCCTCCATGACTGCCGAAATCACTTCCTCTGACAGCAGACTTCCCTCACAGAGCTGCTTAAAATTTGCAGGACAGTTATCCTTGGTTGTCTTCACACTGAAGTATGTTCAGATGATATCTAGTATAGAGCTCAAGGAGACTGAAGAAATGAAGACGGACTAAACTAGGGACTGAACAGAGTCCACTTGTGTGCCCTGGTGTCTCAGAGCTCCATGCTCTTTCCCCTTAACCATACTGCAAAATTGTTTTGAAGTAGTGGTGTCATACTCAAGCCTCTATGTGAGCCAAACAAAAAGAAAACAATGTAGACTCTTTCTCCCAGCTATTTGAGTCCTCTGTTTTCCTTGGGGTAGATATTGGCCAAATCAAATTGAGATAAAATAAAAATCAGGAAAAATGTCAGCGAAGGGGTATTTCTCAGGGGTCACTTTCAGAATCCTTGAATTTGAACATATTCCTGAAATTGTTTCAGAATAGGAAAATCAAGCAGAATGTCTGCTTCTCTATGAGAAACTGGTAATGTTTGACCTTAACATATGATTAGCTGTTAAATGACTTTCAAGGAGAATTTCCTAGGATAATCTACTTAGTCTTATCACTTCGTGGTAGAGATTAGGGTTGATTCTCAAGAACAGCATTACTTAGAGCCTCAACTACATTTTTTTTCAGTTAAGTAAATTATTCCTTTATAGGAATAATGAGAATTTTTTTTTGTCCTCCTTTTCTGTATTTAATATATTTTTATGGAATAGGTGACTATGAAAGTCCTTTAAGGAAAGATTGTAAATTAAGTACTCTACATTTAAAAAGAAAAAAAAGTCACCAAAAGAACTGATGGACTTGTGGTCACCCAGAAGGTTCTTGAGATATTTCTGAATTATAGATGTGACAGTTACCATATCGCTGCTAGCATGTATTGACCTAGACACTGGTTCTAGGTAGAAATTAAAGAATTCAGATAAATTTTTAAGAAATTATATCAAGGTGAGACTTGGTGTCTGGAGAACAGACTGTGGTTAAGTTTATGATTTCTAGACATGCTCTAGACACATACTAAAAGTATATGTCCAACCGCATCTACCTCAGGCCAAGAAATACAGCATATCTCGTAATGAAAATTCTTCAGGGCTCTTCTCCTGCAACTCACACAGGCCATACCACAGTACACAGCACTTGATCTTAGGCTTTCATGACCCTGGAAATCTGTGTTGCATCTTGTGTGTCTGAGGATACTGAACATCCTGGGATTTTCCTGGAGGACTGCATAGTTTCCAGACGGTGCACTTTCTTCTCTAGCAATTCTAGTGCAATGCTTCACCAAGGACCTTCCCTAGGATGTTTTTTCTACTTCTTCAAAAGCCAAGTTGTGAATTGGCATTTACACAATATGTAGAGCCAGAGGATGAGGCCTTTGGAATGAGCTGGGAAGCCAAAGATGTACATAGAGAGACTAATTTGGATTTTTATATGTCCTCATACTAGGAAGGAATTGGAATCAGGCTCTAGGTAGCCAGGGCCTGAGAGATAGCACCCAGGATCTCCAGGCTTGAAGAATGATGCTTCTCACTAATTCTTTGCTCAAATGGACATCAGACAAAGGATAATGGTTTTAAACTGAAGGAGTGACAGTTTAGATGTAAAGAGGAAGATTTTTACAATAAGAATGGTAAAACACTGGCACACACTGTCCAGAGAGATAGCAGATGCCCCATCCCTGGAAAAATTCAAGGTCAAATTGGACCAGACTCTGAGTAACCTAGTCTAGTTGAAGATGCCTCTGAACATTGCAGGGGAGTTGGACTGGATAGCATTTAAAGGTCTCTTCCAAACCAACCTATTCTGTGATTCTATGACATGACTCTAGTCTCACTCCGGAACATTCAAACACCAAACACCCTCTTTGGCACTGTTGCTGACACCTCACTGGTAGTTTGCCAGAGTACCCTGTTGTGACTGGTTTCACATTTTAAGTCTGAAAACATTCAGTGGTCAGATTGATTGTCAAATTACTGTAATTTAACAATTGATTTTTCCTCAAATGAATTGTGGTAAAAGTCCATATGTTTACTGTTAATCTATGGAAAGTTCCTCTTTTACTGGAAATTAAATTAAATTGCATTACCTCATATTTTCCACCAGAAAAGAGCACAGGCACAGTCAACGACATGCTCAACAGATATGTGACATCACTTGACCATGAGTTCAAATAGATAGCTGAATGTGCAAGATTGTGGTACTCAGCTTTTGTTATTATTACCTCTGTTTCAATATTATCATTTTATAAGTCTTTGTCCTCTGATAAGTACCTCTCTCAGGTTACTTTTGCAACTTTCTAACACAGAAATTTTCCCGCACTTCTCAATGGTCAATTTCAGTGTACATCCAGCCTATGTTACATGCTCAATTACATTATTTTTGTCTGTTATTTAGTGATTGCTGCAAATGAAATTTATACTATACTGCATAACAAATCACGGAATCACAGAAGATGCTGAATTAAAAGAGACCCACAGGGATAATCAAGTGCAACCCTTAGCCCTGCACAGGACCATCCCCAAGAGTCACACCATGTGCCTGAGAGTATCATCCAAATGCTTCTTGAACTCTGTCAGGCTTGGTGCTGTGACCCCTTCCTTGGGGAGACTGTTCAGTGCCCAACCACCTTCTGGGTGAAGAATGTTTTTCTAATATTAAACCTAAACCTCCCTTGACACAACTTCAGGTCATTCCTTTGGGTTCAGTCACTGGTCACCACAGAGAAGAGATCAGTGTCTGCTCTTCCTCTTCCCCTCATGAGGAAGTTGTAACTGCAGTGAGGTCTTCCCTCAGTCTCCTCTTCTCCAGGCTGAACAGAACAAGTGACCTCATATAGCTTCCCCTCCAGGCCCTTCACCATCTTCATTGCCCTCCTTTGGGCACTCTCTAATGGTTTAATATCTTTCTTATATTGTGGTGCCCAAAACTGCACACAATATTCAAGGTGAGGCTGCAACAGTGCACAGTAGAGCAGGACAATCACCACATGACTATACCACCTGAAAGGCTTAGTAATCAAATTCAGACCACAGAAAATTTTTTTGGAGAGATGGAAAAAAATAATCTAGATATAATTTAAAATTTAAATAACTCATCTGCAGATATTACTAAAGATTACAGTGTTTAAAGATACCAATTCATTCAGCTGTGAATGTAGATACTGTCTTGTTTTACTCTGAATGGTTAACAAAAATAGTAAAATGCTGGAATTGTATTGTTTTAATATGAAAACACTTTCTTGAATAGGATAAACTGCCAGCCACAACCAATAATTGTACCTTTTTTATTAAGGTTATGTAACAGTTGTGTCTGCTTTAGACTATTGCGTTTTCAACCATAGGAAGGAGCTAAAGTTACATAAATTTCCTCTAGGAGTACTTAGACAGCTATTTACCTGAAATTGTGCTGTTCCTGAAATCAATGTGATATACAAGTTATAGTTGTGGCATAGAATTAATAAAGAAATTGTTGAACTATTAGTACTCAATTTATATGCCTGCAGATGTACTGCACAAAAGATGCTTTTATATTCTTTGAAGAATATTGCTAGTGATAACACCAATATATGGCTTCAGTTTTACTCCCCTCACTGTATCTTTAAAAACAGATTTAAACAATTTAGCATATGAGAATGAAGATCAACAAGAAGCATGCATGCAGCCCCTCAGTGTTTAAAGATGCTCATGTGGTCAAATTTTCCATCAGTTTTCCAGGGACAAACACAGCTACACTTGGTTTTAATGGGAATTACGTGTGTTAATTTTCCATGTATCAATGCCAAATTGAAACTAAGTGCTTTCTAACTTTAAAGGGTGTTGTTGTATAAAGTGGAGTTGGGAGGCTGAACCAGGCACATGCTGGAAATCAGAAAAGAGTCAGAGGGTGGAAAACTGCTTTACTACCAAGGCAGAATTGTAAATTTGCTACCAAGGCTGAACCTCTAACATCTATGTGGGATTTCTGGATACTGGTAAAAATTACTTTTCTAGGATGAACTGGTTACCTCTAGGATTCCCCACCACTTAATGTCCTATAGTTTGGTAACAATCACCTGGGAGGTCTTTACATCTGTAAACTTGTCTTTTAATTAAGAGAACTATTTGTAGGGCTTCTGTACCTGCGGGTGATGGTGCAGTCACATGAACGTAGGTTGACATCCTGAGGCTTTGTCAACTGTTCCTTCCTGCCACCTGTACCTATCCCTCCATGTCCCAGGCAGTCTGCTCATCCCTTGCTGCCGGCACATCCCATCTCTGCCAGAATACCATGAAGCTTTTGTCACATCTTGGCACCGGAACATAAAAAGGAAAAGCTGAACAGGATTCAGTAGCTGTGGGAGAATTATATCTACTACTGTGGCTGCTGATCCATTATGAGTATCACAACCAGAAATACCCATCTGTAGTGTTGCACCAACTGTTCTTGGGCAGGTATCAATCAGTTGAAACTTGACCCTATAGAGGAGTTCAAGTGGAAGTTGAAACTCTACCCTCTTATTTGAGACATCAGGATGCACAAGAGTCATATTTTAAAGCATTCTCTGCCATTAAGTGGATTATAAACATCCCGCAACCAAAGGAGGGTTAATTTTAACTTCCACTATTTTGTTCTAAGGAAAAATAAACTGAAAATATCTTCAGACAGAGAAACACAGTTCTTATGAACTGACCATTCCTGATACTAGATGTTTCTGTAGAGGTTTCTTACAGCTATCTTGCACAATGGAATAAATTGCCATTTTTCAATGCCAACACATTTCTCATACCATGAGAAAATCTGACAGTTCTAAAATTGTTTCTCTCTTTTTTTTTTTCGTTTTTTTTTTTTTTTTTTTTTTTTACAGAAAGGAAGACTGAAGACTGGAGTGTTTTTACTTGGAGCAAGGAATGCTCTATGCCATACATTATTTAATGAGAAGAAGTTTAGATCACAGAATCTCAGGATAATTCATTCTGGAAGGAACCTCAGGCAGACTTTTGTCCAAACTTCCGCTCAAAGCAGGATCATCTACGGAGGCGGATGAGGTTTCTCAGGGGTTTTTCTAGTTAATCTTGAAACATCATAAGGATGGAGACTGCACTGCCTCTTGGAAACCGGCCCCACTGCTTGGCTGTTGCAGTAGTGAGCATTTCTCCTTCATATTCATTCTGAACCTCCCATTTCAATCTATACCAGTTACCTCTCATCCTTCCACCATGTGCCACTGTGTAAAGCATGGCTCCATCTCCTCAAGGACAAATTTGTAACCATTCCACTCTGTGGTTAGGTCCCCCTTACAGCCATCCCTTCAAAGGCTGAATGAGTCTCAATCTTTCAGACTCCTCCAAAGGGAAAGTGCTCCAGCTCTGACCATCTTGGTGGGCATCTTCTAAACTTATTTGTATTTATCAACATCTTCCTTGTGCTGGAACATGCATGGGGTCTAACAAGCTTTGAGAAGAGGAAAGGTAATCACTTCTCTCGATAGCCTGACTCTTCTCCTGTTCATACATGTTGAATTTAATGAAGTTTCTGTTGGCCTCATTCTCCAGACAACCCAGGTCTCTGTGGATGGCAGCCCTGCCCCTGAGCACGTCAACTTCACTCCCCATTGTGGTGTCTTCTGACCTGATGAGCATATCCTTCTCATCTTCAGACATTGATAAAGATAAGCTGATAAGGAGGAGAAGGCTCAGAATAGCTTTCTGTGATACACTTGCCACTAGTCTAAAGGTAGAGAGTGACCCACTAACCACTGCCCTCTAAGTCTGATCATTCAACTAGTTTGTTCCTCATCTAGATGTCCAGCCAATAACATCCCAACCTGGATAGAAGAGAAGGCATGTTAAAATTCTTATTAGAGACAAAATAAATTATGGTCATGGGTACTTCTTCACATGGCTATTCATTTTATCAAAGATTTATGGCAACCACAGTCCTGTCTGATGTAATAAAAACAATCCTACTGACACCACTACATTTTAACAGTAGTTTGGATGACCTAGAAGAAACTGGATTGAGAACAGAATGGAATCCAGGATGAATTTGTAGAGATGAGGAATATTATAGAAAGCAACCATGGTCTCTCTCCCTAAACAAACTGTCCTACTGTTTTTGCACCATAGAGAACTACCAGGGAGAGAAAGGATGAAAGAAGAGAAAAATGAGAAAAACAGCCGATTGGGGCATGGTGAGGGCACAAGTGAGAAAAAAGAAAATGGTAATAGTGCCACAGAATCAAAAGCATGTTGATAGGGAACCAGAGGTCAAACAGAGCAGGGCACTTACAACAGGGGTCTGCTCCCTGGAGGTACCTACTAAATGAGCAGACATCACTCCCTGGTGCTCCACTCACAGGTGAGAGCCAGAGGGAAAGAAAACAGGGCTCAACCTCCGGAGAGTCTCCATCATCAAATTCCCTCTTCCAGCCAATGTGTATGCCCATGGCTGGGGGAGGTTGGTGATGATGTCCAGTGTTTGCTTGGGGCCCTGGTGAGAAGTTTCACATCCAGGGACAATATATGGGGCAAAGGAAGCATTGATCTCTAATGCTCAGCAGGGCTGTTAAAATTTTTTAAGATAAAAATCTAAACCCTACAACTTTTGGAAATCATATTTGATAAGATATTAAATTTAACATATTTTTATATTAAAAAATAAAGCATTAAAATTCAGACATATGACAACTTATGTTAAGCACAGACATTAAAGTTACTACAACCAATTAAAGATATAACAAAGTGTGTTGCAACAGAGATTCACTTCCAGATTCTAATGAGTTAAGGAGTGCTACCTTTTTCCATAATGACACAGCTGAAACTGAGAAATTGCTGCTTTTTTTACGACAGCTCAATCTTCATAAATGTCACTTTATTATGTGTTGCAATTCTTACAAAAGACTGAATGCAAATATTTACATGTTTTCCAAAGGCCAGAACTTTCTGCTTTTGTTGTGTAAATAATAATTTGCCTTCATTTCTTCGAGTTTCTATTTATTATCAGATGCAGCAGGAATATTTTCCTCATGTGAATTATCTATTGAAATCTGAGAAAATGATTCAGAAATTAACTAGCTGACATGCTGTTCTTCTCTTCCAATTTATTAAAAAAAAAAAAAAGGCAGAAAGGAGAATATGAGAGCTACAGTAACTAAAATTTAAGGAACACATGACCAGCTTTTTTAAGTAACTCAAAACCTGAGACTTTGAAAAATATCTACCAACACTAAGTCTTAACTCTGCTTTAGATCAGCTACACTTATATTATTGAAAGTGAAGTGCTTGGCTACATAGTGGCTTTGAAAATCCCACTGATTACCTCTTTGCTCTCGCCAACACATCAGATTTTCAACCATTTTTCTAAATTAACACAGCAACCGATTACACTCAAATGCAATGTAAAAATCCAAAAATTAAGACAGAAGATATCATATAAATTATAACAATTAATACATGACTGTATAAGGGTCACACACCTTTTTCAGTGCCTCCTTCCCACTAGGGAATAAGGAAAATATTTTTTTTTAAAAAAAGCTGTGTTGGTGTGCACATCATCACATTAAGTCATTGGACCAGTCATTGAGAAAGGTTCCTTAGGACATAAAATGTAAACAAAATAAAAAAAAAAAAATCACAGTTTAACTGAATATGTCCTGCTTTTGATTTAATTCATGGTTATAATCAGTGATTTAATTCACTTTGTTTTAAATCAATCTACATTGCCTTGGGTTTCCTATTTATCTATTTCACATTTATAAAATAGGTTATATTAGGATGAGGGTTTTTTCCATTAGCCAGTGTGCCTCATTAGAAAAAGCTAAAATGGATTTTGCTCTACTCCATAGTCCCTTGATCCTTTGCTGATTTTTCCTGCAATAATCAGCCAGAAACACCATTTTTTTTGTGATGTGGACACTTGTCCACTAGATGCTGCACTAAGCCCACCTACTTATTTTATACCTCCATCCTGCCTTAGACAGACCTGAACTTCCCTAAATAATTCCTTCAGGCACCCAAGTTACCTTGCCAAGACTGGCATGAGGTGCATGAGACTGTGAAGACAAGGAGCCTCCATTCAATATCTCAGCTTGGTTATATCTTTGGTCTTAGACTGGGTGGTGTGACTTGACAGAGCAATACACAGGTTAATGATTATGAGTTAAACTACCTTATATACCTATATACTCATAAATATTCACTTTGATATACTGTATGAAGTTTAATGTTCCCTTCTCCAATTTTTTACGTCTATTTACAGAGGGAGTGCAGCATCTCCTGGGTTCTGGAGCATGTACTAGTAAAAAAGATGCGAAATAAAGAGTTGTTGCAGACTTTGTTGTCTGCTCCTGGGGGTCGGGACTGTTGAGGTAAGGCCCAGAACCAGCAGAGCAGATGCTGCTGTAGCTCACTTTGTACGGGGGAGTGCTTGTGCTCTGCAGGAATAGGAAACTTTGTATTTGTTTCTCCCTCCAGAGTTTTCTTCTGCTGAGTTCAAACAGCAGAAGACAGCCTACTGTGGCTTTCTACCATCTAGTTCTTCCTACTCAAAACACCCAGCCAGCTCCCACAATTATTCCAGAAGGGAAGATGACAAATATTTCCAAAGTGACACAGAAAAAATAGTTCCCCAAATATTTACTCTGTGTTTTTTCTTTATACAACTACTATAGGAATCCATGCCTTCTTGTACCTCCCATATTGTTTTTTCCCAGGCCCTTGAACAAGGTGTAAGTTCCCTCCTGAGGTCCATTTTAGCCCACATGTCCTTATTGGGCTAAATCAAGCTATCATAAAAAGCTTAAATTTAATTAACTTTAACTTTTGAATATCTCTTAGGTGTGTGCACTGGTGATTGACGTTAAAATCTTGGCAAGGGTAAAAAAATTATTCTCCTTTAGCCTAAATAATGACTGTCAAGGAAAAAAACACTGTGATTTTTATGTATTAAGCTACAATTCTAATGTATAACTTGCTTTTGTCCATCATCAAATGGAACTGGTTATGCAAAACCATTACAATTTTCTAATAAAATAATACACCAATGCTTGAACTCCCAAAACACATTGCCTTTTATTCTGGATCTAGTTCTTTTATTCAAATTCACAACCAAGCCATGGTTAAAGAATGAGCTGACTTCTCAAACTGTGCTTGCCTTCTTGATGGAGAGTGGGAACAAAGGTGGGTGAAGGTGTTTGACTGTGGTACACTGTGACACAGGATCAAGATAATATTCACAAGCTGTGAGGTGGCTGCTGCTCTTTGTGAGGGCCAAGAACTTCTGCCAGCCACTGAATTTCTCAAGTGACATTTAGCTTCTGACCTGAGAAGGAAAAACAAAACCCAGAACATGACCAAAGCAATCTCTGAATGCTGCTTCTTCCCCAGCTGCTTGTTGTCTGCATCCAAGTGGGGAAACAGTCAACACTGGCTGCTTCTCTACTACTAAATACTTTAACTACTCTGTTCACTTGCTGGTCCCAGATTGTGATTTTATAAGTTTTTGAATATCACACAGCATTTTTATTTTTTTTTAAACAAAACCCTATTTGTTCTCCTCATGCTGAAATTTGAATTCCAGCTTGGGAAATCTTAGACAAGGTCTCCAGCATTATGCCAGAAGGATGTGTCCTCCAGCTCATCCCATGTGTTGAGCATACCACACACAGACTCAGCTTTTGGCTGAAGTATCAAACTGCTGGACCACAACACAGTGTGTACAGGTATTTTGTACTGAAAAAATAACAAAGTGGTGACATTGTTCTAGGTCCCCAGGGAAGATACATCAGGTGCAGAAGATACATGGGTGTGCAGTGTGGGTATGACATATCTGCTCTTGGGGAGTCAGGCACTATGTGTCACCAAGCCTGGGAACAAAGAATTCCCTCTGGCAAGGTTTTCTTTATTGGGTAGGTGTAGTCAGCATGGTTAATATTACAGTATCCAAGGACTTCCCTACCAAAATAATGATAAGTATATACTGTCATGGCAGAGAAAGACAGCAATGAGAAACTTAGCCACTTACATGCAGTGGTCAAATTGGCACTAACTGTCCCAGGACTAGATGGCTAATTCTTCTTCAATCATTGATAGCAGGGCTGTCCTCAAATTATCCTTAAAATGAGCCCCAAATTCAAACTACATTGTTGTTATTGCATTATATATTCTGAACTTACAGGTTCAAGGACATTTAACTACATGGAAAATCTGAAAGAAAAATATACAGAAAATATTTGAGAAAAGTTTTGATTTCAAACTGAGTCACAGAATAGAAACCAAAAAAACAAATTGACATTGTTTTTAAAGTTTTTAGGAAAACTTCACACAACCCACCTGAAGTTCCTTTTACTTTTGACTTTTCAGACCAAATTAATTTGCTAAGGCAAAGTTTTATGTTTAATACCAGAAGGAATGACTAGACAACTCAGACTGATCTCTGTTGCAAAAGACATTAATTTTCTTCCATTTACCTTGCACTGAGCCCAGTAATTTGAGCTAAACTACATAATTTCAGCCCATGAAAAACTAAATTATTAAGAGCCATAGGCAGGGAATAGAAAAGAACAAGGTGTTACCTTGGGCTTCTACAATAACAAGGAATTGATTATGTGAGAAATGATCCCTGCTCCAAGCTATAACAAAGCCTTAAAAAAATCCCAAGGTTGCTTCTAATCTGACTTGTGGAAAATTCAGCCCTGTCCCCAAGTCTCATGATAAATTTAATCCTCACTAACTGGCTAAGACATACCAGCCAAGCATATAAAGCAGAGGATTCTCAATACCCCTTTAAAGTGCTGACCTATTCACTCTCACATGTCTTCTCCAGCTGCATCCAACCTTGATGCTTTAAGGGAAGGGAAAATAAGTATTAGTTCCTGAGTATACATATTCATCTTATATTACAAAGGACAATAATCCTTCCTGAACTTTGAGATCAACTGGATACTCCTAAAAAATGAGGTTTAAGGACAGAATGGCTACTGCCCTGGATCACAGAACCACCTAATCTAGTCTTTTAGTTCTGACAATAATTACTAACGAATATTTGGCAAGGATTTTGCTATACATATATATATATATATATATATATAAAATTATCCTTCTTTTTGAGCCACTGGGCCAGTTCTTACAAATAAATATATTCTTGAATTAGACACAGTATTCCCATTACTGTGTTTAATATCCGTTGATAGATTTATCCCTCATAAATGCATAATATTTATAATTATACATTTACGCAGTATAATTATAAACTCTGTCAGAAGCACAGATTCTTAGTTTTAAATATGGTACTTCATGTTTTTGTAAGGTACACAATACATTTTGTAATATGAAAAAATCCCAAAGACCTGATTCCGGTCTTATAGTCATAGAGTGGTTTGTATTGGAATGGACCTTAAAAATTATCTAATTCCAACCCCCCTGTCATGGGAAGGGACACCTTCAGTGTCATATATATTCATATATATTTTATATCTATGTACATACATAGATATATGAACATTTAATTATAGCTATTGATGACAAGTCATTAAGATGATGAGAATCATTATCTTCATATTGACCAGGAAGCATTAGGAGCATGTTGAAAGCAATGCTGATCTTACCCTGTTCTGGCTACAAACCATGAAATAAGTAAATGGGCCATGTCTTTTCATTGACAGCAAGGTCAGAAGGAGCAAGGCAGTCAGACCCCTGCAAGTGCAGGGCTCAGGATGTCTCCCAGGGGTCATATTTAAGGCAGATTTTTAATGAAGGTTATCTAATCTCATTTTAAGAACTGGTAAGGTGCTCTAATGTTTACTCTCAGTAGGAAGTGGTGCTGACTTACCTGATTTCTGGTTTCATATCACTGGGCAATTTTAAACCTTTCCTAGTGAGTTGGAAAAACTCTTCATGCTCCACACACAGAGGAACACAAGCCCAGTATTCAAATCACCTCCACCCTTTCAGCAAATGGAGTAGATTGAGGTCTTTTAGTCTCTTTGGGGAAGGATTATTTGTTCAACTTCTTTTTCATGCTCTCCACTGCTTCCATATCTGTCTTAAAATAGAGACTTAGATAAAATTCTAGCAAGTGTCTGATTAGTGCTACATAACTACATAAATGTTAGGGCCACACTTCCATTTCTTTCTATTTTTTTTTATTTTTTATTCACTCAAGGGTCACATCACATTAGCTAGTCCCAGTATTGCACTCAGAACATCATTTAGGAAAAAATGCTTATAGTATTATTTGAATCCTTCTCTGAGACTCACATCCATGTATGCAAACTAGGATATTCCCTTGTTGCTGCAGATCCCAGTGTGTAAAAAGCACTTCCATCTATTCACATTTTGCCTCTCATTGGAGTCAGACGTGTATTGCTGCATTTAGCTTCCTTTAACAACAATAGTTTTATATCTTCTACATTTTTCTTGACTTTTATTCCATACAGTCTGTAAAAATTCTGGCCTACTGCTTTGAATTCCCATTTAGTCTATTTGGATGGATTGGTTGGCTTGGTTTTTTTTCAGCAAGAAAACCTTTTTCATGACGTTTTCTTACATGACTTTGCAGACAATCAACACTTCCAAGTTACTGTAAAACTTGCTATTTGAAGGATATTACTTTTTCACAGATGTTCCAGGAGTTATTTCAATATTTGACAAACAATTTATTAATTATTCACTGATATTACAGTCTGTTTGTATAAATATAACCAGACCTTTATTATTGCTACCAAGGCAACTGGGTTCAGCAATTAACCATTTCTGTGTCACAAAAGCAATCAACAATCCCTTGTTGAATCACAGAATCATTAAGGTTGGAAAAAACCTCTAAGATCTTTGAGTCCAACCACTAACCCAGCACCACCATGTTCACAACCAAACCATGTCCCCAGGTGCCACATCCACACACCCCTTGAACACTTTCAGGGATGGTGATTCCACCACTTCCTTGAGCAGCCTGTTCCAATGCCTGATCACTCTCTCAAAGGAGAATTTTTTGCTAGTATCCAATCTTCCCTGGCTCAACTTGAGGGCAATTTCCGCCATCCTGCCACTTCTTATTAGGGAGAAGAGAGGAACTCCCATCTGGCCACAACCTCCTTTCAGGCAGTTGTTGAGAGCAAGAAGGTCCCCCCTCAGCCTCCTTTTCTCCAGATTAAACAACCCCAGCTCCCTCAGCCACTTGTCGTAAGACAGTAACTTGAGTTCCTGGGAAGTGAACAGAACATATTTGGGAGTCATCACTTCCTGCATATATAGAGAGAAATAGTGCAGCTAAAATTTGCACTCAGGCATCTGGGCATTTGCTGGACTAAAACGCCATGTAACAATGCTTCCTAATTTCCACAAAACACTAATGCCAAACTCTGCAGTTTATTCAGATTTTGGGGGAAATGGTATCTGATTGCAACGTCATCCCAAAATACAGGAAAATCAAGAAGAAATAATAAAAAGTCTAAAAATACTAAAAACACTAGCTGTGGTAGAGAGTACAATATGTTTCCTCACACAATGTTTGTGATTGTGCAAAAAGCAACACCATCAATATCTATTCTGTTAGTGGTTTAGGACTTGCTACAGTGAAGCAGTGCCTGGTGTGCGGTGCCAGCTGAAAGCAGCTGTTGTCCCTGCACAATCAAGGTGTCACAAGCACAGAGACCCCCTTTGTCTGCTCACTGCTGCAGCAGGAGATGCCACTGACACCATTGTTACAGCCTATTCCATTGTTTAAGGACAGGCAGTAAATAATGGGAAAAGCCAGTGTACCCCAAGAAAAGGAAAAGGGGAAAGGGGAAAGGAACAGATTGCCATCAGGAAAATGATACTTAACAATCAGAAAGGTTAACATTTAAATTAAAATAGAGAAATGTGAGGGGAAAAGAAGTTACAAAGGCAATCTCATAGACAGCAGCTTGTAGAAATCCCTCAATAAATAAAATCTCAACTTCACAAGCAAAAGGAGGTAAGGACACCTTGACACCAGAGTCACAAAGATGGAGGCTGGTGGCTTGGAAGTGGATGCTTGTTCTACTTTCTTTTCTTTTGACATAGGAATAGCAAAAATGGATAATTTGAAGTCTAGAAATTTTGCCACCAGCTGCAAGTTGTGCTTCCAGGGAAGTCAGTGCCAATAGTTCAATGACTCAGCTCCTTCACTGAAATATTGACAATACTTGATGAAAGGGGTAAATGGCAAGCAAAAATTCCATGCTTTTTCTTCAAACAATGAATTCTGAACAAAAATGGAGAACACAAAACTTTTAAGCCAAATTCAGAACTCCTCAGTATCAGAAGATGCTAAATATTGGGGTTGGCAGTCCTTCACAATTTCCACAGCACTTGCTGTGGTGTGACTGCATCACAGCTGAAAATACCACTCAGCTCAGTAGGTATTCCCAGCCTAAGGACACTCTACTTTTCATGTGTTCACTTCTTACCAGCTTTCACAGAATGTATACCTTTGTAGGGATCCAAATTGCTGGTAGTCCACTGCATCCTATGCTCTGACGTTAAAGAACTGCATAAAGAGGGATCTATTTTTTCAGACAATGGTTTGGGTTGGAAGGGACCTTAAGGTCATATTAATGTGCCTGTGCAAAAAGTCACTGTCCCTATCACTTCCCCCCCTCCTTTAGTTACAAACTAAATCCTTGCAAATGTGCCCACAGAGCTACAGACTGAGCTGGATTTGACCCTAGAATGAAAACACATTGGACAAATTGGCTTTTTAAGTGACAAAGGGAGCTAATTAACTTTAATACAATGGCAACAGCAGTTCACACTTACCTGTGTTATCATGTTAAATGGAATCTTAGCTAGATCACTGCTGAAATGCATGAGATGTTGTTAAGTCCAGTCCAAGTCACACACTTGCCTCAGTGGTTTAATTATATTTAAGACTCGAAGAGTTTTACCCACACAAACTCTTACAAAGCCTTTAAGTTCTTTGATACCTTGAAGCACATAAAGAGAAAAGGCTACACACTTTTACTTTTGCTCAAGAGAATTCCTATAATTTAGTGAAAAAAGAAGCATTTTGGTGAGAGGAGAGAGAGGAGGAGTTGCCACCACAAGGTCACACGACAGCAGGTTCCAGGAGAGAAGGCAGGACAAGACAGAAGCCCCAAGCACCTCTATTTATGTGCCCCAGACACTGTAGCCACACCTCCCAGGTGGGACATCCGGTTCACTGACCACTCAGTGCCCTCCCAGCCAGAGTGACAGGTGAACCAACCAATCAGAGCCTTGGGGGCATGGTGTGGGCAGGCTAGTAGGCGGGCCTTGACTGACAGTTTATCCACATGGCTCCCGTGCCACGTGCGCTCCATGCTCCATGTTGGCTGCAGGCCTCACTATGTGCATTCCAACAATGACGGCATGGCTCCTTCACTCCACACCCTCTGCCCAAAGACGAGATGGTTGGCTTGACCCAACAGTCGAACAACCCAGCAAGATAAAAATCTGATGTCTGACAGAAGTCCATCAACAGGGAGCGCAGGTGTCAGTGCTGGAATGGCAGACCTCTAAAGCTGATTGTGGGCATTGCTAAGGCCTTCTTGAGACACAGCAATGTCTCAATATAGCTGATGAGCTAAGTGAAAATCAAACGTTCTTAACAAGACTAATTTAGGGTTTATAAAGTCCTTACTAACACTGATTGCAATAATTGTAATGCCAAAAACATCAATTACTTGGAAAGAACTATAAACCAGTTTGGATACTATCTGTCAAGCTTTGAAATAAAAAAACCATGGACAGTTTATAACCTGGAAATTCATGAAGTATTCTGTTTGAATTTCCCTCCATTTTAGCACACATGGAAAACACAACAATCACCCTGGTTCTTGCAGGACAGTTTTTCATGAACAAAAGCTATCTGTGTATTTTTTTGAAACCTGAATTTAGAAAGAGCCATTTGCTCATGCAGCTTTAATTTCTTTCTCAAGACTATCGAACATTTCTAAGAAGCTTTGTCCAAAATGTATGATAGCCCTTCCATTCATAAGTCTTAGTACCTTTATCCTTTCAGAAACACTTTTGCTTGCTAAATTTACTACAGGGAAAAGTATGAAAAGAAGAATGTGTGACAAACTGACTTGACTGCCGCTGACTCTGGTATCATCTGCTGTCATTTGCCTTCATTGCTGTCAACTTTAAAGGTCAAAATAAGGCATAAGCATGGCCCCAGAGGGGCAGTGGTTCTGGGGAAGAAGGTTGGCATCTTCTACCCTTTATAGCAGCTTGTTTGCTATATAAGCTTTAAAATGTTCAAAGGTTTTTTCTTTCCTCTGCCAGTCAAGTTGGAAAATTGGACTCAATCTATCACACAGTTTGAGTGAATTTTTCTGCATTAACAATTTCTATGCACAAAAAAGAGTTCTCTAAAGCTCTAATTACAAATGAGTTTTGAAACCAAAATTACCTGTGCTCAGGAGAATGAAAGATGCATAAGCAGACACTGTACCAAGCACTGGTTCTTAAATACAGAAATAGACTTGTCATTTTTACAAGATCTGTCAAGAAAGGAAAATTCTTGCAATTCAGATCTAAGGTCCATTAATTAAAATGGCAAATAAAGACACGTGTTTTAAACCATGGTATCTGAACCTGAGTAATTAACATTAGCTTATCTGCTGAGGTGAGTGACAAAAGATGTGTACCTAATGTATTCATGTTAAAAGACGTAATCTTATGCACAGACATTTGAAAATGAGCCCCTGTTTTATCATTATCCCTGTACACTCACACAGAAAATTAAGAGACTGAAATTTTAACATCATACAACCAAATTTCCATATGACAAAATTTACATAGGGAAGACTTTTTCTATAGCTTTCCAATTCCTGGACCCCAGTATTGTAAAAAGTAAATGTAAATATAGACAATGGCAGGAATTTTTCATCAAATACCTCAATGACTCCAGTTTTGCAGGGGACAAAGTTTAAAAATAGCAAATATTTGTCTTCCTACTTCTGTTCCTTATTTTGCATTTGCATTTAAGTTCTAATCCTTCCCTTTGATTTTCTATGAAAGCTTCAGTAAAACACTTTTTTCCATTTTTCTGACATTTCCAGAGTATGCTGTTTCTTAGATCATTATTCTGGTTATCTCTTTCCATACAGTCTTCTCTTCTGCAATGCTTGCCATTTTTTACAAATTTACTTCCTGTCAATCTGTTACAACTTTCTGAGGAGTTGCATTTGGCACAGGATTTTTTTTTTTTTTACTATAATTTAAAACTTTCAAATCTTTCCCATCTGTTTTACATGACAGTAATGAGAGTCTTAAAAAGGGACTCTCTTTTTGCAGTGTTCCAAAAATGCCTTCTGTGCTATATATTGTTTAGTAATAGTCTTTGCATAGTACCATTAATCTCTAAGGGCCAGATGCTGACAGTGGGTCTTAGTGCCCTCAACTTCCACTAGAGTCAGAAAGAGGTGAAGATCATTCTCCTTCTGTAGGATGTGATCAGTGCTTGGCAGAAGCAAATACTAATTGGTCTATTGGGAGGAACGTAAATGCACAGATATGTGTAATTGTGCTTGGGTTTTTTCAAGACTAACTATGGATTAACGTCATGGCATGTTGGAAGTAAATAGCAGCTGCCATTTGTTTACTAAACTTTTATAACACTGTACATAGAAGCTGGGGTAAAAACCCCAAAAGCTTATCTTGTTTCAGTTTCCTAAACTGAAAGCTATTTTTTTTTAAGTAATACATATGTATTCACTGTAAGAATGAAAGTGAGAAAATATATCTCTAAATTTGGAACTGTGAAGTTAAAAACATTACCAATTTTTCAGTCTCTAAGCTATAATCTAGGCACTTATTAACTTGACTGTTTTCTGTTAGGCCAAATGTTGAATATCTGTAAACATTTCTAATCTAATTTTTTCTCATAACAAGGAAACTTGTTCATAAGCTCAAGAGCCAGGAACCACCCCTATAATGTTGGTAACATGAATGACATAGAAAAAGAACAAATTCCATAAGAATGACAAACCGACCCACCCATTGGTAAATACATAAGCACAGATTTGCCCTCATCTTTCTAAACAAGATGAACCTTTTTAACTGAACTTTCTTTAGTAAAAGTTTGCTGAAAGAGTTATTACAAGAGGAGCTATATCTCTTAGGTCTTTGTGAGTCCAAAATATTGTATTTCCTTTCTTGCTGGTCCAACCACAATGTTTCTGGCAATCCATGTCTTCCCCTATCATGCTTTTAATAGGGAGAATCAAGCTGAGATCCAATTGTACAATTCAGTTTTCCAAGATATTTCCCCTGAACAGGAATCAAGAGGTTTTAAAGACTGATAAAGATGAGACACAGGACAGGGAGTACTGAAGTACTGGGCAATTTGACATTCTGAGCTACTCTGTGCCTCTAGGCATGACATGGGAACATTTGTCTGGGCTTTTCATTTACACAAACAAACAAAAAAAAACATAATAGTGATTCTGTCCTTGCATAGTGATGAGGCAACACTCACCTCTAGAAAAAGGGTAAAACAAATGAATCCATTTCCACAAATACTGAGAGCCAACTGGAGATAGGTTGGTTTCTACCAGAGATAGTGGATTATTCATTATTTTGGGGGATTACTGACATGATCCCTATCATCTGTAATATAGTCCTTCTTGTACAGCATCAGCAAAACCTCAACAAATTCTTTTGTAAAACCTTGCTAGAAGCAGTGAGAGAATAGATATGTCCTTGAAAGAAATATTTGCACTAGGCAGCTCCTGCACCTGATGATGATTCAAGAAAAAGAACCCAGTTTGACTCCAAAGCTGAATAGCTTTAAATATATATTCACAGAGTCGCATTCCTACTTACAGTCAAAGCATACCATATATGACAGTTGTTAATAGTAAAATTAACCTTATTTAAATTGAGTTCCTTAAAATACCAGTTTGTACTCTAAGTCATATTGGATATGTCTTCATAAGCAAATTCAACAGCTCTATCAAATTTTTCTGGGTGATAGAATGCAGTTGACTTTACTGTCACACTTTGACAATTTCTAGCAAGGTTTTGACCCATGTCAATGAATTAGCCTGGACAATTCCTGGTTTAGTTCAGTAGATAGAACAGACCAAGTCCCATTCTAAGTAGAAAGTTTAGATTCATCCTATCTACTTTGACATCAGAAGAGCTTCACAGCTTCTACGCTCAGGGCTCTGGGTCAAAGAACAACCGTGGGCTGCTTCTTTATTTGTGTCTATTCTCAGGTCCTCTAAAATCAGTGAAGAGAAAGAGGCACCTCCAGAGGGCAATTTCTCCACCTAACTTGGGCACCTGTTGGAAGTATGCTTCTGTCCTAGTTCAGCAGGTGAGACCAGTTATCACTGTGTGGGGGTGATCAAAGCCATGTATTTTACCCCCCCTCTATTCATTCCCCAAGAACAATGGACCATTTGCAGCAGCCACCCAGGGAGTCGTTAGCACCTCCACACCCAGCCGGAGGGGCTGTGGCTGCTAATGGGCCATCAACGGTTCAACAGTACCCCATGACTCAAGTTAATCACCCATTGTGTGAGTCCCCGCCCTGGGGGAGGGACTGGGTGCTCCCTGAGGGTACATAAGCGGGGTTAAGAAGATCTCGGGGACTTCTTGTCGGATCCAGAGGAGCAGCAGGACCTTGATAGGAGGAGACCACCACTCCTGACCAGACCACAGCTGTCATCTGCACCAACAGGTTCTCCATTTCCTTTTGCTTTGGACTCGGGGGAACCATGTGGGTCTCAGTGCAAGGGCTAACAAACCCCCTTGGGCTTGTGCCCCAGGACACTGGGTTATACTGCTGGGTTTTGGTGAGTTAAAAGCAGTTTTTCTCTTTGTGTCAGTATATTTATTGTCATATCTTTCATTAAATTGTAACTCTGATTTATAATCTCTCTTGTGGTGGGTCTATTTCTCCTGCCAGTTTACCTTTAAACTAGCACACTTCTAAGATGCCCTTTCTTCTCTCTCTGTATCTCCACTGACTACAGACAGATTTGGACATTTATTATTTAGACATCTAACATGAAGGCAAATCCCACCTTAAACACTAGCAATAACAAAGCCACACAGGGAATGCCACTTGGACACTCTTCTCTGTAGATCTGTAAGTTCAAGCAGTTGGTGCAGGCTCAGAAGATGAACAGTCTTGATGTTATTGTTGTTCATGTTATATATGTTATATAATGATTATTTCTTATTTCTTCCACATCACCTCCTAACTCCAGATGAAGTTGCAGCTTCACTGCACCATGCAGTATGTGAAAGTACAGAATAGGAACTAGGTCTAAACAGATGGAAAAGTGGAGTCTCTGTTTCAGGCTACACATTAGCGAGTGTAGACTCAGAGGTAGACACTCAAACACAAGGAACGGTCAGAAGAAGGCAGCTCTTTCGAACTTCAGATATTTGATGCTCACTGAAATGCTCATTGCAAATGAGTACTCATCTTCTGCCACCTCAGAAAAGGTTTTGGACTGAGTTCACTTAAACTGATCCTCACAGACAGGGAAAAATGCAGCTTATTTTTTTTTTTTTTCCAGTATAATTTTTTTCCATTAAAGCTTCCTCTCTTTCTCCCCTATCCAGTAAGAACAGGACAGCTGGAGAAGTGGACTGGTATTCACCAAGGCAGAAAGCAGCACAAGGTACAAGAGGGTGTCTCAGTGAAAGCGCCCTGTGCCACTCCATTGCTATACCAGATGTTAATCACACTAGAACAGAGTAATATGAGTCTACTAATTCACCAATATCTGTGGCCTCTCTGGATGTACGGGAGTTTGCAGACAGTCATCTGGTAGTGGTCCACAGAGAGGAAAGCAAGGACCAGTCAAGTCCAGAGGGGATCCTGTTGTCTATTTAGGACAAGGCTTGTTTTCTTTGTAAATGAAGCCAAAGCCCTCAAAAGGAAAGAACTAGTCATTTGCTGAATGGAAATTGTATTCTTAGAGTGAGTACTGGCCCTGCTAGTGATGTGTCAGATCAGGTGTTGTCCTGCAGAGATGACGTGGGACAGGACAGGAGCAAAAAGGAGCCAGTAGAAAAATGCAGTGTAAAACAACTGCATGGCTTTTAAAGGGACTAAACTTTCTCTACTTTATAGTGCCTGTGAAAGAAATCTAAAATAAAGATTTTTTTTTTAATGCTGAACTCTTGGAATATATGAAAATAATAGAGATTAAGTCAAAGTGGGAAATACTGAATGCAGATGACAACGCAATATAGCTTAGGTCTCCATGCAACTCATGGATGAAATCTGATCAGTTCATGTTTTATATTCCAGTCCAGTTGCTTGCTGAAAATAGCACTATTTTGGTTTTTGCTATTCCACATCACCAGTTTTTCCATTCTCGAGAAGGAGCAGCAGCTGCTGGAAAGTTCAGTGTCTTGAATTCATGTTCCACTAGATGGCAACTGCTGAGCTTTCCCACAGCCCTGCAGAAACCTGTAAAGCAGCAACCAAGCATCTTCTCCAGACAGACTACTTGCATACAGCTTCATAATATTCTTTATTCGCAGCTACCAAAAGATAAGCTGCTAATCATTTTTACTATTTACAGAAGACACATCTATAAAAACAGAATATGCAACTTTAGGTAGGAAACTGGGAAATTACTCATTAGATAAGTGGGGCCATAGCTCTTTTAAAGGTCATTCAGTCCAACTATCCTGCTGCAGGCAGGGGCATCTTCAACTAGATCAGGTTGCTCAGAGCTCCGTTCACCCTGGTCTTTAATTTTCCAGGGATGTGGCATTCACCATCTCGCTGGACAACCTATTCCAGTGTTTGACCACCCTCATTGTAAAAAATTTCTTATATTTAGTCTGAATCCACTCTCTTTTAATTAAAACCATTACCCCTCTTCTATTGCTACATTCCCTGATAAAAAGTCTGTCACCATCTTTCTTGTAAGCCCCCTTTTAATATTGAAAGGCTGCAATAAAGGTCCCTTCCAACCCAAACTCTTCTATAATTCTGTGATTCCAAACTTTTCAGCCTTGGACTGTTGCACTGGGATAGGGGCTAAAATCAATAACTGCCAGAAGTCTCTTATTTTACTTCTTTTATTTTGTTTTGTAGAGGTAATAAATATGGAGCAGTTATTCATTTTCTCATCATACAAAGAGCAGCATCTCACAAGAAAATTGACAGCCTTAAACCAAGAAGCCTTGATTTTCAATAATTTCTCTTTTTGCTTGAAATCCTTCACTGAATTTAAGCGGGATTTGTGCGCAGGTCACATTCAGAGCCTTTCTGAAATTTATTACAGTAAAAAAAAGGGTTTATATAAAAATATATACAATTATAAAGCCCATGCAATAATCATAAAGAAAAGCATTGCCTTTTGGAAAGGCATATGCTGACTGAGACCTCCTCCCACATGCTCGATCTCTCTGAAAGATGTCTGCTAGACAATGGAACCTGCTCCTACTTTTGGTTACACTAACATTACCTGATATATCACTGCTGCTATGATTTAACTGAAACTGATATAAATTTTATTGTAATCAAGTACAGTATTTTCAGACAATTAATAATGCTCACCATGGTCTATAATCTTTTCTTTTTCTGTGGAGTTCTAACTCCCAAGCAAGAACTGCAAGAGATCTGTATTTTTTTACTGATGAATTGACAGGGTTTAGCAGGGTGGGTTTTTTCCTGTTCTTCTTATTATCGAATGTATTATCTACCACTTGCCTTACTGATATGAATTGTATACTCAAAAGCTTTCCCAGAATTAGATTTTGAACCAAACTTGGTGATGTTTTTCTAAAGATGTAAACCCCATACTAGGTATGATAATGGCCTCCTTAGTTAATGTCCAGTTATTTACTGGCAATCTGTCCTTAAAAAGTTGGCAAGAAATAGCTCCTTTAGCTACTCTTTGAGATCTCTTTCTTGATACTCATCCTCCCATTGAATGAGGAAAAAATATTTCATCTTCACATATACTTCCTCCATGGGATAGAAACAAATTTTGAAGCCTCATCTGGAAACCTACCTGCCTGTTGCTGTTTCTGAGTCTCTCTGTCAGCCAACTGTGCCAACCACAACTGCTTTCTATCCCTCTCCATATCAGTCCTTGACCATCACTTCAGTGTTTTATCCAGGTCTCCTTAGAAAGAGTGGTTAGTGACTCTCATGAACGTCTTCAAGAGCAGTGAGAAAATACAGTGGTGGAGGGTCCACCCTGTCAAATGTAATAAGATATTTTTGACTTTATATTTGTCAATAATGATCTCTCAGAGATCACTAATTAAAGTTTTCTTGTGTCACATGATGACTTAGCCATTCTACACTACTGAAATTGATGGCATTGGTGCAATTTTGCAGGTTTTAAAATCTTAGTAAAGCTGTGGAACTCTTCACCCTGTGCCCTTAAGCATTTTTGATGGGAAAAGAAAAAGCTTATTTTTGCTACCCCAGTATTAGAAGTATAAATTTTTGCTAGATACATTGCTCCTCCTTGAACTATAGTTAAACTAGATTCTTAAGAACTCATTATTCTTGCTGCTGGCAATGATGGCGTCTCAAATTCCAGGCAGAAGGATCTCTCTTGTGAGGACAAAAAGTTTAAGGAAATTTATGGTTAGGGTTACACAAAATGTTGTTTGTGACACTAGAGCATTGAACTTACTGGACCATCATCATCAAATCATGGAATTACAGAATGGTCTGGGTTGGAAGGGACCTTACGGATGTTCCAAACCCCCTGCGATGGGCAGGGACACCTTCCACTAGACCAGGTTACTCAGAGCTCCATCCAGCCTGTCCTTAAACAGTGCCAGGGATGGGGCATCCACAACTTCTCTGGACAACCTGTTACAGTGTCTCATCACCCTCACAGTAAAGAATTTCTTCCTAATATCTAATCTAAACCCACTCTCTTTCAATTTGAATCCGTTCTCCCTTGTCCTGTCACTATATGCTTTTGTAAAAAGTCCCTCTCCATCTTTCTTGTAGGGTTCCTCCAGATACTGCCAGGGAAATCATGACTCTTGGAAAGGACAGAGTGGAATGCAATTTTAAATGGTGAAGTGGTGGAATGCAATTTTATCTGTCCTGTGTTTCCACACTGGATGCACCATGGAGTAGTGGACACTTTTAGACTGCTTTAGGAAGGGATGGGGATTTTGTAATGATCACACAAGCATGTTGTATACATTTTTTAGACCTAAGGGGCACAGACCACTTCAATGGAAATAAATAAAACCCAAAACATCTTCTCAAACAGAAAACCTCACGTAAACAAAATAGGCAAGAAATGGGACAAACCATAAATCATAGGACTAGACCAAACTTCAGAACATTTTTGAAAGCAATCAGAAATTCCCGGAGCCATATTAACACCACAAGCAGCTCATAGGAGAGACAAACAACCTGCCTCAAGCAATAGTGGCTGGAAAACATGAAAAGAGCAATGAAGTCTTACAGTATCATCGAAACAGGAATTCTGGAGGTTTAATGAATAAAAAGGCACTGGTGGCTGAGGTAATTGTCACTGCAACTTCATTTAAATATTTTTGGACTATGAGTTGCTACACTCTTGGATGGTTTTTCAAAAGTTTCCTAATTTGGACTGACATTTCTTGAATCTCCAATAGCATTTACATGACTAATAACTTGGCCAAAGCAACAGGTTTTCTGCCTGTGAATCATAAAATGAATATAGTTGAAAAGGGAAGATAAACAGCCAAATTGAGACAACTTTGGAAACATAAGCATCTTTAACCAAATAGACATAAGATTGTAAGTAATTAAAAAAAAGAGCTATGTGCATTTGTTTACACTGGCTTCATCTGTGATTATCTAGTTGAGTATAATCCAACTAATACTACCACAATCTGCGTTTTTTTTTTTTCCCTAGGTTGCCTTTAGATTTCAAGCAAAATTTTCAAAAACAGTGAAGTAGCTTAAGAGCTCAGGAACAATTTAAAAAAAAAAACCTGAGGTCACATCTAAATGGCAGACTGAACTTCAGACATGGTAGCCTGGAAACCAAAAGCAAGCTGACAGCATGAAACTCTAAGTGAGTTAATTTCCCTTGCCAGGAGAGAGACATTCAGGGGCCAAATTCCACTGATTGGTTATTTCTAGGATTGTTGCTTATTTTTTATTTTTTCCCGTTCATCTCTCCTAGCTGTGAGTTTTGAGAGAACAACATAAAAAATAGGAAGTTATGGAAAGCATCATTAACTCTGCCAAGTGGGAAATGAGTAGGAAAACTTGAATCTCTGTACTCCATATACTATTGAGGAATTATATTGCAGAATGCTTTGTGTTGGAAGGGACCTTAAAGATTATCTTGTTCCAACCCCCCTGTGATGGGCAAGGATACCTTCCACTAGACCAGGTTTCTCAGGGACCCATCCAACCAGGCCTTGGACACTTCCAGGGATGCAGCAGCCACTACTTCTCTGGGCAACCTGTTCCAGTGTCTCATCACCCTCTCAGTCAAGAATTTCTTCCTAATATCTAGTCTAAATCTACATCCTTCAGTTTAAAGCCATTACCCCTTATCAAATCACTGCCTGTCCTAGTCAAAATTCCCCCTTACGCTCTGTTGTAGCCTTTTTAGGTACTGAAAGGTGCTATAAAATCTCCCCAGAGCCTTCTCTTCTCCAGGATGAACAGCTCTCTCAGCCTGTCTCCATAGCAGAGGTGCTCCAGCCCTGTGATCAACTTAGTGTCTCTACTCTGGACTCGCTCCAACAGGTCCATGTCTTTCTTGTGCTGAGGACCCCAGAGCTGGACCCAGTACTCCCAGTGGGGTCTCATGGACCAGACAAGAGAGGAAGAATCACACCTCAGTCACACACCATGACTTGACTGTCACTTCCAGACAGTTGGGTTTTTTATCTCACATTCGTAAGCAGAGATGAATGATAATTTAAGGACAAATTTTAGGCCAAGCTTTGCCCCAATGAAATCTAAATAAATCCAGAAAAACTGAAAGATTTTGTTTTACAAGACTGTAGAATAAGGGTTGTTGGTTTTTCTTATGAAAAGTATGTATTTTAGTTGCCAAACAAAAGTGTAAAGCAGCATTAAAGCCTTTTGTATGTTTCAGTTCACATGAACAATCTTATTCTGCTTAAATCACTTACTTTGTTTTCATTGGCCAGCAAAATTAAAAAGTCAGTTATTCACACTGTTCTGCATGAAAAACTGGGTTCTCAAATGGAAGGAAAGGAAGAGGGCGGGTAACAATCAGGCAATACACTGAAATAAGACCTTTTAAATGCCCTGGCAAATGTACTAAATAGTCCATCACCCAAGTTTCCATTTCAGTCACTGAAATACTCATTGTGTTTGGTTTCAATACATCTATCTTAGGTTACATAATATTATTTGAGTATATTCTGAAATATTTATCTTTTATTTGGTGATGTTTCCAAAATGAAGGAAGATGAAAGGGGAGGAGGGGAAGGGGGAAGAATATTTTATGCTTCTGCAGTAAGGATCCATCAAGTTCACTTCTAGGAAGATTAAACAAATATTAAAAGGCAGTCACTTAACATCTAGGGAATAAAGGATCAGTAGAAATAAACAGCAGTGCTTTATAAAGAGAGAATTATTCCATAGTAGTCTGCTATTGCCATGGTATTACACTGAGTTGTTTGCTCCCTGGAAACATGTCAGCAGCAAGACACTGATTTCTTCAAGATCACTTGCAGTTGCTGAGGCTGGTCCTTTATGCATTTGGAACAGTCATCAAGCTTTTAACAATATACAGGTGACTTTGATATGAAAAGAAAAATGTAGAGCAGATTTAGTATGTATTTATTCTGAACTAATGGGAACCCAGGACCACTTTGAAAAATGGAACCCAAAGATTTGAATTCCTACTTGTAGAATTATAGATTAGTTTGGGTTGGAAAGGACCTTTAAACATCATCTAGTCCAACTGTTCAGCTACTAGCTAGTCCAACCACTTCAGCTAGGTACTTATTTAATGCTGGCTTTTGCCTTTATTCTCCATTCCCAATATTTTACTTTTCCTCTTTTTCACCTAGACAAAAAAACTGTGTGTCATCTGAAAGAATTTTGGGCTTAACATCTTCACAGGCAATGAGCTCGTTCCACTAATGATGAGCTCCAACCTCTGGCCTCCCGCAGAACTTCACATCAAATTAGAATAGCATGATAGAGTCATAGATTTTTTTAAGGTTGGAAAAGACCTCCAAGATAAAATTCAAACTGTAAAGGTTAATTTTTAATGTCCTCCATAGGGAGAGCTCTGCCACTAGTAGCTTCAAAGAGGACACCAAGCACCAGGACAGGTGTAAGGCCATAAACTTTATGGCCTTGCAGAAGAGGTTGGAATGAGAGGTGAGAAGTTCCCCCTTTCTTCATTGAGCTTTCTCACTGCTCCCATGCAGTGAGAAAAGTCCAAAGAAGAATAAAAGAGGACAGGAAGGAAATTACTTGAGAACAAAAAAATGTGAAAAGCAATATTAAATAATATTGGGCTGCCTCTGTGAAAGTAGGAAACCAAGTTTAGACACCTAACTCTGTGACATGATTGTAATTTCATAAATGCATAGTGAGACAGTGTATACAAAGTATCATTGCTCTAGCTCATGTCATGGGCTCCCCCACTGCTGCTTATCAATAAACTTTTGGTTTACACTGCTGGAACAAGCTGTCTGTGGCTTTTCTGTACAGCCTCTGGTGAGAACAAATGGCCTTTTTAAAGGGATAACAAATTCCAGTTTACTGTAGAGCCAGGAGGTTGACAGAGGGGTTTTATGAGCATACTGTTTTGCTCCTTGATATAGTTATTACTGCACTATGCACTTTTTCAGTTTTCTTCACATTTATTCCTCTCTTCTCTCACTTTCCATCTTCCCATCCTCCCTTATCCATTTCTTTTGTACTTCCAGCACCTTAACTATTGTGGTGTATAGGCAGGATCTGTAGCTGGCATATTTCCAGCATATTTCTATTGTCTAGTTTCAGAGTTTCCATAATGAAATCTTTCCAGGGGACTAAACCCACATTTTCATGCACCCCTCTCATCTCAGTTAAGCTGAGGCTATCTCTAAAGTTTGAGCTTAGTAAACTCACATGGAGTTTCATGTCAACTTGCCTTGCAACGTGAAGTCTACAGTGTATAATCTAAAGAAGTCATTTCTGTTCATATCCAATGTAAAGATGAGGGGCAAGGTGCCAGGCCTTTGGAGAAGGTTGGAGAAGTAAACCTGCGTGGGTATTGATGTCAGTCTTACTTAGTCCCTTTGTTAATTATACCTGGAAGTGCCATTTAAAGCACATAAAAATTAATCTTTGGGAGCAGCTATAAATATTCATAGTCAAAGATATAATAAAAAGAGGCCTGAAGGAACTAGAAATAAAATTATAGTTAGCTTAGAAAAAGGAAAAAATGAATGCAGCAGAGAGAAATCTCTGAAGCTTTGGCTTAATTTTAAGTAAGAATTTTAATGAGTTTGTGATAATGAAATAAACTAGATTAGAATATTTTCTGTGGAACAATGACAGTTCAAAATTACTAATTTTGCATATTTTAGCCTATACAACCAACAGAAGCCCTAAAGGGCAAGTGGATATTCTTCAAGCTATTTGCAGACAATCCTTTAAGAAGCCTTTGCCAAAGCTCATTTTCAGTTCAATCTGATTAAAAAAATAAAAAAGCAGATGAAAGGAAAACCAGATTTTTTTAAGTCTGCAACCTGTTTGTTAATTACTGAGTGTTTCAGCTGGAGTCTGGCTGTTCCCAGCCTGCTGTACCATACCTCTCATTCACTTCAGCAGACTCGGTCCTGTTCTGGAACCTTTCGGCACCAGCATCACTTCAATGGCAGACTGATGCCCCCCTCTGCTGCATGCCCCCATGTTCAATTCATATCTCTTACCATTACACCCATATACAATATGTCTACAACGCACAACACAGCACTATACACAGATTAATGCTGCGCCCCACCTTGGCTAATAAATATTGTTTCTCAGCAAGTGCACTGCTCTTTGCTGCATATAGAAAGCATTCTGCTCTCCCATGGCATCTGTCCATAGCTGATGCTGTAAAATGAAGCAGATGGAGAGATACTGGACTGAAATAAAAGTAAGCCCATTGTCTCACTCCTAGATTTCCTCACTCACAGAAGAGGAAAAATACCTGTCACAATATTTAAAATTTGCATAAGAAAATTTTCTTTAGCATGTAGATTCCTCATTTGAACTTGGAAATAGAGCATCTAGATCAAAAGCCAGTGGAACAACCTATATGCCGTTAATTTATACCCATCTATGACAAATATCTCCCAATACTCTAATAGGAACAAAAGAATATATCTCTAAAAGATTTAAGTCCATTTGCTATAATTTTTATATTGTAGCCATCAAAGTAAATAGTCTGTATGTGAGCCCTGCTGCATAAATTTCACATGTTCACTACTAAATTAATTTCAAAATTCTACAGTGGTCAAATAAATGTCTAAGATTTGGTCTCATGCATATCAAAGCCTACATACAAAGTAGCACTGATAGGACTAGAATGTGACGTCATGTGAATGCCTCACTTCTTAGTGCACAGACTTTGCAAAGAGACTTCTCAGCTAAAACCTGCCAACAAAATTTGGCAAAATTCTGCATGGAATTTTTTTGCAAGTTAGAATTCCACTTCTATGTTACATTTCCCTTCTCATAGAGTATTTCTAGTTTCTGTTTCCATTCCAGATATGCTATAATTTTAAAATACAGGTCAGTGCTTTTGACATAATTTAAGAAATATGACACGGCAATATAAAATTTTGCAAATTCATAGTAGCATTTCCATTTAATGCTTTTATCAATCTCATAGGGAGAAAATTCAAAGATGAGAACTCAAATTTAATGCTGGTCAAAATTTTCTTGCTGATGGTGAACTCTGAACATTCATTTTTCCCATAATTTGGTCCTACTATAATTTTCTTTTATGATTTCTATTACAGCACATGCAATTTATTAGCATGGACAATCAATAGTAGAGGAGGCTGTTTTACAGAAAACCTTTGGCAATAGATTGAAGACCTTTCCAGCCATGCCTATTTTATCAAAACTGGTGTCTTTATTGGCACTGAGAAAAAGTGTGCTGCAGAAGCAGCTGCCTTAGGCTACTGCAGTACTTGATCTATCCCTCAGTCACAAATCCTGACCTGACTGGTGAAAGAACCTCAGCTACTCTTGAAGAACCTATACAACTTGAGGCAGCTCATCCTAAGTATACCCCAAACTGCTTTCTTGGACCTCCTTTCTATTTTCAGTAAGACAAGAGTTTCCATTTTTTAGTCTGCTATAGTTAGAATAGAATAGACTATTCCAGTTTGAAGGGACACACAAGGATCATCTAGTTCAACTGTCTGACCAATTCAGGGCTGCCCATCAGCTAAAGCATGTCGTTAAGGGCATTCTCCAAATGCCTCCTAATCACTGACAGGCATGGAGCATTGACCACCTCTCTAGGAAGCCTGTTCTGGCATTTGAGCACCTTCTTGGTAAGAAAATTCTTGCTAATGTCCAGTCTTAACCTCCCTGCTGCAGTTTTGAACCATTGTCACATGTCCCATCACTGAATACCATTCAGAAGAGATCAGCACCTCCCTCTCTTCTCTTCCCCTCCTCAGGAAGTTGCAGAGAGCAATGAGGTCACCCCTTAGCACTCTTTTCTCCAAAACAGACACATCCAATATCCTCAGCCACCCCTCATGGGACATGCTTTCCAGCCTTGTCACCAGCTTTGTTGCCCTTCTCTGAACATACTCAAGAACCTTCATGTCTTTCTTAAATCATGGGGCTCAGAACTGCTCGCAGTGCTCATGGTAAAGGAGTTTCACCAGTGCTGGAGCATGAGCTGGACTCTCTCCTTCCACAGTCCATTACCATGTTGTTAATTCTGTACAAATATAAGGTTACATGGGGGCAGCCCTGTTTTCACACCCCTCGTTCAAAAACTAAAATCACTGTAACTCAGTGTCTTTGAGTTGTGTGTTGATATATCACAATCAGAGCTACGGGATACATAGAAATTACTTTCCATATTTTAAAACACCATATGTGCTCTTCTGCTTTTGGTTCTTGCAGAGCTAATTCTACTTTTATTGGAAAAAAAAAAACAAGGTCTCTGAGAGATTATTGGGTTTCTGTCAAATTTCTAATATGAGAATGAACCGCATGTCTCATAATTATATTATTGATAAAATGTTCATAGTGAACTTTCATGCCATGTTTTACATTGTTTTGAAAGTTACTGTGCAGAAGTACTACTAGTGACATTTTAAAAAAATCTAATGCGATTTTATTTTTACTAAGAGTTCCACAGTGAGCAGAGTTTCTCAAACACTGTTGCCATGGGGTCCTTTGTAACTAAAGCCAGTTTTAATTATCTATGGTATAGTTGTTCAATCCTTGCCCTTCTGCAGCTGTTTCAGAAAAAGTGCATTAATACTTTTTTCTTTTCTCAGCTACAGTTGCTAATTCAGAAATACAGTGATTTATTAGCTTCCCCTTTAGAAGACATTTTCTACAACTGAGCCATAATTCTGTGTTTTTTTGAAATCTGTGTATTTATTTCACTGTAGTTTAAATCTGGAAAAAAAATACATTCTTTTAAAAAAATTGATGCACATACACAGCTAACAGGAAAGAGTATTTAAGTGAGGCAATGTTTAAGCACCAGTTCTTTAGGAAAAATCAGAACTGGCATATCTTAGTTCAGTTTGCACCCATCAGGCTTTTGTACAGAACAAAGAAAACACAGAAGAAACCTAAGAGATGCCCACAGAAACAGCATATATATGTTCTTTGAATATCTTGCTTTTCTTTCTGAGCCATGTAGTTTCCTTGCTGCGTCATTAATTTTTGCAAAACTCCAAAAATAAAGATGCCAACAATGACTTTCTTCTGTATCACCTTGTAAAATATATATATGCTGTTTTATAACATCTCCACACTACCCTGAAACCTGTGCTTGCTTTTGCACACTGCCTTGTCACTTAGCTTTGCTCTCCCATACCAACATCAGGAACGGGAGCCAGTGTGCTGCATGGTTAAATTTTTAATGAACTAATTGGGAATTTACCCTGGGATAAAGGCAATTCAGTCCAAGCAGTTGCATACTATGTTCCTAGTAGAAACAGGCTATATTCACTTAAATTTGTTATTTAATATGCAATTCTTGTGCACGGCTCTGTGCAAATGCCATATGTGACTAGTTGCCACAGCCTTCACCCAAAGCATCCACTAACCATGGCAACATGGATATCAGATGTTGCATAAGCAATCTGACAAAGGCTGCATTTTTAAATTTACACACACCACAGTTTCAAAGCCAAATGCCCGCACATTTGGAGCTCCAGAAAAAAATAAAATTAAATAAGTATTTTAAAACCACAGTTAGCATGTGGGTTTGAACATTTTGGACCAAATGTTTGAGCCTGAGTTCCCAAAATTAAATGCCTCAGTTCACATTTAAGTAACTAAATAAGTGGCCTAGTTATAAGTGTCAAGCTCTGAGTGCATCTCTTCTGTTTAAGCCAAGGGTTGAGGCACTCTGCAAACCTGTAAGGATGGAAACAAGCTACCCTCGCAGCTCCCCCTGAAGCACTGAGGCATGGGGCATCTTTAAAAGCTGCACTTTGGTTTATCTCTGAGTGTATCTGTGATACAAAACTGAAGGTGAATAGGCAGTGTCCACAAATGACACCTTCCTAGGCAAAGTCAGGAGGATTCCTCATTGTTCCAGAGTAGCATTTGAGGTGTCCCAGGACACCTCAGTTGTGTGAATACTGAAGTGCTTCAGATCAAATCTGGCACTGGGACTTGCCTGGGTTCTGGTGTAGCTGTGAGATGCTCCTGGTGCTCAGCTTGCAGCTTGCTGCTTCGCTTGTCTCCAGCACCATCCTTGTGTAAGAGGAGATGACAGTTTTTCCAGTGCACATCAGTGCACCAGGATCGTCTGGGGGTGCTGGGGAGGCAAACTGTGTCACTGCTTCCCCTAGGGCACAGTTTCACCCTGAAAGGGCTGTATACCTCTTCATCCCTTTTCCCACTCCTGATAACGTATTCCTGCACAGGGAGATGAGAGAGTCAAAATCTCCGTCTCTTCCTCTGCCTCAGCACTTTGTCCAAGCCAAAAGCCTCTGCCCCCCCCGGCAGCCATGGGAGCCATTCTGGTATTTTTATCTGCTAATTGAGCTTAGAATTGAGCTAGTGTGGCACATCTCTCCTAACCAAAAGGCTCAGCTGTTTAGAGATACTCAGCTGTGAGTAATGCCTTCAGCAGTCACAAAGGCTGAAATGCTGAGCTGCCCATCCTGTTAGTGAATGCTCTCAAGCTGGCCAGATCCAGGCCTTGAGGGAGCAACTCCAAAAAAGCACAATGCTGTAAAAGATGGCATTTTTCTAGAAAGTCTTCCACTTTTGATTGCCAGTAAGAGCTGTGTTTTGACCTGGAAACCCACTTCTCACAGGACACTGCCTAAAGCTAGAATAGGGGTCAGCATGGTGCAAGCTGCAAAATGAACCAAGCAAGATATAAAAATTCAGAGAAGCTGAATCAATGCATTTCTACTGCAGAAATCATTAGAGAGACTAGAGGGAGTCCACGCTCCACTGCTTAGGAAGTGGAGTGAGGCTCAATTGGCTTTGAAACAATCTCTGTTGTCCTAGAAGGTACCTGGAGATAATAAAGTGTGACCGTGGGCAAGACGTGGCAGACACTTCAGCAGGCCACCATGTGTTAACACAGATCACAAATGAGAGTCTCTTCAGACTCATATATCATTTTCTAAAAGAGCTGGAGTTTGGAAAAAAGACCTTCAGTGAATCCAAACTGAGAGCATAACCAGAAAGAGGTAAACAGGGTCAAAAGTAGCAGGGGGAGCAATGGATATGACGTGTCCTTTCTGAGGATTTATTTTGGCATTATAACTCTAGCAGTAATTTCTGCATCTTCATTAAAGATCACCACGGCTTGCCTTAACCACAGTGATCTACCTGATGCTTTATATTGCTGCCCATCAAGTCCTATCGGAGCTCCTGTCACATAACACTCATAATGGTTTTAATATTCATGATGGATTTTAAGAAATGGCTGGCACATCTCCATTTCAGTAATAAGAAATCTGATCAGAGCATGCTTTCACATTTGCATGTTTTTCATTTTATTATTTTCCTACTTTTTGCTGTTGGCTAAAGCAGAGAAGCAGTGTCATGACATCCTTCTAGTGGAGGGTTCCTTGCAAAGAGAAAGGCTCTGAAGGATTCCCTCTTGTGGATCAAACTCTTGGTTTTCCTGCATACTACCTCTGTTCCTTGGTTCATGACTAGAGCACATAACCAAGTACTCTCTGTGCATAGCTCATATGCACTGTGGTCTGCTGTTTGCAATCTGCACCGACCAAAGAAGTGTAGCTGTCACAGTGGTTCATCTATCAGCATCAACTCTTTGATACACTTGATGACTACTTCATAAATTACTACAAAAATCAGAAGAGAAACTAACTGAGAGGAGTTTCTTATTTTGCATTTCTTACCAATTCAGAAGTTAAAGAAAATGGTTGTAAAATCTGATTGTACCAGAGTACCTCCCTTTAGGGGGAGTTGGGGAAGTGTGGGAGATCTTCCCTTTAGTTCTTGCAGATCAAAGGAACAATGTTTGCTATTGGAGTAAATATCCCCATACCATGTTATTTGACCTGAAAGACTCCATTAGCATAACATTTGGGTGGAGAATTTTATTTCAGTTACTGGGGTGTTTAAGCAACTGCGCAACAAATGGCAATCAAGCTGTTTTCTAAACATAAGAGATGTTATGGTGTTTGTTTGAAATAGGGACAAGGTTGTAAATACAACTGTTGAAAGATGTCAGTTATTTGCGTTTTCCCTTGAACCCACTCCCCCAACTGGTCTTGTTCATATAGCCTGACTGGGACCAGCTGCAGTCACAGACCATATACGCAGCTGTGAAGGACAACAGAGTGCCAAGAGACAGCAAAATTGCCATGACCCTGCTATTTATTTAGACCAAGCCAAAGCTCTAGATGTTCAGGGTAGAAAATACTGCTTCTGAGAAAGGAAATATAGAGAGTATTTGGACCATCTATGGTTGCTGCTTAACTGGGCTAACAGGAAGCTGAAACTCCAAATCTTGTAAATCTTTTCTCTCCTGTCTCAGTCCTAGTGGGCTTCCCAGGGCAGAAGGACAAAATTTCAGCTTCCCATCCTTAAGCCAGGAGGAGATAATGTCCAATTTTGCCTATGATGTTGAGATGCTTTTATTGGCACTTACAGTGATCAGACATGAGAAATGGCTAGTTTGCATTTTTATTCTATCAGAGGATATGTTTACACAGACAAGGGCAGGCAGTTCTGACCTCCCTCCGCTATGCCTGATTCAAGCCAGCTCTGGTCCAGGAGCTCTGCAGCTGCAAATGGCTGCGGCATCCTGCTTCTTGGCAAACACAGACACACAACAGTGGGAGGAATTGACAACGACAACCTACCCCACAGCATGCAATTCCCATCACCCCTGGAAATGAGACTTCAAATCCCTGCATGTATTTGAGTTTTAACACAGGGCAATATATAACTTGTCAAACTCTAGCATGTCCCAATCAGCAGTGAAGAAGTCTTATTTTCCATGGAAAAGTTTCCATCTTCCACCTCTTGGTTACATTGTTTAACTTATCCACTGGTTTTGGCCCCACTCTTTACATTAAAACTTTTGAATCAGGGACCAACTTTTACTTACACTTTCACACAATATGTAGTATTTGGGAACCTTGGAATCTAGTGTATTACAGTGGGAGCCAAAGAATAGCTTAGTTGATTAATGCAACTACTATAGGCTATTTCTCGTGAGCTATTCCATATGATTGTTTGCAAATCCCTGTTTACTGCTCGATATACTTGACCTAAATTCTCCAACATTGCAGTGCAAGAGCAGGAGAACTTGTTGGCTTCAGATAAATTAAGGAAATGTGTTCTCTTTCATTAAATATAAACAATACAGACAGTAAAGTAGCTCTGTCTTATTTAATTTAAGTTTGTTTTAGGTTACTGGCCTTTAAAAATTTAATATTTTTGGATGATGAAGATTTTTTTTTATTAAAAATGCATAAGATAATTATAGAACTTATCTGAGGGATGCCAGAGGCAGCAACAATTAGGCAGGAAACTGGGGGTTCAGCACTTCGAAATTCATGGGATGCATAAAATATATCTCACAATTAAAATTATTAATGGTGGAACAAACAACCATGTGGAGTCTGACAGGATAGAGTACAGAGGTCAGTCACCAAAGACTGTTCTGTGTACTTACACAAGGAGAAGCTGCAGTTCAAGCCCTTTGTCTTTTGATCCTTCAATTCCATCACCTGGTGAACAGGTAGAGATGGAATACAGAAGGCAGGTTCTAACTCTCAATAAAGTGGCATTTTTCCTATTACTTTGTGGCCAGAGGATATTTCTATTTATTTTGCTGAGTGGCTCAGCCTGCAGCTGAGATGTATTGGATGGATCACTCCTCTGAGCTACAGTGTCAAAAGATTTTGTTTTATGTCATAGCCCTAGTAGTCTTCACTTAGTTTATGTATAGAAGGCATCCTTTGGAGTAAACTGGAACAGAACGGGGTGGGAAGAAGGGTCCCTTGGTTTATGAATTAAAAGCTTGCAAGGACCAGGGAAGACTTCCCAGGGCTGAGTGGAGTGAAGAGCCAACAGGAGCTCAATTTCTCCAGGTCAGAGTAGTGAGTTTAGGCAGAAATTTCTGCAATCACTTGTCTTGGGCAGGGAGGCACTAGCTACCTTCAACTGCTTTCAGCCACTCACTATCTTCCAAATTAGAGAAGTGAAAGCAAACATTTGTTGTCCCCCAGATTTTGGAGGTGACATGAAGGCACATGAGCCAAGAAGGCTTGCAGAAAAGACAGAAAAGCCAGTCTAGAAACTAAGAGATTTGATCATGTTCTGTGTTACATCACTTAGTATTACACATTGTGTCATATTGTTTCTCATCACTGGTGACACAGGTGAAATCAATAACAAATAATATGCTTCAAGTACAAATTATTCACTGAGTAAGCTTTTGGAGATCCATGTAATTTCAGAAAGTACATAGTAGTTGTTGTATATTCATAAAAACCAAACCTGGCAAAATTTAGCCTGTCACATTCAGACCTAACATTTGCTAAAATATTTGTGAATCAGTTGCACTGTTTACCTACTTCATGAATAAACAGGTCTCTCTAATTCATCTTAAATTGGATGATTGTATTAGAAAACACTAATCAAATGGAAAAATGAATGAATGAATAAATGAGATCCCACATATTAGAAACTTATTCATAGTTTTAGAAAATGGTGTAGCACTTGCAAATTCAGACATAGATAAAATTCAACACTGGAATGTAGCTAAAAGGAGAACCATGCCAGTCCCAACCAGTGAAGTGAAGGTATTCATGGTTTTAAGACCACTCCATAAAGCTTTCTTCAAGTCCATAGGAATTCTTCTCATAAACATGTTTATCTTTGTGCAAATTCAAATTAATCTGTTGGACATGCAGCTGGAAAATCCACTCCAGCAGCTGGAAAACTAAGAGCATTCCCTTCAGATTTCTTATGATATTGACTCCAGAGTGTGTACTTCTTCTGGATCTGACAAATAATCTTTGCATGCAGAAGAAATGACCAAAGTAAAAGGATTCAGTGTGAACCCTACCAGAATTCTTTGTCAATAAAGCACCCTATATATGTTAGGGCTGAGAGGGATTTGCATGTCTTTACTTGTATTTGTTCTCAAATGTCAGTCATATCCTAAGTGTCGCTAATGAAGAGTAGATATTTCCATTTGAATCTTTTCTTTCAGTTATAGTGTACAAAATGCACGAGGAAATATATAATACCCATTCCACACCCTTTCATGCATCTTTCCGCAAGACATAAAACATTGAATAACATTGATACTGCACTAGATTTTTTTTTTTTTTAAGGTAAA
>JAWWEE010000001.1:33421596-33538547 GCA_035221455.1 Xenops minutus | reverse complement strand
TAATTTATAATAATATTTTATATATGTACATATTTATATTTTTAGCTGGAAGAAAAATCTTTACAAGGAAAAAAAAAATTTCAGTGAGTTGACACAAATAATTCTCTTACTGAGTTTCCTGCCTTTATGTAAGATCATCATGTCTCACCCACAGCATGGTGTGTGTGGGTGGCAATAAACAGCCTTTGTAAAAGGAGCACCCAAAACTTCAGCAGGAGTTTGCCTGACAGTGATCACGTGAAGAAAGAAGAAAAGGAATTTCAAAGCCTTTTGAAACAAAAGAGCCATATAGAAGATTAAAAGAAGCATGGAAATCCATAACAGTGGTGAGACACTTAGCCATGGGGACAGGGCATCAGACAAAACAGGATTGACACTGACAGATGTGCCATCAGCATCCTAGTCTCCATCTGTGCCCCTGCAGAACATCCTCCTTGCTGGACACCATGAAGAGCCTGCACCCAACTGTTGGCTCACAGTGCAGTGTAGGTGCCCACACCTGGGATGCTGTGGCTATTCTCAGTGTGCATGTGGTTTTCTCCCTGACTGGCAGACTAGCATATTTCCAGGGAAACACAGTTTGCCATGAAGCTGGAGGACTTATGGCTTAACAGTGAGAAAGGAGGGGACCCGTTGTCTAAAAAAAGGGAGGTGGTTGCTTTGTGTGTGTGTGTGTATGTTTAGGATTTTTTAGAAATAGCTGTAGAAATGTGTGCAGAACTTTCTAGGTTTATAGTAATGTTTCCTGAAGTCTCCAATATTGTAGCTTATCCACACATTGCTGAGAGAGATCCTGGACATATAATTCACTCCTTGCCAGTTAATTAAAAAACATTAATAGATCAATGCACCACTACAATCCTGATTTGATTTATTATAGATAGATTGAGCAGTTATCCCTCACGATAGTGTTCGCCTAGACAAGGCTATCTTCCTCAGGCACCTACTAAGCCTACTTCTTGTTTTTCTCTGGTGGTGTTTCCTTCACCAGAAAATAATATTTAAAATCTCACATCACTTCTTTCTTCTTCTTTGTCTGCTGAATCAACTATTTCTGAACATCTCAGTTTTGAAGGATCCCTAAAGACCAAACAAACCCAAGCAGTAGCCCCCTGAGGACCCTAGATTGCCCTGGAGGGATGGGTGAGAAGCACCTCAACTCATTCTTTTCCCAGTTGTATCTGGACAACACCTTGTTGTGTAACATAACATCTTTATACTGTAAACACGATAACCAAAATAACCAGGGCAGCATATGGTGCTTATAAATTATTACAGGAAAGTCCTATATCTGTCACATGTAGTCAGTGAGCGAGTTCGAAGGAAAGGTACCTGTCCCCTGAGTTACTGGGTTCTCATAGATAAGGTATTTTGACTTCTTTGTTGAGTACAAAGATTGAAATCTTCTCTTTCAAAATTGCAAAATTGCATATGTCCCAGACCTTTTGAGCATGTGTCACTACTCACTTCCCTTCCTTTTTGCTCCTTATCCATTCCTATCCTCTCAGGCTGACAGCCTTTAAACCATATGTATGGTGGAGACCTTTGGTCCAAAGCCTAGTCCCAAGTAAAATTTTTGGACACTTATTGTGTGGATTTAAGCAATTCCATACCAGCTGCTTTGATCTTCCAATCTGTAGTGTTCTGAATTGCTAACATAGACCCAGGACTGACTCAATTTTGCAGAGATGCCCCCAAGCTCTCGAACAATCTAATGTTGCATAGTAATTTCTGACACCTGTAATATTACATGGCTTTAGTAACATGTGATGCTTTTGTTAAAACTAGCTCCTGGAAATGCCTGGTTTTGGAGGCTTTTAGGCTTTCAGCCAACAAAGGACATATTTTATAGAGCTTCTGATTAAAGGAAAAAGCTTGAAAATGTGACATGAAAGTATCACACCAATTCTTAACTAGCATGCAAATGGAATAATCTAAAAGTCTAATGTTTCAAAAGGCCCTTGTTTTGATTCTGAGGATTAATGTACAACTTTGATTGCTTGTGAACAGGACTGAAAACTAAGTACAGTGGAAATGACAATACATAAGAACTCAATCTGGGCAAAGTAAACACATTTCATTTTACATTTTTTTTTTTCCCACCTAGCTGTAAATAATCACAACTGAAAAAAAGCAGTAGGTACATCTTTGTATCTGCATCAAATTTTGCAAGCTGATTTGGTTATTTTATAATGACCCTCTGAAAAAAAGAACAAAACAAAACAAAAACAAAAAAAAAAGTAACAAGTGCTAGCACCAAGAAGAAAGCAGACTCCCTGCAATGTTGCTGCTGTGTGTACCGCACATCCACACAAGGACAGGGGCAATTTTGTATTATTCCTTTATCCTATCAGCATCTTCTTAAGCCTGTGTCTATTAGTTTTTTGGCTTAATCATCTCTTCAGTATTGTTTAATCTTCTTGAAGACTTGATCTCCAGAAATAAACAGCTTGCAATAGAAAAATGTCTATCAGGGCTTTATATTCATATATTCATACCCTTCTTGCCACATTTTATTAATGTGTTTATTTTAATAGATAAGATCCAGCTTATGAAACCAAATTATAACACACATTATCGTGTTCAAAATTCAAATATTGACGTGTTCTGATCTTATTATGCAGAGAGTTCATTTAATGTCCTTGATTAAATGTTTTCTCTCATTTAAGGAAGCAACTGGATTTGAGAAATACTGAAAACTCAAAATAATTTGAAAGTCAGTGAACTGTAATAAATATTATAGTCAATCTGGCATTTATTCTGTGACTTCTGCCTAAAATCTTTTGTCTCAAAGTGGTGAAATTATTAACAGCAAATTACTTTTTTTTTTTTTTTACATTTTAGTGCTACTGGTAAATTAGTATTTGGCACTATCTTGTACTGCATTTTATAAAAGTGTTGCAATGTAATATTAAAATGTAGCTGTAGCCTGAAACAGAGTCTGGCTTTGGAGAATCCTGATTTTCCCATCTCTTATTAATTTTCATCCTAAACTTTCACAGTTTAAAGCCAAAGTAAACAGTACTGTTTTCCTCCTACTGTCTTCTTTGAAAACCAAACCAGGAAGTAGAAATTCACAGTAAATTCCTTGAACTTTAAGATAGAGAATCACTATAACTCAGCAATAAAAAGTTACAACTACCAAACGGTTAATTATGAAGAAAACTATGAAGAATCTGGCAGACTTTTATTGGCTGTGAATCAAATCCAAATTATCACTGGATTCACACCTATATACCATAACCCTTTTGATCTCACTACCATAATGTGTGAATATATTGATCCTCATGATGCTGTCTGAGGTTGGGAGATAGTGATGTTTCTGCTTCACACGTCGGGAAGACAAGTACCAAGAAGCCAAATAACTTCATCAAGATCAAACAACAAGCACATAGCACCTGCTAAATCCTGCACTCTTGTCCTAAACCCATACCCTTCATACTGGACAGCCCATTGTCTTCTCTGTCCTATAGAAATGGATAAAATAATCAGATACTATAGGAACATGAACGAAGTGATGGCGATTGCTGTTATAAACTATGGTCATGACTACCTCTCTGTTGATATGTGTTTTTTTTATGACAACATGATGATATAGAGAAGAAGCCATAGTATGTGTTTTGGGTTTTTTTTGTGAACAATATACTTCACGTCTGACAAACACAACTGTCCAGAGATCTTGAGCTATTCTTACTTACAAGATTTCTGATGAAAAGCAAACAGTTTAGCATCTGTAATTTTGCTTCTTCAGTCTCCTGCCCTATGTAGAGTCATAGAATATCTCAAGTTGGAAGCCACCCATAAGGATTGAGTCCTGTCCCTTGCAGGTCCACCTAAAAGTTAACCATATGACTAAAAGCATCATCCAGTTACTCTTTAGCAAGTGTGGTGCCTACTTTCCTGGGAAGCCTGTTCCAGTGACTGACCACCTGCTCAGTGATGAAGCTTTTCCTAATATTCAGTCTGAATTTCCCCTGACGCAGCTTCATTCCTGTTTCTCATGTCCTGTTGCTGATCCTATTGAGAGAGAAGATCAGCATCTGCGTCATCTCTGTTTTCCCACTTGAGGAAGTTGTAGACAACAATGAGGTCACCCCTCAGCCTTCTCCAAGTTGAACAAACCATGACTTCAGTCACCTCTTATGTGTCTTGCCCTCACAACCTTTCATCATCTTGATCACCATCCTCTGGATACATTAATAGTGTTCATAAGCCTCTTGTATTGTGGCACCCAAAACTGCACACAGGACTCATGGTTGTATGGTTGGGGGTTGCCCAGGCCTCTGGTATATCCAGATCTTTCTGTAAGGCCTCTCTACCTTCAAGGTAGCCCAAAGCCTCTCCTAATTTTGTGTAATTGGCAAACTTAATGTACATTCAGTTCCTGCATCCAGATAATTTATAGTAACATTAAAGAGCTCTGGCCTTAAAAAAATGAGCCCTGGGGAACCCACTGGTGACCCCCCACCTGATGTAATGCCATTTACCATAAGTCTTTGAGCCCAACCCATCAGTCAATTGCTCACCCATATAGATTCCTGCTTTTCTCAGTCTTGCATGTTTCTTCCTATTCTTTGTGGCTAAGCAGGTATTTAGAGTGCATTCCCTTGCTTTTCATGAATCTCTGAAAATTAAAACACTTCTGAGAAACTTGGATGAACATATATGGCTTTCACTGCAAATTGACTTTTTGTCAAGTGTAAGTTTTTCCTAATGCATTTCTGTCCACAAATGCTCCCAACAGTTGGAAGAACTACTTTTTTTGCTTTATCACTCCACTTATCTTCTGCTTTTCCAGTCCTACTCAGAACTTATTCCTCCAAGATTTGCCCATGGGAATTAACAGCACTCAACCTGTTTTAGAGCTATCCTGGTGTTCCTTACATCCTATATGTCACACAGGAGATGTAAAGCCACCTAAACCCTCATCAGCAGAACCCTTGCTGGCATAAGGATAGAGTAGATAAGAAAATAGCAGTAGATCACAGTGAGAGATCACTGTAATGAAAACATTCTGAGAAGTAATTTCAGCCATCTGAGGGACACGCTGATAGTCAACCTATCTGCTACTCTTGAAAAGGCAAAATGCAGTTGTGAATTCCCAGGAGATTTCTAAAAGATGTTTATTTTATTCCAATGTTTTGGCAAGGTGTTCCTCCTTTCTTAATACTAGATCAGCAAAGTATAAATTAGCAAGGCTAGCAAGACAATGAGTTGAGGTTTGTTGTTTTTTCTACACTTATTCATTCATCTAATTTTTTATTTTTTTTTTTAAATAAATCAGTGATCCTTCCAGGGTTGTTTTTCTGGTCCTTCAGAGATCAGATTGCTGTGTCAGCAATGCTACTTGATCTATATACTGCTTTCAGCATTAACATTATATCTTAAAATGTAATCAGATTTCTGATTGAATTTTCACTATAAAAATACAAATTCAAAAAAAAAGTATTTTTGAGAGGAAAACAAGACTCTAGGGACTAATAAAAGAATGTCTTCAGTAAGTCACTGGATGTTTGATTAAAATGAGGGAGGAGGAGAAATGGAGTATTAGTCAATTATAGACTGACTGTAAACTTCCAACATGAAGTCTTGTGAGAAGGTAATCGTAGTCCTATAAAACACACAGCAAGACAGTTCTGGAGAATAGAGCAATACTAATGCCACTGGCAAGAACTCATAAAAGAGACTGAATACAATGGTTTTAATCTCTCTTCAAACAAGTTTCAAATTGGAAAGTTGTAGTGAAAGTAAAAGTTGAGGGGAAAAAGGCACAGAATATTAGCTGACTATGAATCATTCAGTTTGGAAATTAGATTTCTAACCGCAATAGCAGAATGAACCTTTCACCTCACTGGAGGATTGGGAGTAAAGAATCAAAAATAACAGGATAGAGTTACCTAAATAACGATAGGAATGCTGTGTTTATGTTGTAGTCATAAATTAAAGTGAGGCAGGCACTGATCCTGAAAACCAAGTGGCACAAAGTGGCTACCATTCTTGCTTGGGTTTACTCCCTTCCAGGTCAGCTTCATGTTGGAAAAAAAAAAAAAAATAGTTGTAATGGTGCAAACAGAGCTGGAGGAAAAACTAACAGTTGCCTTTTAGAGATGTAGGTGTATTTTACTAGAGTCCATCCTTGATCTCTTCCCTAGCTTAAAGCATACTTCTCTAACCACAATTTCATCTACCCCACAAGGGGATATGCTGCTTCTTTTTTCATCTTCTGAACTTGAATTTGCAACACTGAAGCAGTTTCACGTGCTTTACAACAGCATTACATCCTTTGGAAGGATGCTGAGCATAGTGACTGTGTTTCTGATGATGACAGACATGTTCTGGTTGATATTTCAAACCATGCATGGTTTGAAGATGGGAAGGTGTGGACAGTGTGTGATGTGGAGGGTAAAAGCTGACCAGACAGAAAGGATGGAGAGAAATTGCACACAGAATCATCAGCTCTGCTCTTGAGCCTGACCTGCCCCTGCTCACACAAAGATAAACCTGTTTTTGAAAGCTGAATTCCTTAGAAAATTTCTGCTTCTCTTTTAAAGGAGAATGCTGTAGGGAAGCAATGGGAAAAGATGAAAGGAAATGCACCAGCTTGAATCGCTATGCTGTACTGAGGCTTAAAGGGGCTCTTAAAATTGTCATCCTCTTCTATTACTTTTCAAAATATCACTTCAAAATAATGAGTGTAGAAGAATTTTGTTTGAGGATTAGGGCCTCCTAGTGCTGCGAGACACGTTTAGAGACACAGACTGTGTCTGCATGGGCATATGTCTAAAGCAAACTGGAAAGGTTTCTCCTTGTAGTGCAGAAAGTTACACTCAACACATAATACAAATTATGTTTGTCACTTGAAAGGGAAAAAGAGAGTAGCAGTTACAGTTCTGTCTTTGTCATTCACAAATATTGACAGCCCTAATGCTTTGTATTATCTTTAAGCAGTCATGCTGAAATTAAATGCCAAAATAAGCCATGTACTTGCCAGTCGATGTGGAGTTCTGAAACGTGCTAGCTGTTTTGTGGGAGGAGAAAGGATTTCATCCTCAGGGGAAGGAGATTTTCTGTGCTACAGAAGTGACTCTGTAGCACATACCTCTCTGCCTAAACAATGTGATTCATCTGCTCTCAGTCTGCAGCTCTGCAAATTATGGTATTGTAAAAACATGCAAAGTTCACACTAAGTTCACAAAGCTACAAAAATAAGCTGTTGCCCGAGCAATGGATGATCCAGCAAGCAGAGCTCTGAGCTGGAATTGAGCAGTCCTAAGTCCTGCTCTTGAATATGCTACTGATTTTTGAGTGCCTTAGAAGAACTGCATTTTCTCTTAAATCTCTTTTCCTTCCCTGCCCTTGTCTTGTTAAACTTTCCATGAGCAATGTTTCAATGGTGAAGTCTGGGCTAACCACCAGTTCTGATAATCATTTTTCAAAACTCATAATTGCTTTAAATACTATCTTCTCTTTGGCCATGACAGATCCTAACTTTGCCTGTTCAGATTCATTTTAAATGCTGCCATAAGATCCTTTTTCCAGCTTATCAATTGGACCATATAATTCTTCTCTCTACACTCCCAGCATGGGCTTTCACTTCTTTGCTGTATCTAATAGAGCCTTGTCTACACTGTCAACACTCTCCTCAGCCATTATCTCTAATTCAGTGACACAGGGAACTTCTCCCTCTGAATGGCCAGTGCCAAACATCCAGATAATCCTGTTGCACCTTTTCTCATGCTGTGTCTAATGCTAGGGAGAAAGTTTCCTTGACATTTGCAAGTAGCTCATTTTTTTCTCTCAAAGTCTAAAAAGTTAAAAAAAATTAAAAATAAAAAAAAAAAAAAATCCCAGTCTTGCATCCTTGCATGCTGGTTCTACTGCCTAGCCAGCATCAGTTTCTTCTTTCTTTTTGTTGGCCCTCTACCCACTTATTTCTCTTTGTTTTCCAAGGCTTTTCACCTTGATTGTAAGGTCTTTGACACTGACACAGCCTTCTGTTGTGTGCTTGTACTGTGTGCTTCTGATGCCTGTGTCAGGCTCCCTGGGTGCTATGGCAATACCAGCAGAAAAGCACTGAATGACAACTTGGTTTAAGCATCACAGGACAAGAACAAGGGCAGAGTAAGAACTGAGAAATCTCCAGCTATGTTTTCCTTTTCTCAGCCCATTCAAGTGTGGAACTGAATTAGCTAAAGAGTAAAGCAACAGAAAGTCATGATAATTTAAAGAGCTTGAACCTTTCTCTGGACTCTGACACCTTCTCATGGCCGGTTTCAGAGAAAGGCCAACCTTTTCCAGTTCTCCAGATGTGCTTGAACAGCTGGCTCGGTGCAGTGCAGAATTAGGCACATACTGTGATGTATTATCAATCACTTCACTATGCTGAAGATTTTTAAGCACATTACACTTGATTCCATGAAGTCTAATCCAAAGTTTGATATCTACAAAGTATCAAGAACTTCTGCCAAATAAACAGAAAACATGTGTAAGTCATACTTAGTGGAAACAAAAAGAATGATCATGCAGTGAAGGCACTGGGCTGGGTTCAATAATTTGTCCAAATAATCCTCCAACACTGAGTTCCAAGGCATTTTCATTTGACACAGACCTCCTGTGACTGTGAGCAAATTACTCATTATTGGGCTCTGAGAAAGTCACAAAAGTTCTTAAGATCTTCATGGAGCCTGACTGGGTGTTCCAATTTCCACTGTCTGCTCTAAGTGCATTGACTTACACCATTTTTTTATAAACAGTTACTTTTGCATATCTGCTCAGCTCAATGACTGGCCATACAGAAAAGTGCATATTGCTGAAGTAACCATGGCCTTCTAGCATTTAGTAGGAAATATCCAGTGGGAAACAAAGAAATGGATTCTGAATGAAGATTTTCGTCCAGTTTTGCATGACTTCTGTCTGGCAGCATCCCTTACTGATGAACTGCTTTTGCTCACCGTGTGTCTATACACTTTGGTAAGGATTTCTGTCCCACAAAAGCTTCTAGGACTAAGCTCTGACTTTTCATTGCACAAAGAATTGCCAAAAAACGTATTAGAAAGGAGTAATAGTGGACAAAGTATTTGGATTACTACTACTGCAACAGTTTCTCTGGAAGTTTTGTAAATTACTATGTGTTGAGATGTGTGAGCATGCAACTGATTCCCTCTAACTCCTTTGCTAAGCTTTGTAAAGCTCAAAAGAACTATGTTATAAAACTTCTGGTAGGTACATCTTGGTGACATCAATACTCTTGAATCAAAATTAAATTATGCACTTATTGGAGCTTAATATCCCTGAAATTAATTTCAAAAGTCAATTTAGTATACATGATATTTCAAACAGCCATACTAGTGTCATCACTAAAAAAAATCCCACCCACAAATCCATGACTGCAAAGTTTTTTCAGCTTCTGTTTAATAAAGTCTTGATTAGGAGGATTCAGATGCTATGTCTAGAATTGTAAATTCACAAGAGGTATAATCAGTTTATATAAGCTTGCATTCCTTTGCAATTTTCTGATAAACCAGCAACATGGAAACCTGTAACACACTTCTCATCTTTTCTCAAAATAAAACGAAGACCTTCTATAGACAAGAGACTGCCTGTTATCTGTAGTGTACCATTTAAGAACAACCATCTTCATTTTTTACAATAATTAAATTTCTTGAATCGATCATTTTCCCCAGGGTTACTGTACAGCCTTCTTAATGCAGAACTCTCTGCCTTTGATCAGTAAGAGAAAAAGAGTGACAGAGATACTGCCAGGGAACAGGAACTGCTCACATGTCATAGGTTTATACTCTCCAAATATTATTTAAAACTATTCTTGAAGTGAAATCAGAAAGACCACAAAGTCCTAGACATTGTTGCTGTTATAAAACCAACAGCACAAGGTGTCTTTCACTAGGATTAGTAAATGAGAAACCAGTTGCATCTTCGAAAATCCCTCCAAATATCCCTACTTGCATTCACTGCTCAACAAGTTCTGGGGCAGGGTGGAAGAGATGAGTTTCACAAAACATTTCTGTGTCAAATCTGTAAGAGGAACCAATAGTTACCCTCTAGTTGAAGAAACTAGTAACAGAAAGGGTAAGGACTGATGCTTCAGCTGGACAAAGGACTTGGTTAAGTAATTTAAATCCTGTGTAAGAGTCTCCAATTTCCATTCTCTGATGTTTTCTCATGACACAGAGGACATGTGTATGCAGTAGTGCTCAGGAATTCAGCCTTGGACAAGTATTAAGAAGTTAGGAGTGCTTATTGTGGTTATCATTACTGGTATTTCACAATATTAGTAGAGTAAGAAAGAGAGGACCTTGCTCTAACACACAGTTTCTCTCATGCCTCATAGCAGACCTGCTTGAACCAGGTGCCTACTCACAAGGCTACTTCCATGGCTAGAGTTAGAGCTACTTCTACTGTCTTTCTGTCCCCCTTATTCTGTAAGGATAAGTTTCCTTCAGACACCTCTTGGCCTTGCAAATGCCCTCAGCAGCACACAGAATGTAGCCATAAGCTCTACAGCCCCATATTATATGGAAATGGAAGATCATCTATGCTCTTCCCATGAAAAATATGTATGCTAATGTTCTTCCAAGAATGCACTGTTGCTCTGTGCCACATATCACGTAAGTATTATACAAGAAGGCTAAATTTGCTTTGTATTTACTGGAATGAAGAGAAATTGTTCACGGAGTGTAAATGTGCAACTGTATCATTTCCTTTTTCTTTATATGGCCTTACAAACCTGGCAAGAGTAACAAATTGTGATTGAAGACTAGTCAGACTATATGAAAAGAGTTTCAATACTTCTCAGTGTTTTTTTACTTAAACAAAAATATATTCATCTTTAGTGATCTTTACAGGAGAAGAGATAAACTTTGAAAGACCATGAAAAAGTGAATGGATTTATACTAGAATACAGTTATATGTCTGCTCAAACTAGTAATGGTTTAAAAAGAACTGGCAATTTGAAGCTGTGATTAAATTTGAAAATCTCCTTTTTTTTTCCCCTCACTTTGACATTGTCATATTCAGGCACATGAGCAAAGAGTGGTCTTCAGCTGCTCGCTCTATCCATTGGTAAGCTGCACATTTATAAACATAATTGCACTTCCCTGTACTGCTATTTCTCACATTAAATGAAAAAAATAAAGCTTGTCCTTCAAGAGCCTACTAATTCCTCTCTCTTCTCAAGTCCTCTGCTCCCTCATGGTCTGTGCTCTTACACAGTTTCTTCCTATATACACAGTCTGTTTTGTCTCCTCCCACCTCTCTGTACCATGGCACATTCCATTCATGCTTATCTTAGCTTTCTTGCTATGCAGCTTTCCCACAGTCCCTCCTAAACCTACTTCTCAACAAAATATTTCTAGTAAATATAGTCTTGGGAAAAAGTACTGTCCTGTCCAAGTCTGTCTGATCTGCATAAGACATGGTTCTCTATTCACAACATCATAGAATCATAGAATGATTTGGGTTGGAAGGGACCTTGAAGGTCTTCTAGTTCCAAACTCCCCACCATGGGCAGGAATGTCAGCCACTTGATCACATTACTCAGGGCCCCATCTAACTTGGCCATGAACATTTCCAGGGATGGTAAACTCTTCTGTTTCTCATCTTGTAAATCTTTTATCTGGCTTCTGTTATAAAATCTTTCGCCTCAAGACCTGGATGAAATGGTGAATGTCGTGAGCAGAGCCATTACAGCCTTTATGCTATAACCTGGTAGGGAGAGATATTTCCTATGTCTACATATTCTACTGAAGAAAAAACATTGCCTGTGCTCTGCTCAGCACTGTGATTGTGCCAAGTCCTCTATAAATCCTCAGCCCTCATACATATAGCTATCCAAACTGCTTTAGGGGAAGAAAAGAACTGCTTTTTCCTTCAGAAAAAATATCAGGAAAATTCAGTGATCAAATTGAATATTAAGTGGACAACTAAAAAAAAAAATCATCTTTAAATGCTTATTAAGAAACAGTGGGCACAAAAGGATAATAGAGAGAACCATTTCAGGGCTCTAATATTGGGAATTTTTTCACACCACTGAACCTAGGGGGAATTTCTTTCTAAAGAAAAGAAGAATTCTGTTTCCATAGTAACTCAGAGCTAGAGCCCCCTTACAGTCCAAATTTAGCAGAATTATATGTGCAGCATACTACTGTGCACTTGAGGCTACAATGAAACCACTAACCTCATTGCATTTGGGATGTCAGGTTGAATTTGAACTGGGACTGGCAATATGTTGAGCAAGTCCAAGTATAACCCTAAAAAGTAACATCATGCCTTAAAGACAAGGGAAAATTATAGGTGATAACAAGGCACTAACTAGCAGCTTGATAATGATTTGAAATATCAAAAAGATGCCAAGAAATAGGTTAGCATTTAAACATGAACAATTTTTATCCCAGTACTGACATTAATTTACTTAGTCTTATTAAACAAAATGTCTCAGTGACAATTCTTTTCCTCGTACTGTATGGATTCACAGGACATAGAAGCTGTTCTGCCTTTATTCCAAAGAGAGGTCACACTGATGCCTTAAGATCCTCAGGATTTGTAGCATATAATTTTTAATACTATAGTTGCATTTTTTCTGACACTTTAGAATAGCAGTTAACAGTTACTAAACCCTTTTCTCATGATTTATATAGAATTCTCAAAATTCTTGGAATTTTGTTTAATGTTCTTTTCAAGGAAAAAGATTTTAGCAAGGACATCCTGTTTGGGACACATACATAGAAGGACATAATATGATACCATTGTAGCCAAAGCAGAAGGCCCAGAAACCTTGGAGAAGCTCCAAAGAAGGCATGTGATGTGAGAGTGATGATGGTGAGGAAGTAGGGGGTCTTGAGACCTCTGACTCAGTTCCGGGGGGACATGCCAAGGCACAGACCTGAGAGAGGTTCTGAGGGTGGACAATTCTTATATTGGATGTATCCACTAGATATGATAATTAATTAGTGTTATAAATTTCTAAGAGCCTTATACTGTGGTGTGCACTTAGGTATATTGCACCTAAAAGCACTTTTAATTAAAGAACCTGCTCTCTATTTTATCTATACTAATATTGTCAGGAAAGTTATCTTCTTCCATTTTAGGCATCAAACTAACCTGTCCACAGCAAGGTGTTTTACTACAGCTTTTTGAGTAGTTGTCATACGTGAGTACAACACATTGGAGTCTGTAGAGAAAGTGCTGCACTTTACCTGGTAGTGCTTTGCTTGTGTTTTTGAAACAGTTAAAAACCAAACAGCAAAACAAATAACACTACCACCTGCTTAATCAATGCATCTACTACCCTTAAAAACAAATGGAGGAGGATATGGTAGCTCTGAAATGTGTTTGTTCTATAATCAGTAAATAGGTGCTCAGCAGAGGCAAAATGAAGTTCAGGTGGCAAGAAAATGAAGGTAAGAACAAAGGTACCTAAATGGGGATGAGGCTCATTAGAAAGGTAGAAAGTGCTGGTGCAGGGTTTTAACATCAAGTGCTCAAAACACTGAATGAGCTTGGTAATGACTATTTGAGCTGTAAGTTCAACATGTTTGGCTGGCAGAGATAAGTACAGTCTTTCCCCTCTCTCAGCAGTATCAACAGTGCTTTTGCCATATTACCCACAGACTACAGCCAACTCTGTGGTGTTAATGACGATAAAGTATTCAGAAAAAAGTGCTGCAATATTTTCCACTGTGTTGGATATTTGAGAAACCATCATCAAGTTTGGAGATCTAAGTGTGATGTGTGTCAAATAACTCTTCCACCCAGATGGAAGAAGTACTTTAAAACAGAGAGCTTTCTTAGGTGGTTAGGATTTTTTACATCATCTATCCAATTTCAGCACACTTTGTGCTTTGTCTGATCACAGTATCATTTTGCTACACACTTTGTCCTATGCTATCATGCACTGAATCTGCTCCAAAGCTGATGAGGGAGAAAATTACCATCATAACCTTGAACAGCAAATGAGCAAAAGCCTGACTTTATATCTAAAGTAAAAAAATTGCACTAGTTATTAGTAAGAGGCTAAATTCTGACTCTATATACGTAGAAGGTTATTATATACAATAAGACAATGTATTAATACAGACTGCAGCTACTTCAAAGTTATAGACAGAGAAAAATATCTTGGGGGGCAGTGTAAGTATGACAATAAAGTGAGACCACCTACTTAGACCAGCAAGCTTTGCTTCAATATCAACAATTCAACTGCTTTTATCAGGATATAAAAGGAAAATACACATATTTCATGTGATAATCTTCCAAGTGATTCCTAAAAAACCCTAAAAAGACATTAAAAAAACAAATTAAAATTCCTTTTAACACTTTCACCTTCATCATAAAGACAAATTAAGGTACTTAAGCATCAGCCTCTTGGGAAACTGCTGAAGTTGCAGAGAAAATTAATTGGTCAACTGCAATTTGCATATAAATATTAAATACTAATAATGTTAATATTTTGTGATGTGTACTCAGGAGTGACTATATAGCAACTATCTGAATGCTTTGTCCAGAAACAAGGTGCAACCTAGGACACTGTGTGTAGCCCAGATCATCCTAAGGTGGCCTTTCTGCCTAATTCCCATCACAGCTTGGAAGAGAGCAACAGGGAATGCAGCACAGACCCTGCTTGCCAACTGCCTGGGTGTCTGGGAGCCTGTCCCACTCTTGGCACATTACTTCCAGAGAGGTTCCAAGCTTACTCATTCCCCTTCATGTAGACGTTTTGCTTCTCCTTACAGAGAAGAATTAAAGAGCTGTGTCTTGGCATTCACTAAGGATTTTAAAGGGTCAACAATCCAGCATCATGTTGAAAGCATTTACAGTATGTATTCATACAGTATGAATCTTGACCACTTAATTAGTCCAAAAGTAGCATTTCCACAGCAAAGTCACACTGTTTTACTGGTCTATATATGTTCAAGATCACTTTTTGTGATGAGAGTGAAGACATTTCTACAGAAGCACATCAGTCACAGGAGGACTTAGTCCATCAGCAGCATCAGCAAATGAGGATGAACAGGAGACTGCTTCTGTACTCTGGTCTGAATGCTGACAGCAAGTGTATGCTTTACTGCTTACTTGGGCTTAAAATTGTCTAAAAGGGATTCACATCTAAAATTCTGGCTAATTGTGCCATGAAAAGCATTCCTTAAAGGCAATCAATCAAAGGATTGAGTCTCATAACACAGAGTAATGTTTTCTATTTCTTGCCTTCCCCTCCAGGGTGACCAAGCAGCAGATGCAGGGATTTTCCAGAAAACCTGCAGTGCTCCAGATCCTGCTTCCTCACAGAGGGTCATTCCCATGGAAGTGATGACTTCCATGCCTCACACATTGAGTCAGATGCCACCAGGATGCCATGTTGTGCCTCTACAGGACTACCAGGATCTGTGTGGCAAAAGGGGGTTTGCAGCAGTGGCAGGCACATGAGCATGAGATAAACTGTCATTGCTGAGCAACTTGTATCAAAGCTTTTAACAGGGCACACCTTTCCTTTTCCATGGAGTTCTGACACCTGAACTGATAATATGGTAGCAAGTAGGTGACCCAATAAATCTGACAGCCATCCTCACAGACAATTTAAGAAAAACCTTGAATTATTGCCAGAGTGAAAACAGCACTGCAGAGTTTTCTTCATCCTTCCTTCAACTAGGGAAAAACCCAAGGGGTTTGAAGTGTTAAAACCATTGGAATTTTGTTTGAGAGGTGAAAATCTCTTCCTGCCAGTGCTCTTCTGCCTAAAAATTGGCATAAATTAACATGTAATTTTAAAAGGCTATGCTTTCTAATGTAAAAGAAAACAAAACCTTAAAAATGAGTCAGTAATTTGAAGACCAAGGTCAGATGATACTTGCTAGAATAAATTTTCCTTTCCATCCAATCTTGCCCCAGGGCATATGAACCAGTCTCATTGCTCCCTACAGCTCCCTGAGGAGGGGAAGAGGACAGGGAGGTGCTGATCTCTTCTCTCTGGGATCCAGTAATAGGACATGAGGGAAAGGTTCAAAGCTGCACCAGGAGAGGTTCAGTCTAGATATAAGGAAGCATTGCTTTATGAGAATGCGGTCAAACAGTGAAATAGGCTTTCTAGAGAGGCGGTTGATGCCCCAAGCCCAACAGTGTTAAAAAGGCACTTGCACAATGCCCTTAATAACATGCATTTATGTGATCAGCCCTGAACTGGTTAGGCAGTTGGAATAGATAATCTAGTCGATCCCTTCCAAATGAAATATTCAATTCTATTCTAGTCTATGCTATGCTATGCTATTCTTATTGGCCATTTATCTTGGACATCCACCTTGGCCCTCTGGATACTCCCCAACAGCCCCTTCTTTGGAAGAGAACTTTTTTTATTTTTTCAAACTCAACTGCTATTGGAGAACTCACAATAGAGATAATATTCTCAGAACTCTTTCAGGAAAGAAGTTACTAAGAATTTGTTCTACCCTTCTCATCTGCACTAAGTATTTGCTTCCTTTTTCTCTTTCGCCATGGCCACACCATGCTTTTAGAAATCAGAAGCTGGCATATGCAAATGCACAGCTGGGCAACTAGTTGCAAAGTGTATTGCAAAACCAAACTGCTACCTGCATGTAAAAAATCCTGATAAACATGTACCCTCCAGGTACATCAAGGGCTACTGCTGGTGAGCAGCTGCATCCAGTGAGAGTAGTGTATTTCTGTTTGGGAGTCTCTGGACAGAAGCAGAGATGGATGCATTGAGCATCAAGTGTGCACAGTGACTCTGATGCTGCTAGGAATGATCAGACCTACCATTCCTGTGTAGACCATCTGTGCCTCTGTGAACCCATGCTGACAGAAGATAGATAAATGTGTGCTTCAAATAATTTGCCTTTCTAGGATTTTCATGAGTGGCTGCATATATTTAATTGTCCAGATTTTTCTTTTAGATAGAAATTAATGAGCGCATATTCCTCTGTAACATAGAACCAGCTATTAATAGTCTCTGGAAAAGCTTATTTCAACAGATGAACCACACGTAACATTGTGTAGATTTACTTTTTACTCTGTGATACTTGTTAGAAACTAGTGAAGTTCAGAGTGTAGTCAAAAGTTATTAGTATTACTGTGAGATTTGTTTACCCTGCAGCTTTTTAATAACATGTGGACAATCCTATTCATAAGATATCATACCTTCTGTAATAGAGAAAAATAAAGACTTTTCTTAGTAAATCAACTAGAGAAGGTACTAGTATTTCTCTGTAAAAGTGACCACAGTAAAATAGCTAAATATTCCAGAAAGAAGCCTATATTAAAAGTATTCTCTGTAGCTCAGGAACAAATATCTAGGAGTCTGCAAAGTTTGTTATCCAGCATGGTATCTGCTTTCTTGCAAACTTTGCTTCACAGTGGCCCTTCAATGCTATACAGTTTTTAAGGCCATTTATTCCTTGCATGTGTTGAAGGAAGGTAGATAAAAAAGGAAAATAAAATTCAAGCAGTTCTTCAGAAAAAAAAAATTACTCAGTGGGTCATTTTTCAATGAAAAAGTCATCAGAAACCCTGTCTCAAGAGCTTTGTTTGGATGCAGCAAAGTATTTCTACAATATGCCTGACTCAAAGATGTTAGGGTTTTATACTTGTTTGAAACTGAATGATTGAGTAAGAACTGTGGAGAGTCAGCATGTAGAGAAATCACTGACACCAAGGTGTAGCTTTGTGAGGTGAGGGAAGATGTGACACTGGGAAGGATGGACAAGGACACCTTCCTTCCCTGTTGAGCCATCTATTTCTCTGTAGACCCCTGCCATATGAATAATCACCACGTTCCTCATAGCTTCAAGATCTGCTGACCTGTCCCACCATGGGAAAAAGAAGGAAAAGGATAGCACTGGTAAGAAGTCACCCACCATCCCCTAGCTAGTGCGTATATGTCGCACAGCAAGTGAAGATCCCAACTCCAGTACCTAGGAGTGACAGGAAACCCATGACACAACACTGGATAAGTTTCTGACTGGAAATGAAACTTAAAAAGCCACAAGTGACAACTGTAAGCCAAGATGGGTGTCAGACAAACTGAGACTTTGTGAACCATGACTACAAGTTTTGTCTTGTTTCATGGGACACTATGAAATCTAAGGTACAGACATTATATGGCAGGATAAAGGAAACCCACTAAGGACTATAGACACATTTTTAAGCAAAAGAGAAGGGAACATGCTTTGACTTTTTAAAAATGAAGCCCAGTTATGCAAATATTTGGTCAGGGGAAACTCAAAAAAGCATGTAGCTATTGATGTCATTAATAATAAAGGAGGTTCAGTCCAGTCCAAGTCCTGGGACTAGAAAAGCAGTACTTTCTGTGAATTGTGATGCCCTAGTTAAGGAATTATGCACATAATGTTTAGCACAATGATGTTATCACCTATCTATTGCTTCACAAGTGTATTGAAGAGCACTTGTCACATTGCCTGTCAGTTACTAGGCCAAAGCTATTCACATAAAGTAAATAAGTGCCTTGGTAATACCGATGAATTGTCTTTGTGACAAGATGCTGGATCATTAAAACAGATGAAAAACCTGGCTTGAGAATTGGTTTTGTAGGACTAAGGAAAACGATTGGAGAAATAATTGGAATAAAGAAAGACATCCCAGGAATGGCTAGATACTTAGTAGCTGTGGAGATCAGGACCCCCAGGTCTTTTGGGGAATGAGAGGAAAACGCTCCTAGTGTAAGCAGAGCAAGGGACAAGCAAAAGAAAATCCTAGGTCAGAAAGAGGACTTAAGTATAGTCTTCCTAGATACTGAGAAGGAAGTATGTCCTGTCTGTCAGGACACACCAAAAAGCAGAAATATGGAGGCCCAAGTTTGAGAGAAAAATAACAATGTCTGGTCAAGGGAGGTCATGGCAAGGAATAGAGAGGCTCAAGAATAAGTATGAAACCTGAAATCTAGAAAAGGACCTATTGAATCTGCCCACAGAGTACATTCTGAAGCAGAACAGGATAGCTCTTCCCCATCCTCTCCTAACATTAGCTGTGTTATACTCCTGAGAAATTAGCACGTTTTCCACTGTGAGCAGACAAATTAAATGACTTCCCAAGGCAAGTGTCTGACAACAGAGCAGGGATTCAGGAAACTCCAAGCTCTGTGTCCTATGATCAGTTCAACTAATTATTCACTTTCTCATGCAATTACTGCAGAGGGGAAAAAGAAGAAAATCTCTTATCATTCAGTTAAATTTCGTTTCAAATTCTACATCTACTTAAAAAAAAGATTAGGTGCAATAGAAGGAATGGATGGAAATACAGCAGGAAAAGAGATCAGTATTTGGCATCATCAATTCTATGGATTTTACATCAAGCAAAGTGATTTTGAAATGGAACTGAGAGTAGCTTTTTTCTTGTCTGATCAGCACCCGTCTCAATTCTTTGTATAATTGAGTAATAAAGTAATGAGCATCACATAGTACATAAAGACAGCCAGAACATCTTTTAATGGATGAGAATGCCAAACATTTACTCCAGAGAAGCATGTTCTTACATTCAAAACTACAACTTCTCTAGTTCATTTGGAAACTGAGGTGCCTTTGTGGCTCCTAAATTACTGTGGAATGGACATACTCAGACATCTTGTCAAGAGCTTAATGGCTGAATAGAAAAAGTTAAGCAAAGAGCTAGGAATGGAAAATACTGCTTGGTCTTCTATAGCTTTACACCACTACAGTAAGGAATCTAATTTTATTCTATACCACAACAAAACTTCATTAGAGATGATGTAATTATTTCTTCTCTGTTTCTACATATCACACTGCAAAGGAGGGGATTGTTGTTATGCTTTATTTGATTACCTCCTGAGAAGAGCTGGAGAGCAGGAATGTTCAGCACAGCCTTATTTTATGAACAGAAGTTCATACTGCTGTTTGGTCTCCTCTCCCCATCCCCATACCATAAAATCACATTTACATTTACAGCCAAATCAAATAATATTCTTACAAAAACTGACTATTAATACAGCAAAAACAAACTAATAAAATTCATTTTGATATTAAGAAGACATGATAAAATCTGGCCTTAAAATATTCAGAGGATTCAGATAGGTCTGTTTGTAAAAGAGAGGGGGGAAAAATGTTGGTCTTCTAAACATTCTATATAAATCACAGTCATTAACCTTTCCAGACTCTTATGAAGCAAAAAAAATCCTAAAAAAAAAAGAAACAGAAAACCCACACATGACAGATGAATACATGTATGTGTTAATTGTAAAGGCAATAACTTTTTCTTTAACCCTCAAAATTATTGATGCTTAAAATTTATGTTAAAAATTTCTCATTTTTAAAAATTAAGGTGTGGTCTGAAAGAGAAATCATTATATAAAGTGTATTTATGGCACACTAGAAACTCCAGTTTTAACCAAAGCTCATAATAACAGAAGCACAAGTAGAGGAACTTTCTATTTAGTTTACTAAAGAAATGGAAGGTACCCAAAGGAAACCTGCAGTTGGATGTATCTGCCCCGTCATGTTATACTTCCTGGAGCACTGGCATGCCATATCACATCACCCCTACAATGCTCCTGTGACATAAAACAATACCATGTCTCGACACTGTACAGGGCCTGGGGAATAAAGACACTGCACCAATTCATCTCCAAATAGTCATTGATTAAGCATCTATACAAAAACTGATTTAAAAGTGATTGGCAGGCACAGATTAAAACTTCTTCTGCCTTGTTTTACCAATTTTAAGATATATTCCTCTAATACACAGCTGTGTACAACTGCTATTGGAAGGACAAATTGAAGGCGAACTGCTTTGTCCCAAAAATCTACTTGTACCCACTAGTGTATATCACATAGCAAACACAACATGTGCTGTGATATAGCTGTGGAAAACATGCTTCAATGTAAACAGTGAGCCTGCAGGAATGGAAACTGCACAAGGGAACCATCAGAACACAACTAACATCAGGAATTCCTTTTCCTCAAGATATTGAATTGTAGAGAATGGTTAAATAAAGGTAGAACTGTGTTTCTGTACCTATGTTTGCAATATTCCCAGGGAGATACAGGACAAGTGTCTTCCAGCAATCTACATTTGCCATATATGAGTCATTTTTCAGGCCTGAGCCCTCTAAGAAGCTGACAGAAAAAATGCCATAGAACACCTACAGGAACAAGGAATATATTTCAGAGGACATGAAGAAACACTGAAAATCCTTAAGGTGATGTGTTTATTTCTGGTTTACTATAGAATAGATTTATAAAATAGAATATAGTATAGAGAATATATTTTATCCTAAGAAGTGCAGCAGGTGACAGTCTTGTACCAAAGTATAGATATTTAGTTATTATGTTCAGGTTCTGCCAAAGGAGAATCTGAACCCCATCTAAGGTTTGCCTGTTTTAATGTGACTGTGTGCACATAGAGATGTAGAAACTCCCAGAAGCTGCAACCAGAGACTGCAATTTGCTTCATTACTACTCAGAGAGCAATTGGAGGTAAGGGGCACAGAGGCTCTTTTGTGTATTCAGCACAACTAGGCTAAGCCAGACACAATTTGGTGCAAGCTCTTTCAGTACGGCTTGCTAAATTCCCCCTACACAAGAGATTAATTCTTGAAATTGGAGAACGGACAGATTCCTGCTTTAGGGAGTGACCTGAGTGACAAGGAAAGTGGCTGCTGAAGGTGACGTTACCTTGAAAAGTCAATGAGGCTCGTCCTTCAATAGCAGAATAAAAAACATGGCTTGCTGCTTGTTTTGCTTTCCCAGCATCAAGGAGTATTTGATATTATCAGCTTCCCAGAGACAACACCAGGCATATTATTGGCCTCAGTGCTCAAAAGAGATGAAAACACATCCCACTTCTGCACGGTGCCCCACATCACCACACAAGCTCAGCATCTTTGAGTGGCTCAGTCTCTCTGCAACAGGAAATATGCTAAGAAGTGTTATCAACAGGAAAGAGGATCACAGGCTTTAAAACATGATTAAACAGGATAACAATTCCTCAAAGATACTAGATTACATGAATATTCATCAGTGATTACACTCAGTGTAAACTCAGATTCACATAAATTATAATGAAAAGGCGCCTAGCCAGTGACTGCCTACTTTTTCCTAAGACAGAAAATCAACCATCCTTACAAAACAGAATTTCAAAGATGAGCAAGAGGGTAAAGAACAGTTAGGAAAAAATGGAGGAAACCCTTTCAAGTTAAAAGTGGGATGCATGTAGCAATCCCAGTAGATCTACTGGGCATGACCTGTATCACTAAGTTTTCAAAATAGAACCAAACCATGACAAGGATGAGCAACACAAGGTTATTATTCACAAAAATTACTTCTTCAGCACTAGTTTTCACTAAGATGGTTTATAGAATTCAGTTTCCTATGTGCTTTCTTTACTACTATGTCCCCTAAAAGACTGTGTCTCCTTTCAGCTATCTCTCCAGACTTCCCTGATCTTTCACAGTTCATTAAACATTGTTGAAACACAAAATCTTATTTGCAGTTCTTTAATTGCAATGCAATTCCAATTTAATCCATTATCCTCCTGAACATAACTTTTATTTTATTTACAAATATACTAGTTCTAAAGACGGGGGGGGGGAGGGGGGGGGGGCGCGGGGGGTGGGGAAGAAGCGATTAATAAGGTCCACAAGCCCATATTACTTAGGCATAATTTAAACTCAGCATTGGTGTTGTGAACCCCAGGCTTCTGTTCTTGGTTAAAGCAGTTGCTTCTTCTGTGATTTCAGGGAAGTGAAAGCTACCATTCTCTGTCTTTGAAACACATATATCTTTATCCCTTTATTTATCCCTGAAAGTTTGAAAGGACTTACCATTCAGTGTCAAACTTTGGTACAATTATTCATTCTCTACTTTGACTCCCAAAGCAGTCAACAAACCAGCAGTGAGTAGATCCAGAACTGGAAGGGGTACAGGACATGAGTGTAGAGCTACAGCATGTAGCATACAGCATACAGCAGTATGTGTGTGATGGCTGACCCAGACATGTTTAACATGCACAGTTGTGAGTTGGTGTAAGTAGACTCTTAGCACAGCATGACAAAGAAGTGGAGGTAGAGTGACTGAGTTCATCCTAAGCACTATTGAACGGACTGTATAGACTGGAAAGAACATTCATCATCTTGGTTACTTTTTACATTTCTCTGTTCAGTGCTTGAATTTTATTCTTCATATAAATTGTCACTGTAATACTCTTTTGGTGTCACATAAACAGTTTTACATTTGCTGATACATTTTAAGAAATGGCATTGAAGTGCACAGAAAATTCAAAGGAAAAGGGCACAACAGTTCTGCCTTGTAAATTTTAATGTTCTACTGGTCAGAAGAAATTAATTGTCTACACTCATATTTAAAGTGTGATCTAGTGGGTTATTATTATTTCAGATACTGTGGATTTTGCATGGACAAAATACTGGGTAGATACAGTTCCACTTGGAAACAAAGAGAAGTCATGTAGAAATTAAAATCCATATAGGAATGAATATTGGAATGGCAAAATTACTCATTTAAATTGGTCCACTAAGCTCCATTGCAAATTCCTGCAATCAGCTTACTGTAGCTAATGTTGATAGGTTTTGACTGTATTGAGACTGTTACATGTGTAGTTTTCTCCTTAGAAGTAAAACTAGTTCACGGCTACAGTAAATGTACAGCTATAACACATACATTGATTGAGTTTGTTTATCTCTTCAAATGCAAATGTACTGCCTGATGTTTTAAGCATGCTATAACTGCTGGAAGAGTGACCATTTTGATGGACAGAGATGGTATCACTATATAATTACATTAAAGCATCCTTTTATTACATCATGACTTTTGCTGATACTGTGTCACTGCTGCTCTGAGTTATCATGGAGAGATATTTCACCATGATAGATAAACTGCAAAGTAATGCCAGGCCATCATTATTACTGCCTCATAATTTCACAAAATTATTTTCATGCAGTAGTGCCTCTATTTCTTCTTATCAGATAACAGAGAGGGTTTCTTTGTCCCTCTCCTGATGCAGGAGGGAGTGTCTTCAGAAGATCTGCCCTATTCCCTGATCATTTTTCCTAACAGTTGCAATTTATCACAAAGGCATAAATTTGCAAGCACCACAGAGCCTGTCCTCTCTCTTCCTGAATTCAGACACAAGGGGAGATGCAAGCAGATCCAAGTAGGCTGAGAAAGCTATGAATGAGAGAATGAACCCCTCTCTACATGAGATAAGAGTCACAGGCAACACTGAGATCTTACGGAATTCTGTAGGATTTCTACACACAAATACAAATGCCTTCACAACCTTGGGCATGTTCATTTCAGCCCGGTAAAATCACTCTAGACAAACTCACGTCAGATTTACTGTGAGGAAGAGGACAAGAAGCTAGTAGCCTGATCCACACACTGTAAAGTCTGGAGTGGCCATGCAGCTGAGCAGCCATTCCCCCATCTTTCATCACAACATCAGAGCTGAACTCACTTAGAAGAACTAATAAATTCAAAGGAGTGACAGTAATTCACCACTGTGGTTAAGCCTTGATTTTGTTTAAACCCATAGCACCTCTGTAATTTTTATGAGCTTCCAAGGACTTGACTGAGAGAAAAATTGAATCCAGTAAGCCTCTTCTAATGGTCTTATACTCTCATTTTCTTACTTTTATGTGAGCAGTGCACTATTATTTGTATGTTTGAATATCAGCAACAAACAGGAATGGTTGACAGTGTCAGTAAGTGTAGAGAAAATGAACATGGACCTTTAACCTTTACTACAACTTACCTCTTAAATATAAATTTAGGAGTTCTAAGAAGGTGACCTCGTTGCTGGGATAGCCTTAAAAGTATTTGTCTCATGACAAATGCTAATTAGACCAAAAAGAACTACTGAAAATGGTTTCAGAACAAGGTCTTGCAATCTGAACTTCCAATAGTTACCGGTGCTATAAAGAGGTAGTGAAAGGTGAAAAGCATAAGAGGCAATTATAAGATGACTTTCAAACTAAGTATGCTTTAAAAGAAGAAGGTTTGGCCCAAACCAAAAATTCAGTAGCAGCTTATAACAACCAGATTTTCAGTCCACAGACTTACAAACTACCCTTGCAAACCATCGCAGAGAGAATCACTCACAACCAACCAAACTAATTAACTAAGGAAAGTGGCAAAACTATTACTATCAGACTTCTCTGACACCAAAAGAACAAAGATCTAACTGAACAGACACACTGGGACTTTGACTTCCCCAGCTATGACTCTTCTGGAGTCAAACATCCCCAAATCCGGCCAAAACAGAGTACCTGCAGCTCATGACCTAGTGAAGAAAACATCAGACATATTTTTTTCCAAGGTGGTGCAATCTCAAAAGTCAGTGACGAACACAATACATAAACAACCAAGCAGTTCCAAAACTATGACCGCAGAAGTAGAAAACAAGATGAAAACAAACACTGTCATGCCTCTCTCCTCCCCGTTGAAACATTGCAGATACGGATACTTTGAAACAAAATGATGACCTACAGACAGCAGCAAATGAGGATGCATGAAGAAGCAACTAATTGGAGTACAAATACTTACATTAAGAAGACATCACAATGAGACTGCACAAGAGGAACACCAGTATCCTGATCAAGAGATATAGTGGGAGACAATAAGCAGGAATATGTCAATAGAGGGCAGAATTAGAGGATCACTGCAAGAGAGAATGCAAAGAGGGTTTTTTACACTCTCAGTGTTTATAAAAACTCACCCCAAAAAACATCAGCTTGCCAAATTGTGATATCACCAATGCAGTAGATTGCAAATTATTGATGAGATATGAAGGTACCAAAATTCCAGATCATCTAAATAAATTCTTTCAGAACCTGAACATCAGTCAACATGCAGGAATCTGCATTGTAAATTAAATGATAGAGTTATTTAGGCTGGAAACAGAACCAAGGAGCATTGCTCTCTCTTGCAATAGGTTTTCTTTCAACAGTTCTGCTAAAATGGGAATGGAAAAAAATACCACCTTGATATGGGTTTAGATGCAAGTGATGCTAATACAATAGAAAGGGACAGTAAGAGACACACAGCTGTTACACCAGTATGCAGCAGTGTGGGGAAAAGAATATTACACCAGTCTGCACTGAAGTCCTAAGGGTTAAAATCAACATCTACAATAACTGACTTCTCTATCATAAGTTTCAGAGCCATGTTTGATGGTATTGAATGATATGTGATTAAAAGGCTATTAGCACTCATTCAGAAAGCTCTACTAACTAAGACTGATACAACCTGATACAAACAAGGTATCTTTAATAAAAACAGTCAACACCAAAACATGGGGTGTCCCTGAACTTCAGGCTGACTTGCTGTTAACAAAGGCAATTGCTTTAACAAAGGTTTTTAACAAAAGCTCTCACCACATTTTGGTAGAATAAAAGACTGAAGATGGTTAAATATTATTAAAAGTGGCACATAAATTGCAACATATTTATAAAATGGCATGCTGGTTTCAGCTGGGGTAGAGTTAATTTTCTTCACAGTGGCTAGTATGGGGCTATGTTTTAGATTTGTGCTGAACACAGGGTTGATAATATAGGGAGGTTTCACTGAGCCGTGCTCACACAGAGCCTAAAGCTTTTCTGCTTTCTGTACTACCACACTGGCAAGGAAGTTGGCAGTACATGGGAGGTTGGGAGGAAATGCAGCTGGGACACGTGACCCCAAATGATCAAAGGGATATTCCATACCATATGACATATTCAGAATATTAAGCTGTAGGGAAGAAGAAGGAATGGAAGGTTTGCAGTGATGGCCTTTGTCTTCCCAAGTAAACTGCTATGTGTGATGGGGTTCTGGAAATGGCTGAACACCTGCCTGCCCATGGGAAGCTGTGAATTAATTCCTTGTTTTCCTTTGCCTGTGTGCATGGATTTTGCTTTCCCTATTAGACTGTCTTTATCTCAACCCAAAAGTCTTCTGGCTTTTGCCTTTCCAATTCTCTCCCTGATCCTGCTGGTGGGGGAGTGAGCAAGAAGATGCATGGGACTTGGCTGCTGGCTGGGGTTAAACCGCAACAAATGGAAAGCATGGTCCTTCAGATAAGCAAGACATAAAGACATGCTAAAATGGAAGCTTGCCTCCTTCAAAGATTGGTGGTGCAAAAACACTTGTAGGAAAGCATCAGCTTACTAAGGAAGGCAAATATGTAGGAAACCAAAACAGAACCTATGGAGTTGACATCTGTATTGGCTGTTGTGAAGACATTGTCTATGTCCTGCTACAGAAACAAATGCAAGACTGACATCAATGTTCTGGTCTGGGAAAGCATGCAAGTGCTCATTTAAGGCTAAACCAAGCCCAGTGTGTCATTGTATTCCTTTCGAAGGAGCAAGTAAAAGTCAAGGGAAACAGAAGATGACAAAAGCTTACGATAGGGTTTTCATTGTGCCTTTTGATTCCACTTCATCACTGGCGATTTTCCCACATTTTTATAAGTGCAGGTGTAAAATCTAATTTAGCTCCAAATTACTAGGTAGTCAGCACCACTGATTTCATTGAACATGAGTCATAGCATGCATTGAACAGGTTATTATTCTTGGATTAAAAACAGAATCAGCAGTCTTAATTCTTTGTTGCCTTACATCAGGCATAATTGTTTATACCAGAATAGAGCAAGGGCCAAGTGGTTTTACATTCAGCATTAAGGTTTAACATCCATTCGCTACTGGGTAAACAACTATGAAAGGTTCAGTGCAATAGAAAATCAGCTCTGATGGTTTCATATTTGCCAATGTCTATGATTTGACTCTTGCCAGAAAAAGCAGATATTTCACCCAATAGCAGACCACGATAGTACCTAATTTCCCATAGTCCCACAGTGTTTCCTTGGCAGTGCCTTTCCTCAACACTCTGCTGGAGGGTCTCCATCCCTCTCCTGCCTTTAGTACTTCTCTGCCATGCTGACACTCAGTAAGTTGTTGTTGGGCTCTCCCTGTAAAAGTTTGGCAGGGACTGTAAAGCCAAGAGGTTTGAGAAGTCACCCCTGGCTTATGTCTTCTCAAAGCAGAAATCTGAGAATCAGAAAGCAGACAGATGTTGAGGAGGCAGCCAGACCTTCATGTATGTCTTTTTCAGTGTCTGTTCCCTGAGGGAAGGGAGGGGATGACATACAACTATATATTTAAGCCCAAATAAAATAATTAGAATCTTCCTGTTTGCTTACTTTTATAGCTGAGATTAAGAATCTGAGGGCACCGTTGCAATATTGACAGGTGTTTCCATTAATTCCATCCTCTTCTCAAAACGTAATACACATACATGCATCCAGGGCCTGACTTTTCTTGGGAAGTTGTTATACCATACAGGGTCATTTAACCACAGGCTCTGCCCTACCATGAGGAGAAAGTCTGAAATCCATTTCCCAAATGCAGCTGGTCTGACTGTTTCATTGGCTTTGGGATAAGCAATTTATCTCTCCAAGCAAGGCTGTCACAGTGTCTCATGAGCAGGGTTCTGTTTAATGTTCTCACTCAACAGCAGCCCCTTGGTTGCCTGACATTAAGTTAAGAAACAGCAGGAACAGGATTGAAAAGTTGTCCAGTCTGCAATCAACGTCCAGCATTTAAGACTGGAAGGAGAAAACTCCTACAAATGCTCATGCAGTCAGGACTAACTGAGCCCTAAGTAGGGGAAATAGAGCTGCACAGGCTGAAACACTGCACAGACATCCTCATCCTGCTCACGGGATTGGTGAGGAAAATGAGGAACAGGTGCAAATGAATTGCCAAGTAGCTGGGCTTTTCTTACCACCATGTTAAAGGTAAAAAATAATACATTTGAAAAATTCCATTTAAAAAAATCCATCTCTGTGTCTAAGTTTTGTTTTCAGCATCTTCTCATTAAGTAATGAGGCAGATGGACAGCAAATCCTCTAAGTAAATTGTCTTTGCTGACATTCACACAAGATGGGGATGCAGCTTAAACACTGATGCCCTTCCCCAGCTTCTGCTAGAGTAGCACTGTAACTTCTGTGCTGTACATCTAAGTTCTCAACATACTAAACAATACCCTTAAGCAATATTTTGAGACAGATTGCATTACACCATCTCTTGTGTTATCTCTAGACTTCTGAGCAGCTGATCTCTAGAAGTAAATTCATGTTCTTTCATCCTGGCTCTGACCATGTTTATGAAAACCATTAATTTCAGCCATTCACCTTCCTTTTTTTTTTTTTTTTTTTTTTTTTTTAATAAAAAGCAATACAATCTCAGTGAAAGGTTAGAGCCCTTGAGAAAAAGAGACAGTACAGAAGACCAGGAAAGGAGAAAAGGGCAACAATATGTATTTGCAAATAGAGAATTGTCCTATGGACTGATGATACAAAATGTTGCCATCAAGCAGATTTCGCTTTTAATTCAATATGTAAGGCCTTGGGACTCTCATTTTTAGCAACATAGGATTACATTTGAGAATCCATGGTCATAGTTCACTATATAGACTTTTTTGTTGTAATTCCACAAACTTCAAAACCTTCTTTATGGTTTCTTTAACCAAAGGAATTGCTTAACATTTTCTAAATTAAAAAAATAAAACCAAATCTATTAAGGGAATTCAATTTTGTTGTTTGATAGCTATGGGTACACAGCTTGACCATCTGGTAATCCTAGTGTGAAAAGCAATCCAAATCCTTCTCTGTCTTCTCCAAGGCTCAAACATGCCCTGTTAAGTCAGATGAAGGCTTTTCAGATACACATTGCTCAGTAACACATTCACAGTTCATACAAAAATAAACCCCAAATCCTGCCCCAGAGGTAGGCAGACACTCAGTTCAAGATATTTTGTTCTGTCTGTCAAGGAGAGAAAACCTCTTCAGCTGATAGAAAATGGTTCATGTGCTGACAGGGAAGGAACCACAGCCAATTATTTTTGAAAAATTATTCTAGAAGAGAAAACATTTGAGACAATTGTGTACTGTATACACCACTCCCGCTCTCCCCATTTTTAAAAGGAAAATAATATTTTAGAAAGTGTTTCAGAGTCCCATAAAGATCTGGAGTACAGATATTCATGGGAAAAGGCATGTATTCCTGACACCCTGTTCATGGCTTCACTTTTAGAGAGGGAATGCACACTAGTTACTTTATCTGAGGCTCAGAGCAATTCTTTCACCTGTCACCTCTTACCTTTTCATTGAAGGTAATGTCTGCTTTCCAGGTAAACCACCAATATCTTCTACAATTTTTTAGTGTCCTGTGGTCTGTTCATATATCTTTTTACCTCAGGGTTTGCATTTTCTCCTGAAGATGACTATTTGGCTATCGTCGGGGTGACAGTGTCCCAAGGCTGTAAAAAGCTTGCTTGCAAGGCAGAGAAATCAATGATTTCTCTGAAATTAAATCCCACATCCAGAGTCACTGTGGATGGCCTTGTTGTGGGCTCTGTGTAGCACAAGCCCAAATTTAGACAAGATTAGCAAATACAGAACAAGCATAGTTGAATTGTCTAATCCATGACCTTTAGGGATAGCAGTGTTAATAATAAAATGCCTGCAAACCACACTTCTGAAGATTAAAGATAAAACAAAGAAAACCCAAACATAAATGGTTTGAATTAACCCATCATTACTGTGGGAGAAAAGAATGATTCCCTGCATGACTGATGAGCACTATCCCTCTTTTTCTGACTATTACTTGCAGGGATAGGTACAAAGGGAACAAAACAAAGCAGAAGAGCTGTCCCCAGGTTTTGGCTGGGGTTGCTTGAACTACTGGATGCAAATCACTGGAAAGGTTTAATCCTGTGGCACCAGCATCAGGTGGAAGAAAGGAGAACTTTGGCATGTAGGAGCTTAAACAGTGGGAGCATGCGGTGGATCCCCACTTGCTGGCTTTAAGGAGAGAAAAATACCCTTTGGGTTCATCTACTTTCTGAAATCTATGCTGTGAATGCAGCAGTACAATCTGACATTCATAATGCATAAAAAAACTTAAAAAGCAAGTGACTTCTATAAAAAAATATTGTATGCAGGACCAGAATAACTGGGTGAAGTCATTAATAAGGCTGATACCACTTAATTTGCTTTGTTTCATTTCATTCAACAGATGTTTTCTCTGTAGAAGAAAATCAAGTAGCTATTTTTACCATGGAGATGATATCTTATAATGATAGCTTTTCATTTATTTGTGTGAGGGTGGGGGTTCAGAGGTGATGACAAAAGTTCAATCTTTGAAATACAGGCTTCTCTACCATTTCTTAAAATAAATATAGTCTTATGACCCACAACTGCTACATGAAAATCAAATAGAAAAATGGTATTTTCTTTCTGGAATACTTTTCTTGAGGAAAAAACCCAACAACCCAAAGCAACAAACCAAAACCAAATCAAACAAACTCACTATCTTCAATTTACAAGCAGGAGGCTGTCTCTCCCAAATCTGCTACAGAGGCTGTGGAGTTTCCAGTAACTCCAAGCCTGTGACAGCTCAGACCCAAAAAAGTGTAAGCCAAAACTAATTTTCCTTAAACGTCTGGATGAAAACTGTAGCCAGTCAAGAACTGCTTCAAGAACAGTGCAGCTGTATGAACAGCAGGGCACTCAGGTAATCATGCTGCCTTGACTGTCCCTCTGTGTACATCATCATCAGAGGATGACACCTTCAGTTTTTCTCTAGTAGCTTGTTGCTGTGTCTTTTCTAATTTCTTTGTTTCCTCCAAACAATATACAGGACTCATCTCCAAAACTATGAGAGGTCCTGAATGCAAGTAGTACTTCTAGTCAAGAAGAAATTACCCTAGTGGCTTAGTTCACATGTAGTTCCTGTAGAGAGATTACAGTAAAAACCAGCCACCATGAAGTCCAAATTTCTTCTACTTTTTTTCTGCTGAAGAGGTCTTCTGGCTTTCTGTGGCAAGGGTTTGGTAGTGGAGGGTGCGGGGGTAGTTACTGGGAGCAGCTGTCAGAAGATTTCCTCATGTCCAACAGAGCCGATGCTAGCCAAATCCAAGATAAACACATCAGCGACAGTTGCAGAGCCTCTGGGATAATATATTTAAGAAGGTGAAAAATCCAGCTACTGCAGCCAGAGAGAGTAGTGAGAATACGTGAGAGAAAGAGCCCTGCAGACCCCAAGGTCTGTGCAGAAGGAGAGGGCCCATGATGCAGATGGTGGTGAGGCAGCTGGGCCCCTGCAGCCCATGGGGGACTCCACACCAGGGCAAGTGGATGCCCAAAGGAGGCTTTAACCTTGGGGGAAACCCATGCTGGGACAGGTTCCTGGCAGAACCTGTGGCCAAGTGGAGAGAGGAGCCCAAGCTGAAGCAGTCTGTTCCTGAAGGACTGCATGCTGTGGAAGAGACCCAAGTTGTAGCTGTTAATGAAGAAGCATAGCCCATGGGAAGGAACCACACTGAAGAAGTTTGTGGAGGACTATTTCCTGTGCTGCAGCGGGGGAAGCATGTGAGGCAGACTCCCCTTGAGGAGGAAAGAGTGGCATTGCGATGAATTGACAGCAGCTCTCCTTTTGCATTCCCCTCCCCTGCTGGGTGGGAGGAGGTGGAGAAATCAGGAGGGAAGTTAAGCCCATGAAGGAGGGCGGGTTGGGAAGCAGGTGTTTTTAAGTTTTGATTTTATTTCACATTATCATACTCTGACTTGTTTGGTAATAAATTAAACTAATTTCCTGAGTCCAGTCTATTTTGTCCAGGACAGTAACTGGTGAGTAATCTCTCCCTGTCCTTATCTTGTCCAAAGAGCCTTTCAATATATGTACTCTCCTCTGTCCAGCTGAGCAGGTGAGGGATAGAGTGCCTTGGTGGGCGCCTGTGGTCCAGCCAGGGTCCACCCACCTGAAGTACTTGTTCAACAATCTTTCTCTGTTAACTATAAATCATGTGCATCTGTTCTTAGGATTGTATTTTAGTGAATTAGTGTTAAAAGCTTAGCTGGGAATTCAGTTGCCAGTTACTCCATTTCACAATCTGATTTTGGAGGACAAAGAGCCTGAAAAGACATTAGTTATCTTAAAGAAATTACTTTGTAGAAAGGTACCATCTCCTATTCCTTTTTGCAGGCTGTAGTATGTTAAATCACTTGCAAAACAAAATGACACAGGGATAACCATCACTTTCTTACAAAGGACACAGAGAATTTTTTGCAAAAATGAACCTGGACTTTCTTCATCAGCTTGTCCTAATAAGAAAAGTACATTTCAGATTCCATCCATAGTGTCAGCAAAACACCAGAGACAGAAGAAAAAAACATATATCCTGTAAATATTCTTCCCCGTGATATTATTTTACAAAATTCTTCATGCTACCTAGGAGCTTCCTTTTTGCTACACAGTACATAGTGTAAACTCATGCTCCATCTTTTCACAAGAACATAAACAAGCAAATAAAAAGAAGTAAACAGCAGCTGCAGGCACCAATAATCCATTTCACTGAAGTGTGATGCCTGAATCCAGTTTAAACATACTAACTGCAGGAATTCACAAACTCCTCTTACTGATAGGCAGAGAGTGAGATCCTTCCTATGACAAGTCTTGGTTTGGAGAGAGAAAGAATTTTGTTTACTCTGAGATTTGGTAACAAATCTAATTAGTTCAACCTCCCTTCAGAGACTTAATTGAGAAGTCCAAGTTAAAAAAGAAACCTGATGTTATCCATTCTGTGATCTAGTGTAAACTGTCTGTTAGAGTTTGATTTACTTGAAGACAGCTGGAAGAATAAAGTCTAAACCCATTATGAATTACATACTAGAAACATTTTACCAAGTTCTCAAAAACAATCAGAAACTCAATTTGCAGTTTGATGCTTGTACAGAAAGTATAGGAAGGGTAAAATCAGCTCATTAGCTGGCAATTCGAAGCACAGAATGCTTGTAAGGGACCTTAAAGGTTTTCTAGTTCCAAACCCTCTGCCATGGGAAGGGATTCCACTCATTAGACCAGGTTGAACAAAGCCCCATCCAACTTGGCTTTGAACGTTGCCAGAGATGGGGCACGACAACTTCTGTGGACAACCTGTTCCAGCACCTCACCACCCTCAAATTGAAGAATTTCTTCCAGTATCTAGTCTAAATCTACTCTCAGTTTAAAGCTATTACTACATGTCCTATTACTACATATGCTTGTCAACAGTCATCTCCAGCATGCTCATAGACCCTTTAGGTACTGAAACAGTCTCTAAGGTCTCCCTGAAGCCTTCTTCAGGCTGAACAACTACAGCTCCCTCAGCCTGTCTTCAGAGGAGAGGTGCTCCAGCTCTGATCATCTTTGTGGTGTCCTCTGGACACACTCTTAACAGATTCATGTCCTTCTTATGCTGGGGGCCCTAGAGATGGGTGCAGCTCTCTGGTGGGGTCTCACAAGAGCAGAGGGGCAGAATCACCTCCCTTAACCTGCTGGTCACACTGCTTTTGCTTCAGTGCAGTGTATAGTGGCGTGAAATGCAAGGATTTGGTGATATACAAGGATATGGATGGGGTGAAAAAAATATTTTTTTTCAATATTTTTATTCCTAGTGTCAGACTGTGCTTCTGAGAAAAAAATGCTGCCACTGCTAGCATTGCTGAATGCACCCAGGCTGGGGCAGTGAGCTGCCTTTTCTCCTCAAAGGGTTGCAAAGTTAAGTTTCAGTTTTTCAAATCTCTTTCACTGGTGATACAGAGGGTTGGACAGTTCACACTGAATTTCAGAAGTGAACTTGAATTTGCAGAATCAATGGTAAACCAGAGGGTTAAAAAATAAACCAGAATAAAACTAAATAATACACTCTGAACACTGTTTTAGGCCAAATGGTAAAATTTTTTACAAGTCTGGGGCAGGAAGAACAAAATTTTAATTAACTGGCTTTGCTTTTTTTTGTTTTGTTTTGTTTGTTTGTTTTTTGGGGTTTTTTTGGTGTTTTTTTTTGTTGTTGGTTTGGTTTGGGTTTTTTTAATAAAATTTTGAAGTTTAAAACAATTCTGGGAGAAATGTAGTGAAACAGATCAGACCAGAGTTAAGATAGTGAGCTACAGATTGGATCAGTTTTTCAGAAATAAGACAACTCTATGTCTCACTGCTGAGTAGTCCTAAATTCTTTAATATGAGCATTTTGATGCACGTGTAAACTTTCCACTTAAAACACCATTACAGCATGTAAGTTTCCCTTTGTTTATTCTCCCCATGCTCTGGATGGTACTGTTCTGAAAAAAAGCATTCTGTCCCCTTCTTTACACTCTCTTATACGGAAAATCAGAGCTTGAAAGGGGTTTGAAAGAAAACCAAACCTAATTGCATGTCTGTTACAACGTCTGAGTCATAGCAGCAATTAGTTCAATGAAGTTGCCTTTCAGCCTACCCTACAGCTACCAGTTTAAACAATAGACTATTTAAAATGTGGCTTACCTTATAAACATAGTGTAATTACTTATTCTAAGGAAGTCAATCTGGCAAAAATACAAGGTACACAAGCGAAATCATATATGAATTGTGCTACTAATATTCATCATTCCTAATCCTGTTATGTGCTACTGATGGTTATCACCATCAATTTACTTATCTAGCTAAAACATCTTGCATGAATTATGATTTAAACCTTTAAAAGGAAGCTTAAAAATGTAATACAAACTAAAAAGGGGAGCAAATCACTGAGGTATTTTTATTTTATAAAGGATAAAACTGTGGTCTTCAAAAGGCAAAAAAAAGTATTATGAAAAGGGACTGCACAACATGCTGTCATGTGGTATCACCGTATTATTTATCCAGTGATTCCAGAGCAGATGTGATGCATTTGCAAAGGAGAAAATCACTTTCTGTCCCTGACTCAGGCCTCCGAGCCTCAACCTCATCAATAAACCTTCTGTTGGCTGCCTCAGGTCTTCAGTGCCACACCAGAGCAATCCCACAATCTTCCATTTATGCCTCAGTGTTATGTAGGTCTCACCCTTGTTTTCAGTGGGGCTTTACTGAAGGAAACAATTCTGTTGACAATGTGCAAAATGGGGCAGAGAAGTCTCCTTGTTCCCATTTACCGGTGTTGGTTCATCAGGTTAAGAGGAGTAAGAAGCAGTGGTAAATGGATTTGCACCACTGAAGTGAGCAGCTGTTACTCAGAACATTTCAATGCAATAGCTTCCTTGGGCTAGAAGTAATCATTCCCTCTGAGTAAACTTTGCTTATAAATCCTAACTGCTCCTGTTTCCTGGATTAGGAATGTGGAATTACACAACTCTCCATAACAATTAGGCATGTTTGTATGAATAACCATCATGAATAAACCATGAAATCATACACATTTGAAACAGAAAGAAATTGAACAAATCCCCTCTGCTGAGAAGAAGGAGTTCTGAATAGAGCATGTAGCTACATTCATGTCTCCTGTTTGTATTATGGTCACAAGTGAAATTAATTATGTGAAGCACTATATATCTATAGCTGATGATCCAATAATTACAATCCAAATTAAAAAAAAAATGGAAAGCATGTTACAGTAATATTCATGACAAATCAGTAATTTGTTCTATCTAATAGAGCAGGCAAAATAGTATGAAACAGAGCTAGTGAAAAGTACTGCAAGTTACATATTATAGCGACTTGTACCTATTTGGTAACCGGTATAGTCTAGGAACTGAAATCCAAGAGCAGCAGGGCAATAAAGCAGATTTCATTTATATTTCTATATGCTACTCAAAGTGGTGGAGAGAGCCTGGTGTAACTAATGGCCTTGGATTTGGTAGGACACAGCAGTGTCTCAGTGCCTCAGTGTATGTGGCAGGGGATGCACCACCACATACTGGAAATTTTTGCAGGGCTGTGAGTTGTTTTCCCACAGAGTTTACACTTGTTTTCTACAAAGGCTATTGCAAGGGAATCTCCTTAAGGCTGGGGGAAAAAAATCCTTGAGGGCTCTGTAACATTTGTGGTATTTTTATGTGTTATGAAGTAGAAAGAGGGTAAAAGTCTCACCCAAGTAGTCACTAAACAAAGTCCTAATCCTACAGTAAATTATTGTTAATGTTTGTAGAGCATTTCTTTCCTTACCTACAGAAACAGTGCATCTTGAATTCTCTGTGAAGAGCTTATTTTAATTTCATGAGCATTTCTTCATAAAATTATAATTACCTAGGATTCAGACTTGAGGAACAATTGGCATTTTTCCCATTGAGTCAAAACTAAGCTCTTATTGCTAGAGGTACCCAACCTTATTTCTACTGAGTTAATCTACCAAATGGGTTAACAGAGAGAGATCATTATCTTTCCCTGCAGACAATTACTATCAAGATTTTCTAGAACTGATCTGAATAGTTCATTCACTTTAACATTTTAAAGCTTTGTGCTCCATCCAGATTATTTCATCTTCTTCCAGAGATTTTCTACTACTGTCATTTCTTGCAGCAAGTACATTTATCCATTTTCATAGCCTATCTCAGCCATCTGGGTGGATGGATTGTGCCTTCAAATAAACCTCTCCAACTGAAAAGGCTCTCACTGCTGTTTTCAGTATTTATCACTTGGGTTTCATTTTTACATGACATATTTTTTCTCTTTAGCTACCGTTTGAACAGTGGTTTTGCTGATAAAAGGTGATAGCAGGCATCCTGGGATTAGGTCACTACAGGAAAAGAAGTAATAATTGCTGCTGGGCTATGTAAGGACACAGATTTTGCTGATAGAACAAGGTCCAGGAAAAGTAACATCAGACCTACAAAAACATGTAATTCCTCTATGAAAGATTTCTGTTTTCTCTAATTCTCAAAACAGCTTGACTCACCCTAACATTTTTTCTTGTTGATAGATATGTTACATAAATTACAGCTACCACCATATACGTTAGTTTAAGAACAGAGGCAATTCATTTGAAGACTATGAGGATCAGAATAGTCTTAGATGTCTTCTTTGGAAAGAAGACATTCTGAATGCAGAAGATTAAGTTAAAGTAACCCTAGTAATTTCATGAGAAAGTAGCAAATGAGTTGAAACATGAGCAAAGGTGTTATGGCTCTCAGTTCAACATTTTGTTCTCTTTGGAAGTACGTGTGGATGTGTGTGCACAACCGATGCCATACTCAACAGTTTTAAAGTTTCCACTGACATGCAATATTTTGGCAGCTGTTTGGAAGATTCATAAAAGTAAGAGAAGATAATTTTTACAAGTATTTTTTTTTTCAAATATCAAACCATTTAACCCCAAGACTGTTGCTATTTTTGTGGAACAGTTTTTTTGTACTTTCATGGTTTAAATCCTTTCATTTTGCTGTTTGCACCATGAATGTATCCTAGCCATTTTTAAATATATAATTTGAAAAGGTTTTTTTACCTTAAGTCATTACATGGAACTGTATGATGAAAGGAAGTAGGTTTGCTTGTTTGGTTTTCCTTTCTCCTTCATATTCCTAAATTTTGATATTTACTTTTAGTATGTTCCAAATAATTTGTTTATCTTATTGTATTCTAAAATGCTGTGTGACCACTGTAATCAGTGGTTAAACCAATCCTGAACAAAGTAACCAAACCTCTGTCCCCAAGCCTAGGGGAACACAGTTTAAAACAAGTTTTCTCATGTAACTGAAACTGAACTAATTCAGAACTTATTTTACTATTGTTCTCACAGATAGTGTAAGAGAAGCATGGTTCCCTGAACCCTTGAAAAAAGGTTCCTCATGTAGAGAAGGTTAGTAATGCAGGTCTTCCTGTATTCCTTAAACTTGTTTTCAGAATAACTCACAATAGAAAACCAGTTGTGAAAATGTGTATTGAAATCACGTCCAAAGTACCAATCTGTCTTCAGACCACATATGCTGCTATCTCACAATATACCCCACTCAGAAACATCTAAGATAACAAGTATTGCACAATAGCCTGAGCAAAATCTGATTGTCAGCAACAGCTAGAAAACAAAAAGTGAATTCTCAACGTCACTCAGATTGTAACTGTTTCAATAATTGTCACATGAAGGTCTGGGTTTTTTTTCTAAGGCAAATTTCACTTTTCCAGGTAGAAACATGCCTTTCTTTGGCTGTCTTTATTTTAATGCACTTGCAGTTAGTTCTTCAGAGGCATCCAATGAATATTCAATGCACCTTCAACCTGCCTGTACTCTGAAGTAATTTCACTACCACTTACATTTAATTCATGTTCTTTTGTATTCCTACTGATAGCATATTTTTCTTAGAATCAAAGAACCATTAAGGTTGAAGGAGATGAAGATCATTCAGTCCAACCATTAAACCAACACTGCTAGGTCCATGTCCCTAAGCACCATGTCTACACATTTTTTTAACACTTCCAGGTACAGTGACTCCACCACTTCCCTGGGCAGCCTATCCCAAAGCCTGACCATGTTTTCAGTGATGAATTTTTTTCTTAATATCCAATCTAATAGTTGGACATGTATTTTAAACCAATTGTGGTTATGGTAGGTAAGTAAATCGCAGAAGCCCTCTGTCAGATACTTAAACAGGAGAAACATAAACTTAGGCCAAATATATCAGGGATTATAAATTCCCTCAGAGAAATGAAGACAAGAAAGACTGTTCCTTGAGTCCAAACCTTCATTTCATAGGCCTTTCTTTTTTTCAGCATTATTTATATAAGGTGTTTTTTCCCCTAATTACTAGTAAAACGTGAAATAAAAAATTGCCATAATTCATCTTATTCATTGACTTGTGCCTGGCAGAGAAGAGTACCAGCTGTTTCCAAAGAAAGAGCAAGAAATTAGACCAATAGGATAACTTATCGAATTTGTACTTATGAGCTTGTGTTTTGAAATCATACACCACTTTCCTAAATTTTTTCTCTTTTTAAAGTCCTTCCAAACTCTTGGTATCCATGGTATTTTGACACTGGAACCCAGTGATGCTTTCAATACCATATCCTTTCATTAGGCTTTGGAGTGTTGCCTTTTAGCTTCCCTAAATGCCCCTCCGGTGGAATGTGCAGGAAAAATTTGAGACAGGCAGAATATTTACCTTCTCTCATTCTGAAAGCTCTTTTGCCTCTACTCACTCGTGAACTTCACATAAACACAAAGCTGATGAATTTTGAGATAGGTGCTATAGATTTATTCTTGCTCTAGGCTGATAACACTTTAGGCTCAACAAATAATTACAGAAAGGGGGAAAAATGCTTCTGTTGATTTGTTTTTAATCTAAACAGGAATTCCTATAATCTGGTAAAGAAAGGAGGAGAACAAAGTAATTTTTTTTTCCTTCTTGGAAGAAGGAATTAAACAGGACAAAATAAAGTCTTCCCTGATGAATAAGAAGAATTAAGCACTAAATTGAGCATTGAGATTAGTTATTTGAGGGGGGAAATTGCTGAACATAGGGAAAATTCTATGAAAAGCACAGGACAGTGGTTTCCAGATGATGAGGTATTTTAATGAGAGAGGGTCAGATCAGAACTGCATTGGGAAAAACAAAGGGAAAGTTAAGACAGTGGCACAGATCCCTGGAATAATAAGGAAGGAGAACAGTGGTCCTGAAGCCAGACTGGAAGGGAAGAATGGAGATAAAATACAGTGAGGACACTGCTATAGTGGTGGGAAATAACCCTGCAATTTATGTAGGTCCAAAATTAGACCTTATTATTTTCTTGGCCTTTCTTCTATCCTTTGCTTCTATGCAAAATATGTTTAAATATCATTGACATAGCAATGTTTTGATATTGCACTGCCTTAATCTCACTGTGTAAAGAGAAACTCCAGAGGGTATAGCAGTGAGTTTCTGAGAGCCATGGGAAGGAAAAGATGGGGGGTGGGGAAAAACTCACACCAAAACTTGGAAGAAGATCTGGAAGATTTGAAACAGTAAGGCTAGCAATATTTTTGAGCTGTGTCTCAAGGTACCCACTAAAAGATGTGCACTGCAAGAGAAATGGTATTTCAATGAGAAAATATCACTGGAGGGATCAGAGACACTGGAACTGTGTTGAAAAGTATTGCTACATAGATAACTTTGATGCAAAGCCAGGAACTAGCATCAAATGTCAGCAGTGGAGAGATTGTACGTGTGTGAAGAAGAGACAGAACCATGGCAGATGCAATTCAGGCATAATAATACAGAAATGAGTAAGACCAGAAAAAACTAGGAAAACCCAGAACTGATTCATTGCACTGACATTTCACCATGAGAGAGAAGAAGTACTTTTTTGGGGGATTTGGGGATGACAGTCTGAGAGTTGAGTGGGTATTCTGTCCAGTCAGTTGCAAGATCAGTGACACAGAGCTTTGTCCACTGAGGCTTAAGCAGTCTGTGTAATCATTCAGCTGGAAAAATTATCACTTTCTTTTTTTCCCTCCTCCCAACACAGCATTCTTTATTGGTTGCACATTGCCTTAACTTGTATAATGCTCAGGACATTCCTTTAGAAGCCCTTCATGTGCAATGTTGTAGTCAGCTTCTCCCACTGACACATCTCACCTACATATCCCCAGTTACTGTGGCAGTACCTCTAGCTCCAGTTTTCCACCATTTGAATTGCTTTTCCTTTCATTCACCCTTTGCCACTCCTTAGTCCCTAAATTTTGGTTATTCCATAAATCCTGTGCCAGAGATTAAACCGAGGTTAGCAGGTAATACCACTAGAAAGTAGTCTTATCAGCTGTGATCAAGGAGTGCTCCTGCCTGCTCTGTTGGCATAAGAGCAACAAAAATCAGTGAGGGAGACTGAGAAGGTCCCAAGGAAATTATGAGATTACTTTAGAAAACGTATTCAAGGAACAGCTTATGCACTGGAGAAGACACCCAGAAGTGAATGCTCGTCTAGAGACAGAGACACAATTTATCTTCCTTGACCGACTGCTAAGGAAAATTTTTCTTTTCTCTTTTCTCTCATCTCTTATTTTTTTCCTTTTCCATTAGAGCTGATATATTCCACCAAATAGAGATTAAAAAGAAAAAAAAATAAAACAAAATCATCTTTTTGCATCTTTGCTTCATCATCCTATGTGAAAATATAGCCTGATGGGAGCCAGTCCATACGCTCATGATTTATTAGCCTGCCAAGGAATCTTTAAAACATTTTTCTGTATTAAATAAATAACTCCTCCTGAAAATAGAAGACAGCTAACATTCTCCCTTAGCTTAATACTGTTAAAAACAATTACACGGCAGCAAGTTACAGGTTACAAGTAAATCTGAGCTTGTATTTAGATTGAGAAGTATTGCATTTTCAGGATGAAAAAAAGTGAAATATTCACTTAACCATATAAACTTCTGTGACATTTGATCTGTTTAAATTATCACATCAACATTTAAACCTACATGGAGAAATTCTCAGGTTCAAGTCACCTGTTTTCGTCAGATGGCTAATAGTGATTAGTTCTTCACAAATCCCCTGGTAACCACCCCTAACTTGTAAAAAGTTGGTAATTATCTTAAATAGTCCCTGATACTTAAATTGCCTGCTAATTTACCATGTATTACTGTGGATGTACTGTACAAATATTTGTTAATTATTCCTCAGAAAAAACCCCTTAAGATGCATTAGTGACTCTATTACTTATATTGTCATTTTTCAGTGAATCTGTGGCAGCAGTTCAGGTCTTTCAGAGTCACAGCTACACTTCTAGGCTCATGTTCAGTCTTTCTTCTTCCTTCTACCCAAGTCTATCCTTGAGATGACCCCATAGTTTTGTGTCCCTTTTGAGGCTTATGATACAGTTAGCTCTTCAGCTGAACAGCTGTAGGTGTATAACCTAGGGTGATCTGAACTGGTATTTCATAGCATTATAGAACGGTGTGAGTTGGAAGAGTGCCTTAAAGATTACCTAGTTCCAACCTCCCTGCCATGGCCAGGGACACCTTCCACTAGATCGGGTTGCTCAAAGTCCTTTCCAAACTGTCATTGAACAGGAATGGGGCATCCACAGCTTCTCTGAGCAACTTGTTTCAGTGCCTCACCACCCTCTGAATAAAGAACTTCTTCCCAACATCAAATATAAATCTCTCCTCTTTTAATTTTAAACCATTCTTCCTTGTTCTCAGTTTTCTAGTTTTATTGGCTGATAAGAACCAAGCTCAGATGAAGACCCCTTGCCTCGAACTAAAATATTCAAGTGCTCTCTCTCTTTTTTGTTTTGGTTTTTTTTTTAATGTCTTTGCAGCACCTACCTACACTGCAAAAGCTGCACAGTGCTCAGAAAAGAACCAGACCTAAGTATACAGCCCTTAATTTATTCTCTCATAATTTTAAAGCAACAAAAATAAAATATAACAATTGAACATCATTTAAATAATGGGCCAATCTACCAGCTGGGCAAGATGGAAACATGCTGCAAACAGCTCAGTTCAATTGCTCACTGCTTATTTTTTTTAATATTAATTAAGTAATTTAGAAGCAAGAACCAAGACAAAAACAAAGGAAAACAAATTGGATGATCTCAGAGTCTTGCAAGCTCTTGCTCTTGCCTCATCTCCAGGGCATCTTGGCTGACCCTTCACAACAGCTTGCTCCTCCTCCCCACATTTTTATGTCTCCCTTCTGTTACTTGCAAAAGGAAAGGAAAGAAAAAGATGCCTAGCCAGAATTGAAAATTCCATCTTTTCTGCTTGGAAGGGTATGATCGATTTTACCAGATGGAAATGTCTGTAAGAGAGAGACCTACATCTCAGCTAGTCACCTAAGCTTTCTCTGGCAAATGGAGAGAAACTGGCACTTTCAGGACACAATTAATCTCATCCTCATGTAGATATTTAAACTAGGTCATATGAATCATGCCTTAGAAGAGACAATTCCTCTCTACTGACACTAAAGGGAGCCTGAAATCACTAGATATAGATGTTTACATCGGTTATGTCTGAAGTTAAGTGAGCTGAATGCCACCTGAGCTTTTTAGATTTATTCCTCGCTTCAGAGGTAAAATGCCTTTTGCTTATACACATGACTAGGAACCAGCACATGGCCTCTGTGTCACCATTTTTAATAGCTCAGGCACTACAAGAGATATAAGAATGTATCATGTGATTCACAATAAAAGTAGGTTTTCATAATAAATTAATAACATCTCCAAAGCACAGAGTACAAAGAGTGCATGATAGCACTGATCAACACTCCAACACTTTTGCAGCAAGGATTTAGGTTCTTGGCTTTACAGGTCATCTAGTGGAAACAAAATTATCTTTCAAAGTCTTAACATTTTCCTTTTCTAAAAGAGTTATTCAGTATGATTTAATTTCTAATAAAAACATGTTCATAATGTCTAGTCAGTCTGTTGCTAGCTATCATCATAATCTAAGTGTGTAAGTAACACCAAAGGGCATTGAGTACCCAGAAACACATCTGTTGTTTTTCAGCTACTGGTGATGGTGCAATAAAAGAAACCATCTTCTCCACACAAGCTTTATTTTGCTCACAATTAATTCATTTTTCCATTTTAACTGGGGGATCTCTATTTTGCAAGAAGTTCAACCCTTCAAGAGTTCCCGACTTTTCCTCAGTGCTCAACGACAGATAGATTTTGAAATAGAAAATTAAACAAGGAATAGGTTAAATGAGATTCACTCCTAGCTATTTCTATTGAGCTAGTTATAGCTTATTAGCCAGGCACTTAGCATGGTAAAATAGATACTAATTTCTGAAGGAAAGGAATACACATAATTCCAGGTCAATGGGCAACAGATTCTGCCAAGGTAAATACCATCATATCTTTTTTCAGATGGGATTGTAAATTTGGCTGGCACTGATAAAAATATTGATATAATATGCCCAGACTTCCGTAAATTATTAACCCAATACTGAATGGCATTTTGTTAATTAAAAAAATAAAAATTAGATGGATTAAGAAGTGTTTAACTGACAATTAGGCTGTAACTACCAATGGGACAGTTGATCAGCTGTGTTCAGTGGGATCCTCAGGGACTGATCCTGGCCCTATGCTTTTCAAATATTGAGCAATCTGGGAAGCAATTCAGTCACTTACTACTGTCCAGATTTAGCAATGAGAGAAATAAGGTATTGTGGCAAATGGTGCAGATGACAGGTTGCTGATAAAGATCAATGTAATTTTTAACACAAACAGCAATGAAGTCCTAACTCTGGCAATAAAGCAACTGTTCCTTACAGGCACTTTCCAAAGAGGTCCACTGTGAAGCAGATGGCAACCCTGCTAGCTATGGGGCAGAACGTGAACACCCAGGGCAGCCACGTGGCTGAGGGGCCAGCACAACCCTGGACATACATACAAGTATCTTTAGTGGGAGCCAGGATATTTATTAATTCACACAGGGCTGCAACTTCTCTGAAGGTCCATGCAGCTGTAGCAGGCACACCTCAGGATTCCTGCTGTAAAACCAGGGAGAGCTCAAAGGCTGGTCGTGAGAGGGAGGAGACCTCTGGCAACTGTGCCTTTCAGTAAAAGATGCCAGGAGCTCAGTGTATTTACTTAATCAAAGAGATGATTAAATGATGGCTTTGCCACAGCCTAGAGCTACTGATGGGGGGCATAACCCTTTGCAGAGGATTCCTCAGTTCAGCAGATTAAGAAGAGGAAAAAACTGAGAGGCACTCAAAAGTTGGAAGCTGAGACAAGATTAATTCAGACTAGAAATATGGTACACACATCCAACAGACTAATTAACCCCTGGAATAATACATTTGTAAAGGAGTGAGAGGTTCTGCTCATCAGAAATTATTTAACAGAAACAGAATGTTTTTGCAAAAGGTAGGGCAGGTGTCAAGAGATGGATCCTTCTTCCCACAGTTCATGGTACAGTCTGCACTGACAGACTAGATTAATTGTGATTGTTCTGCCCAACTTGAAAACTTGGCCACTTATTTTTGTTTGTAAAAGAAAACTGAAGTTTTGAAAACAAATCTGGAGCAGGCTGAAAATCCTGTCCAAAATATCTGCAAATATGTGTGAAGTATCTATTATATTTGTCTTCATCTGTCCTGCAACTTGGATGAAAATGTTTTTCTGAGTTTTACTTCTCCACTCAACCTTCCTTTTCAAAGATTTTAATGATCCTCTGTGCTATCAAAGGCAGGAAAACCTTTCTAATTACTTCTCTGCAGAGATTTCTGTTTGAAATCTGAGAGGTTTGCTTCTTTGGTGAAAGTAAGACTCAGAAAAACTTTCATTTTTGTGGGATTCAGATTTCGTTTTGCCTGTCTTTCCAGAAGTCTGGAAGCTACTCAGTTATCAGGAGAATTTATACTATTTCAAACACTTAGATCTGTCTGGAGACGCAAAGGGAAAAATCAACCACCTCTTCCTCCTCCTCTGAGAAAACAGTGATGGCTATGTCTTTAATAATAATTTTCTTTCACTTTGTAACTTCTGTATTAGCCAATAATTTGTAGCTATCATATTATTTTGGCAGGCAAACACAGGTGGAATGCAGACTGCCTGTGCTGAATGCGTTTCAGAGTTCATTTCTTTGGTGTAAGTCCATAGCAGAAAAAAATATCAGTTTTAATTTGGAATCTTCTTTTGCATCTTTACTTCCAAAAGACACTTTCTTTGTCTCCAATTGTCCATAAGAATATCATAGAAAGAAAGGAGTGGGGCCTTCCCCCTCTAAAAACAGGCACAGGCATTTCATACATTCATCCGATGCCAAAAATATGGGAATAAAACATCTCAGCATGTCCAAAATATATATATATATATACAACCAGTAGCAGTTGCATTAAGGAGCTGCACCTGTGAAGGCTAGCCCTGGGAAACACAACATGCCACTCAACCACACACTATCTTTATCAAACTTAGCACGAATAAATGGGACAGGAGAAACAGATGAAGTTAGAAGTGAATGCAGATAGAAGACAACCATGAGAGATCTCTGGGCAGCCTATTATCAACTCCATCCATCACTGATTAACAGTCTCCTGCACTTCTCCCCGTCTGGGTGACAGGAGTCAATGAGTTTCCCCAAGACAATAACAACAACAACAAACAAACAAAAACCCCTCCCCAAACCAAAACCACCTTACTTTTGCCTGGGTCCACTGCATTTTGTAGGCAGCATTGTTGATCTAATTTCTTCACAATCTCATGAAAATCACACAAACACTGGCATCTTAAGCACATAGGGCAAGCCTACCAGCAGTGATCTAATAGCAGAAGATTCAACTTTTCATCATTTTTATGTAAACATAAAATTGCTGCATATAGACATGATATTATATTCTAGTTACTTGCACATATTTAAAACCCAACAAATTTAAACATTTTTACAGTCCTAGATCGTTTTAATTCTCTTCTCACAAAAAGGCCAATTATAGATCTCTGATAAGAATAGTTCATCAGATAATCTCTAATGAGCCTACACAGAAAAAGGAGACAAAAAATAGAACTGAAATATTTTTCTTGGTACTAGTATCTATCCAGGAAGTTCTGAATGAAGAAATCAGAGCCCAGCTTCCGTACCTTTCAACCAGTATTTTTGTGACTAGCTCTTCTAACTTTAGATAAGTGCTCCTTATCCCCATAGCATGATATTCATATTTGCTTAGTGTTCTTAAGGAAATCTTAGTAGTGGATTTAATTCCTTACACTGTCCTTGCCATTTTAGCATCTCCGTACCTATTCACACATTTATGATGGTCTTTAAGGGAATATTAATTTAGTCTGTGGGTTACATATAGTCCCAGTCTTACTGTATCTAAAAAACCAGAGCTGCTGCTGTGTTATTAACCTATTCTAATTACCTCTTTCATTCATAACATATTATGGTCATGCATTGTAAATCAGCACTTGCAGCGGGGTGGAGTGGTAAAGTATGTACTTAGGTATTATAAATGCTTATAAATCTGCCCAAGTTTGATTCCAAAATTGGAAAAATCAATCTTCAAAATTCAAATAATGTACTGCTTACTCAGACAGAACTATTGTTTGAACAGTGTGAGACTGGATTCAGATTTCCTGATGAACTCCTATTAACGTCACTGGTGTTACTGCAAAAAGTGGGCCAAAAATGAGAACTTCAACTTTCTGTGAAGCATAGGCAGTACAGCAAGCTACCAAAAGAAAGAAATGCTGTGATGTTATGTCATTGTCATGTGGAGAGACCTTTCTCTATAGAAGTTGGTCCAAGAGATCAATAACCCCTTTTTTTTTTTTTTCAATGAGTTATGCCTCCCCTAAAATTCCATCTTTATTTAGCTAAAGGAAGACAGCAATACAAACAGCTCAGCTAGTTTTAGCTCTTGAAGCTAGATGCTGCAGGTGTTAAACAAATCCCTTATAAAGTTCAAGGTCTTGCTTATTTTATAGCCTAGGCAAATATTTTATAAACAGATGACAAAATATATTATAGAAATGCAACTACATATTCACAAGCTATATAGTATTATCCCTTTCCTTGTCCCCAAACCTCTCAGGGAAGAAATTCCACACCAGCTTTGTTTGCTTTCTAGTACTCACCTACATTTTGCCTTGGTATCCTAAGGTAGCAGAGGAACTGTACTTTGACCTGCCTCTCGTAGTTATGTCTATGCAGTTATGAGTAAAATAAGTCAGACTGCCAGACATAATCAGAACTACATAAAATGAGTAAACTCAAATAAAAATTACCCATAAGCCTATTCTTAATTACATTAAGAAAAGTGAGAAACCAATCTTTCCTGCTTACTTCTTTTAAAATGCTATATCAAAGACATCCGTGTGGCTTTTGAACTGTTCCTCACTTAGTAGAGAAGCACTAGATGATGGTGCATGATTGAACATTTAAAGTAAATATGCATAAGAAACCAAGGACCATGTTTGGAAGTCTGTGAGTGCTGGAAGTCCAAATCCTTTTTGGTTTCATCACCTATTTGCAAAGAATACCATAAGACAACAGAAGGACATATTTTGGCGATACATGCCAAAGTCTGAAAGATCCATAAGCTATTTTCCTTCTGAAGACCAAAACAGCTCTTGGTACAGGTGGCAAAATATGTGACATATACGACTTAATTATGCAACTATTCTGGCAAAGAGGAAGAATTGCAGCTGTGTGTGAAAATGTTTACAGAACTCAGAAGCTCAGTTGTCATGTGTGATGTTTTACAGCTTTGAGCAATGAAACACTTTGCTGTTTGCTATTATGATTCCTCTGACTTTATTGTTAATTCTTAATTTACCTTGCAATTGGAAACTTATAGGTTAAAATAATTTTATTTTTTTTAGATGCATTTGGGAAAAGAGGATGAACACGAAAGCAAAAGTGATGAAACGATTCCAGCTCCCAACACCCTCGACAGGCCCTGGCCATGCTTCATTCCTACCCCAACAGGTCCTCTGCATCATCTCTGATCTTCAAAGACTGGCAATGCATATGTCAAAACTTTAGTCATAAATCACTTCATGGTTACTATTTGACACAAATATAATCTTTTAGCTGAAACACAGGAGATACAAAGGATCATATTAGTGTAGTTGGTCAGAGGACCATAACATCCAGGTTGTGGGTTTGGTCTCCGTATGGACCATTCCTTTAAGAGTCGGACTCAATGACCCCTGTGAGTCCCTTCCAACTCAGAATATTCTGTGATTCTGCAATACATAGAAAAATTCTCTAACCACCATGGTGACCCAAAGTTAGCAGTCATAACAAAAAAAATATGCTCTTTGTTAACCCAGCGTTCAGGCAAGAGCTCACTTCTATGAGGTGTCAAGTGTACCCATTAATATGAAGAAAGCCCTAAACTCCTGCTGAAGTAACTCTGAATCTCCTGGGAAGCCTCTGACACTTCAAAGGGTCTGTATCTGAATTCATAACGTTCTTTACATGAAGCTCTGATGATCCCAAAGCCAGTGCTGCCTTTTGCTGAGAAGGAGATGTTTCAAGGTGAGAGAGTCCAGCACTCACATCTAGTGCCATGCTAGAGGACAAATGGAAGATATCAGCTCTGTTTCCCAAATTCCCATAAGAATCAGATGTGCCCCTAGTAAGATCCTCAAATTGTCAGACAGAAATAGAAGCCCAAATTCATGGTAAAATCTCTCAGAACTACATATAGAGTTCATCAAGACAAGGGGAAGAAAAATCTCCCAAAAAGTTTTAAGAAAAGCCAGAGCCAATCCATATAAGTTTTTAGAGCTTAGCTCAGACTATAGAACCTAAATATTTGCAATGTTTCCCATAGTTTACAAGAAATATTGCTAATAGTGAGGGAATTGAAAATACTTGCCTAAACCAAGAACAGAAAGTTTTTAATTACAACCTCTAAAAAATCTTTCATATAAACAGATAAAGTATTTTCAATACACAGTGCACACAATTAAAACAACAAACATTTGACACCAGGAAGCCCCCTGCCATAGTTACCCTGTGCTCCTGATACTTACTTATGCTGAAAATACAACAATATATTTAACTACTGTATACAGCAGGAGTTCACTTTTTCAGGCACACTGCATAGTTCCATAAGAGCACTTCTGATTTTGGAGGCACTGCTTTTAGATTTTAAGTCCCTGACTTCTATGTTCATTCTGTGGTCTCTTCCGCTGAGGTACAAAATTGTGCATACATGAGAAAGTAAAAAAGAGATCAGGCAAAAATATAGAATTTTCTCTCAGACATCTTTTTGCCTGTTTTAACTACTGTCGTTGCTTCTGCTCAAGCAGAAAGAAATGAGAATACACATAGGCAGGTACGTTTTCAAGGCCAGTACTATTCTTTAGTCAGTTGTAAAAATAGGCTTTGATTAAGAATGCATGGTGTAGACCTCTTTTTCTTTTGATAAGTCTGCACATGCCAGCTAAGTTCACATGGGCAGTCTCAGACGGATGGGCAATCAAGAAGTGAGAGTCCTACCTTGAACTTGAAAAATCTACTTTTTCTAAAGCCATACAGTGCAGCTGCCATTAGAAACAGACCCAATTGCTTTTTCATTTTCCAGGGCAAGCAAATCTACTTCCCATTACAGCCTGTACTTATAGTTTTATTCTATCCTATGACTTAAAGACTAAAATATTTAAGAACCACTAAGATTATTCCACCCATATAGGGAGAAAATGAAAAACTCAAAACAGATGTTTTATCATGTATTTAATTTACTTTGGCCACCCATAAAGCTGTGGCTTATGTTAGTGCCAACCAAGTTAAAAGCAACAGAGTTCTTCAGAAACTCTATGTAACATATTGTACAATGACCGGGCATGGGGAGAACCTTTCAATAAACTCCTTTTTATTTAGTAAATTTCAACATCAGAAAAAGAAAATGGGAATTACTGAAGATGCAAGTGGTGCTGCTGTACTTGAACAGTTCCTGGAGAGATTAGCAAAGTTTGTGCTGCTTTCTTACATTATTGTAGCCTAATGCAGAGCTTGGAAAGTAGATGATCAAAGTATACATTGAAAGCATATGAGTTTGCTGATATTAGAACTGGAGGTAACATCCTTAGAACAATATCATGTAAATTAGAGAAACTGTATATCACACAATTATTCCAGAAATTCTTAACAGTTGAAGAAGTTCCAATAAATTAAAGCTATCTCATCCAAACAATCACCAGACTTAGACTAGTACAAACCTCTCACTTTTTTCTGTGTCTGTGAATGGGAACAAAGACAATTCAGAAGTTAAACCCATGAGACTCCTAAGAATTGCTGAGGTACCTACTGATAAGGTATCTTGTAGAAATTACAGTAAAAATAGTCATTGAAATTTCCCCTGTACCTATTCTTATTTAATCTGAGAAATCATATCTCAACAACAGCCCCACTTTAGGAGAAGTCCTTCAGTACTGTGGGCTGGGAGACAAAATGAGCAAAAAAGTATGCGTGCTAAAAAAACCCCTTCTGTATTGACATTTTACTGCATAGAACAAAGGGAATATAAAATGGACATAATTTACTAACCTTCCAAAAATGTTATAGGAAAGCATAAGGAAAGGATAATGCATGCGCTTTAGGAAGACAGAATGGCAATAAAGTTTTAACTTGTATTTTTTGGCTTTTTATACACAGATTGAAAGAATTCCTCCTCAGAAGTGGATCAGAATTGCAAAAGTTAATTAGAAAGTAATAAAATGTGAAAGCTTAGCAATTCAGTACAGCAATCAGCAGTACAGACTTTGAGCATATACATAGGAACAGGCTCTTAGAACGTGAACTTTTATTGCAAAATACTTTTTTAATCAAATGGCAAAAAATATTTTGACTAATAAATAAATTTGAAGTTCATTATTATCAAGCCAAATGCAAATACAGAAAACTCACTTTAATTTAGAGGTACATTTAAAGCAGTTTGAAAGCAAAATGTCCTTTACAATTATTTCTCCAGGTAAAACTGTTTTAACTATGATTATACATCATTTGCCAGTGTTTTTCTTTCCAGACAGACACACTCATTTGAACTTGAAAAAGCCAGAACGCCAAAAGTACCTCCCCAATATGTTGGCTAAGGACTGTAATTCATTTAAATTATGCAACTGGATTCCCACAGCTGGCCCACAGCTTGACTGAGAGCTCACTCAATGCCAGTGAACCTGTCTGCTAATATTGTCCTACTTGCAGAGAAGGTAATATATCCAGCAACTTATATTGAAGTTCTGACACTAATTAACAGAGCAAGCAAATGTTGACATAAGTGACAAATGCTGGTTAATAGTTTCTGTGAGACCGATGCAGCCAGCTGGCATTTTTCTGTAGCACTTTGCAGTAATAACCCTTTGTTTACTTCATAGGACATTGCTCATAATTTGTTTTTATGCATTTTGGTTCAAGTTAGAAACAAATCGGCACAAAACAACAACCCAGATAACAGCAGCAAGACCCCTGCTTTTCAGACAAGTAATCAACATGAAAGCATGCAAGCAGCATCCCTGGGAGGATGCATGGGGGACTCAAGTATAGGAATTCTTATCCTATAGAAAGCTATGTAGCCTTGCACAAACAGCCTTTGGCATCTTGTTTCTGGCCTACCTGGACAGTAGCAAAACATGTTTATCAGATCACACAAGCCCAGAACCTGAACTGCAAGCAGTTAAAAACTGAAGGTCGCTAAACTGCAAAATTCAAGCATGCTTCTATGCTTTAGCCACACAGAGAACGATAAAACAAAGCCTCTACAACCACCTGTAATAATATGCCTGTTCAGCCAGCAATTCCAAAGTACTCAGCAACACAAGGTAGACATTTTCTGCAGCTGGTTTTACATGTACATTCCTGCCAAATTGTTGTCTCGTCCCCTCTTACCTTCACATTAGTCCGGAGTGCACAGTAACATGCAAAAAACATTGCAGTAAACAAGGAGCATATGGACCAGTATTCAGCGTCTCTGCTCTGCACAAACGGTACACACACGATCCCGAGCATGTGCTACTAAGGAGCATCCGTTCCCTCTGTCAGTTTGAAAATGCATTGATCTCTGTTTTTCTGACTACAAAAAGACATGTCTTGAAGGCACTGAGTGAAAGCTACATATCTCTTCAGCGACTATATATAGAAATATGTCCAGTAATTTCAATTAGCAGAGAATTCAGCATCTGAAACTTGGACCTCAGTTGCTTTTCCTTCCAGCATTTTAAATTCAGGGGGGAAAAAGGAGGGGGAATTCACCCAGAGGGGAAAGGTGAGGAATTAAAACGTAAGCAGCGAGTTACTTATATTTCCCCCTGGCTTTGATGTTTTCCTATTCAATATTTTACAAACGTTATACACAGAAAAATGAAGAAAGGCTTCTCTTCCAAGTCTCAAATTTACTGTAGATTCTGCACTGCTTCTCTCTGCTCTTGTTAAAGATGCAGCATCCCTTTTAACAAAGACAACGTCATCAATCATGACAGATTCAACATGTTCTACTTACAAATACAGTCTCTGTTTAAGGACAATGGCTGGCTGGCTTATTAACGTTTCCTCAAATGCAAGTTCAGTCCCCTGTGCTAATCTATTTTTAAATAAAAAGTCCCACCTACTCCTTCAGTCTCATTTAATAAAAATACAGCGGACTAGTTCTAAAGACCCTGAATTGCATTGTGCTCCCAGCTCAGGAACTGGACATTGCTTTCAAACTGTTCTCTTGCTTGCTGGGATTAGAAACACAGAGAAAAATTAAAATGAAAGCAGAAAAATCCTGGAAGAAGTCTGTGCCCTCACATTTGTAACTACATATTCTGAATTCAAAATGTTCAAATATCTTCCAGAAGGAGGGAACTCAGAATCTAGCCAGAAGGCAAAGCTTTTATTCACAAGCACAAAAATAAAATCAAACCACTTCTCTCACTCCTGTCAACCGCTGGGATGCTGCGAATTAACTGATTGTTTACTGGGCTGCAGGGACACAAAGTCAAGACTCAAACTCTTTGTTTATAGCACCGGAAGCCCCCGATATTAGTACTGAACTATGAAGCAATCTTCAGGAATAAAACCCCAAAGGAGCCTTTTCCCCCCCACCCTATTTTTTTTTCTTTTTTTTTTTTTCCCCCCACTGCAGCAGATACTGTGGGAGGAAAAGAGTGGAAGAAGCTTTACTACCTCCTTCTCTACCAGCAAAGAGCAATTTGTATAGGATAAGCATAACTTAATAGAAATATCTGCAGTGACTTTTAGGATTTCTTTAAATGCTTTTCATAAACCCCCCTGAAAACCTGCAGAAAAACTGAAGTCCTATCCAAGTCAGTGGATATCTTTCTGTGGGCAATGGGGTGAAGAAGCTTAAACAGAAGGGCGTGCATTTAAAGATGAATAAGGGGGAGGGGAAAAGACGGCAAGGGTTTTTTTCAACATCTTCCTAAAGACAAGCTCTCAGAAACTGTCGTCAACTCCAAGAGAACAGCTATTTTTAGCCTGTCATTGTTTGTGCCTTTTTTTAGGAACGAAAAAGGCAGTCGTGTTTAAAGCTAGATATTGCTCTACAACGTAACCCAAGACAGCTACTTAATTTGATCCCCAGCTCCATCTGTCATACAAATTAAGTAATTAGTAATCACAACCTTCTTTGGCATAAAAAATGACTTCCACAACAAAAGAGATGAACCCTGTTTTTAAATTTAATTCTGCCATTTTTGTTAGTAATTAAACTGGGGTTCTAGATGCCATCATTCATAAGGCTGGAATATCCCAAACTTATGATGGTTCAGACTTTGACTGCAGCAATATCCATCAAATAAGCTAAAACATAGTAATGTGTTGCTCAGCAAAAGCATGAGAGAATTAATTGATGCATTTTTCTGTCACTTTTCAAGTGAATAGAAAGTGAAAGGAATCATGGTTTATTTTGCAGTACAGTACATTAACAATTAAAATTAAGAGTCTTAGTCATTGAAAAAAATATCACAGATCTCGTGGAGTTCTGATACACCAGAGAAATGCAATTCAAAAAGCAAAGAGGAAAAGATGCCCAGTCCTGAAAAGTGAGGCAAGGCTCAGGCAAGCATGTAGTTGCATATGAGAATCAAATTCAAGCTTCCTTTCTGCCAAAGGAATTGCAGCAAAGTCTTTGAAATAACTTGCTTCTTCCCAATCCTAAAAAGTTAATGGTTTCAGGTTTAGGCAAAATAATCCAACAAGGGGAAAATCTCACTATAAGATGGCAGCGCAACAATATGATTCCTGAGCGATCACCTGAATAAAAAACTTCAGACTCATTTAGGGAAACAAGAAGTAACACAGCCCTGAAATCTTCACTCAGAGAAAACTCCCATGACTCCTTAACGTCTAGAAGGAAAAGTTACCTAGGAAATTACAATCTGGCCTTCAAAATGCTTTAAGTTTTATGAAAAAAAAAAAGAAAGAAAAAACAAAGAAGAAAGAAAGAAATGGAAGTAGAGCCCCCCCATCCATGTGGCAGTTGCCTCTTATAATAACTGTGGGGCATATGAAAATTTGCTGGAAAATTTCAGACCACTGTATCAGCAAACATTACTTTGCTAGCAGATCGACCTAACACCTTTATCAGGGGTTAATTCAGGTAACCTACACAAGCAGAACCCTGCAGGGCTTGTTCACCTCTGCCAACACATTTCTTATTGCAGCAGCCTAATTGTTTAAGAAAGCATTTTCATCAAGGACATACAATATTTTATGATGACCAACAATTACTCAAAAGCATCACATACTGGTGATATTTACAATTAAGGATACAGAGCTGATAACAATGCGGGGGAAAAAAGCCTTGCTCAAGTCTGCCAGACATACCAAAAACAGCAGAACATTTGAAGTGTTCAGGGTCTCTTTAAACAGGAGACCATAGGGAAAAACCCCAGAGATGAAAGAAGTTACTCCGTTAAAAAAAAAAAAAAAAAAAAAAAAATACAACTCAGTTAAGTGTAAAACCAACAGAGAGATAGTAGTCCTAAGCAGCCATACTACTGACCCTCTTTAAAAAGACACACAATTTATGACCTGAATATTCTCAGATGACAGAAACTGGAGCCACTACCTTGAGCTGTGAAGTTTCATTGTTACTTTGTGCTCCTGTGCCTTTAGAAGGGCAGAAGGGAGCACTTGGAAGGAAACCCTGGTTGTCTGCAGAGGTTCAAAGAGAGGAGAGGGAACATGCTACACTGGAAGACTTTGATCTCAGGAGGGCCCAAGGCCAGCCTGCTTCAGAGGAGCAAGGAGGGGACAGCTCTTTGCAGCTATGCCCAGAAGAAGAGCACCAGGAGCTAATAGCAGTGCAAGTAGTAAACATGTCCTACTGCCATTGTATCCCAAAGCTGTGGTCAAGGACCCCTGTTGTGCAATGGCACTACACTAGCACAAACTAGACAATATCACAGAATCACTGAACTGTTTGAGTTGGAAGGGATCTTAAAGATCATCTAGTTCCAACCACCCTGCTAGAGCAGGGATGCCACCCACTAGACCAGGTTGCCCAGAACCCCATCTGACCTGGCCCTGAACACTGCCAGAGATGAGGCAATCAACACTTCTATTTGGGGAACACAGAAACCATGCTGCAGAATAATATTTTCATCCTCAGCTGCCTAAGCATTTTTAAGTTTGGGTGGGTTTTTTGGGCTTTTTTCCAGGCACAATGGAAAGGGTGGTATTTTAAAGCAGAGTAACAATAAAAGCAATAGACTAAAAATGCAGTAAAGAAAGCAAAACTCTCCAGTGTTTGCTTTATGACAGTGCAATGTGCCCCACTTTACTTGAGCAGCACATTTGTGAGTAAATATTATAAGCTGGTCTTAAAAACACTTGCTGCAATGAGACAGATTTTGTGATCACCCACTGATGATCACAAAAAAAGCTAAGATTAGCTAGAAAAAACCCACAGAAAATAGAGGGGGCAAGGTTTGAAGAAGAGGATGCATTGCTCTATGAGTGATGGAGGGAGAAGTTACACTTCTGTTCTCCAAAAGAGGGGAGAGCAGATGTCTGCAGGAAGTTGGGTATAATGGTGGAGGTTTGCACAGCTATTTGTAGGGTCTGACTAAGCAACACTTATTAGTATCAACACTGACAATCCGCACCACTGACTTTCATGAGCCAGGGGTGTAATTCCCCCTCTGTTCCCAGTGATGCTGGAGGTACTGGCTTGTGCAATCATGGCACTATGGCTACAGTCATGCTCCGTCACTCCCTGTCTTTGCACACTGCAGAGATACAATCTAGATAGCACACTAGTCCTACATTGCCTAGATGACTATAATTTCAGGACAGGAGTTCGAAACCAGAATGAATTTACTTTTTTCCCCATTTCTAGGACTTTAAACTGTCATAAAAAATGTTACTTTCTGCAGCTACCAGAAATCCATTATACTGAAGATAGTTATGTTATGGGGTGAATACTGTTGATATGTGTTGTGTTGATATGAACTGCAGGTTTGGGGTGCTGTAGTCTACAGTTTCTAAAAGGCAAATGTTGACTACAAAGAGTGGATTGAATCTACGGGGTATCTGGAAACAACTGCAGAAAGTAGAGTGTGGAACAAAGCCACAGCTAAGAAGACTTTCTTAGGCTGTCCACTACAGCAAAGCCAACTAAAACATAACAAACAGAAGAACTACACCAGCATCCTGAGCTCAGAAAAACCTTAAGATTTACAGGAAGAGAAAGACTGAATAGATTATTTACAAACTCTCATCTCCAGTATTGTAAACAGCTCTCTGGCATCCTGGCATTCTGATGCATAAATTGCTGTGTCAAATATTCTTCCTCAATTCCAGGCCACTAAACACCAAAGACCTTGCCCTGGGCTGATCTAACTTAAGCCACAGGTTTTTTTTCTGAAAACTTTCTGTTCCCTTTTTCCTGAACAATCTTGTTAATACATTTTTCTGATTCTTGAGTATTTAAGACTTTTCTTCCTAAAGTCCCAGTTCTCTGCTTTCTGTCCTGTGTGTTTGCACTGAGGAAGGTTTTGATCAGATATGTAACAAAACAATGTAATTTACTTAGAAAATAATTCCTTCTCAATATTAAAATTTACACATATTTAATAAACAAGACTTTGAAGTTAGTATTTCAAAACAGCCATAAAATCATTCATAATAAGCAAATTAAAAACACAGATAAATAAAGGCCAAACGATAAATAAAGAATTCGTGAACAATAGACTGATCCTGTAAGTCTTCTGTATGACTGAATTTCTCAGGAAAGCCTTCCTTATTGCTCGTGATGACACTAAAACAACATACTGCAAAACAAGGAACAGAGGCACAGAAAAAAAAGGAATTGGATTAAGTTTCACCTTGAGTTACTCAAATCCTCATTTTTCTTCTCTTCTACCTGTAGCTCATGGATCAAGTTTGTTTTATACCTCAGCCTATCCAACTGATGGAGAAAATTGAGAGACCCAGGACGGAAAGACTTTTTTTGGCTCTAATCTGATCCCCAGTTGAATTTCCTGGATTTCACTGAAATTGGTTCCTAACATGTATCCACAATGTGTGCTTCATTTTGTGCCTATGAGAGGACAGCTGCCTTTCTTCTTGACCTGAATTCTCATGACAGCTCCTTCAAAAAAAGGTATTTCCATTCACAGTCATATTGAAGGCCATGGCAATCTGGAACCCTAGGAGGTTATTTAGGCTGTTTTTCTTGCTGAGGGAAGATTAACCAGACATAGGCTGTTCTTGAAAAATGGTTATCTAACCTGTTCTTCAAAGTGTCTTATGAGGGGAATACAGTCTTTACTTTAGGTGGTCCTTTATTCTTAACACGGAAATTGTAAAATCATAGAATCATTACAATTGAAAAAGACCTCTAAATTCATCAAGTCCAACCATCAGCATAGAACCACCACCAAACCATGTTCTTAAGTGCCATATTCACATGCTTTTTGAACACTTCCAGGGAGGTGATTTCACCACTACCCTGGACAGCTTATCCCAAATACTTAACAACCCCTGAAGTGAAGAAATTTCCCATAATATCCAACCTAAACTACCCATGGTGCAATTTGAGGCCATTTCCTTTGGTCCTGTCACTTGCCTACATCCTCCTTTTAGGAGTTGTAGAGTTCCATAAGGTCCTCTCTCACCCTCCTTTTCTCCAGACTAAACGCCCCCAGCTCAACACAAATTGAAAAGCTTAAATGAATAGAAGATTGTGCTTGTTTTCCCTACAAGAACTAATTTACCACAATTGTTTGAAAAACTTGGGGGGAAATGAAACTTGGGAAAATCCATGGCCATCTTTTCATGATTGCCATTGCTCCCCAATTATGAATTAACATTTTACTTTTATAATTTATGACCTATAATTTAGGAACTAAGCTAATTCATTTAAGCATAAAATCCACATTTCCATGGTAACAGCATGAATGAAGAAGGAATGAACTTCCAAAGTTCAATTGCATTTATTACAGTACTTAAAAATAAAACTCCAGAAATTTTCACTGAGGAAATTGCTGCAGTCTTTTTGTAAGGGGAAAGAAAAAAAGAAATTTAATCTCTTACTTTAAATTTGCAGAAGAACAACTTGATTTTGCATTGTACCTTATAAAGGCCTGTGTGTGTCAAAATACTTAGGATTTTTTTTTTCTACTGTGATTTTAGTTGAGAAAACTATTTAAAGGGAACTTACTGTTAGATTAAGAAATATGATATTAAACTGTGTAGCCGTGGACGTAACCTATGCTTCCATGAAAACACAGGTGTAGGCCTTTTTTGATGTAGCCAGTATTTTCACTAAAAAAAAGAATTGTTTTAATTTCCAATAGAGGACATAGATGGATATTCATGGGCCATGCATTCCTCTTCATTCCCCTGATAACAGTTATTAGCTTAATATGTTAAAAAATTTCAACTAGAAAACTGATCAGTGAGATAAAAACCTTCTTCTAAAAATATGTTTAAATTTAGCCAGTTCTTGGCAAAATACTTCAAACCTGCAGAGTGTTTGAAAGCAAAGGATAATTAATGAGGGAAACTATTTACAAGACAATTAGCATATTTTCTATGTTTTACTGATTTCAAATGAAGAATCAAGAATTTTCTAGAAGCCTTATGAGTCAAAAGCAAATTATTAGGCTCAGTAAAAAACAGATAGGTAATCTAATTATTCTAATAATGTACTAAATCTAATAATCTATTTTTCCTTTAAAAATATTCAGAATGAGTATTTAATCAAAATGAAGGAGGATAAAATCTCTTAGTAGAGAGAAATCTCTTTGAGATACAGCCAAATAAAGCAAAATAATGAACATCTACAGGTGTAAATACATGATCCCCCTTGTAAGGTAATCAGAGCTTTTACACATATAGTTTGACAATTTCTCTATAGAATCTAAGAAGAGTGTTCAGAAATCAGACCTTTTTTATAACTATACCCACAATGCTACAAAAATTCTTGTCAGCAACCTGTCTCTGTGAAAACTGGTGATGCATGTTATACCTGTCTCTCCTCTGAGACCTGTGACCTCCAACATTTAAAGCCACCTGTCCAATCTAGGTACTTTTTCTTCTAGCACTATTCAAATAATAAAAATAATGCTCAAGTGAATACGTTAAAAACATGCTGGCAGCAACAATAAATTCAGCATGAAAACTCTCATGACTGGTTGGGACTTTTCCTGAAGAGTTTTACCAATTCTTTCATTCCTTACTTCAGCTCCTCTTTTGGTCAGCAAGTAAAAAGATTTTCAACTGTATTATTTTCAGCCGCACATACACAAGCCCATGGGAATCAATGAGATGTATCCCATGGTCCTAAGAGAACTGGCAGATGTATTTGATAAACTGCTCTCTATAGTATTTGGAAAGTCACAGTACTCAGACAAAATACCTAGTGACTAGAAAAAGGGACATATCACACCAATTTTCAAAAGGAATAAAAAGGAGGACCATGGTAACTACCAACCAGTCAACCTTGCCTCTGTGCCCGGTAAGATAACACAAATGATCCTCCTAGAAGGTAAGTCAAGGAATATGAATGGCAGAAAGGTGATTACAGACAGCCAGCATGGATTCAGAATGGGCAAATGTCCACTAAATAATCTGATGGCCTTCTACAATAAAGTGGTGGAGTGACTGTGCTGGTGGGTAAGGAGAGACAAACAGATATCATCTATCTTGATCTTGGTAAGGTCTTTGACAGAGTTCCACACAACATCTTTGCCTCTAAATTGGAGAGATATGGGTTTGATGGATGGGCTATTTGATGGATAAGAATCAGCTGAATAGCCACATACAAAGAGTTGCAGTCAACAGCTCAATGTCCAAATCAAAATTGTTATCAAGTGGTACTTCGCAGCAACCCATAATGGGACCAGTACTGTTCTGTACTTTAAAAAAGGACCTAGACAGTGTGATTATGAAGTTATGAAACATGATGCCAAACTGAGTGGTACAATTGATATGCTAGAGGGAGACGATGCCATAAAAAGGGACCTTGACAGGCTTGAGGAGTCATCCAATGGAAATCATATGAAGCTCAACAAGGCCAAGTGCAAGATGTTGCACCAGCATCAGGGCAATTACCAGTACAAGGGACTAATAGATTCAGAAAAGCCCTGTGGAGAAGAACTTGGGAGTACTGGTGGATAAAAAAATTAACATGAGTCACCTCTAGGGAGACCTTACCTCAGCCTTTCAATACTAAAATGGGGCCTATCAGAAAGGTGTACCAGGACTTTTTTACCAAGATCTGCAGTGACAGGACAAGGGGTAACGGTTTTAAATGGAAAGAGGGTAGGTTTAGATTGGACATAAGGAAGATATTTTTTATTATGAGGATGGTGAGACACTGCAATAAGTTGCCCAGTGGAGTTTTGGATGCCCCATCCCTGGAGGTGTTCAAGGATGGGGCTTTGAGCAATATGGTCTAGTGGAAAGTGTCCCTGCCCATGGCAGGGGGGTTGGAATGAGATGATCTTTAAGGTCCCTTCCAACCCAAGCCATTCATGACTCTAGAAATGCCCTTCCATTGGTAGCACTAGAGCTGTTCCTTATCTTTTAAATGCAGATTAATTACAACCACTCTTTCACTCATCCTTTATGCATGCCACCCTGACACCTCTTTGATGACTGTTAATTGTATTGTCTTCTTGAAGTGAGGCATCCAGGAACACAACTGACTTGAGAAAAAGGTTTCGTCCTTCATGGCCTTCTGTCATTTACAAACTGATATCACTCTGCTATTGCTGATGTCTTACAGCAGGTGTGATGTTATTTTACTTGTCTCCACTAAGCTCTCAGAATGAGTTTTAAAATAGGCACCACTAAAAATGGGGAAAGGTGTACGTGTATACAGGTGGGTAACTATGTATATAAAAATCAACTCTCTGGAACCATTAAGAGGTTAATTTCCATTCATAACACCATAATGAGAAAAGCATTGCTGTCTGCTCTCGCCCCCCTTTCTGTTCCATCCCTCTACACCTCCTACACACCAGCTGAAATATTATTTCTAAATTGCTAAAACAAGGTGAATGGTATCTACTTTCAAACAGGATCCCTAAAACAAAGTACTTCTGAGCAACAGGTGGAAAAATCTATATTCACTAAATCATGTCCAGCTCATCAGACAACATTGTTATGAATCCACTGTTGCTTTTGAGAATTTCACATGGTGTTCCTGAAAACTGCTGCTGAAAAGACCAATCTCAGCAGTTAGACCTCATTGCTTAGGGACTGTAATTAATAGCATCGTGATAAAGAAAAGAGGGAGGGGGGTGTTAATTATTTATTTATTTTCTACTGTGATGTGAATGTGATGTCCAACATGTACTGACTGAACAACTATTGTCATGTTTTGCTGTTCTAGGTTCAAGGAAATACCTCAAATGTTATGTCAAAGCATGATTATTTCTTTCTGGAAACCTGATTCTTTTCAGTTACTTCAGCTGTGGAGAATTTGGAACACAAAATCAAAATTTCAAAATGTCCTTAAGAGCTTTTTCAGTGTAACCCATTAAGATTTTTTTTTTCCCCCACAAAGAAAAAAGGCTGACTACACAAAAAATAAAATACAGAATATTTACATGTAATAGTAATTTAATATTTTAAGGCAAATCTATATGACAGCGCCAAAAGAGAGGATTCCAATATTATCGAAATTAGTCTAGAAAGTCAAAATTGACTTCAACTTTTTATCACTGAAAATTTTATTGCAAGCCACAAAATATTTTCAAAAATTTACATCTGAATAGAAACTTTTTACACTGATAGCAATTTATTACTTCACAGCAGTAAAAGAACCTTTTTTACTGATATTATCTAAGTAGTTCTATTATTTTCAAGTAGTTAGAAGTTTCCTTTAAAAATACCATGCCTTGCACATTTTTTTACCGGATATCCTCCTCTCACTTCAACACTCCCTTGAGTCACATGCAGTGGAGATCAGATAAATTCAGATAATGTCTTCAGTTGAAATATAAATTGAAATGTAAATTACTGCTATAATCTGATGATATTTCACAAGCAAACTGACTTTAGCACTGCTTTCTCTGTAGCTATTCATAAAAGAGAAAAATCTGCAGCGATCTTTCTGGCTATGAGGCTGTCTTACAGGCATTTTGTTATTATTTCTATATGCAAAATTAGTCTCAGTGTAGTACACAGGGTCAATATCTCGTTTGCATGGGGGACAAGACTGAATGAGACATGCATGCTGACAGCAGAATATCAATTGACTAGAGCCATATTTATCCAAGAGGAATATTTTCTGTTCTCTTAATACTTTATTTACATAGTTTTAGAAATAGCAGTCCCCTTGACCCAAAGAAGTTACAGCATGCCCTATTTCTTGCATTAACTAAAAAAAACATCAAATCTCTTAGGAAAACAAAGCCAAAGTCTACTGTCAATCATAATACCAGTAACGTTTTAATTCTAATAGGGTCATAAGTATCTACAATCCTATAAAATATGAGAATCTGGACCAAAGAATAAATAAAATCAGAGTAAAGTATGATATATTCTGAATGAAAATCTGTGTCTACTAAAATCAATACTAAAATAAGTTATACAGTCTGAAAGTATCTTTTTTCTATTCCTTGCTCATCATCACACTCAAAGTGGAAGCCACATATTGAAAGATGCTTTAAGAGGTGATTATGAATATTGCCCACTCACAATGACTGGGACATTGGATACAGTGTAAGGGCATCATGCAATTATCAAATAGTATTCTGAACACAAGGATACTGTCATCTGAACAGCTTCAAATACATTTGCAGTTCTTGGGTAACTTTAATCTAAATGTGGTTTCCTGCTTTGGTTCCTTCATGGAGTTTACTCCCATAAACACTGCAAAAATGATGGAAAGTACATAAAGTAGTAGGGATTGCTCAGAAGTTCAGGGAATCCTGATACAGATGGTAGAAATATTGTGTGGGTCTTCAATGCAAGTACCTTTGAAGGGCAGGAGGGCAAGGGAAATTTCAGCTTGTATTTATCAAACAGAACCAAGGAAATTCCTATAAGAGTTGTTAGTGACTCAGTAAGACAAGTTAAACTGGACTATAAGAAGATTTTCCCAAGGGAGGAGGATAGAAGGATCAATTGTAAGAGGTGACTGATGTCTAGAAAAGAGAAGAATATAATAGGGTTAGTCTTTCATGAGCTGGAGTGATCCAATAGAGCTGTTGACTTTTTAAAGATCTTAGTCTGAAGAGAAAGAAATAAGTGAAATAAATAAAATAAACATACACCACAGGAAGGGCTTTTTTCCATCCTCCACCAAACCAACACAGGAATGTAGCTCATCTCCCCACCTGTGATGACTCCTGGTCCTTCACAAAACCTGTGATGTAATAAGGTAATGAGAATTAAATTTAATGGTTGGCAAAGAGTGTGTTTATGTGCATGCAAAAGTTACCTTTGTAATGATAAAAATGTATGTCTCTAAATACTCATCAGAAATCTGCTTATTAATGGATGCTGCTGCTGTATATGATGTTCTTGAAAAACCAGCCAAAACACAAAACACTAAATGGGCAGATGATTCCTGTCTGATGATTTCAGTGAAGTCCTGGCCAGAAAGTCAGGCTAGATGATAGCTAAGGTCTTCTGCGCCAGATGCAGATGTATCTGCTAATTCACACACACACACACACAAAAAAAAAAAAAAAAAGGCAAAAAAGCAGAAGACTGGAACAATCTGGAAAAACTCAACTCCACAGTTGTTTCTGCCTGTAACAGAAAACTGTCATTTTATACTTCTGCTTTGCATTATTCTCTGCTTCTTCCCCTATATTTTCTATAAATAGTGGCACTTCATGACAATTAATGAAATGGATTTTTGAAAGACTTGTAGAAATTCCAAAGCTAGAACTGAATTGGTTAAAACTCATAATAAAGCTATACAGTGCTCAAAAATTTTGGCCACCTGCTAGAATTAAAACTTTTAAATATATCTCAGTAATTTTGATGCATTGTCTTTCTGTGACATTTGACAGCCCTCTGCACTGAAATAGCTTGTTGAATATTTTAGGATCAACACCACAGTACTTCAGTGAAAGGATTATAATTAATTTTTCACAACTGCATAATTTCAGGGCATTGTGAAATACAACTTCAGTGGGTTTCTTTATGCAGCAGTGTCCCAATGTCATATTGAACCGTTGTGTCTATGGCAACATGTTCCTATTATCAGAGATCTCATATTTCCACCATTATCTCTGAATTTTTGTTTTTATAATTAACAGAATTCAATGCTAATTGTTAAAATCAGAATGAAATAGAATACATAAAGCATCTTCTGCCTACATATTGCCCTATACAACTTGAACAGAAGAAAACTTTTTTGCTTAAATAGAACTGAGAAACATTTGAGACCAAAAGAGATGACAATTTACTTTTCATTTCCTTACTTCTGCTACTACAAGAAAGATCCATTTATTCATTATTACATTATTGCATAGCAAATGGTGTAAATTAGAATGTTCTGCTATACTAGAAGGCAAACTGGTAGCAGTCAGAGCCTGGATTGGGAGCCAGAACTCTCAGGATCTCTCTCTCAGTTTATCAGGTGTGGTAAACAGGTCTGCCCATCAGTTTATTCCTCTGCAAACTGGTATTTGTGGTATCATTCCCAGTAATCACTCTCAAAATGTCAGTGTTTTTATTACAACTCCCAGTCCTAGCTCCTCTGCAACTGCATATTACTTTTCAGTAAGGACACACTTTGGTCTGCAAAGCTTGGAATGACAAATAAAAGTAACAGCAGTTAATATTTTCAAGTCTTTTCTAGAGATCGATTCAAAATATTTGATTTCCTAAATCTGAGCAAACATCTCCATGCTCATTGAATCTTTGTGCTCTACCACCCAAAGTGTGCAGCTTTGTGCTCTGCTACCTAGAGTAGTTCCCAAAGTATTTTTCACTATGTGAATGGATTTATTTGTACCTTCCCCTATCACAAGCAGCATGATTGACTTCAAGAATGGAACTTGTTCTTTTTCACAACCCTCCCAGAACATATTCCAGAACATATTGAAGACACCTCTTATTTCTAGGGAAAAAAAAAAAAAAAAATTGATCAGGCTTCTAGCACTGCTATATTTTTAGTAAGATACCAAAATCAATGAGATGTCATTTATGAGTATTTTCCTGGACTTCCCTCTAGATTACACCATCAGCATATTCATGTCTCTGTTAAAATAACCTGTAAATTATTGTGTTGTTGTCCTGGTTTGCGGTTTTACATTCCACTGAGTTGTAGTTATCAAAGGTAGCTATGCAGCACCCAGAGCAGCCTGCAATGCTATCTTCAGCTTGTCTATAAGAAGAATCTTTCACTGCCATTCTATTTCTTGTTTTACTATATTATCTTACATATAATATTTTACTGTATTATTTTCAGCTACTCTACAATAACCAGAGAAAACAAGGTGAAAGGCATGACAGAGGAAGGGAATTTATGTCCTCCAGCCAAATTTTCTGAAGAATCCTCTGACAGTTTTATGCCTGATACATAATTCAGAGCTATGTAGGTAACATGTCAGAAGGTCCAGCTGCAGAAATAGGACACAGAAAGAAACTAGTAAAGGCATATACTTTAAGTCCAAGAAAAAGAGGGACTTAGTGGTGTAGTGGTTGCTTGCTGCCCTTTGCAGATCATGAATTCACTGGTTTGGGCAACAGTTTGTGGCTCTTGAGACTTAGTTTAATCCCCTGCTTTGCCATAGGCACACAAGTGTGAAGAGCAAGATGTTTAACCTATGAGATCTTGGGGTCTTACATATAAAGATTAGCTAATGTACATGACTAAGTTTTTGAACATTGTAGGATTACCAAAACAACCACAATAAAAGCAGTGTTAAATCAAGTCTACCTAAAATCTACCTATTCCCAGCTAATTTGGGACATTGCCTGACACCTAAAACCCATCTAAAGCCTCAAAGAGCCACCCAGTCTGATAGCTCTGCAGGTTCTTCAAAGCTTTAGATGTCTAAATTAATTTATTTCTCCTGATTTATTCTGGAAGTTGTCACCATCTTTAAATCCTCAAAGCATGTATCCTAATAAATTGGTAATTATGTCCAACCTAAAACCCTCTTGAAGTTCATCTTTAGAGAGATAGACACTTAAACCCTGACTAAATCCTTCCTTGACCTCTGTTTAATTATCTGGAAGAATTACAAAATCTAGATGAGGTGAATGTTACCATTACCATTAGCTGCATCATGGTAGTGGTGCAGCACCAAAAATGATGCCATTTTTTCACCTGAGATCCTTGCGTTTGGATCACTCACTTTGGCTCACTTGGATCACTCTCCATCATTTTCAGGGAAGGGTTATATGGCAAAATGTGGAGTGGATAGATTTTTTTATCAAGGTTCCCCATTTCTCACAGAGGAAAAGATATTTGGTTATAGTAGGCAGACTTATCATCCCCTCTCCTTTCAAGCAGTTACCAAAAATTTTACTGAGAGAGTGCCCGAGTTAAGCACTGGAATTAGGTTGAATGCAACTGATGGAACCATGCTAAGATGTATTTATTGATATGTCACAAATCACACACAACTCTATTACTAAGGCCACAGACTGCAATCCAAAAATGTTTTCTGTTAATAAAACAAAATTTCAACAAATTAAATCCTCTCCATAGGAACTAAACCAACCTACTTCACATGTAAAGCCATCTTTTTGGTGTATGAATCCAAAGGAAAAAAGCTCTTTAAGTGTGAAGGGAAGGTTAATCAAAACTGCATCCCATCTTTACACACACTCCCTGAAAATGTCATTCATCCTCTTGCTTTCCTCGCAGATAGCTACAAAAATGGATGCAGGATTGAAGTAATTCCTTTCCATCATTAATGCAAAAGCTCAGTCACCTCTTGGTATTCAGTCCATAGCCTGAAACAGCCTAACCTTGAGAGGAAATAGACAAGATTTATAAATAAAAAAGTGGAGACTAGAAAAGAAATTATTTAGGCTATAGGAAATCCTGAAACCCAGTAACCAACCCTGTGATGAACTGCCAGAGCACAGAGCTCAGGAGCTGGCTAGCAAAGAGTGGACAGCCATGAGGAATGTAGTGGGCACTCCTGCATCAGGCTTGAATAGAAGGATGTTAAGGACTAAATTAAAACCTAAGCATTGACCAGACACCATATACATGGAGAGTCATTTGGGAGCATTTTCAGCCTATCATTCTTTCTTCAAAAGCCATGACAATAAAGATCTCCTTGAAGCAGAAAAGGCTGAAACAGTCACCAGGTCAGTTCAGGAACTCAGTGGCTAAGTGAAAAAAGCAATTATCATAAAGGAAATTCAAACTTGTCTTCTCCAACAGCTGCAGGCATCTCTTACCTCCTGGAAGACAGACATGTTCAAATGCCTTTAATAAAACAACATCTCAGATATCCAACTGAATGTTTGGGGTCTGGTCATTATGAAGATGCTGCCACCCACCAGGGACCTAATTCAGGATATGTCCATATCTTTCCAAATGTTAGTTGACTTTGTACCTTGTCCATCATTTTATTGAATGTCGAAAGCAGGAAAAGCATAATTGTTCATCTTAGTGTTGAATAATCTTTCATGTAATCTTCTTTTCTGGAACTCAGAGGTTTTTTTAAGATGATGTGCACATTGTCTGAAATTAATGTATGCACAGCAGTCTTTCAATGCCATTTAAGAGCATTACTCAGGCTCATGCCAGCTAAATATGTTTCCATAGATTTCAGACCCGATTTCTGCAATGCCATCTACTTGGTATTGGTTGTGGCAAATATTTGGAAATTTCAGTATCTTACAATGCTTCACACAATCAGAATAAATGTAAGGGATAAAGTAATTTTCTTGGGTCACACAACTAGCCCTAAACTTTAAATTTTCCATTCTTATTTCAAAGTACTCAATAGTATTGCCTGGGAGGTAATTACTAATGAAATTATATATGCTAATATAGTAGCTGAGAACTCAAGTTATCTGTAAATGAATTGTTTAAATGAGCTCCTCAGAGTTCATTACTTTCAAGCACTTTGTTTTTCTGGTTTTCTTATATTCTGCCCAGTATAACGGGGGAGGAAAAGGAAAAGTTTACTTTGCATCACCTTTGCAACTTGCTGAATTTGTCTATGTCTCTAGGCAGAACTGGCCTGAATATTATAAGAACATAGTGGCTACTGTGGTAATACAGCCAGTGGTTTCAATATGTTAGGATTTACAAGGCTGGGCTCTACAAAAACAAGTCAGGGTACAGTGTCACTCCAGGCACTGCAACCCCCCTGTCAAGTAGCCTGCCTTGGGATACCATTCAGTGTTAACCACTGTGCCAGTTCTCTGCAAGTCAAGGGAATACACAGCTGCCATACCTACAACCTTGTAATACAAGAGAAATTTCATCTTGGACTGCTTTTATCATGAACTGTCTCCTGTGGGTGCATTACCAACAGCTCCCAGAGGCCAGTCTTGATTGTTCCCAGAAAAAGCCATATGCCCACCAATAGCTTCCAGGTATAGTTGCAATAGATGTAAAAATTATTGACTAAATAAGAAATATAAAATAATAAAAATAAATAAAATATAAAAATCAAATTATCAAGCTAGAGAGAGACATCAAATGTTAATGGGAAGATTGTAACTGATCAATTTCAAAGATTGTAACTTTATTTTAAGTACCAGGTCAGCTTCCAGAATCAATTGACCTCTCTCAAGCTTTAAGCTAGATGCATACTGATCTATGTTTTGGTGCCATAAGCAATGAAAAGAAGAGGTTTGACCCAGGTGACCAATATAACACAATCTTTGGAAGGAATATCCACCAGCATGCTCTAAGATAACTGTGGTGGCACTGAAACTACGTGGGAAAGGAAATCCACATGGTGAATTTATCCACAGTGAAAGTACAAGGCAAACCTTGCCTCAGACGGTGAAAAGTAAAGAAATCAGTTTCTGTGGTTCAATGTCAAATCACTGCAGCAAGATAAAAGTATCACAGTGGTTTGTTTTTTCTCTGACCCTTAACACACCTTCCTCTATTTGTTCTTCTCTCTTCTTTTGGCTAGATATTCCCAGAGGTAAGGGAAACTAATGATTTCATTACACTTCAGTTTGATAGGACTGATGTTTTCTTCCCACAAATCGAGAAATACATGATGAGACACCCACACTCCAGCATGCTGCCTTAAGCCCCTTCCCCACTTAGTGTAAGATGAGGGAATGTGGTCCATAGCAATCACCTCCCAGAAAGCAGCATTTCTGCACCTATCTTGCTCCACAGGACCAAGCTATTCTATTTCCCACTCCTTCATGTGTCAGAGGCTATCAGGTCTGGGGAGCAGGTGCCCAGCCACCCAACTACTCCCCAGTCCTGAGCAGGACCCAGTGCAGACAGGTGTTCTGGTCTTGCTCCATGTCTCACACACCCCTTTACATTTGCTGTGGTCCAGCAGCATCATTTCACAGAAATATTAAGAAGTGAAGTATACTTCAGCTAAAGTGATCCTCAGACTTCACACTCCAGCATACATCAATATTGAAGCCTGCAGGGGAGTACATTGGTATCTCTTCTAGCTCTAAATAAGCTAGCTGAGATACTGGAATTAGTTAGAACAGCATGGTGTTGTCCACAGGTTAACTGCTCCTTCCCAAGTTGATAAATCAGCCTACAGCAAACATATCCTTGACTGCAATCTACATGCAGGTCTGTGGCTCCCTGCTGTCCAGCACACTGTCAGAAAAAATTCTCTCAGATACTGAAATGGAATAGTTCTGATTTCTGCAGCTCATTTCAGCCCTAACATGTCTCATACCAGAGGCAGAAAGTGGCAATAAGTAAATTCAGTATTGGTTGAGCTTTCCCTACCCTGTGATGACATTCTCCCTCGGGGTCTCCAACCAGCCAAGACAACATGCAGCACAGAAAGGCATTAGACTGGACAAACTGTTCTGCTGTGTAATCAAGTGTTTAAATAGGCACTGTAAGCAGGCTACAGTGCACATGTGCACAATCCTATAAATATTAATATACCTGAATTATTATTAGGCAACATTTACTCCTCAAAAGAACACCATGGTTAGAACTAGGTTTTTCCCATCATTTTTGTAATGAAGCATAAGCAAAACACAGAATAGGCCATATGTGACATATAGTGTAACATCATTTCTTAGTCTCATCTCCTTGGTATGACATGGTAGATGGAACTAGAGATCAGTGATAAGAACACTAGAATTGAATCTCCTTGAATTTCAAGTTCTTTTAAAGCTTTCTCGAGGCTTATAATTGCACACAACCTCTTCCAAGCAATGGCATGTCTTCATAAGGGTTTCATATGGTAAGAGCAGCAGTGAATTTGAATCTATTATGGTTAGGCAGCAATTTGGTAACAAGTAATGCCTTTGATTAGTCTCTTTTACTGAAACTGCCCACGTTGCTTACATGTGTCTACAAATTATTTGCTCTACATCAATTACACAACAAATATTTTGTGCTGATATGTGCTTAACCTGTGAAGAATCAGGAGCAGTTTATTGTGAATCTTTAAAATATCATCTTTTGGCTACAGTGGTTAATTCTGACTGAATATCACTTTCTGTTTATAAGCAAAATAGGTCAAACTCCAAGGATCAACTCTCTAATGAGGAACCTAACAACCTTCAAAAAACTGCTGGATTTCTTAGGGATTCCTGCTAGTAAACATGTTTGCTAGAGCAACTGGAAAACAAACACGAAAGTGAAAAGCAAGTAGCCAGAATCTATGTGGTTATTTGCCCCGTGAATATTTATAGCCAATGCAGATGGTCCATAATACTTTAGCCTTTACAAATATGCAATCAAATATGGAATAAAAATCTGTCATTATAATCTACACATTTGAATTTCTTTTCCTGCTTGTTAAACTACATTAATTCAAAAAACCTTTTATCTCTAAAGAAAGGTGGGTGAGACACCACAGGAGAGAATGTAGGAGTAAGTCTGTAAAGAAGAGGAAAAATACCAAACATATTCAATGAGAAGAGGAGCAGAGAAGATGGGAAGCAATTAAATGTGGATAAGGCAATTAAATGTGGATTAAACTACCTGTGGTAATGAACTACATATCTATTGAGTTTGCATTGGAAGACAGCAAAACAGGAGAGTGGGAATAGCAGTAGTGCCTCTTGCTCTCATTCTGAGTTCAGAGGTTCCTCCTCCTTTTGCCATGCTTTCCAGAAGTTCAACATTCCATAAATTTCACCCTTTTTCACTTACAATATTTGTATTATTTTTTTCAAACTTCTAGACTGGACATTTGCATTTGCACCTTCCCTTTCAAAAGTACTTTCCTTCAGCTATAAGGGATTTTTCTAATACAGTATTCATAAGCAAGTAACTCCATTAAGTTGAAGTCTAAGATTAGTCCCAAGTTCAACAGCAATTTCCTCTCAGTCATCTATGTTTAAATCATGGAACAAAAGAGCAGTAAGAACAAACCCAAAGCTTATATAGTAAAAGAAAAATATTCTTAAAATGCATCATCAAGTTATCCAAAACATAAGCAAAACATAGCCACGGGTAGGAGCACAATTCTCCCACCTAAAATATTCACAAATTAATCTATGCCAATACACATAGGAGAAAGAGCAGATTCACAGGCATTTGAGTTATAGATATATGAGGAAGAAAAGCACTTTCAAAAACAAGAGAAGAACCCTGAGTCCTCCAAGAGGGAATACAAGACATCTTTGATCATGTCCCTCATGACTATCACATGGGACATGAACCATTGATGTCTCACTGGTTGACAGAATGCTAAAATCCTTGCATCCCAGGCTGCAGTGAGGTGCTCTCAGTTATTGTATGTCATAGAAGCATAGAATCATAGAATGGTATGGGTTGGAAGGGACCTTTACAGGCCACCTAGTCCAATCCTCCTGCAATGAACAGGAACATCTTCAACTAGATTAGTTTGCTCAGACCCCCATTCAACCTAAACTTGTGTAAGTATATAAGTATGTATGTCAAATTCTTACAGTTCAAAACAGTTATGGCTCAATGGCATCTATGTTCTTCTAAAGAGGTTGACACTCACCTCTTTGCCTCTTATTCATACAACCAATTGCCTTGCCACTGCTTCTTGGTGATAAGTGGTTATTTTCTAGGAGTAAACTCATTTATGAGTCATTCAGCCTTCAAAAGGTTAACAAAAGTGGTAACATGCAGACACAGTAAGAAATTAATTGTTCTTCCAATTCCACCCAATCAGCCTACATGCTTGCATTAACTAGATTCACTAGTGAGCAGTGGTTGTCAGGGATAGTTAAATTCCCTCTTGGAAATGACCACAAGCTTTTAAATGGTAAGAAAAATGCCTGTGTTATGTTGCTGTCAAATCCCCAGGTTGCCCATTAACAACTGATGTCCTGAAAATGCCCAAGGGCCCTTAAGTGTGTGAAGCACTCATATACTGAAGTTCCAGAAATGGAGACAAACCCATGGTATACATCCACATGTACCAATTTTAAATGTATAAATGTAAGAAAAAAAAAGTAAATCCTCCAGATGGAGCTGGTCAATGAGTCACATAACACTGGGCATTTATGAGGTCCTGATGATTTTGAAATCAATGCTAAGGAAGTGGATCAGGTGGGTATGAAATGGAAGTCATCAAAGTAACTTGGGACTCAGCTCAATCCCTAATGCACTGCACAGGAGAAACTACAATATAAACTGAATGATATGGTGAATGAGAAAGAAAGATGAAATCACAAAGATCATTATTCAAGGCAACATGTATTTATGCCAGATAAAAGTCCTTCCTGGGAACAGTTTGCAATCCTCAACTCTTTCATAAAGATTCCTGCAAACTTCATCCAGTTTCCTTAATTTAACTCTGGAAACAATGGAGACATCTACTTTTAACCACTTTGAGGAGAAGATTTTCTATTCCGCTCCCTTTGCCCTCCAAGTTCCTTAATTGGGTATGGTGAGAGACATGCTGCTGTTTCAACTAAATTTCTACCATTTTCTTTCAATATTTCCTTGTTGGAAATGTTACAGAGTTCCCCTCAATTAGACCACATACCATGGTGGTGTTCATACCTACTATCTTCTGACTGCCTGTGCTACATTAATAACATACTCATTTACTCACTGCCAGCTGATGAAGTTGAAACCTCTAAAGAACTTGTAAATGAAAACAGCAAGAAATTTTGCAAGGTCAATTAACAAATATATTAAACTTAGAAAAAAACTCATTTATGCACACTAATGATGTCACCAATTTTAACTTCAATTTCTGAACAAAAATTAATATCAATTAATAATGCATGCTACTTACATAACTCTTTTCATCTTGAAAGAGATTTATAAACATCAACTAATTAAATTGCCTGATCTTTTTCATTGTAATTATATATACATATATAAAGTTGGGGGCCAGGAAGGGAAAGGCCATTAGATGCCTAGGGACTTCAGTATCACGAAGGCAAGAGCAGAAAATTGGTTTAATTTATGCACAAGCTGCTGTTTCTTCCTCATGAATGTTTTTCATCTTCAGAGAAGCTCCCACCCAGAGCAAATGACCAGCAGAGGACACTCCCATTACATTTACATCAAAATCTATCCAAGGTTCCTCCAGCACAGAAGACCAAACTTAACTACATGGAACTATTTTTATGCCCTTTAAGGAGCTGCCATCATCTTGGCCCTATAACTTCTGCAGGGGTATTTTTGTTGGGTTTTTTTGTTTGCTTGTTTGTCTAATGAGGAAGATTTCCTAATTCATCTCAGTCATCTTAGCAGCTGGACAAATATCCTGTATGGTGGTAACTATCCAAAATAATGTCCCTTTCCTAGTGGTCAACACTGAAATATTTTAGCTCAACATGCAATCACTTATGCCTCTGTCATATATAGTCTAGCCTTTCAATGCAACTCTTATGTGGCTACTAGGAAAAACCTATAAACAGAAAGCATGAATCCCTGAGGGAATACAACATTTATCAGCTAAAATTATGTTTTTCCCAGACTTGAGAAAAGAGCTTATAATCTGTATATCAGTTAAATACTTTATATAATTGAGCAGTTTTACATATATTTAGGCTAGAAGTTGTTGAAATGCTTATGCAACCTTTTCAAGGATCCTTTTTTCCTGCCAGATAAAGGATTATCAGATGAATTATATATAACAATGATGGCATTGTAGGACAGGTTTTATCAAAGATCATTACAGTCACCAAAAATACCACAGAAATTCACATGCTCCTTCCTTGTGTAAAGTTGTTAATCGAAACTAGAGATATGAAGATGCATCAGTCATAAACATAACATCTCAAATGTTTTTACACCCTCAGAAATTATTTCTCTTGATAACAACCTTTAGATAGGAATGATTAACTTACTGACATTACCAGAGACGCAAATTCTATGACTTCTGCACAAAAAATGTGTGACCCACTTATGTCTGTGGTGAGATACACCTTTGCATTGAAATATAAAAGTTCAATGTATGGGAAAAATATGTTCTAGCATATTTTCAGGATATTTTATTCTTATTTTTAATGCACTTTCAATAATTTTATTAGAAGGAGTGAGACACCTGTAGTTCCTGATAACACAGACATCATATCAGAACTTCATGGATCTGGTGCCTTCATAGATGACAGGCCTAAATTTCATAAATCATAATGCTTTGGATGGTTTATTAGTTTCTGCATATTTTTCATATAAACAGATTTATGAACATGTTACATTTTAGTACTGCCATTAAGAAAATATGATTTTTATAGTTTTAGATACACTTGGAGTATCCCAACGTGCTTTACATATTTATGACAGATTCTTAGTTGCAGCATACTCATTAATAGCTAGCACTCAAATCTAGAAATTAATAAATGTTTTAATTAAGATGGGAATATTATCCGGTACAAAAAATATATTCCCTACTTTTCTCCAAGAACTCCAGTAACATTTTTATGATTACTTTAACCAGTAGTGCTGGTTATTTGTATGCCTGCAGCAACTACAGTTCCTAACAACAAAACACAACCCTTTGTATCAGATGCTATATAAACAGGTATCAACATGCAATAAAGACACTGTATCTGTCATGGGACATTTCCAGTAATCATTAGGAGACAAATTCAAAAAAAGCAAGTAGCACATTGTCTTTTCCAACTTTTACAGAAGTAGATGGAGCAATAGGTTTCAGCTGAGTATCTTCCTGGAAAAATATAATCACAGAATCATAGAGTAGCTTCAATTGGAAGGGACCTTAAGGATCACCTAGTTTCAATCCCCCTGCCATAGGCAGGGACACCTTCCACTAGACCAGCTTGTTTAAACCTCCATTCAACCTGACATTGAACACTTCTAGGGATGGGGCTCTCTTTCAACCCTTTTTAGGTACTGGAAGGTGCTATAAGATCTCCCTGGAGTCTTCTCCAGACTGAACAAACACAACTCTCTCAGCCTGTCTTCATAGGAGAGGTGCTCCAGCCCTCTGATCATGACCTCCTCAAGAATTGCTCCAACAAGTCCACTCCCTTCCATTAGGGCCCTAGAGTGGAACACTGTACTCAAGTGGGGTCTCATGAGAGCAGGGCAGACAGGCAGAATCACCTCCATTGACCTGCTGGTCACTCTGCTTCTGACACAGGCTGACTTTCTGGGCTGTGAGGACATATTGATGGGTCATAATAAGCTTTATGCTGTGTTTTAGGGTCCCTTGTCATTGGTCCCAGGGCTCTGTTATCCTTGATACTCCTCAAACTGCTCCTGGCTTTATCAACCGTGGTCCAGCAGCAGCTCCTGGGCACAACTTTTGCAGGCAGGTCTGCTGCCTCTCCGTGCCCCATGAGAAAGGTCCAGGTACTTCCTGCACTCTGAGGCCTGCTCTGCATTCTCTGTCTTCAGCATCTCCATCTGGGTGGAAGTATCAGCCGCCACTGGGGTGGATAGTACAGACCCCCCCAGATGGAGCTGCAGCCTTTGCTCTCAGAGGAATGCCCACCATTGTGCACTGAGGGGCAGGTAGGATGAGCACCCTTGGCCTGCGCAAGTGATTACAGAACTCTACCCAGTTCCTGGGTTATGTGGACTTCAAGTCTTTCCACGTGGCCAGTAGAAGACTTTGAAGTCTTCTTTAAAGACACACTAATCCTGCACATCCTCCTATGCAAACTGCTGTGACATGACCTGTTTGCCCATTTTAGTTGCAGCACTCCTGGTGTTGTATCCTACAACATCATTATCATCCTACAAAATGCAGTATCCTACTGCACCATCGTCATCCAGAACCGCCTTAGAGGTGCACATAAAATCAAACCTTGATGCAATACAGTAACTGGTTGTCCTGACCTAGAGAAATGAACACATATTACCACAGTAATGACTAAAGGGTGGCTATTGTGGTTCATACTAAAAAGACATCATTTTGTATAAGGATTTTTATTGAAGATATAATTAAAAAGAATTGCAAATGGTTGTCACTGTCAAAGAGTGGGTTACATAGAAGCTGCAGTGAAGAAAAAGAAAACAGCTAACAATGGCAGAACATCACTTTTGGATAATGAGAGATTTCAGCATCCTCTTGCTTTTTCTGTCCATATCCTGGCACTGGTTTCAGAGCTTGCTTTCTTCTATATGTCTTATATGTTCACATCAGTCTGTGAATACCATGGTAACGTTTCCTCTGAATGCCACTGCATCACTGACACCCCCAGAAACATTCTCATTCACCATCCTTGACTGTTCAGCCTCCAGATTTCAACATATACTGACTCTGACTGCCTACTTCCAACAGAGAAAGAAAGCAATCTCATACCCAAATATCTGTTCCACCCACCAGCAGTTCCCTTAATTTCTGTATTTTAGGATTCAGTTCTCCATTGCTGTCTTCCAAACATAAATGTTATTGATGTTATTTGTTAGACTGTTTGTTGTGGATAACACAGTATATTTATTAGGAGATAACTTGAGTAGGTGCCAGAGAATTTCAGATAGGAAATCCTGCACATAAAAAAAAATATAGTAATTGTTGGCTACATTCCACTGACTTAAACAGGGACCCATCCACCCCAAAGAATTTGCAAAATCAAGCATTTAAGGCCTGACAAGTCACTGAAAACTGTACAGTCCGTGTAAGAAGAACCTTCCCCTTTTCCATTGCTAACACAATAGTTCAGTCAGATGGGTTTTATCCCTCTGCCTTTGTGACATGAACAGGGAGAATGAACATTCCCAGCAACCAGAAGGAAGATACTGTGTAGGATGGAATCTGCTTACTGATGTGAAATGAAGCTATTCCATCGATTTTAACAACACTTCTGCCTTTCACAGAAACGAAATTTGGCCAGGACAGCCTTCAGCCATCTGAAAGGCACTGCACAAGTCACATTTGTCCTCTGGGAGGAAGATCCCTTGTCCTTCATGTCAACCACTGATTATTGAGTCAAACCACCTTTCTGCCACTCTTAACATTCAAAACATCACAGGCAAAGTATCTTCTCCATCTACATCAGTGGCTGGTTGACAAAGTCTCTTATATTGATTTTCTTACCAGAAATTGAAAACTTGCCACTCTGAACACTGACCCTTCTCTTGACTCCCAACACGGGTCTGAGCAAGCTAAAGTGAAATCCACACAACCACTAAAGGCAGTAGCAGGACAAACGCTTTCTGTTTGAGGATATCTGACTGAAAGTGCTCTTCAGAGAAAATTGCCATGCCTTCTGCTGAGAGAGAAAGGATTTTCTTCTTAAATCTTTATTGATTTCAGCTTGAAAAACACTTAGATACCATGTTTAGGACATTATATTGAGATGTTTACTATTGTAATGAACAAAAGATTCTTTCAATAGTTTAGGTTATCCATTTAAAAATTAAATGAGATCCTAATTTTATTCGTTAAAGAAAATTAAAAATTTGAATCAAAGGTAAGTAGACATAGTCTATAGGGTCTATTAGGGGTTTTGCTACTCTAGTAAAAAAAACCCACCACAACATCTGCATCCTTGTACTGGTTTTGGCTGGCAGAGAGCTGAGTTTCTTCATAGTAGCTTGCATGGGGCTGTGTTTTGGATTTGTGCTGGAAACAGCACTGATAACACAGATTTTTTCTTATTGATGAGCAGTGCTTGCACAGAGCCAAGGCCATTTCTGCTCCTCACTCCACCCCATCAGTGAGGAGGCTGGGGGTGCAAAAGGAGTTGGGAGGGGACACAGTCAGAACAGTTGACCCCAGTGAACACAGAGATATTTCAGACCATATGGCACCATGACATTTGGAGTGACAGCATTTGTCCTCCCAGGTTGCTTACACATTATGAAGCTGTGCTGCCCTGGAGGTGGCTGAACACCTGCCTGCCGATGGAAAGTGGTGAAGGAATTCCCTGTTCTACTTTGCTCAAAAAGCATCTTTTGTTTTCCCTATTAAACTGTCTTTACTTCAACCCAGAAGTTTTCTCACTATTACCTTTCTGATTCTTTCCCCCATCCCACCAGAGGAGAAAGACTGAGCAGTTGTGGAGCTTAGCTGTCCATGAGGATTAAACCATGACAATAGTAAATATAGTTCAGAGAAATACAATTTTGTCTGGACCTGAGAATAAACCCATATGTAAATCAGGATGCCTCTTTGAGACTCTCTTTCCCATTTAAACCTTGTTCCCATCACTCTGGTGGAAATAGCAACATGGAAAGTCTAAACATATACAAAACAACAAAGATTGGACTCCAGAGAATTAGTGACCAATATTCCTCTGGTAAATTTGAAAGCTTTAGTTGTTGACTTGTACTAAAACAAGCAAAAAAAAAGTGGTTTCAGGCCACTTGCTTCCTTATCAGTGGATCACAGATAGTATCACTAATATGAGACCTGTAAGTAGTTTCTGTAGCATGAGTGCAAGGTAAAATCTCCTGTTTGGGGGCTAGATAGGGTTGTCTAAAACTTGTGAAATAGTGAAGAAATTCATTTAAGCAATGTTTATATGGGAATGACTCCATAAGTTCCAGATCTAAACTACTTTATTCAGGCTATGCTTAGATCAGAAATTAAAGGGGATTCACGTCCACACAAGCACATGCATACTGATCAATTATTAGATGATTCATTTGGTTCTGGCAAACCAGAATTCTCCCAAGCGCAGCCTGGGCATGATCTGGGTGTTAGCACGGGTCACAAACCACTTCCAACTTGGGCTCTCTGGACATGACTATTGTCACTGTGCCTCAGGATTGTAAGAGACTTCAGCTGCTTAGATGCAAACCATGTTGTGTCAGACTGGGCCAGGGCCAGAAAATGGTTGTTGGCCATTTTAATTTGTTTATTAGTATACTCTTATATGCCCTCTTAGCATTTGCTCGTATCATGAGTATAGTGAAAAAAAAAAATATTCCCTGATGTATATTCCAGCATATATGAAACCATTCACCCTCAGAAATTTCTCTTGGTGCCCAGCTGTATGGCAAACCACAAAAAGATCCCAGCTAGCATCACAGAGCAACACATTAGTGATGAAATAGAGTCTTCTCTTTGCTTAAAAGAGTAAGAAAATTCCTTATTTTATTTGTGAAGGAGAACACTAAGCTTTAAATCACATCCCTGTGACAACAAAGTCTTGAAACTCAGCTTATTCTCCATCCTGTTACAGATCCTTGAGAACCACTTATCCTCACCCATCCAGAAAAATCCCAACAAACCATTCCTACCTACATGTTTGGAATTGAGAGGGTTTTTAATTAGTGACCCACAAGGATCAAGGAAAGTGCATTTTGACAGGAACAGAAAGGCAGAGAATATTGCTAGACACATTGAGAAATTGCACCGTGTATTACAAACCTGCAGACAGAGAGAAATTAAAAGTAAGAAAGAAAACTGCTTGGCAAGAGCAACACAGAAAATTCTGCGTCTCATAAGGATGCAGGACAAACAATGCAGACAATGGATGGACAATGGCATTTTCTGTCTCTCCTGTAACAAGTCAGACACACAGGACACAGTTTAGACACAGGTCTGAATTTTCCTTAAAAACACGTGAAAAGTTGAGGATTAAGATTCTGATAATGATCCAAAGCCATACTAAGCATTAAAAACCAAAAATCCTCAAGAGTAAGTGTATGAAAAACATAACCACTCAGAAGTATAAGATCTTGACAGTAAGCAAAACCAAAAGTCTAAGATTCTTTTCTGCATCAATCTACCAGTGAGACCAGATCTGAACTGCCTCAGTGCCAAGTCATTGCAGCAATGCCAAGTTGTACAGAGAAATTCAGCAGAGGCAACTACTCCTGCTTCAGTTGCTGCAAGTTCCAAAGTTTAAGTACTCAGATGATAAATTGTCAAAATCAAGTTTGTTTGCTCAGCATCATTTTGGCACTTTTATCTAAATGCATAATATCAATCTCTCTGGCATGGTTCTTCTCTATCTTTTCACAGCATCAGCTTTTAAAAATTTTAAAAAGGAAAAATTTCATCACATGGTATTGTACTGAACTTCCTCCCCTCCCCATCCCCAGTTCATCATCAAAGTTAGAACCATTAGAGCTGCACCAGCATCCCCTGGATATCACTTGGACAACGTGTATCTGTTGGGAGAGTGATCAAGACAAATACTTTTCTACAAGTGTTCATGGTTACTTGCTGTATCAATAAATAATCAGGACTCTGCAGGGGAGTTTCTTCTCAGAGGCTCTCATCCTCTGGGTTCTTGCCTTTCTCTGTCACAGCTGTCAATCGAGTTCACCACCTTGTGCTTTCCTCAGGTTCTGGCCTCGTTGCCCTTTCTCATTTCCTGAAGGCTGGAATCTTTCTCCCATTGCTTTCTTGCTATCACTAAAGCCCATTAATCTTTCCTTCTCAACATTATCCTCCTTTTGCCAGTCCTTAGAGATGCCTAGCTCAAGTACAGATGAACAGCATTGACACTAAGAGTAGATTACAGACACATCTGTTTTCTTTCTTGTGAAAGTCCCAATCAGCCTTTTGTGGGTACTACAACACATTCCTTTACAGACTCCTGATGTTTCTCTTAAACCAGCAGGAAGGTACTGAACCCACTCAAAACTACAGGAGTTTTAGTGGTTGTGGGGCCACATTCCAATACACACTACCTGTACATGTTATTTTTGCTGCATGGGACCATGGGCAAAATCCAGCATAACTCAGGTCCTGAATTCCCAGACACTTATGACAGAGACAGAATGTCAGCTAGTAGTTATCTGAGAGGCTTCTGAACCACGGAGTCATGAAAAGCTGTTTGGACGTGATCTGTGGAAAATAAAAGCAGCAGACAACTCCTTGCATATGAAGATGGCCTCCTGAAGAGAGCAGAAAAGAAAGAGCTTCCAGAGGGATGAGAATTTGGGAAGGAACTGCTTGACATAGAGAACAGATAATGTCAGATAATTCATCCCTTTATGACTTTTGTCAGAGAGAAAAGACTGACAACTACTAGTTCATTTTAGATGAAGCGGCAGCAAAAGAGTTCATCTGTACTGATTTAGTTGACACTCCCTACTGTCTGCCTTTGGTTCCACTGAACTCACTGCTTAATATACATCATAGAGCTTCCACAATCTCTTCTTTCCTAGTTCCATGCCTTTGACCCAGCTTCTCATAGGCGAGTGTTTGACATACACATTGAAGCATGGTTTAATGGTGAAACAGAGTTATCAATTAACAAAGAGTTCTTGTCTTTGAAGTCTTGTCAACCTCTGAAGGACATGCTTTTACTTAGTGTTAAATGAACCTGTAGAAGCATTTTATGGACCACAATCAAAATAGAAAGCCTTTTAGGGAGCTGAAACCTTGAAGTTCCAGATAAATAAATCATGTGGACTCTATGAAGATTCAGAGACTGAAGAAAATATTCTGATTTATTGTGAGGGTTTGGATACTGGCTAGACATTCTCATGGCATTCTTTTATCCTTTCAAACCAAAGTTGGAGCTATTCTGGGAAGTACTCTCTCATGAATAAAAAACAACAGGAGTATAAAATACAGTCAACTAGTTAGGTGCATGCTTCCACAAACCCCATCATCACAGCAATTATTTTTCTCTAGGTTCCTTGATATAGAAAATCACACTGATGGGTAAAAGGTAAAATTGAGGAGACAATGTCTCAGAAAGTGTGTCTTCAAAAGACAACTGTGTCCAATGTGGTCAGCAAAGATTCTGGTACCAAAGCAATTGTCAAAATGGGGTCTTCAAATTCAACACTGGAAGTACAGACAAGGTCACAGGACTGCAGTTGTGCTGGCAGTTCTACCTGGAAGAGTAGAACCAAGATGAATCAACTGGGAGGTTTTAATACTGCCTGGAGTGCAGGCTGGGCTTAGGAAGTTGGAGACTGCTTCATTCTCAGTTGGGCTTGCATATACACAGAGCTGCCCCGGGCTCTGAGCTCCAAATGCCTCAGAAGACCTTTTAAGAGGTGACTTGTCCAGAAGCAACACATAGCAAAGCAACCACAGGGAGACTAGTCCTCCCACAATAAAATAAGCACTAACAGGCTTATGGTGAGTCCATCTGTTGTTTCTAAAGTAAATTAAAATACTACTTTCCATACTCATTCTGAATCAAAATTAAATGAGTCTTCATTGATCAGCCTTCTACTGACAGTCACAAAAATGTTCTTACTTTAGCGTATTTTTTCTGGGGAACCCAGAATACAATCTTCAAACGCTGCCACAACATTCAGGGAAAAGTTGTTGTATCCTTTTGCAGAATTCTGATTTCAAAAAGACTTGTCCCACCAAGTTACTATGCTTTCTAACATTAATACAGCTTTATGTGAGTAATAAAAAGCAATTATAGCACAACATACTCAACTTAGACTCAAGGGGAGGTATGTTTTCCTTTCTTTTCTCTGATTCTAGAAGTTCCTTAATCTCTCTCTCAATTGTCCTTTACTATCGTAACTATCTCCTTTCCTTCTATTTTTTTAACAAGTTTATTTCACTTATTAAAAAACATTCTGTCCAGATTAGGAGCTTTCCATCCCAGATGGCTCAAATTGTGTCTTTTTTTATCAAGATACACATTCACCGTCTCTTTTATGTTATTCTTCAGCCTTTCGACCTTAACAGTCCTTCATGTTCCACATCCACCTCCTTCTGTGACAGCTGGACTATTTGACTCACAGATTTGGGAAATGGGTTCTTCTTGTTATTTTTGTTATTCTAATTCTGATTTATTATTCTTTTATCCTGTGTCATTTTGACTAACCTATACTAAGAAGATAGCTAGTTACACAGCAAGGACTGTTTAAAGAGATCAGCAATTTTATTGTAAGAAGTAAGGAAATTCAACCTTCTGGCTCTTTTGGCAAGTAACAGAAAAGTAAATTTTCTAATTGCCTTATAACTTCGTAAGTCAGTCATTATTCTAAGACAATATTATCTTCTTAAATTATTAGGTGAGGACCATGAGATTTAAAGATATTGACCAGGCCAAGTCTAGACTTAAAATTATTGTTTACTGTACATTCCCATTGTGCCAGGAGCATCTGGAAGAATTACCTTTTTTTTTTTTTTAATTAGTAATAAAGTATAGAAATACAAGTAAATAATTAGAGCTTTTGAATGCAATGTACTAGCTTTATAGTTCACAGCACATGATGGCTAATTATACCCGTGGCTGAAGCTGCAAACTGAAAACGCTTTGGCTGTTCTAAGTACAGATGATATTCCTAGAATGGAATGAAAAGGTTTTCTTTTAGCTCAGACCTGCTACAATGACCTCCACATTTACGGACGACACTGGAGGGAGTTAACTAACAATCCAAAACAGAGAGCTCAAAATACAGAACATTTTGCAGAAATATTGCTTTGGGCATTTATCTACCTTCAGTGCTTGGTATGATACCAAGAACATGAAAAAAAGAACTGATGTGAGACAATAGAAACAACATATCCAAAAGCCAGCGTGGGAGGTGTTATGATGGTTCCATGCACCAGGAGTGCTTTTTACTTAATCTTTTGTAGTGTTCCAGGGGATGGATGATGAAAAAGTTGATGAAATAAAGAAAGTGTGTTATTTTTGTTAAGCACAGACCAAACTTCTAGACTTTCAAAAAACTTCTTAAAACCTTTCCTGACAATTCAATAAAGCAAGATAAAAATGACATCTTGATTGCAAGAAGTTCACCAGAAGATCCTAGACACTAAAAATGTTGCATCATACTTTAAAAAAAAGGAGCTTCCTAGCAATTATGGGGGAAATGTCCATTGCATACATGTATTTCCACCCCTTACAAAATCTTCTGGGCTGTAGAAGCTACAAAGAAAAGGGCTAATCAGTGGTATAGGCTTTTCAAACATTTAATTTAAAAGGTCAGTCCCTAACAAGAAATGTACTGTAAAAATACTTATCTGTTCATAATAAAGATCTAACTATGAGTTCTAATCTCTGTGATATCTAAGCAGCTATTGAACTATGTAAATACAAAAAGATTAGGGGAAAAAAGTATTTTCTAATTTTCCTTATTCTTTTATGTTTTTCTTTTATGTTATTCCATAAAGGGAAAGAAATCCTCTTTTTTCTGAGGAAAAGATCAACAAACCTAAGTGAACCAATAATATCTACCCTCATTCCCCTCTTTTCGTTGTGAAAGAGAAAAGAAATAAGAAGTGAAGGCCTATGTCATTGTAATGATGATTACTTCGCTCTTTGTAAGTCAAATAAAATACAAATATGAACACAACTTTAAAATCATGCTGGATAAAAATGCTGGATGCACATTAGTTAATGCTATAAGAGAAGAGTTTTTAAGTAGAAGTGACCTTGATTTTATTCCTTTCCAGAAGCACAGCCCTTTCAAATGGTACAAATTTCCATATGTCTTTGCTTCCAAATAATATTTAGAGACTGAATAAGTATATTTAATGAGTTTCATAAATGTAGGGAAAATGTAGGTGGGAACTGTAAGAAATCATGAATTCACAGAATCAGAGGAAGCAGACAGCACATTAAATAATATATACCCTGTTCAACTATTTCATACCCATCAAAACAGAGCAAGTCTTTTGAGAGTATGAAGTAAACAGAAGTTCACCATTCTGGGAAAACTCAGAGGATCTCTACATGTGTTTCTTGATTAGGAATGGATTAATAGCTTAGTTATAATTCAGACAAGCCCTGCAGTGTATAACTTGGAAAAGTCCTCCAGGTGATTAGCAGCACATCTGTCATTCACTTGTTTCTTTCTCTGCTCCTGTTAATACACTACTCCTACTGTTCTCTTCCCACCTACATTGTCCTTTCTATAATTCATTTCCAAAACCTATTAAAAAAAGAATGTCCTCGTAGTTTAACAAAATTTCTTTATTCCACTGTTAATAATTGTTTTACACCACAACTAAAGGTTATTTGAACCTCACATCTGGCTGCTCTGTCCAGAGTTTAACCTTTCCTCCTCGGGTACAATAAAGAAGAAAACAAAGAAGCTACTGGTTAAAATTACCAGTCTTCATTTAAAATGCAAATAACAAAGTGACTTGTACTGTTGGAAAGAAAAGAAGGTTGGCCTTTCAAAATAAATGAGACTAGTATTCCTTTTATATAATTCATAATAGATGCATTTTTTTCTTCAGCCACCTTGGTCTAAGTGATACGCATCATTTTCTTTTTGGCAGAGAAAGCAGGAGCTATAACTAACATAACAGTCCTTCCATAGTTATAGAAATGCCAAAAGTATAATGATATCAGATGAAAACAAGCTAAGGAAAACATAATAAGAAAAAAATAGTTGGTAACTAAACTGATACTGCTTGCTGAGTTAACATATATTTTTGTATTTATGTGAAATGCACTGTGCAATAAAAGCCATTCTTGGGCAGGCCCTTACTGTTTTTATGTTTTATTCCTTATTTTTTTTTAGTCAGTATAAATTGAACAGACTGGTAACCTTATAAATCACTGACTGAGATTTTCTTTTACTGCAGTACAGCTATGACAATCTGGCAGAGATAGTGCATAATGCCATCAACTCATCAGCTTTTCTCTTACTCTTGCCATGGAGCAGAACTAATAGAATTCAGAGAATTGTAAGGAAAAGCTATAGTGGCACATAAGAAGTCACATTTTTGTGTTATTATAATTCTAAAGCTGAATACTAGAAAAATAGATTCACGGTTCTTATGGGAAAACAAATAGCCCTAACCTTCCAAGTATTAGGAATACAACAGCAATACAGACCTTCAGTTTAAATAATTTAACCAAAGATCCATTTGAATCACCTTATTTACTAAAATTATCCTGTAAAACCCCAAGATCTTCCTTAGTGTCTGTAAACATCATTAAGTGAATTTCTTCTTCTATGTCCACTTAAACTTACTTGATCTTAGTAGATAGGTGTGATTATGGCAAATGTAATTCCAGACTCTAAGTATTTTTCAGAATAATACTGCAATATGTAGGTCAACCAAAATTATTTTCAGGTAAAAATTTTGGGATATATTATTCCATCATTTTAAAGAGGGTTTGTAACTCATCTTTCAGAGTAATTTTACCTGACTTCCTGTACTTACTGAAATTTATTTTCTTTACTTACTTTTAGAGTTAGATTTCTATGTGAGCTCCTGACTGCTGCAGCATCCTCTTCTCTGACCTCTCCTTTTGTCCTCCAGGTCCGAGAAATGTATCTGTTAGTATTACTTTTTTCCACTTACTGCTTTAATTATGCCATTCATTCCCTCAAGTTTCTCCCTTATTACATTCAAGTATCTTTCAAAGACCCACGGAGTTCTGTTCTTTTTTATCTCCCCCCATGGAGTTTTGTTCTTATTTATCTACCTCTAGCTGTCTTTGCATTTCTTTCCATGCTACTCTTGACCAACCAGTTTTCCAGCAGAGCATATAAAGACCTTTTGGGTTTCTAACTCACTATTTTGACTACAAATTCAGTCACAAGATTTGTGCCACCTCTTTGATTAAGATCTCCCTGAAGGCTCATTACTACTGTGCTGCCTGTGGGTAATCTCTACCGAATACTGACATAGATGTTTAACTGTAACCTTATTCCTAAAGCAATTATCCACACTGTTTGTACGCTCTCCATACCTAATCTGTTTCAATGTTCCTATTGTGAATTCCCTGGGAAATTACATGCCAGGAGTCTTATCGAGAAGGAGCACACATCACAGGAGGCATTTCATCCATCATCATACCCCTAAAGGTAACCATTTATACTCTGGTTTAATAGAATTGTGAGGATCTGAAGTGGAAAATGACCACTGAATGACTTACCCTGCTTCATAGAAGTGACTAGGTCAATCTCCTCAGGGTACAACAAAATAGAATGTCCAGTATCTTGTTAAAAATATTCAGGGAAGGACTTTCTTTGTTGCTAGCTCCTTTATATTTCTTTTAGCTTGGGGATTGCCTTTCTCTGGACTTCCTTTATTTATTGCTATTTTATGCATACTTACAGAGCACAGTTTTTTTATAGTAAATAATGGAACTCCAATCTATTAATTTCTAATTGATAGGTTCTGTACTCCTGCAGCCTGAGTACATTTTATGAAGAACCAGTGATACATAGTTTCTTTTGGAATCTAGTCCATGATCTGTATTTTATCTCATTAGTCATGTCTGAAATCCCACAAGATCACAATCAGAAGAGAGTTGTGCTGCCTTAACCTGAACTTCCATCTAGTCCCAAACCTGCAGACTCATGGGCACCAGGGCTACAGCAAATGTCTAAGGTAGAAAATATGAGAAGCGGGTGAGTGGAGGTACTATAACAACACTATAATTTTCTGTTTAGCTATGGAACTCTATCCATTTCAGTCCTAAGCAGATGATTCTAATGTTACTTCCTAATACAACTTATTTATCAAACATGATATTATGTCTTTCCAATGTCTTTAATGCCAAGGTTTGTCTTGTGCCTCTTAGGGCTCTCTTCCACAGTACAGTTTCTCCTTCAATTTTTAGATCTCCTTTAGAAAGATATATACTTTTGGCCTGGCTGTCTTCTTTTATGAATCCTTGAATTTCATCCAAATTTGCCTTTGTTTCATACTTGTGGTCAATGCCCTATTGTTTTAGGGTATGCCTGTCCCCAAAGAGCCATCCTTCCTGCAAATGTATGATGATGAGACCCCACACATGGGCCATTTCCTTTTATTTGTTCCTGCAGAACCTATCCATATTTATTTCTCTCCATCAGCACTAAAGGCCATTTGGATACAGCAGCCCAAGCACCAGGTGACCTATAAAAGTCTTATGGATGAACTTTTCTGCTTGAGTGGGTTGCTGCAGGGAGCTGGGGAAGCTGGGGAAGCTGGATAAGAAGCTCACCTGGGAGAGCCATAGATGCCCTATATGCCAGGAGGAGCCCACATAATAATCATGCACTAAACTGGGAATTTCCATCTCTTCCCTTGGTCCTGCTGGATTCTTCTCCACAGCATGCTTTATTTCCAGAGTTTTTGAGGTGAGGGAAGGAAGAATATTTTGCTATCATTATTAGAGAGTTGTAACTCAGTGCTTCATTTTGTTGGTTTTCCTTTTACTGAATAAATTTTGATTTCTTTTTGTCCTTTGTTTTTGGAGTTTGGAAAAGAGATGAAGAATTTCTGTATCTTCCCCACTGCATCCCTCCACTCTCAGATTCTGCTTGCTTGAGGTTGCCAGCCAAGGAAAGCATTATGTTAAGTGCTGCACTATCAGCAACAGTCACAGACACTTTAAAAATAAAAAATTCCCCTAGTGATACTGCAAAACCCCACAATTTCAAGACTTTGTGGGAAGGGAAGATCTGTAATGGACAGTACAGAGGTGCTGAGCTAGCAGACATTGAGATAATTCAGAATAAGTAATATAATTATGTCAGTGTAGAGATCTCCAGAATATAGCTGTGCTGGTGTGGTGCTGCCCCCTCTAATGAACCCTTCTGCCAGGCTATACCTCACTTGATTACTCATATTTGGGAGCTAAATCTCCCTTTTCTGTATGGCCAGTCTGCACTAGAAAGGTCAGGGATATCTGTACCTCATTCCACTCTGCAGTGCCCATTACATCAATACATTATTAAGTGTTACACTGATGTGTATGCATGCAAAGGTATGTACACAGTATATGTAAATGGTATGTGTGGCATGTCTTATATCTGCTGCTAAAAGATCTAATTATGCTAATAAATGTCACTGACTAGTAACGACTCCAGGTCAGAAAAAAAACACCAACAAAACACCGGCAAAATGCACTAAAAATCAGTTGAAGAAAAGCACTATTGAAAATCAAATGAGTCCGGGAGACTGACAGCTGACCCGGCCCTGTGGAATGGAGAGGGAAGGACTTGTCTGAGTTAACTGAGCTTCATCTGCAGTGCTGCACTCACCAGCTTAAATTTAGGTACTGCATCTCCACAGAGCTCGTGATATTGACCCCCAGAACCAGACGTGAGTTTGTATTTAATGAAGAGTCATGCTAAAAAATATTGTGGCTGGTACTAATTTCTGGGCTGGTTACATTCTAAATGAGATGCTTTTCATCTGCCTTAGCTTCAGAACACCTCCAATACATAGAATCATAGAATGATTTGGGTTGGAAGGGGCCTTAAAGATCATTTAGTCACAGCCCCCTTTGCCATTGGCAGGAACATCTTCCACTAAACCAGGTTGCCCAGAGCCCCATCCAGCCTGGCCTTGAACACTTCCAGGGATGGGGCATCCACAGCTTCTCCTGGCAACCTGTTCCAGTGTCTCACCACCCCCATAGTAAAGATTTTCTTCCTAACATCTAATTTAAACCTATCTTTTGCCAGTTTAAAACCATTACCCATAGTCCATCACTACATGCCCTTGTTGGAGAAGTCCCTCTCCAACTCTCTTTAGCCTCTTTCGGTACTCAAAGGTGTGAAAAGGTCTCCCTGGAGCCTTTTCTTCTCCAGGTTGAACAAACCCAACTCTTATCTGTCTGTCTTCATAGGACATGTTACCATGTACCCTGAATACAGACACCTCAGGTATAGTTTGACAATTGTGAATATCCAAGGGTTATGAAAAATGTTTTCCATGATAAACCCAACACCTTTAACTTTATGTTGATTATTTTTTGATATGACTTTTCTCCCACTGCAATGTATTTTCATGTGAGGTTATTCAGGAAGCTGGATGTTATCTAGGAGGCTTTTTATTTAAAGAAATTATATGATTTACAGATTATGATACTGTCCTAGAAATGCCAATTATTTTAAAATTACAGAAGGAGAAGACCAAATATTTGATCTGCTCTAGCTGTAGCATAGTTATCCATTGATGTTGGGTGATTATTGAAAATGACTTCTTAACAGTAAAGACCAAACTGTGAATAGAAACCAGATCATGGGATATTTCAGAAATATGTGAAGCTCAGAGAAAGGATAAAACAGAAATTAGTGTCAAAAAGCAGCTTTTTTCAATTATGCATAAGAGTGGGACAGGTTGGCATATTCAGAGGAGACTTTTGCTTTAAAAAAATCTAAGTATTCCCTCTGTTCCCAAGAGGATCTGCCACACTACCATTTATTTTCTAGCTAATGGGCCAGGTTCACTTAGAAAATAGTTTGCCTTCAGCAACACCAAATTAAGCAGCTTGGTGCACCTACCCACCCTGCTGTGCTTTCACAAGTGTCTGCGTGTCTGAGCGGCCAGCAGGGCTGTGCACAGATTTGGCTGGAAAGTTAAAAATTAACAACAAAAATGAAATTTTCCTCCCTGGTCAGTGCACAAGGCTGATTACCTGTGCAGCTGCATACCAGCAGGGCCAGGTCAAGGGCTGGTGCAAAAAGGATGAATGGGGAGTCCTCTGGTGTGGCAGCCACATGGCTGTTCATTTCTATGATGGCTCAAACTGATTTAGGGGATTGAGAATGACACCTTTTAGGATTAGCTGATCTGAGTGCATTGGCCAGTAGTACTAATGCTTCTGAGCCACTTGAATGTTTTCAGTAGTTTCTGGCAGCAGATCAAAGAGAGGGTGCTGCCTGTCTCTGATTACAGCCAACCTGCTTTACAGACACAGCCAACACTTGCAATTGCTGCTGTGTGTTTCCCCCACTGTATGTTCCCTGAATCTTCACAGGAGGTCTGGGCTAACAGTAATAGGGTATACTTTGAGCTGAAAAAGTGTGGTTCCTTGTAATATCTGTTTCTGAGTTGAGGCAATGCAGTGCCCTCCGTAACCTAGAATTTCATCTATGGTTTGGGTCATGGTAGACAAGAAAGAACAGAGGGGGAACACACTGGCCTTTAATCCTGCACATAATGACTATTATCAGTATGGTTGCCAGTCTGTGACCGAAGATGTAACGGGAATTCCCTATGAGGCTGTGAACAGACAAAGGATAACTGCTTTGTGGAATCTGGGAAAAATACACCTCTCTGCATGGTGTCAACAGCAAGGTTCAACCTAAAAACACTGAGCAGTTGCACTGCGGCAGCTTATGGGCAGCTGCCTGGTCACCAGTCTCCTCACACGGTGTAGGTGGTGCAGCTCCCAGCAGCAGGACGAAGTGAGGCTGCATGTGCTGCTGGCATTGGCATTCCCACGAAAATAGCTGCACACCCAATCCAGCTCCTCTGATCAGTGGAATGATGGGACACACGGGTCCTACCGTCTTCCTTCTTTCCTGCCTTCCTCCTTCATTCTAGAGCATTCAGGCTGTGCCCTGTGACTCTTTGCCCTGTTAAAATTTGGCAGTCATTGTCAGTGATTTCAGCATAGGGTTGGTTTCAATAGAAGACGGATCAAAATGAATTTAAAATTAGAAATGTGTTGTTTCTTTTGGATAATAGCTAGACTTTCTAATGCAAATGGTCTTTTCCCCCAGAAGAAATGTCTTTGATCTTAACACTGAAAAACTGTAGTTTCTAGGGATGGTGGAAATGTAGCTACTCATAAAATTATTGTAACACTGAATAAAGTTTAGAAGGTAAACTATTTCTTGGTGTTAGTAATAAAGTTACACTTGAGAATTTTTAGACACCTAAAGATCTAACTTGGAATGTTGTGAACAGTATGCTGAACCTAGTTGTAGACCTGGAGTGCAAGGTAGGAGGGGATGTGTCTGAATTTGGTTTTGTGAGTTTTTATTCAAAGGACCTTGTTTAAAAGAAAGCAGGAAAGCCATCAGCTAGATAACTGGTCACTGGTAGAGCAGTACTGTAGGTTACTGTAGTTGTAAGAAAAATAAATTCCATCTTGATACAGAACATGAAATTGTAAGCACGGAAGAGAGATATGTAATGCCATACATAATTTAGTCAAAATTAGGTTTATTGGTAAAATCTAAAGTAGTTAGTGTTACACTCACTCTCCAGGAATGCCACAGTCTCATAGATTTGGTGAACATGAATAACTAGAATTTGTTTCTCGAAAAGATTTCATCTCTTTTAGAAACTGAAGCATGAAACACACTAATGTTACAGAATGTTGCCACCAGAATTTTCTGACTTGTTGAGAAAAGGAAGGCAACACTATGAAGTGATGGTGATCGGTTTGAAGACTGGAGGTCAAATAAAGAGCATCTTCTTGTTCTGCTTGCATGAAAGCAAAACAGAAGAAATGTAAAGATAACTTGCCTGAAAAGTCAGATACTTCAAAGAATGTAAATGAACCTGCACATAAAGCAGTAAATTACTAACCAATAGTAAAACCAAAACAATGTATATGAAAACTGTATGGATATGCAATAAATTATTTATTAAGCTAGCAGCTACAAATGTATTGAAAAGTCCTAATCCTTCTTGTCAGTAACCGAAGTTGCGGAGAATCGCAAATCCCTGTTAAGGGTGGATTTGACCGACTTTTCAGAGAGATAGTTCAAAGAGGGTCTGGTTGTATCTGCAGATGGAGAACTCAGTGTGAACAAAAGCCTCTGGACAAAATGCTCCTCTTATTACCTTAATGTTATTATAATTTAGTCTCTTTACAGTGAATGGATGATTCTAGGAGTTAACTTAGGAAGAAGCACTTGTGTCAAACAGTGCTAACTCCTAGTATAGCTTAAGAGACTTCAGTAAGAAAAGAAAAACTGCAGTATAGCAGAAATTGCAATCAAAAAGTTGGTGCAGGAGAAACAACAGTACCAAAACAGGCACTTTGTACTACATTATTTGAGTTTTTCCTCAGTACTTCAACATTTGAATTTCAAAAGTTCCAAGCAAAGAGTAATTTCAAAGTAAAGATGATGCCCAAGTGTGATCAGTGTCAAGAACACCTGCCCAACAGATTGTTTTGCTCCCTGTTACATATTTGCTTTTTGGTCCCTACTGCAGTGCCACACTACACCAATGCTGCTGTGCTCACCCTTTCAGGTGAGCCCACTTGATACTTTCAAAGTTATATTTCTGAGATCTGTTTACTGCAGTGAAAAATCACATGAACTTCAGGCCAGAAAACTCCAGCGGCAGGTGTAGAAAGAGCATGGAGCTTTGAACAGAGGCTTAGCCCTCCTAAAAATATTTGACAAGCAAGAAAAAGAGGTTGGTACAGTCAAATGAGTAAGAGGGAAAGGATCACCATGTAGTCCTACATTTACCTTATTTGTGATTTTTCTCTTACCAAATAAGTTTATAGGCTTATAAATTAATATTGAGAAATGGAAAAAAATGAGCAAATAAATGCAATTTGCTAGATACTCTAGGCTTAATATTGCAAACACTTTTACACCTTCAGACATTACTGAAGTGTTGAAAAACAGAGGTTCACACAATGAAGAGGAGTGAATATCTAGCAAGATCAGACTGCTGGTACTGCCCCCAGGGAGCATACATTTCTAGAGCAAGAAGTAAACCCTCATTATCTCTCTTTTTATTCCTAGCTTCCATTTTGTTTAAGGACTAGGCAGGATCAAAAAAACCTTAATCATTTCCATAGTACTATATAAAAATGAGGCAAATGAATTATGGAGCTGCTCACCCATCTCTATAAGCCTGTGATGGATAGCACATATCCATTTAGGAGATGTGAGCTGTCAAAGAAACAGACACAAGGAAAAGCATAATAAAAAGATTGATCACCTTTGAAATATACCTGCTAGCTTTGCCTACAGATAAAGAAGAAAAATAAAGACTGTTTCCCCCTTGTCTGAAAAAAAACAATGAGACATAAGGTATATTTTGTTTCACTTGTAAAACAGTTCAGGTAGTTCTCCCAGCTGCCACGCTGGGACAGACAGAAATGGGCTGCTGTCGTAATGTTCACACTAATGTAATGAGTGTGCACTTGGAGGTCCTCCACCCACGGTCTGCAGAGGAGCAGTTCTCATGAACTTCAGTGGAAATTACGCATTCTCTTGTATTTCCCTTCCACAAACAGATCTTTTTTACATATTCTCCCTCAATTAAGACCAGGCTTTCAAAAGTCTGAAGCACCCAGCAGCTCTTGCTGTTAGATATGTGGTTGGGTAGAAAGCCATGTTAGAGAAGCTGAAGCTGCTTTTACAGCAGATTCTGATTTCATTTGAGCACCAGGCCCCACGTATATGTATTTTCAATTCTAAAATAAACTATACATCCCATGAAGAGGACAGTATAGAGTTGGTATATCATGTCAATCCCATTAAAATCCCATTAGTTCTTGGGATGGTTCATTACATAGATATGTTTTTATCTGCCATGAGCATGACAATTTACTACTTCTCTAAAACATACTTCACAGTGGGACTTCTAGAATTGATTGCATTGTGTTCAGGATGCAGGACAAAGTTTCTAAGACACTATGAATACAACCTGTTATTCTGTTTAAAATAACTGCGTCAATGAAGGATGCAGAATTTTGATGCAGATAAAAGAATGCAGCTAGTAATATTCTTTTCTTTTAATTCTGCCAAAGAGTTTTCAAGATATGATAATCTGTCTCCTCACTCCAGTGAAATGCTATTTTGATAGAATTAATTTTAAATAAGCTCCCAGCCTTTCATAGTTCAGTGCACTAATTAGATCCCCACAACACAAACACAGGATGACGCTTCTTATACATGGGGTCATAGGGATGCTAGAGCCAGGGAAACAGACAGACAGTAAAATCTTATTTTGCACAGAGAGGTACAAAAGCACATTTCAGCTAAATGCTGAAATGCTACATAAGGATATAAACCTACAGGAATGAGATACAGATAACCAAGGATCTTTGTTCTTTTAATGTGAGAGCACAGAAGAATTGCAGAGCTGCTTCATATTGTTAGACAAGAATGCCCTTAAAAGCCAACAATGAGCCAACACAGCTGAAATCATCTGAGATATATTCAGGTGCTCTTTTTCCTGAGTAACAATAAAGAGAATCAAGACAATATTTAAGGCTTCATTTTTTTTCTAAAAAAAAAAAAACAAAAAACATAGTTGAGCAGAAAAATTTTAATGCAAAAAACCTCTTTAATCGAAAACCTATTCTTCGGATACATAATTTGACTATTAGATATGAGAAACTGTCCAAGATGTTCTCATAATTTAACTTTCTACAATTCAAATAAGACTTTTAAAAATTATTATTTAAATCAATTTCAATTCTGTGGAAGCCATAGGCTGGAAATTACAGAATGAGGACAAAATAATTTTAAAAGATTTTTAAAATAATTATTTGCAGAAAAATCAGGATTGGGTCCTATATACATCCATATTTTTCTTCAATTTTACTTCCCCCCTAGCCTCAGGGAAGGGAACAGCTGAGAAGGCAGGCTGCATCTCAGTCAGAAGGCTCTCAAATCATAGTGCTAAGATTTAAATGCTGCAGTGTTCTGTACAATAACTATGTTGGAAATGTTAGTTGGCAGATCCTCTACAAGCTCTTATTAACTCCTTATGTTAATTTCAACATTTTGCCCATTAAGCCTCTATAAATCAATTCCCAAACTCCTGTCTCTGTTCATGTAACAAGGCCATTTAATAGATTACTGTGCTTAGTATACATACCAACTACTCAGAAGCAAGATTTAATCAGCTAATTTGATCTCCACTCTGAATTTAGATTAATCTGCTACTTACTTGTCCTGCAACACACTTCTCTGCTAGTTTAAAGGGCTTTACCTCTCTTGGGAACCCCTGATTTGATAGAGAACTCATCCGGATTTTGATATCTAAAAGTTAGGACTCTCATTTAAAGTCCTAATCTTTCTCTGTAGTTAGTAGAAAGACAGGCTCCCGTGGTGATAACTGGTTTTGGATGGGTTTAATCATTCTTTGGAAATAGTTTTCCATTTGCACTGGCTTTTGAAGGAACCACAACTGTGAAATAAGTGCTCCTAAGTCTGAAGGCAAAAGTCAGGTCAGATAAATCTGGGTTATTGGCTCCATAATCAAGTACAAACTCCCTGAAATTACTTAACAGTTTTCAAAAAGAAAACAATTAAAACAAAATTTTACAGTTAAGTGGGTGGGTGAGATCAAATACCTTTAGGTGGTGGCAGGGGAGAAGGCAGGGCAGTTCTCTAGTTGCATGAATTTTGAGAAACTGAAACTTTTATTAAAAGAAAGAGAAAGAAGGAAGAACCTCAAAATAATTAGTGACTAGGATACTTCGTTTGAGTCCTGCAGATGAGTGCTTACAGCTTGTTCTGCATGATTTGGGCCAGCTAAAAGAAATTTCCACCTTAACAAAATAGGTTTTTCTCTTTGTCTTGGACTGGAAATTTCATTTTGGACTTGCTTTTTTTTTTTTTTTTTTTTTCTTTTCTAATAGGTATATTGCATTTCAAAGAAAACTTTTCAAAATTGCTATAGTCCTGATGAGTTCTCAGAAGGGTACTCCTATACCTGCTATATATGAGCTAATCCAATCCACAGCCTCACACTGAGCTCCTGCTGAGTTGTTCCACACCAAAAATCCTAGTTGGTCAACCAAATGATGGCATGTGCACTTCAGCTCTTTAAAGTGGGAAGACAGGGATGTTTCTCTGCAGAGCAACACACAACTGTACAGATTCCCTACAGGCTTTTCCACTCCCTTCTTATTCTGAGCTAAATGCTATTAACACTGTCTCATGCTAAATAAATAAAAGCTTTTGCACTTAACACATAAGTATGTACTGGCCTGAAGCATCTTTCACAATTTAGGTATTGGACTCTAAGCAAATAACCCTACAACAAAGCCTACGTGCTCTCAAGGATGAGCCAAAGGAGTATTTTCCCATGGACTAGTACAAAACCTAAACCTGCTGTTGTCTCACATCTGAAAATTGTCCAACAATGCACATGCACATCTGACTGGTGGGAAGATTATCACAAAAACAATCCCAAATCCATGGCTGATGGAAATTCCTTTAATATCCCTGAAGGATATGCACATTGATTTTCCTATAGTCACTTTTAATTATATGTTTGAGTTGTTACCTATATAAATACGCAGAAGGAAAATCATCTGCAGGTCATACAAAAGGAACCTCAGAAACAGGTAAAACACTGCCTTCCTTTTCCTTCTGTTAGCCAATATCTATACCATAGAGCAATTTAAGCAAAGCTTTCCATCTTCATTCTTTTCAGATTGTAGTTTTAACTTTTTGGTGTTTCAACAAAACAAAAATGCTTTATGCAAATGTATTGACTTCTTTCATGCTTTCAAAAAAAAAAAAAGAGAAAAGAACAAATAGTATTATTTTAAAAAGTGCAAAGGCATTATTTCAATTTCTTTTGACCTTTGTAAAAATATCAAAGTCTTCCTTATTATATTAATCTATATAATTTCATTTCAAATGACAAAATAAGGTGGCTGGATGAAGGTTTCTTGTTATTTCCACAATTGTATACTTTGCAAAAATATTTTACTGGGAAACTGCAAAATTTCACATCTTCATTTCATTCAGACACAAGTGTCAGAGTTCCCCAGGAGCAAGAATTCTGGATGCCACTTAAGTGAACTGAGCAGTGCCACTCTTCTGCTAGGGCAGAGTCAGCACTCTATGGGCTCTAGCATGGATGCTAGTGTACACAAATCTTTTTTACCTGCAGTCTAGCCCAGGGGCTCTGCCCACTCATTCCTATTCTTTTGAGAGCTATGGGAAGCACTTTTAAATTGCTGTTGACAATTATACAGCATACAATATAATATGGACTAAAGAGGGGAAAAAATATTAAGTCTTTACATTCATGGGCGTTGCTGTCTCTACTTTTCCTTGCAATCACAGAGGGAAGCAGAAAATCATGGCATACATTTCAATGAACAGAAAATTGGAACTTTGGAGTTCCTCCTTACATTGCAATACAAAAGCTTTCAGAGGTTTTGGTTAGGAATCTGTATAGAAACTGTATATATTAAACAGAACACATATAAGAAAATAAAAAGGTTGTCAGAATGCCTTCAAAACAGAAAAATCAGTAGTCTAGAAATCCACAAATAACTGAAATTCACACCCCATAAATCTTAAATTAGGTTCCACCATGGTGAATTACATTGCCTTTTGGCACTAAGCCCTGCTAATTACTTCAATCCTCACTCAGGGAGTGGTGAGATTTAATATTACCATCAAAGTAGATCCAGCCAGCCCTGCATCAGCCATACAGAAGCCACAACTACATTAGACATTGAAACTAGGCTCTTTGTTCCCTTTTATACTGCTGGAGTCCTTGTCGACTTAAATTACATGTGAATCAACACAAAGTCTTAAAGACATAGCCTCCAGTAAAAACTTTTCAGCATGAGAGGGATTAATCACAGATAGCAATTAACATTCTAAGAATTAAAGACAACTATAAAACTGTATAAATGCTAATAAACAAACTCATTAGTACTTATTTTCTTTCTGCTATAAAGATTAATCAAGGGTCATAACACTGGAGGTGACAGGATTCCCGTGATTACAACTCCTCTACGGAGTTAACTTACCATAACATTCATTCTCCTTTTTCCTATAGACTGCCATAAGGAAGAATGGGAAATGTCAAATGATTTTCTCCAATGTTAGAACGATATTCAAGAGCAAAACTCAGCAAAATCTCCATTAAATGAAATTCATCATTAGAGTGAAATTCCCAATTCTGAAGTATTTTTTACTTAAAACAATGATGTTGTCTTTGAAATCACAGAATTGATCAGGTTAGAAGGGACCACAGAAGGTCATCTGGTTCAAACTCCCTGTTTCAGCAGGGTCATCCTAGAGCACATTGCACAGGAATGAGTACCGACAGTTCTTGAATGTCTCCAATGAGGGAGACTCCACAACCTCTGAGCAGAGAGATAGTGCAATCAGCTCTTGATCACAGTTAAGTATATTATCTGTATTAGGAGTGGAGATGTACTCCATACAATTTCAATCTTCTGTCTTTATGACCTGTGAAGAGCAATGTGAAAATACCTAAGCTGTTTCCAAGGAAGTTAGTTCAGTCCTGGACCTGTACTGGTGGCTCAGGTAGGATGCCACATTAAAAAAAGTGTGAAATAGCTTCCATAGCCAAACTGGTTATCTCTATGCAGCACTGACCTGCACCTTCACACCATCTGGACTGTCTGCTCAGGTCAGTGCTAGCTCAGAGCTCTCCGTGCCCAATAGCCAGCAAGGTCATGGACCTTTCTTTTCTCTGTTATTTCCTCCTAGCAGGCTCTGATAACCTGTTTAGTCAATGTTATGAATGAGCTATGATTTTGCTTTCTTTCAGGGGATTCTGTCCTTCCATTTGGGCAGAAGGCAATAGTTTTTCACCATTAGTCTTAAATTAAGTGGTAAGTGAGATACAGTCTCCCTGTGAAACTCATCATGTGCTGCCTACTGAGTAATATTCCTACTGTGGTGTCACCTGGAGCCCACCAGAAAGAAAGACAATACAGAAGTAGTTCCTGATGCAGGCAGCCCATGCTGTGCTATCAGAGAAATGATATGGAATTTAATCCTGGCTGAGGGCTAGATAGCATTTCAAATCTTTCTCAGAAACCATTTGTAAAGCTTCTGGGCATGACGCTGTCCTAATGCAGACAAACACTGATTCACCAGCAGCTTACAAGTGTACAGCAGCATATACATAAGCATACAGACATGCCCTAACACCCACACAAACATCCCTTCTCTGCAATCTGGTGACAGGATGAATGAGATAAGCAACCAGTTGAGGGTGGAAAATGTCTCCACTGAATGACAGTGAGGAATGGTCTTTTCTTCCTGAAACCACTGTCTGTACTGAAAGGCTACTCTGACATGATCTTGACATTTCTCTGTACTTATAATGCCTGAAGCAAGATACAGATTGAAAATCTCTATTTTTATCTTTCAAAGTATTTGGGTACCCATCTTCATTTGCTAACCTGAGGAGACTCGACCCCTTCTTTTCATCTCCTGAGGATCACACTCATTAAGGAAAAATCCTTCAACTACTTCCCTTATTGATAATGAATGATAAGAGAGCTGCAGTTGGCAACTGGGCTAGCAGAGATGGCGGAAAATTATCTTCTTTTAGAAGGTAAAAGTAGATGGCTCCTGAAGCTGTTTCCAAGTGAAATGAAATCCTTAGTCTTCTGTGGTATGGTTTCCCTATCAAATACTGGATAATAACAAAAGAAATGCAAAAAAATCAAAGAAATGGGAGAAGTCAACTCTACCCTGGGCTGCATCAGAAGCAATGTGAGTGGCAGGCTGACGGAGGTGATTCTGTCCCTCCTCTCATGAGACTCCTCTCTGCTCTCATGAGACCCCACCTGGAGTGCTGCATCTAGCTCTGGGGTCCTCATCACAGGAAAGACATAGACCTGCTGGAGGGGATCAAGAGGAGGCCAGGAAGATGATGAGAGGGTTGGAGCACCTCTCCTACGAAGACAGGCTGAGAGACTTGGGATTGTTCAGCCTGGAGAAGAGAAGGCTCCAGTGAGACCTTATTGTGGCCTTGCAATACCTGAAGGGGGCGTATTAGAAAGATGGGGACAAACTATTGCAACAGGGCCTGTTGCAATAGGACAGGTGGGTAAGGGGTAATAATTTTAAATTAGAAGAGGGTGGCTTTAGAAAAGTTATAAAGAAGAAATTTTTTTCTCATGAGAGTTGTGAAACACTGGAACAGGTTTGCCAAGAGGTGGTAGATGCCCCGTTTGTGGAAACATTCAAGGTGAAGTTAGCTGGGACTCTGAGCAACCTGATCTAGTTGAAGATGACCCTGAGTATTGCAGGGAGGCTGGAATAGGTTGCCTGTAAAAGTCTCTTCCACCCAAACCATTCTAATATTCTTTCATTCTACTTTTCTATGAATGTAAAGATAGAAATATGTAACAACAGTCAACTTCAGAGCCTTGGACTTTTTCCATAAGGCTATTCTTTTAGTTTGTTTTATTCCCCTCACAGCTGCAGAAACAGTGAAACAAGATTTCTTAGATTCCTCTACACTACCATCCTAGTTCTTTCAGTTCCCCAGCACAACAGGAACGTCTCTAATCTAGCCAGGCTTTGTTTCCATCTCTAGGGCTGTAGAGTTCAGTTTTGTCAAACTGTAGAACATATAATTCCACATTTTTCTTTACTTCATGAAACAACTAGTTGCTGCTGTAAGGAGTAATTGCAGTTTCCCTTACTTCTCCAGTTCCCTGCCACTGCCCATTCAGACCTTGCTTCAAATATCATGGTTTTGCAGCTTTGGGGTTAGCTGGTTTAATTCACTGAGCTGATTGAAAACCAACCTATCAGATTAAGCAAATATGTTTTCCATGGATTGGTATCAGGATGTGCTATCCTACGGAGCTGTGAGTTCAGTGGTAACAGACCAAAGAGCAATTCAAACCTCTCCAGCCACTGGGGTTCTCTCTCTGTCCTTCACAAGGAGATGTCTAGTACTAGATGCTTTAGGGTCATCTGGCTGATTTGTACATTTCTTCTTCAGAGGTGGATAGCATTGTCAGTACTGACAAGTTCTCCATCAACAAGAGGAGTTTAGGCATCTACATTGCATGAAGACTCCTATGTGAATCCAGGCACTTATTTGGAAAGGAAACCCATTGTGATACATTTTAATTGTTGCAGGCCAAGAGCAAACCTCAACAGCATAGAGGTATGCAATAGAATGTTTACCAGACTGGATTCTAGGTTCAAGCATGGTAACTGTTTCATAACACAGAGTTGGTCAATTTTATCAGATTTTTATCAGACATGAACCCCCTATCCAAGCAAACTTACTGTCTAACAAGCAGTTCTTTGACATTGATTCATGATCTCTGGAATCAGTAGCAGAGAAGTACACACAAATTTGCACACACACACATATTTCCACATCACTTCAGTAGTACAGTTGAAACTATAAATGTGTTTTACCTAACTATGAGAAAACAGACCTGAAGATTTTTGTCTGAATTCTTCCTCATTTTAAAATACAGTCTGCACAACCAAATATAGGTATTAGCTCTGGAATTAAACTACTGAAAGGCAATTCTTGTATATCAACAAGGTAACATAGAAATGGACCTAACAGTCTTTTAGAGATAGGAAAATTTGGATTCCTTACAATACAGTCAAAAATATTTACAAGTCCAATATCACACAAATAAAAAATATTATACAGTACAAATATTATGATTATTTTCAATTTACCAGCTTGACGAATCAATAGAAGAATTTATTTAAGGCCCAAAAGAAATATAGTCTAACTCAATAGTCATGACATAAAAGGCAAATTAACAGGATAACCTTAACACTTTGCTACACCCAAACAAAGCTATTTGTCTATCAGCACACTAATATTTCTTTGGCAGGGTCTCTTAACCCAGGAAATTGTGTTGATAGCCCTAGAAGGCTCTCCTTCAGAACACAAATACCAGATGAGCACAGCCAAATGCCTCTCTGTTGAAGAGGGTGGAAAGGCAAGCTGTAATTTTGTTTGATGCCATGCTAAAAAAAAGAAGAAAAGACACTGTGGCAATCGGCATACACAAATATATATGGTGTATTAGACAAACTTCTGATTTAAGCATATGTCTTTAGAATGGAAAGGCAACAATATGCATGGTGAAAAAAGCCACAAAACATATAAGAATGTCATCCTGGGAAGCATCCTTTATGTGGGAAGCCTTTATCCCATCCACAAAACATCTGGGAACCTCCAGGTTTGAAAGGTAATCCAGCAGATGGGAAAAGGCAGAGGGTTTGAATGAGCATCAATACGTCACAAGTGAGAAGATACACAGACAAAAACAGAATTCTGCCCTGTGCAGCAACCTATGAGGATGTTCAAATTCTGCTGCTGCTGTAATTCTTGTGCCCTTGAAGCTCATTCTCACACATACATTCACATGCATCCCTCATAACCACTAAACAAGAAAGGGCACAGCTACATACAGTAGATTGTACATAATCTGAAGATAACTCATTTTGATTAATATGTAAATTAGCAGGTTGCTATCTATGTACATAATTTATTAGTCACAATGATACACAAAAAATTGTGTTTGGAGTCTCAAGGCTAAGTCTACATAGCATGTTCCCTGGTAGAATATCTAATTTTTTCACATGGCTGCTCAAAGCAGCCATGAAGCATGCAAAACAAGAACTTAATAAGGATCTAAGTTATTATTTCAGCTCTGAGTACTCAATTTATATGTCCTAGTTGGCATATTGTTCCTCTAGTATACTCCTACTAGTTAAAAGAGTATTTCTCTCTAAATAAGCCATGCTGTAGCATCTCCTAGTATAAGCACTGGGACTCAACACACCTTTATTTAGCACCTTCACTGGGAGACTGCTCTGCTGTTCTTTTAACTGATGGAAAGAGGAGGAACTTCCGCAGATTGTGTCTCTCTCCCTTTTTAGTATTTGAGGAGTCTGTGCTCCTAACTTTACTCAGTTGAGTGGTCAAATTGAATCAGAAGAAATCCAGATCTATGTCTTCAGGAAACAAGCTATATTTTGATAAATATTTATTGCTTCAGAAAGGCTTTTTAATCATAATGAAAATCAGGTGATTCAAAATTTGTCATCAGATGTATTTGATATTCAGTTTTAGTATTTTACAGTAGAAATGCCTCAGGCACAAATCTTCACAACTCTGGTCAAGTGCCACAGATATTCCTGCATTACCACAGGGGAATTTTCTACTATTTACCCATATTCTATTCTTTTTTATATAGTCCAGTTTTAGATAAAATGGTGAGTCACACAAGGAAGAAACTAGAAAGATGTGCTATCAAAATGATGGCATGTCACTTAATTTACTGTTTTCATTTTTTTAATATAGAATTGATTTTAAAAAATATTCTGCATAGAGAATCAGGGGGTTGGAGTTCAAAAATGACACCCTACTGAGAGCAAAACAAGTAGCTACTTGAGGTTCACAAAAGTCTGTGTGTAAAGGGACTAGTGTGTGTGTAATGCAACTGCAAGGAGCTTTGCTATTTATTTATTTTTAATTTTTAAGTGTTGTTGTTACACCTAACATCTTGTATAACAGTGAAAGGCTACAGGCTCATTTCAGAACACTCATCTCCTCTTGAGAAGTAGGCTATCATACCATAAGGAAGCAACATCTCAGTCTTTTATTAGTTAAATCAGCAATATGAACTAGAAACAAAATTTTAGTTTTGTGGTCCTTCTCTTCCAATGCTGCTGACAGTGTGCTGGTGTGCTTAAAAGGAAATCATGATTTTGTACAAAGATAACTTGGGTTGAACTCCCTCAGAAAGGGACAGAAAGAGATGTGGAAGGAAGAATGAAATTGAATTCATGGTGAAATAAGGAGTATACATATCTGAAAGGATTTCTCCTGCTGATAGTCCTAATAATACCATTTCTGAGGACTGAAGTGCTGCTGTCTTTTCATACTCATCTGCTGCTAAGGGGAGATTGGACTAGATAATGGTCTGAACCATATCTGAGGACAATCACTTTTGATCCCAAAGACATTGAAAAGAGGATAAGAGGAGAAAGAAGGGAAAGAATAACTTGCATGAAAGGAGATTAGGGAAACAATAGCCAGATTTATAGCAGCTTTTCCTAAGGGGGAAAAAAAAAAAAAGTGAAAATCACACAGTGCTTCCCCAAGAAGCACTTGGAGACAGATCATGTTTAGGTATTGACTGCAACTTCCTAAGGATAGTCATGAATATGTTCAAATTGAGCTGTGACCTTTTCTTAAAAATTCATGTTTCCCAGCGGTTTCAAGCTCCTCACCAACTCAAAACAATTAATTTGATAAAAGGTTAAAAGAAACCCTTATGACTTTTCATGGAAATGGACAGGAGGAACAGGTATCAACTCTACACAGGGGCACTGGCAGCCACAGAGCTCAGACTGTCCACCAAGCTGTGAGCCTTTTTCTGCTAGCAGGGCAAGCTGCCTGATTGGCTTTGGATTAGCAAGGAGAAGCAACATATAGGAATAGTCAAGAGAAACTGAGAGATGGTTTAACAAATTGCAACTCAGTTCCCATCAGCCTGAGTTTCTTTATGACTATCATTCCACCCCCTCAGCAGCAGATGGGAAGAGACTTGGGTTGATTCAAGAGCATTAGATATTCTTCAGATTTCTGCTCCATATGATTTCAAGACACTGTAGCTGGACTCACAGAAACCTGGCTTTAAGTCTTGAACTGGAAGACACAAATTGATTTTTGCATAAAAACAAAATAGATCACAGAGCTGGAGGTTGGTTACCTAAAGTTGTACTAAGGTTTATGACTGACAGAATAGCAAAGACACTCATGCAATGTCTGTGATGAAAACATGCTTTTGGAGGCCTGAAATACCCTGTGTCAGCAGACGTTTTGGATAAATGGCATTAGGGCTTTGTGAACCCATGCTACTGGATAATCTATGCATATATAATGCAGACATATACTTAACACAGAGCATACATAAGAAAGGTAAGACAATCTTTACGTCATTTAAGAAAAAAAATGGATGCATACAGGGGCACATTCAATACACATGCTTTTAGAAGCCTCATTTATGAGGGTTTAGCAAACCAACACTGTCTGAGACTAGGGAGACACGGCAAGTGCCATTAATACAATTAGAAATTTTGTGAACCCAGATGTGAGAAACTGTTGCAATATTAGTGGCATATGGCAGGTGCACATGAGACTTGCCCTGTGTTTTCTTTTCAGCTGCGATGTGTCACCAGCTACACTGGCACAGCTGCAGTACAGATGTGCTGTATGCCATTCTGATGGCATACATTTCCCACACTCTGTAAGATACTGTATTCTCTGTTACTCCAGAGTAACAGAGATGAGATTCCATCAAAATAAATGGCTGGGGAGAGTGAAGAGATGCTATTTTTTGTCTTGTCAGTGGAAAAACAAGAGTCGAAACTGACCATCTTCTCTGGTGGCAGCAGCTGACCTCTCCACCAGTGCATAGTTGTAAACTAGTCAACAGCTCATGAATGCCTCCTGGATTAATTGCAGCAGAAACGCCTCAAAGCCTTAAGTCAGAACAGGTGGCTTAAATCAGGTGGCTACTTTCTCTGTAGCCACCCTTAAAACCAACCAACCAACCAATCAACCAACCAACCAACCAACCAACCAAAAAACCCCAGGCTTTATTAGATGTAATGGTGATAGAACAACCTATTTACTAAATAATTTGTTAATCATTTGGCATGCAATTTACATAGAGAAATTTCACCTTGCAGGTTGTTTACACACGGTTCAATTTAACTGCTCATCGGGCACTTGCTATTCACAGCATGTAGCTGCTCGTGCAAGGCACAGGGTGTTCTTCCCATTCCCTCACAAGATTTCCGAAGCATTTCAGACAGATTTTGTAGATTTTTCTCAGGCTAGAATGGCAGCTTTATTTAGCTTGACCTTATGCATACCACTGTCCATAGATGACAGAAGGCCTTGTCCACATGCAAATAGGGGTATTTATACGAATTCCAAAACACAGTGTGAACAAAACCCCTCTCACTTCACAAATACAAATGGAATGAATAAGATTGCATCAAGTAGCTGATCATAGCCTAAGAGAACAGTGTTTGAGACATGCATTATTTAAGCCTTTCTCTCTTACACAGGTTAGTTCACTCTTTTCAATGATCTGTTCCCGGATGCTAAATTCATCCGGCCATGGGTAGTCAGTTGTAAAACAAACTGGACCCTCCAACAATAACCCAAACAATCCACTTCTGTGTCAGTCTGGTTGCAGATGATGGACCTAAGCACATGGAGTCACATGGGTGCATTAGAAGTCATTCAGCATGTCTGCATCTTCCTACACAGCAGAAAAATATTTTAAAAGAATCAGAGAATCATCACATGGGCTGGTTTTGGCTGCCAGGGGAATGTGTGCCATTTTGTATAACTTGTTTATACTCAAAATAATACTTGGGGGCAAAAAAATGAAAAATTATTCTTTCAGCACAAAATTTGGGACAAGGCATACGTATAACTGACTTGAAAATGTAAATACCCTGGTCATCTTTTAACATGAAACCCAGGAATCAAGTCTCCCTGAAATTCAGTAGGAATTTGAGCTCTACATGCTTACAGTTAGTGCTTCAGACAATTCTGCTGATAGATTAGATAATGGCAAGAGGAGGAGATATTCACAAATGTTAACTTGAGCCCAGGGACACAAGCCATTGAAGGGCTGCCTACAGGAACATGCATTTTCCTGCTGATGATACAGGGAGCTTTGGGGACATTAGATTTAATAGAAAACCAACCTCCATGGTGCCATTCAAGATATTGGCCCAGGCTCACTCTTGCCATTCAGATGTAGTTTCATAATGAAACAATGATAACCAAAAAGGGTCTGTAACACTTCTTTGCAATGGCAAAATGAAATGTGCACATCCTCTGCCAGGTGTTTGTTGGGCTTTGCTGGAAGGGGTCCAAATAATTAGTTACTCACCAGATGGGTAGCAAAGCACAAACAATCCAATGTGTCTTTTGGGTACAGACAACTCTGACTTTCAGTGATGTAATAACATTAACATGTGACAGCATTTAAGTTGTCAGCAATTTGAGAACTTAATTTTGTAGTGTGCAATCTGCAATGGTTTTATTTTCATTAACCAAACACCTACAGAAAGGAGACTGAGAATACAGCTGGCAGAGGGAGAAACTCGGATTCCCAGCGGGACATGCAGACTTTGCTTCATTGCCAATAAAGCACCTGAGGTACTAAACAAGAAACTGGAAAACATCACTAGCATGTATGAAAGGTATTTTTAGTAATTTGTAAGATTTTCAATGTCCATAACTAATTAAAAAACAAGACTGGGAAATTTTATCCTCCACCCCAGAAAATATATGTGAAATACGTGCACACCAGACACGGTGATTGTTTTATAGAGTTTGCAAGCAATCACTGAAATAACCTTCACAACTCACCTCCGAGCTTCATTGGTACCCAAAGCATGACCTGACTGAGACAACTGAAGCTTTGCAGAGAAGAGCATTGCTTCTGGTAACTTATTTTTCAGCCTTAGGCCTCCCACATTTGCTAGGATGAGGAATTGTGAAGGTTTTTGTTCCAGTGTAAAGACATATTTGTGTTGAACAAGATCATGCTCTTTAGCTGCTTTTTTCTTAAATAAATAATGTGAAGACTTTTGCCAGCTGTCTGTACATCCAAGTGGAAGTGGCAATACATTTTACTTAGAGCAAAAGTTGTTGAGTATTGAGCTTTATAATTCACCTGAGCAAAGTTGCCAAGTCTTGCAATTTTCTCATGGTATTAGATGTTCTTATTTCCTCAGAATCCCAGACTTTTGAATCATGGAGTATATGAGAATTTCAACTTCCATCTTAATGAATAAATAAAAGCAATTTTCCAGCTCTCCCAGTTATACAAAAATATTTGGAAAACACAAGTGTGACAGCCCAAAAGGCTTCAAACAAGGAAGAAGAACAAGGAATGTATCATCTCATAAAAGGCATAATGAATGTTAAGTCACTGCATTATTACTGGGACCTAATACTTAGTTTCTGTCTGTGTAAAACCAAAATCCCACCCAGATTAATCCCACTGCCTGCCCTTCCTGATTCTCTTTACAGTTTTAGGTCTTTAGAGTTTGCTGGTCTAACTGAATTCTCCATTTGTAACAATTCAGTTTATTATTATGGAAATAGTTGTTCCACAGAAAACTGTGATTGCAGATAAAAACTCGGCAAAGATCTTGATTAATTTTATTTTAGTAAGGTTTCCTTTGCAATAAACTAGTAAAACATTTACTCGGGCAAGGCCAGTATTAAGCACAACCATATTTATTCATTTGCTCATTATTTTTTAAGCTCTGGTCCAAGCCTATCAAAGTTTCTGATCTCCTTCCATGAGTTTTGAATAAGACCCTTCAAAGAATCACATTCATAAGTATATGTCTATTAAAATATAAAATCTGAAATATTTACCAAGCAGATTTTTATAATTAATTCTTATTTTTGGCAAATAAACCAATAACATTTGAATCTCTCCAAAAAGATACAAATAAATTTTTCAATTCTATTGAAAGAAAAATAAAGTAAAAGGGAAAAAAAATGAACGAGCACTAATAAATAAAGATATGCCTAAAACTTCTGTCAATAAAGCAAGCAAATCAGTATCAAAGCAATATGTGAATCACTATATGAGAATAAATACTTTTTGTCTAGTTTTTCTTTGAGAATTTTTTAGAAGATACATTCCTTTAAAAGTGGTTGTTATCTTTATTTATCCAAGAATTTGACTTTAGTATCACCCATGAAAAAGGATGATAAAGGCTAAGATGAAACAAGACCACTTAGAACAAATGTCCCCTGAAGCCTAAAGTGTACCATACTGGATATTTTCTACCTCCTGTTTTCCAGATCTTGGCTTAACCACTAATTTCACTCCTGTTGTTTATCACATGACTATGGATTAATATTAAAGAGACATTGAGTATAAATATTAATATGCAATCATGGGTATGTATGTATAAAATATATGTATATTCAAATCATATAGGAGTCTTGCATTTTCAATTGCAAAAGAATTTGAAAAATATATAAGTGAAGAGTTTGCTGAAATTAATTTCCAATGGCACAAAAATAAGTCCCAAGAACATCTGCTGGAACATACGGCACAACAGGATGTGCAGTATTATGCCATCATAATACACCTTGGGTGCAGTATGAGGAATGAAGCCAAAAGGCATATTTAGAGGAAAAAAAATTCTGGACAGAAACAGACTAAACAACTAGAATTGAATCTAATATATATAATAATAGTTTCCTGTTTAGTTTATCCTCTACATAAAATTAAAGAGCCTCACTGACTACTACAGTACCCAGCTTTGTTTATTAGATTCCATGCAATATTTCAAGAAATTCAGTGTCTTGTAGACAGGTTGGTTTCTTGATGAAAATACTCCAATAAAATTTTGCATATGCCTATGCAACCAAGGAGCCTAATATCCATTGTCTTTAAATCACCTCTAAAAATATTTCTTTGAGGCTCACATGATGCCATGAACCATGGAGAAATCAATGGCAGAGTGAAAGGCCTTCTTTCTGCCTTGACTTTGTAGCATCAAGATGCTGTTGAAGGACTGTGTGTATAAAAAGGGACAGCAAACTGCTCATCAGAGTTCTCACTTGCTAAGTTATGACATTTCCCAGGGAGTGAGAACAATACAATTAAGCTACTAGTCAAAAAAAAAAAAAAAAAAAAAAAAAAAAAGGAAGAAAACATTTTTTTGTCATTCTAGTAGACTTTTACCTTTCCTACTTGTTTTGCATCCTAATTCTGTAACCTACAAAAAAATAGCAATTTAAAACAGCTATTCAAGCATATTATCCCTTGAGAAGTCTCAGGAATCCCAGTTGTCTTCTTTCTGTATCCCTGAGAGAGAAGCAAGACAATTGGCAAAATTCTTCCAAAGTATGTGACAGCTATAATTTTTAGTAAAGCTAGAAACTTGCGTGGTAATGGGGCGGGGTGAGGAGAGGGCTGCAGACAGCATTTTGGGATACACCAAATTACTCAGTTTAAAATTATATTCTTAATATCAACTTCCAGACTGGTCTCGTTACATTTAATTGGTGGCTCTTCCTACACCTACTTTTAATTGACTGTTCCCTGACACATGGTCAGCAGGCTGGTCATTGCATGCACCTAATTGGGGATCTAATGTAGTGACACAGCAGTCACCACCAACTCCTGGGTCTAGTGTTAGAATGTCAATGGCTGTCAGAGGGAAGAAGGGAATTATAAATTGCTATCTGTGTTGACTAAATAAAAGACACAGGTGGAGTAACAGGGCAGCAGAGGAGATTAATGATTAACTTTAGCTAATTATTCTGATAAGGACACAGAGTCTTGAGGTCTCAATCTTGTTATGTCAAGAAGCTGGGTAATATCTCCATAGAAGAGAAATACTATTTCTCTGAACCTGGTTTTCTGGAGTGAGAAGATCTGAATGTGAAAAGGAGAGTCTGATTCTGAGTCTATGCTTTGGAAAAGAAATTCTGTGTTAGCAATACACTACATGCATTTGTGAGCATCTGTTGGTGTGTGCATGTGTGTGTGTAAGATGAAGAGGCGTGAACTTGATGAGAAAGTGGATGGATGAATTGATGAAGAGAGACATAATAAAATAAATATGAAGGCCATTAAATGTCTACTAAAACATATAAATGCAATAAAATATCTGGAATCTGTTTTCGCATTCAAATTAACTGAAGATGAGGACTTCCCCTGATGTGTGAATTGCTATGAGTAGTTTCCTGAGGACAGTCTGAAGCCAAGAAATCATTAGAGGCACTCAAGAGTACAAACATGCTGAGAAACTAAGCAAGCATCTCTAGTCCTTTGAAAAAAAGCTATTTAAAATAAAAGGCTAAGTACAATTACAGAAAAAGCAAATGACTGATCCAGCAAAATGTCTTCATGATTCATTTGTAATTTCATCTTTCTTAGCCAAAACCTAGAAACCTATACCATTAGAAAGGTACTTGTTTCCAGTGCAAATGAAAATGTTCTGGACTATGTGGAGTGAATAAAGTGGCCAAGCCCTGAAAGTCCCACCTTAATCAGATATCAGGGATTACTGGTTGGGGGATTAAAAGTGTATTTTAGGATATATCCCTCCCTATCATCATCCTGTAGCAGCCTTGAACCTGGTTACATTCACATTGTGTTCTCAGTAGCATGCTGGTGCCATTCAATCCTGGCCATTTTTGGGTTGAATGCAACAGAGCAACACAAAATATGTGACACTTAGAAGGCACTCAACTGCTAAAGTAAAACCAGAGATTAGAGGATGTCAGGGTTAAACAACTGAACTACCTATTTTAATCTGAATGAAAAATTTCTATAAATAACAAACTTTTTCTGTCTTGTCTACCATTTTTATAGATAAAAACTGGTTTCTGAGGTAAAAAGAAACATTTTCAAAAAAAAAAGTATATTCAGTTGGTATCGATGAAAGAAAGAAGGCATGATGATGGAAAATGTTTCAAAACAAAAATAAATTCACTGCTCTTTTGGGTTTTTTTCAGCATAAGTGGGTCAGCCAGCCCTTCCCTTTACAGGAACATGTGTAAATATAGGTTTGAAAGTGGTCATTACAAGGAATTTGGTCACAGTACAAACATCAAGCGATCTTGTTCTGTTTTCTGCAAAAAAAGGATGCCAGACAGCCACAACTCCCTTCTATTGCTTTGTTGGTAGAACGTGCGGTCATATTTACTTTATTAGTTTTTCTTGATTGCAATTATCAATAATTTGAGGACCTGTAAATACATAAAGGCTAGGTATTTCTGTCTAACTTGACAGATGTCTTCCATAAAGTGTAGTTAATTTGTCCCCCCTTAACATACAATAAACACATGCTGTAATGTCAAGATAAATCTGGGATTAAATACTGTGATTGTGGGTGGCAGCACAAAGCTCCTAAGAAAGCAAGTGGTATAAACATCTCAAACATCAGCAGATTCCCAGGGAAAAATGAGCTCAAATTTAAAGTTCTAAAACCACTTGCTCTTGACTCATCTCACCAATGGTTTCCAGATGCAAACTATTTAGGCTCTAAATGAATATGCGGTCCTTAAAAAAAAGTCAGTTGTATGCATCTTCCATGCTTAACTGCAGACTAGGTCAATACAGAGGTTCCTCCAAAGAAAGCTTGGCAGAGCTCTACTCAGATCCTGATGTCAGCTGAAAATACGAAAAAAAAAGAGTACGTTCAAACTGACTACGGAAACTTTTACCTTTTTTTATCTACAGATAACAGGGTCACTGCTGTGATACCAGGTCTAGCTCTCTGGTCTTATTCTCATTGTGACCAGTGAAAACTTATAACAAGTCACATTTTCTGCCACAGTGACCAGATGATGTGTCAAAGGTAAAATCAAGTGTATGGTGTAAAAATCAGATATGAATTACAGAGCTGGGTCAAATTCCAGATAAGATTGTCCTGACAAGTGGGAAGGCAGAAGCAAAGACAGAATTTTATCCTTCTTTTGAAATGTCTTGGTCTACATTTTCAGAGATGCATTATGGAGATAACCTCTCATATGTCCCTGAAAGGCCTGGCTGAAGAGTCTTGCCTGGTCAAGACTTTGAAAGAGACCATAGAAAGAAATACACTTTTGTTTTCACAAATGCAGCCAGTACCCAAAGGAAGCTTAAAATCAAACACACAGACACATGTGTGCACACTAAGTCACTGAAAACTTGTTCTACCTCAAGTTTAAAATTTCAAACAAATCCGAAAGCAGTTTGATTCAACCAAGCACATCAACAAGTGACAAATCAATGATCCAGAATCTCTCTCCCTTGACAAAAGGAACAACTTAAATCCCTGCTCTCTGTTTCAGCTTAATCTACTTCATCCTATTTACCACAACTTGTGGGTCTGCAGTCAGACCCCAGACAGACCCTTTTTATTTCCCTGCAAGTTTTTAGCAGCTACAGATGAAGTACTGTAGTACTTCTAGTGTGCCTTTCCCAAACCAATTTATTTCTCATCTGTCTGAAGTGTAAAAATTCTATCATGCTACTCCAGTGGGAATGGGTATGGCTGAATTGCAGCTTATAAGAAGCTCATGTACTACTCACTGAAGGATCTGCAGAAGCATTCATTGAAAAGAAAACTTTTGAGAAAATACTTCTTTTATTCAAATCACTCAATACAAGCCACAGCTTTCTAAATCTTAGAAAACAAGACACTTTTTCTTCAAGCTCTAAGCTTCTTGTTAAATGGTAAGACTGTGATTATGTTTCACCCTGTAAATGATTCAATTATCTCATGTAAGAAGCTCCTATTTTCTTGCAGTTGTTTTCTTGTCATTTTAACTCAATGTCTTTTCAGCAGGTTGGTTGTATTTTTCTTCTTTTTATATGAATTGTATTCTAATCCACTGTCTGCCTAAGGTATTGTAATACAATTTTGCAACTCTCTTTGCTGAAGAGAAGCTAAGCAGAATCCTATGTGTACTGGACATCGATCAGGTGTCAGACTCCAGAGAATTTTGTCATGGTTTGTTTTCTTTAATTTGTTCAGTAACAACAATCTGACAAAGCAAACCTGTGAGAGAAGATGACCACTGAAGTGATCATTAAAAAGCTTATGAAAATTCAGACTGTGCAATCTGACCAGTTACAGCTGTGGTTGAACTCCCAAGTGATGCCTTTGCATATGCAGGATTCATTCTCACATTTCTTAAGAAATTTTCAGAAAAGGTCACACAGGCACCTATAAGAAACCATACTGTGAATCAGTAGGTGCCAAACCAAAGCTGTATATAGCATTTAAGCAAAAGTGAATGTGAAATAGACCTCCAAAAAAAACCCCTACCCATGGCATAAATTTTACTAACTCATACCAGCCACCTCCAACTGACTTGTAGTGTGATCATATTGTGGTCTAAGGAGTGACACAGAATATTCTTAATAAACATCCCACATATTATAAATTCACCCTGTATTTCTAAGACAAGATGGGTCTTGTTCCTCACTGCCCTTTGGTAGAGGGACACTTAACAGTGTTTGGCACAATGGGTGTCTTTTCTTTCTCTTACTGTTGACAGTACCAGTTCTTGATTTTCACAGGAGGCAGGTGTCAAAAGGCCGGCTCTGTTTTCTGGGCTTATCACTTTAAATGTGGTTTGATGAGACAATTAATGTCTCAGTCACAAGATCCAATATAATTATGACAATTTGATCTTTAGAACAAATAGTGTGGTTTTGGGTTTAGGCACCCCAAGGTTTTGTATGCAGCCTACATTTCTTTGAGTATTGCCATCAAGAACACAGGATGCCCTCTGCCTGTCAGATTTAATTCAGACTGCTTCAAACATTAGATAAGCATAAAATAAAACAGCATTTCTTTTATAAAACTAATAATCAAGTTCCTAATTATAGTACTTGTCATGGGTTTCCCTGATTAGGGTTTTTTTTTAATAAGAGGAAGATCGGCTTCTGATGGAAGCCTCTGGAAGTTTCCCTCCATCCTATAGAGC
>JAWWEE010000001.1:33388169-33421496 GCA_035221455.1 Xenops minutus | reverse complement strand
TCTAAGTTCTGCTTTGCCCGTGGTATTAATCAAAGCTCCTCTTTTGGTTATCTCTAGCCGTAAATTTCGAGCTGGTTCTTTTTTCCCTTCCCTCTGGAAGGCACAAAGGGAGTGGGGGGAAAAGACCTTGAAGGAGTTTTGCTGGACACCAGGCGTTTGTTCAGGGTCAAACCATCACAGTACTATAAAAAAGGGTTTGGATTTGTCTCACCTAAGTGGGAGAGTGGATCACTGTCAGCTCCATTTGTGGCTGGTGAAAGAAGTGAGCATTTCTAGAACATATTTAATATGATGCTTAGGCACAAAAGGTGTCTCTTCCGTATTGGACTGTAAAGGATTCTAGATCACTAATTCAAAGACATATGCCCATGCTACTAAAAAAAGCAAACAAAGTAAGGCATGGTCCTGGAGCATGCTTAAACATGTGTGTTAAGTGTGGATATCTTAAATTCTTGTTCCTCCTCAGATGCTCTGCTGTCTGTTTAGGTGGTCCTGAGGTTTTCTTTGTGCATACACTTGAGACCTTTGTAATCTTCCTTTGTCTTTATTAATTTATCCCATATGAGCTTCAGGATAGACATTTAAGCTGGGCATGCATGTGTTATTTACCATCACCCCCTTTTTTCCTGGGCACTAAGGTAGGAAGTGCAAGTAGCATACTCCCTGCACAGTGTAGTCAGATATGTCTGAGTTTTCAATCATATTTCTAGCCCATAATTAACACTTTTCTTTGGGTATCAGTGGCTTCTTTAGAAGTTATGACATTTTCATGACTGCTACAACACTTGAAAATGGTGTACCATTGAAGTATCAACTATATATCCCTCTTATTACATTTATTTGTTCCAAACAACTGACAATTTTTCATAAAGGACACATATGACATGTTAATAATATAATTGACAGATTTGGCCTTTATGAAGCTTTTCCTGGATTACTCTCAACTCCCACTTTTTTATCAGTTTTGCCTTCACAGTTTCCTTCCTTACAAACCAAATTTAAAAATTAAAGCAAAAGATAAGCCTAGTGTTCTCCCCTATTCAGTGACTGTTCACAGTTCACAATTGCTCTTCAAAAGCTCTCCCACCTCCCTTATGTCTGATTTTGGTATTAAGCCACCTGCTAAAGCAGGTTGGGGTGTTGCAGGCAAGCCACACCAGCTTGTTTCATATACATGACAGACAGAGGCAAACGAGCATCACTTGGCACCTCTTTTAGGATGCACAGTAAGAAAGATAGAGGAAGAGGACACGTGGTCAAACCTACCACGCCTCTGCTCATTTATTCCCAAGGTAATGGCCATTCTCACATGCTAGTGTGCACACTGTAGAACTTTCCAGTCCTCCTTTTCCACTCAGTCTTACTCCCACTTGCATCATGCCATCACTAGGTATGACATTTTGCAGCTCCCCTACTGCAGACAATTTATCTCTGAGCATCTGGCTTGTCCCTACCTCATCTGTTTCTTCCTTACATTATGAATTCTTGCCTGAGTCCCATCATTATCAATCAGTCATATATCCATAAAAAAAAATAAAACTTATTTCCAAGGGCAATTAATAACATTTATTTTTCAAAAGGGAGGGAACTGAATCTATAGTCAGATTTAAATCCAGACATCAGAGCACTTAAGACTTTTCCATTCCTTAGCCACAGCTTGTAAACTGGGAATAGATGTAGGAGGCATATCAAAAGGGCATTAAGTGAAAATGTGCTACATATTTTCCCACCTTCCTACATATACTTGCACCATAAAATAACAATTTGACAGGATGGGCTAAATCATTGATACTGGTGGTTCTTTCTACTCATTTTAATGATTTTGATATGTCTTTAAGCTGTGATTACTCATTTTGCAGCAACACATGAAATCTAACAGATCTCCAATGTGCTAATTAAGGAAAGTGAAATATATTCATATAATCATATACATTAGAGATTGATATGACAGGTTGTTTTCCCCAGCACTAGTAAACACTTCAGAATAAAACAAAATAGTTATTTGAAAGAGAAATATATGCAACAAGAGATTTAGCACTGTCAATTAGCTTTCAAATTCAGTAGAAAATACTGTGGAACATTCTGATATATGTTCATGGCAGTATGAGCTGCAGGACTATAATAACACGCAACCTAATAAAAAGGAACAAGATTTCTTTCCGCTGTATGTGCATCGGAGAAGTACAGCTAAGTTTATATTAGCATATCACAAATGTGAAACTGGGACACAGGCGCAGTGCTAAATTAGAACAGCAGCTGGTATCCTGTTAGCAAGTAAAGTGTGTTTGCTTGGGGAAAAAAAAGAAAGAGACTGATGCAAAATCAAGCCATGCAAATGCACAGAGAACAATCAGTCAGAAAAGGATCTGTGTACCTCACTGCACATCTCAGGTTGACCCTGTACTGTGTGACAAGTCATTTCACACACACACACACACACACACACACACACACACACACACACACACAAAAAAAAAAAAAAAAAAAAAAAAAACAATTTAGTGGGGTCAGATCATGTTCCCTCATCTGAATTATGAAGAATGTATTTTCCATTACAGACAATCTGAAAATTATCAAAATTTAGACTCTGAGAGGTTTGACCATGTCTTTCATTTTATTTTCTTTCCTGCATTATGCAGGTCAATGAAATATGAAGGAAAATTTCATATTCTCCTGTAGAACACAGAATAATGCAGCAAGGAGGCACAACGCACAAAATACTTTAAATTATATTTAAAACAAAAATTTCACTATTTTTTTATTCAAAAATAGGCTTTTACCAGCCAACCAGAGGAAAACAAATGTTTAAAGCTGTCCTTTCTACTTCGACTTCCTTTTACACCATCCACATTGCACAAAGCAAACTGGCCACTTGAACTCCCGTTCAAGGCAAGAGGCAGGTGCAAATGCTCTTTCTGGCCAGCTGGCTGAAGCCACTTACACAGTTATTGAAGAACTCCTAATATGTCCTGTCTTTTCAGCTCTTTCCCCTTATTGCCATAGATTTTCCAATATTTAATGGATTTTGAGGAAGGTGCAGTCCTGAAGAGCTGGAGACACACTGAAGGGTATCTAACTTTAGCCCAGTGAAGCCCCAAAAATAACTGATGGAATTGGCAACCAAAGTACTGATTATGTAAGAGATCTATTGTCTAGCAGTCTAATTTACCTTGCCTATATTTCAATATTTATAAAATAATCTGAATTTAATTATTTCAGAAAGAATTCAAAATAATCTGAGGTCCTTCAGGATGCATGGGCAGAAACTTAATTCTAATTTAAAATTTAGATTTAACTTGCACAAGTAAAGCAGCTTCAAAATTAGAAGGAAATAGAAGAATGGGTACACAATTCTTACATGCTCAATCACAATGATCGTAAAATTGTTCTCACATTCCTGGAACCCAATGGAAATGCAGCATTTACTCTCTTAACCCTTCCTTGCAGCATTGTTTGTCCTGTTGATAAATATCCCCTTTAAAGGCACTTGTTATTTTGCTGTAGTGTTATCTCATGTAATGCGATCCAAGGGATCAGATTCTAAATAAATCCAATTTCTGTGCAGTGTTTCAGCAGCTCTGAGTAACTATCAAGCAGCAGATCTCTCAGGGACAGCTCAGCTTTCCTCCCAGCATGTCGTCACAAAACATGCCTCACTTGGCTGGGGGGTGTCAATTTTTCAATGGGAAGGACTGTAAATCCCTTCTACTTTTGTGTAAGAGCAAGATAGGCTGGAACTAGGCTGGAATGTGGCCTTTGATGGACAATAGTCAGATTGTTTACTTAGATGCTGTTGGGGCATCTAAGACCAAGAGACCTGTTTCCAAAGCCATGAAATGTGGCTTCTTACACATTTGGTAAGCAGAAGCTGGGAGGCAGCGATGACATTCGAGATAAGTTTCTAAAGGAGAAACTCTCAGAGGCAATTACATACCTCCACTGACTTCAGTGACCAGCATAGCCAATGTCCTCGAGCACTCTATTAAAGTTAAATATAATAGTTACATCCCAGACTGCTACCCATCCCTGCCTGAATACAGATCTGAATGACTTAGCTTCTTGGGATTTGCTGTTCCATTGTACAGTGGTGTGTTGCTCTTCTATTAAAACCAAATCTATGAAATCTTCATAGCACTCTGGTGAGTTAATAACCTGATGTTTTTAATACATCTATTCTAGGTTTGTAGAAGACTAAAATACTGTTACACACTGATAGACTAGAATAGTGAAGCCAAAACACCTGTTTAAAACCTTTAGTCTCAACAACCTTATTATAAAACCTTTAGCCTCAACAACCTCATTAACATTACAATGGTTAAGCAGTATCAACCAAATAATGTTGCACCATGCAGAACAGTGGGAATTTTCAATGTCATAAAGACTAAAGATTTACCTTACCTTACAAAATTTGAAAATACATCAAATTTTTATTATCCTTTCCTAATTCTTGCAGGCAAACAGTATATCCACTCTGTCAATGATAACTAAATTACATGCAAAAAGAACATATTGACTACAACTCCACCAATACTTTTTTTTTAATTATCTTCATTTATAGTTAACTATTGTCTTCTTGGAATATGCTATAATTCCATATAAAATCCATGGAGGATGGATGGTTCATTCATCACAGAATAATCATGTCAGTATCTCCTTCTACGTACTTTGCCTCCTTTTCTCCAGAGAAGATTTGACTTATGAGATTTCAAAATGTCAAACTGAAGGGTTGCTGCCCAGTTTTAAAGTCAAGAAGGGTGACTGTAGGTAAAGACTTCAGGACAAAGGTGAGAACATTTAAAATAACAGCAGGACATCAAAACTCATCTCAGAGGACAAACTGATCTACAAATAAGAATAAGGAAGAGTGGTCTGCTCAACTGACACATTGTGTTAGCTCAAGAAGAACAAATTTGGCATGCTTACTGCATGATTGAAGGTCAATATGCCTGAAAAATTATAAAAAGGTTCTGGACTCACAAAAAAAAATAAATAAATAAAAAGGGGGACATAAAGGCCAAGGATGCATAACCAAGCCAGGTAACAATAAAGCATCTTTAGAATTAATGGTCGGTATCAGAGTGCCATCCCATAATGCCTACAGCCCATTTAGAAGAAATGTTTGGGTGAAAATCCTCAGTGACGCACAACAGGCTATTATGAAAGAGCATTGGCCTGAATATATTTGACTAAAAGTGCCTCAGATTGTTGTTGCAATGACTTTATTCAACAAAGTGTATTTAAAGTTAGTACTGAGAGCTTTTGAAAGTAAAAATTGCTGCCAGGTACCCCAAACTGCTTTTGCACGGCTCCTCCAGTTTCTACATGAGCAAGTTGAGCCAGTCCTAATTGTGCCAGTAAAACAGAACTCATTCAAGTACAGACAACTTAGCAGGGGCACATGAAGGTACTTGAACCATGTTCTGAACTGCTGCAATGTTTTCTTGCAGCTGTGCTGGGTGATCTTAGACCATTCCAGTTGCGACGCTCTCCCACGGCCATGTCTGTGGCTCCTGACACCATTCTCAGAGGCACCAGGTTTGGACAGATTTTGAAAGATCCACAGTGACCTGAGATACTGTTATAGGAAAACTGCTTAAAGCTTTTGTGCTCCTAGGCCCTTAACTTCATCCACATTAAGACTTAAGATTAACATTAAAGCTGTCCATAGCAAGAAAAGAAATGATCAAACAAACCACCAGAGCATATTGATGTGGAAGCAGGAGTGGCCCAAACATCACAAAAAACTGTATTACTAGAGCAAGGTGCTTTCCTGTCAAACAGCTCCCAATAATATAGCAGATAAACATTTTTTCTATGTCTATACATCTTTGCTTGATTTTCAGGGTTGGGTCTTACAATAGGGCTCAGACTTAATACTTCAGGAATGCATTAGCCTGTGCTAATCATGTGTATCATGACCTAAAATGAGAGGTCCTAGAGCAAGGAGTTGCTGTCGGAGGTCAAGGTTAGTTCCTAAATCAAATCCTCTCTTTATTGTGCTAGTTCTTCAGTTTTTAAGTCCAGTACGATGCTTAACAGTGCGTGGGAGACTGGAAACGTCATGTCTGAGAATTGGCCAGTAGTGGGTTGGAAGGAGTTGATATGCTCAAAAAAGTGGCTTTAGAGCCTGAAACTGGCCATCAATTTCCTTCTCAGTGTGGCCAGGCACTGCTGGCATGGGCTAGACAACAATGAGAATTTTGGCAAATATCTGGGTAGCATATACAACACAACTCATTCCTCTAGCAGTTCAAATTAAAGCTTCTAATGTCTTTTCAACCTACTTCAGCATGCAGTCTACTTCTTGAGTTAAAAGTCATGGAATAGGTTAAGGAAAGATTAAGTTACAGAACAATGTCCATGTTTTTCCAATTAATTTAAGTACAAAATCTGTATTTTTGCTGCATTTTTATATTCTTTCTTTTCCAGCTTCTTGATAGCACTTATGATCAGTACATAGCCTGGAATACAAAATAACTTGTCTTCTATAACATTAAGTTTCCTAAGAGCTTTACTATTTTAGTGCCATTTGGATTCATTCCCTCTGGCAATCCTTTCTTAATGTAAATGCTCCAAACTGTTCTCACTCTAATGTGCTGCACTGTGGAAATACACTGTAGACAGAGTTCAGCATATTCAAAAGGATAATTTATCAATAAAATTTAAGCTCACTTCAAGTAAACAAAAGAAACACCAGCAACAGTGTTTATTTTCTGTGTTTTCACAGAAATTTTAAACTTGGTGATAATAACTGACAGTGGTTTTTTTCTTCTTTGTCCCATTTGAAACAAAACATACTTTTCATACTTCATATGCTGTCAATTCTTGTTTTGCATCTTCAAAGATATCTAGTTGAGGACACATAATGGCAACTGATACAAGTTATATATATGCACCATCTATGCATACTTACTCTACTGATTTTAATTACCTGAAGCATGTTGTCCTTTTTGTAACAATTAATAAAAGTGCTATGTATCTGAAAGCCTGTCAGAAAGCAGTAGCATTAAAAAACAATTGTTTATACATCTATTTCATCTTGAAACAGAACTTCATGCAATCATGCAAATAATTGAGGAAGGGATGCTTGTCATATTTTAAAGTGTACACATGAAAGTGATACAGCTCCAGAACAAAAAAAAAAAAACAAAACAAACAAAAAAAACCCAAAACAAAACAAAACAAAAAAGTAGAAAACCTCTTGCTTGAAAATCTGAGAAATGGAATTTGAAACTGTATTTGACTTGAGAATGGTCTGAGGAAATGAGCTGATGATGTGAAACACAAAATACCCACACTGAAATGCATTGTCTCATTTGGTTTCCTTAATAGAAATATGAACCTACATGATCAAATGGCCAGATACAAAAGCATTTCACATTCAGAAGTATTTTAATATACCTAATATGGAGATAATTTTCAGACCTCTTAATGTGTAATCATAAAATAAATGGAAATTTTTGATGAGTTTTCTGACCCTACTGCACATAAAATTTTTTTCCCAATTCTGCAGTAGATCTTCATTTCAGTAAGGCTGCACTGGGTAGCAAAACTCCTTTTGGAACTGCCATAGTTTTTCATATTTAATATACTAATGTGATGCAAAAAGAACCTACTGCCATCTGACTGCTATAGAAGAAGAGTTAGTAATAAAGGTATAATACACTGGACAAAATGGTTTAGGAATACAGCAAGGTTGCATAGTCAAATACTGAGATATTAGACAACTACTAAATCTATGCTTCCAGGAAAGCAACTTTTTCCATGCAGGACAAGTATTTGCTTGAAAACCTCTTCTCAGGAAGGACAATACCTTTCTCTCCAGCACATTGGTTAACACTGAAAATTAGAGGAATTCAGTATGGGAAATACTCGAGTAAAAACCAACCAAACCCGTGGTCTTATAATGGGAAGACCTTTCCAGTGTTTATGGTTAGGATTCATTCCTGACAGCACTTTGATGCTTTAGGGCTTCAAAATTCACCCCAAAGTAATAAACATTCTGATGTAACTTACAGAGAACCACTACGACTTGGGATTTATAAGCAGTTGGAAGTTGAACCTTGGTATCCTTACTTGTACTTAGAAAACAACATTCTTTCACATTTTTTTGCAGTGGAGCATTTGCAGAACATCAGTGACAGTAACTGTGATAGAAGTGTCAATTTGTAGAGATTTAACAAGATGACAGATACTCCTTCACAAGAGATATCAGCTATTTATAGCAATGCCTTGTTCCCTGCCCCTCTAGCCTCTTTCTACTATTTCTTTTCTAATTTCCAGTCTTTTTTCTGCCCTTTCCATTCCATTTCTTCACCTATTTCTTTATGCTTTTTATGACATCTTGTCTTTTTCTACCTATCTCCATATTTAATTTTTTCATACTTCCACCATAGCCTAGAGCAAGAATGACTCATCCCTTCACTCAGTCCTGAACCAACCTGTTACACTTTCATATTACATCATTTGAATAATCATCTTTTTAATTGTTCTTAAAGGGGGAAACTCAATGGTAACAAGTGGCTTTAAAACTTAATAAATCTAATTAACAGAATTCTGAGAACAAAGTATAGTTTCTCAATTAGCTGAACTAGATACAAACGTCTCAAGTTTTCATTTCAGGAGTAAATTAGACTTTTTAGGCTGCAGTGATTTGAGTGGGCTTACATGCTTGTTAGGTCACTTCATCATTGCTTTGTCTAATATATACTTTTCTATTTATATGTGTATATACAAAATAATGACAGACACTCTGGCAGTCTGTGATGTTCTACTGAGAAGTTAAAAGAAATCCCAGGTGTATTTTCTTCTTGCAATACAGTGAGTCTGAAGACAGAAGGAAGAAGACTTTTCTACCTTTGGCAAGCCTATTTTACCCACAACAGATTTTATTTCCCATTTTTAAAAATGTAGCATTCAGCTTGTCAAAAGTCATGCAAGTCTGATTAACAAAAGACAGCTTATTGTGTAAAAGTTTTTCAGCCTCACCTTAGAATACTTTTCTATCTGTACAGCTTTTACTCCTGTGTTAAATAAATCAGGATGAACTGCCCCACGGAAAATCATGGTCATTTTGTCGGTGCAGAGTGAAGTGGCCCAGATGCCCTAAAGGAACTATACACTGAATGACCCTAACAAGAAATGAAGCCAGAATGTAGCATCTCACCTAAATGAAGCCAAAGAAAATATTGCCATTTATTTCATCCAGAACAAGATTACACTTGATCATCTGTGAGGCACTTTTCTACAGATGTTCATCACCCTGTTCTCAGGGAAGAAGCTGCTTGAATCTTCCCTGCTCACCAAACAACATAGTAGGATAAGGGTTTGTCAGCCTACAAATCTGAGCTCTTTTCTAGCACCCTGTCTGGACAGTGAGATTATAGAAACTTTTAACATCACATTGCACTGTGTTGCAATTCATTTAGATATATCACAGACTGGGACTATGAATAAGAACCTTTTATCTGGATCACAGTCAACCTTTACAGTAACTGCTGATCTGCGTTACTTACTGGTATAGTAACAAAAATAATGCCTGGCAGACACTGACATTTAATATCTTCTGTATTGGAAATGGAAGGAAAATGTAATATCTGAAACAGAAGACAGCCTAGAGGCCACATGTAAGTGGGTAGGTATTTTTGGCTTCCAAACTAATGAGTAAATGGCATTCCTCTTCATTAAAATTCAAGCATAGATAAATAATGCATGGATCTACTGATACACAGAACTATTTTGAGTTTCTTTGGGTTTTACTTCTGCCACTCTTCTGTTGTATCTGCCCATATAATGAGAGAGGTACCTGTGGAAAAGCAAGTGAATTGAAACACTCAGGATTACCATATCCACGGTCTCAGACCACAGATTTTCCAGAAGCGCTTAATCCACAAGCTATGATCAGGACAAGTGTCTGAGGCTGAGAATCATAGCAGCCAGTATGCTGTGCAAAAGGAAACCAAAATGGGCAATATGTTCTATAAAGTCTGTGCTCAAACTCTCACGCTCCCTGAGATTTAAGCTTCACCTAGAAGTCCAGCTTAGACTGAGACATCTGGCATCTCCCATCCTGGAACTAGTGCCTAAAGAACTCCTTTCTGTACACCCACCTTGACTGCCCCTTCATTTTCGCTTTTTAAGATTTCTGAAAGTAAATCCAGCGTGCTTATCCAAAAGCTCACAGAAGACATCTCTGGGAGCTAGCAGGGAGAGCTGCAGTGAAGAAAACTCAACATCATGTGTGCTTGGGGCTCTGGGTGGCAACTCATGCTCCGCGTGACTTCAGGGCAATGCCAGCACTTCTGGGCTAATCAGAATAGGACAGGCATAAAAGCCTATATCTAAGAACTTTTTCAACCTTCTTGTTTTATAACAACTATGATCAGAAATATGTGGGTATTAACAAAAATCTGATATGTGAAGACCCCAAATTCCCCACCCCTCCTCTGAGTGAGAACCTATGCTCCTGAGAACCTTTCTGAAACTAATGGTATATTTCTGTGGGAAAAATAGGGCACATGCATTGCATACCTTCTACGGAGAAGAACAGCACCATGTCTTTTGTCAAACACTTCTTTCTCCTCATATGACTAGGAGACTGTTCAGGCATCTTCTCTGGAAGACTAGATAAGACCAAAGAGCACTTCCCAGACCAATAAGAGAGGCAAAACCTTTACACAGAGCAGTAATGACTATGCAGGAAATTGAAATTAATGTGGTTAACCACAGCTGGTTTACTATTCCATAATACTGTTTTGATAGTCTTTGGAAGAACAGGGAAAGAGAGTGAGGAAAGTTTTACTTTACTCCCAGTCCCAAACAGACTTTCGGCTTTCATTTCCTGTTTCCTGGCTAGTAATAAGTTAGTTCTCGTTTTCTCGGCAGAAGTTAGTGTTCTGTGATCCCTGGAGAGGTTTGGAGACCCAGAGTGACTCTCTAATCAGTTATGGAAGAGTAGGACAGAATGTGTAGTTGGCTTGCTCTTCAAGGGTCATGGTACATTAAATGGCTAATCTAAAGTTTGAAAACTTCAATTACTTTACTTTCATGAAAGTACTTCCAGAACTCCTGAAACTACTTCACCCACAGAGAAGGTTAGGGAACCTTGGAAAGGACTCCATAACGGTTCAGCAGTCTGATATCCTTAAGGAAGAGTGTTTTCCAGAATTTAAGCATGAAAACGAGACCCAGGAAACAATAGGTCTATTCCTACAGGTACCAATATGTTTGGGTTTCACCTAAATTCACCTTGTCCCTTATGCACCTATCAAGCACTTTACAATAAGTATTTACAATGTCTCCTGAGTACCCTGTATGGAATATGTAAAGGGTAATACTGTCATTCAAGGAAATGTGGATCAAAAGACTCTGTTAATAATTAAAAGACCTTTTCTGTCTGTTAAATGACTTTTGCTATCTTTACATATCTATTTGACTTCTCCTTGCCACCTCCTCAAAATCTATGGATTACTGTTGATGTGCCCATTCCAGCATACTCTCCTGTGTTCCAGGGCTTGGTATTTCTTAGAAAATTGAGTAAAACAGTTAAAGAGAATTTCTGGTGCATTTCCATATGTAACTTATGCAAAGGAATACCTATTTAGTAGTTTAGCTATGCTGATCACGGCAGGAGTGCCATGTCCTTCTCTATAAATGGATGGAATCTGACCATTAAGGCTCAAATTTTCTGCAATAATTTTTTCTCAATGTAGGATAAGTAATGATCTCATCTTTCTGAGGAACCCTTCAGATCATTTCACAACAATGTTTACATAAAAATGTCAATGTGAAGTGCTGATGTGGCATAAAACACACAGCTTGGACTGAGCACTCACAGTACAGACATTTTTGGACTGTCACCCAAAAAGTGACAGACTTCTTCACACAGGCAGCAAGTTAGATTGAAGCATCCAGCATTCCAAAGACATTACCAATTTTGCAAAAATTAAAAAATAAAACACAAACTAAATAGTCAATGTAATTAATCTCTGGAGAAATTTCACAAGAAACAAATAGATTAATAAAAATATATTTGTTTCTATAGCAGTCTCTTTCATGAAAAAGTGTGAGGTAACTAACAGATATGACCCATTCTGTCATCACTAAAACCACCTCCTGTCTAAGTTCATTGCCCACCAGGAACACACAGAACACACACCCAAAACCAAACCAAATCAAAACAAAACAAAAAAAAAGGAGAATCCTACATTCACACACATATGCAGACTTATCTCTATACAGCACTTAAAAAAGGTTTAATAGAGATAATTATCAGCTACCTGCTATGGAATGCATGGCAATGAAAAGGATGTAAGTGGGGGTTCGTGAACCAGGAAAGGAGAAATGTTGGCTAAGTAAGTGGGGAGAACTGTCAGGCCCATGATGACTATTAGAACTAGAAATGTATTCTAAATGGAGTTGTACAAGACCCACCATTAGACAAATCTGATTTATTAGTGTTACCTAAATTTTCAATACTAGTAACAGTATTGATGAAGTGTGCAACTACACACAGTTGAGAAAATGGAAATAGCAAAGAGCTATTCAGTCATATGAATGCTAGAATTTCATAGTTTCTGGTCACAGCTCATTTTTGCAATTTTATTTAATAAGCTTTTGAGTGGTAATAGAATTTTTGTGGGACTTCTCTCAGTGACTTCAGCATTGATGCTTGCATTTCTTGCTCTTTTATTTGCCATGAAAAAGGCCTTCTCTGTAAATAAATGGGCCAGGAAAAGTTTGCTTGTTAATTAAAGCACGCTTTTCCCCAGTCTCACTCTAGGACAGACCCAGTATTTGATCTCTATTTCACTCCAAATTTGAGTGATATTTCTATGATTTTTGATAACAAATAAGTCCACATAGAGAGATTTACCTTTGTATAATGAGTCTTCAGGTGTAAGAAAGTGCCAAACCTTTACTAATGCACCAATACTTCACATCTGTAAACAGCAACATTTCACGTTGACATTCAATTTGGAGCCAATCTATAGCTAAAATTCCAGTAGCTGGGAAGTTACAATCTATTTTATATCTTCTTGTATCTCTATGTTACTTACAGAAAATACCCTCACATAAAACTGGCTTCAGGGAAACCAAATCACTTCAGCAGCTCAGTTGCCCGTATACAAGAGACCCATCAGAATCTCCTGCAATGGCCATGTTTTGCATTAATGGGCCCATTAAAAGGCACATCCTTTTCATTAAAGGATTGAAAACCTCTACAAAAAAATTACCACAAGTATTTTTACTGACCTTTCCTGGATCAAATTATGAAGCAATACCCCCTGAAGTGGAAATGTCAGTGGGAGGCTAGCACAATAAAATCCAAGGTAAAATATAGTCTTTACGTAGCCATTAAACTATACTTGTTAAGCTGCAGATGCAGTCAAGATAAAGTAACAGCAGCAGAATTATACTTCATACACTCTTGATCTCTTTTCTTTCTCCCTATTAAAGTTTCTGCATCCAGCAAATGTTCAAAAAATGAGTAGACGTGGCACTTCATGACAGTTTAGTGAGCATAGTGGTATTTGGCCTTTGCCAGACTTAATGATTTTGGAGGTCATTTCCAACCTTAAGGAATGATTCTATGATCTTGCCATCTTTTCTCATTTCTCACTTCTGCATGTTTTTCACCTTAGGAATGCAGTCAATTCCCCCGGCACTCAAGACAAACATCTTTGAAACAGTTAGCAGAGACCTTCAAAGTATCCTCATCTCCCTTTCTATTAGGTCAGCAGGGTAACAGTGGAGTTCACTCCTACTGAACTTAAAGCATGATAGCACCCAGGTAAAGAGAAATTAAATCCTTTTTTACTTAAAATTTGGTGTATAACCTGCACAAACATAGGAGGCAGGAATGTAACAGCTGAAGCTGCCTTTCCAGAGGGCCTAGACCAAATCTGCATATGTTGGAGCAACGGGATCAATAAGTGGTACCACACATGTGCTCAGGCCTCTTTGAACAATGCTGCAGCACTTTTAAACAGGCAGGGTTTAAAATTAATGACTGACAAAACATCTGAGGAAAACGAGCCTCTTCTCCCAACAAAACACACCAATCAGTGTAAGAGCACTGGGCTGATGGCCAGAAAACTGAGTGTGTTATCATAAAACCTTCCTTACTGAGATCCTTTCTCTATACCTAAGGGGCAGAAATGGGCTTTATGCATTTATTTTAACCCTTCTTGTAGAAGTAACAGTTTCAAAGAGGCTGATTTCAAGAATGATGTTATAACTTCAACACATTTACACCTGTATTTTGCATCAGGCACTGAGCACCTGAGTAAACAACAACAACAACAACAACAACAACAACAACAACAAAGAGTGCTCTCTTACAAGGCAGATATAATTTGTATATATCAGAGTGGAAAGGTTGAAAGGGTTTTCAGGACCCCAAGAGTATAAGAGTAACTCAGTGATGTCTGGGTGTGCAAATTGTAAATGTAGCTCTTATGCTTCAAGTTGTTTTTCATGAAAAGAAATGGAAAATAAAAGCTTTTCTAGCACAGTTGAGCACTCACTAAAAAGTAATTCTGGCATTTATTTGTGCTTCCATCATCCTTGGGATATGGACATGTGCAATTGACCCTGGTAGACTGAACATACTTCACACCAAACAGCAGAATCTGGACATGAGTAAGTATATTACAAATGCTCTTTTCTGTCATAACTTTACACTCTCTTCTTTATCTTACAAAGCCCCTAATTCCATTTGGTGGCCGTTCTTTTTATCTATATGTGCTTATTTTTATATATATGCTCCAAGGATTATTCTGACTTCAGTTTTGTGCCTGATTTGGGGTTTTATTTTTGTTGTTGTTCTGGAATGGGTGAGGATGTGGCCTTTACTGCTTTTGTAAGACAATTATAAACTATTCAACTTTTCATTATTATCAAAAACCCCCAACCGTTACCTCATAATTGCCTAATAATAATTACTGTGATAAGGATTAATGATTTCTCCAAAACTCTTCAGTATCTGTTGCATGTTTCTTTACATACCACAGTTAAGACAAACTATCCTAAATTGAAGCGCTGGTAGTAAATATAAAATGCATAGCAACAAGTCATGCAGGCCAAAAGTTTTGAAGAAACTCAAATATGACACAGTAAAATATTAATTACAGAGGATCAACGCATCATTTAACTGATCCTTTGTGGTAAGGGACTGCAAATGGGGAAATTGACACCATTGCATCAACTTTTAAAAAAGTTTTGGATGGATCTAAGGAGCTACAGAGTACATAATCTGTGTTCCGTTCCAAAAAACAAATGATAGAACCTCTACAAATTAATAAACTAGCAGATGGAATATAAAAATGTGGAAAAACAGAGAAAAAACAAGCCAGATTTACTATATCACAGACATTGTTCACAGACTTCTGAAATCTTTTCTTTCAGATGAGACAAGAAGCACACAGATGAGCTTGGTTATTTTGCTTAGATTTCAAAAAAAAAAAAAAAAAGTGTAAATCACCCTTTACCACAGTCTCTTAAAGAAATTATGTTCTTAGGAGGTAAGAGGACAGATCCAATGAATTAACAGTTTGATAAGAATTGAAAATAAAGGCTAGAAATAAAAGTCACTTTTTCACTGTAGAAAAAAGATTTCAATCAAATCTGTTTAGAATCTCCATTTGCATCTATGTAACTCAAATAGCCAAAAATCATCTCAAAAAGAGGGTGACAGAGAGCTGACAATGTTTGATGGGGATATCAAGTTATCCACAGTAACAAAAATGTAAACAAGTGTGTAAAGCCACACAAGGATCTCAGGCTGCTGGGTAATTCTGTTCTAATTCCTGCCAATAAAGGGTGGGATTCACCTGCTTAATCATGTATCTCTTTAGTTATTTCCATGTCTTCAGGTACCCTTCCTCAACTAAAGCAACCTTTCTTGAAGAGAACTACATCCTATCTCCCCTGAACCCTTCTGCAGGGATGTCTCAGACACCATAGGGCAACTAAAAGGCATTCTGTCTTATTTACAGTGAAATTAAATATCAATTAATACAATCCTGACAATAGGTATACAACAATGGGCTGTAAATGAATAATGCTTATTCGAAATAAGTTCTGCATACATTTATTTTATAATTTTTCAGAAACCTTGGTTTATGCCCTGGGTCTTGTTGGGTTCTGGGTTGTTGTTTTTTGTTGGTTGTTTTTTTTTTTGTTACACAAACACAAGGTAAAAATATTTACTTACAATTTTTCCTTTCAGGCCACTTCTCAAGTTAATACATAATGTCCTGGATGACTTTGACTTAGATTTACATCTATTATCTCAATTACTGGCAGATGATACACTGCATCTTCAAAATTCACCTCATTAAGAGCATGATACTGATAGAGAAGATTATTTTTACTCATTTAAAATAAAACTTTATGTTTATCTCCCTCTCCATAGGGTCTTTAATTTTCCCTTGACAAGAAGCATGAAAAATAAGACATCTAACTCAATGTCAGAAGTTCAGCCTTAAAGGTATTTCACACTCCTTTATTTTCTTTGTGATATCATTAATGTTCCTGCCGACGTCAACTCACACTGACTCCATTAAGTCTGTGATTTCATCCATTTTAATTCTACCAAAAGCAGGATCCTATAAGAAGACACAGCCTAAATATTTGGGGGGTCAGGGGGACAGGCAGGGAGGGGTGGTGAGGAAGGGCCAGGGAGGAGTGTTAGTTTGTTTTTGGTTTTGTTTTTTTTTTAATTGGCTCATAGGGAGCTGCCAAATTTCTTGTCACAAGAATCTCCTTTCCTTTCATGGAACACCTGGGTGCTAGTCAAGCAGTAAAACCCAACTCTTGATGCCCTTACATACAACATCTTTCAGTAGTCACCCATTAAATAGTGATTTGCCTCCTACCCTCATCATTCAAGGGCTTCTTGTTTTCTCCACTCCATTTCCCTATGTTGCTACTGTAAGTGTATCTGATTGATTGGTCCCAGCTCAGCCTTATGACTCCCTTCAACATATTTTCTGCTTCCCCACAGAACATCCCAGAATTGTCTCCTTCCTATTTTCCTTTCATCTCTTTTCCAGTCTTGACCACTGGCTGTCTGAGGACATCTGTTTTGAATCAGATACCGTTAACTTCAGCCAAATTTCCTTCCTGTCATTTCCTTTAGCTACACTATCTCCCTTCCTTTCAGAGTCCTCTTAAAAATATCTACTATGATTCAACTTTTCTCCAGTAGAACAGATACCGTGTATGCCATCTTTTATTGGTGGCAATTCCAATTACACAGTTCCCAATTATACACTGGCAGAAAAAGTGTCAACATTTAATTCCAAGGAGTTCTGACCGGTGAGGTGATCTGATTAATTTGCATTTATTTGTGCAAATTACTGACTTCTCTTCAATCTACCAGTGCAAAAGATCTGTTTTAGGAGGCTGTGTTATTAGATGTGAGTGCTACTATAGTGTGTCTTTCACCTATCTGCATTAGTAACCCCTAAATGTGCTTTGGTCCACAGAGAAAGAATTCAGAAAACTACTCAGGACGATGGAATATTTTTGGAGCACTGTTTTTCAAGAATTGTCCAATCTCTTTTTTCCAGGTGGTACATGGAATTTCCCAACAAAACTATTTAAGATCTTTGTTCTCATGAAAAGTTCTACTTTAGGTTTTGTTTTTCAGATAGACTGATGAGGTTTCTCAGAGGGAGTTTTGTTCTACAGGACCATATTATCATATTCATTCTCACAGCTTCCTGAATTTTTGGTCTTTACATTTCGTTGGCATGTTGCTCTGAGCCTAACTTCTCAGTCATTAATGAAAATATAAAGTAAGTCAGCATAAAATATTGCCTCTGGAAGTGGTGCCAGCATCCTTCCTCAACTCGCTATATATCCATCTAGGAGCAGTCACCCCTGGGTGTCTAAGAAGTCATGTAGCAAGACTAAACCTCAAACCAATTAGCATGAACTTTTCTTTAAAACTTCAGAAGATAATGTAGCAAACTCTTAAAATCAGCAGGAGTTGGGCATGTAACTGCTCTTGATGTTTTGAAAGTCTATCTCTAAAAATATAAACAGCAGCTAATAATTTAGCAATTCTATCAAAACAAGCAATTAAGTGTGTCTTGTATGATTTCTTCTCTATAATAATCATGCTGTTTGTTTACTCAAACTTCTATTAACTTTTCTAGTTTACTGATTTAATCTCCGGGTCTTTATTCAATTATTTTATAAGGAATTGAAATCTAATTCATGAGCTACTCACAGTGACACCTAAATCTTTTCTCCCAGACAATCTGTCAAATGAAGATGATCAGTCAGTATAAAATAGACTATTTTTGCCAATATATATTGCTATACTTAGAGAGTAGAAAGTAACTGAGCTACAGTTCAGTTAAATTCCATGTTAAGGGTTTGCTGAGCCTCCCAAATTATTTTAAATTGCCTAGCTTTCCTAACTTTCTCCCCTGATTTTACTGAGCAATGCAATTTAATTACTATAGTTTCTGACTCTGTTCTTCCACAAATTAGAGTAGAAATGTCCATCTGCAAAGGCTTAGGCAAAGGTCCTGCAGGTTTGCACTGGACTGACAAGGCATTTGGCTCTGTCCCAACTCAGTTTCTTGCTGCGCACCCAGTTTGTCATTGCAGGTGGAGGTTGCATCATTTTTTTGGTACGTAATGGATCTTAAAAGAAATCCTAGAAAATACACTCAGAAGAAAATGGCAACTTAAGTCCATGACAATTACCTCTGCCTACTATTTTATTACACTTAGTACATTCTATTACATTCTACAGTCAGGGTGGTTTTGGTGGCTGTATGGTGGTGACACGGCATATTGTCATCAACATTTCTGCCACACCTTGGGAAGAGCCCAATGGAATTGGTTTCAGATCCATAAAACAGGGTGACACTAAGAGCTGCCGGATCTGGCCCCAGGGTACTGGTTCCTGCAATGCAGTTCATGAAAATTCCTAATAATTACATTCTAAAAAAGCAGCATGCTGGTTCCAGTAAGGAGGCAGATAAAAGGATATTTTTCGAATTCCCTGTATCCTACTGTAGGACAGAATGCCTGACTTGTGCATCTAAAAGAAATCACAATGCATCACCGAAAGCTCTCAACCCTACTTACATGCCCAAACTGCCCCTTTTGGTAGGGAAGATTGCTTCATTCTTTTCCCTCAAGAGATGGATGGAAGATGAGATGCTCTCAGTATAATTGCATTCTTGTGAATAGAAATTCAGAGTTCAGCACAGGCTTCACTCTGGAAGTCAAATCCACAGTTCCACCTCCCAGGAGAGTGCTATGACCAGCAGCAACAAATAACATTCAGGAACAGGGAGTCCCCACCCTCCCTGCAAAATGTGACCAGTTGCACCCGGAATGATGAAGGAAGCTCAGCATAAACGATGGAAAATGTACTTCTGGAAAGCCTGGTGCCTGAAATCCCAGAGATATCTAAGCAGGGAAGGGAAAAGTAAGAATGGACATGGGCTTTATGAACTGCCTATTTGGACTTGGCAACTTAAACTTTGTCCAAGACTCATTTCAGTCACTAAATTGCTTATGTGTATCCAGGGCTTCGTAGTCCTGTGATGCATCCATGTCTACTAGACTGGCAGTTTGAGAGGGTGTTTCAGGAGAGCTTATCCTGCTCAAGGATAGAGGCGGGAACAAGTCAGTGTTTTTGTTATTCACCAGCATTTTCTGTTTCAGGACAGTTGGAGTCTCCTGGCTCTGTTCGGAAAACAAGATAGATTTAAGCTGCAGGTGTGACAGTATCTTTGGTCAGTGAAGAATTAACAGAAAAAGTAAGTTAAGAACAAAGATGTAAAGGTTGCAGTAGTAAGCAATTGAATAAAAGACTGAATAAAATGTTATGGAACATTTGTTCAAACAAACAAACAAACAAAAATACAAAAACAACCAGCATTTATTTTTCTATGCCTTTGAGTCCTGTTATTTTAAAGCAAAGGAGTTCTAACCACCTTCAATATTGGTAGTATTAACCTGTGCCTATGATGCATAGATTCCTGAAGTTCTTCTTTTCTAAAATTCAAATATAAAATATGTTATTATGCAAATGTTTTGGGTTTGCACCCAAAAACTGAACCCCCCAAATAACAAGTTTTTTCCCTACCTCCTGTCTTGCTCCCCATCCAAAAAAAAAAAAAAAAAAAAAAAAAAATTGAATCATTGAGTTTTTTTAAATACAACAAAAAATCTGTTTTTCAATAACTTTCTCATTCTTAGTTTCAAGATACAAAGGTTTTAATGCTAACCCTGGAAAATCAAATATGGAATTTGAAATCATATCATACTGTACTGTATACATTAATAGATCTCAAAGAAATTTGAGATCTCAAGGAAAACAGCAAGTATTTGTATATCTATCTTGGTGTAAGCCAAGGGATAGATGGTGATTTTTCTTAAAGTATGTTGAGGAGAAGCCAGAACTCAGAAGTTCCTTTGGACTAATTCCTAGATCCTCTACCCTCAGAACAACCATGCTGCTGTGTATTTTATGTAAATCCACCAGTAATAAGGAATCAGAAATTAGCTGACAAGTCTGTTGATTATCTGTGAACCAGAACACAAAACAACTCAGTTTCCCACAAAGCCACCTTGATTCTGTAGATTATCATTACTAAACAAAGTAAAGATAAAAAATAGTACCAAACCTTCAAGCCCAAAATACCATTTGGTGGTGGTAACATAATCAAACGTGTATGAATAAAGATGTCAAGCTGGGTTTAGTAAATAGACCATTTAATAAGCTCTGTTTCCTGGTAGTTTACTGCTTAACAGCAGTTAAGCACATCTAAGAACCCAATAAACATGCAATATGGTAAACTACTGCTGTGAATGCTATGAATTCCAATTTTTTCATTTTCAGAGGTGATAAACTGGAGACACCTTTCTACTTTCATTTCAATTCAATTTTGGCATTGATTTTGCTGAAACAAAAGAAGGTCTTATGAAAAGACCTACTATTAATTGGAAAAGAAATACTGTGGATAACTTTTCAAGAGTTTCAAAACTCCTTATCAGCCACAACGTAACAAATAATACTTAAAAAACAATAGAAAATAAATTAGAGAAATGGCAAGATCTGGTCAAAGACATTTTTTATTGTAGCGGATATTGACTTTCCATAGAACTGATATTGCAGAAAGTTAGTGGCAATTTGAATTTAATGAAGGATAGCTGAAAAAAATCATTGTTCAAATCACTCCTTAAATCTCTAAAGGCACTCTTTGTGCATGTATAGATAGGGGAAGAAAATGCACAGTTGGATGGATATTATTAAAGTAGAATATAAACGCTACTAGAAAACTGAGAGGCATATACCTGATAAGTAAAAACCTTTTTACCATATTTAAGGACTGATAAAGAAAATGCCAAGATTTTATTATCAAACTGGTTCTTTATTAAAAAAAAAAAATACAGGAGAGGGTTCGAACTTTCTTTCAAGGTTTAATCAGTTTTACTAGCAAGGGAGAGAATGAGAAACCAAACCACACCCTGTTCCATGGATGCAAATCTAGGTTTACTTATCTGATAGCAGAATTTTGTTCCACTTTCCTAATTCATATTTTAAGGAGTTCTTGTCTATCAGAAGTATGGCCATCTGTAATCTCAAACTTAAGAAGCCACTACTCCTGATTGCTGGAAGGAGGAAAGATATTCCAAGGAAAATGTCACTGGGTACTTGCCGTCTTACCACACTTTATCTCTGAGTATCAGCCATGGACTTCTACCATCTGCAGAGCTATAGAGGTCCTTTGGGACTTTTGTTCTTTCTTCTGTGGCTAGTCTAAAGTTTTATGAACCATTTAAAGTGACTGAGTCTGCTAATGCCAGATATGATATAAATTGGCTTTTTAGCAGGCAGACCTGGCCCAAGCTTAGAATCAAAGCCTCCACTGTGCAGAGATGCAACAGATCAGCACATACAGTTCTGTTTTACAGTAGCAGGGCAAATCCAGGTAGACCACAAATTGTCAGGTGAGTTATTCACTTGGATTTTTTACTGAGACCAATCTTTAAATAGTGCGGTTTGTGCTTTATCTTATCACATTCATGCAGTAGCAGACACCAATATAGAATGACAGCAGAAGCTAGAAGTGTCTGACAATGAATAATTTCCAAATTCTTAAGTGAGGTTTTACATGATAGTGTTTCCTGTAACAGCAGATGACTAGGTTCAATCTCCCAAGGTTTATTCCCATATTGCCATTCTCCTACTGTCATGACATTTAAGTATTTCTAGGTGGCTATCTAGTGTTAGAATACACTGTTCTTTACTCATTTCGGTTTTTTTCCTGATTACTTATTCTGCAAGGATAAGCAGTTTAAAAATAGTAAATGTTTATCCAAATAGGAATATCCCTCTCTAAGTACCTCAGAATTAAGGACATGGCAGGGAAGAAGAAAATGTGAGAGCTATTCTGTGGGTGAAAAGAGAGCATGAAAACATGGAAGAGCACTCCCTTACTCATTCTCCAATTCCCAAAATAATTCAAGACCCAGTCTTCACTCAGGAAATCTGAGACTGGTGGCAGTGAAGAGAGTAACAGAGCACTCAGATTGAAAGACAGGTGGCATAGCAAAAAGAATAGGAGCCGAACACTAGAAGGTTTAGATTAACTGGAGACAGGGACAGAAAGTTATTTATGCAGCAGAGATCAGTACAACTGGGGTGAGCTCGGGAGCTGATACCAGAGGCATATAAAAGGAGACACTGAAGTGTCTGTACAAAAATACATATAGATAGTATATACTTGTGGGAGGAATAGCTTCAAATTTTCAGTGGTTTTGGCTTTTTTTTTTTTAATTATACAGTATCCTATTTTAGATGTTTCCACCATACATTATAAACAATTCAGAGGAATACAAAATGTGTAGCCTCTAAATGAAGCTGGCCCTGAAACTCAGCTCTGAGCAAGAACAGTGACAGCAGAGCAGATTGCAGATCTCACAGCTCCTACACGCTGTGGCTGCCCCATTGCTCTATAGCTACAGCCCAGCTCACAAACTGAAGGCAAATAACCAAGCAAAGGGGTGGCCCAGGATGCCAAATTGATGTATCAAAACTCTCTCCTGAAGTTATGTCTGTGATGGTGAATATTTTTAAGAATGTCCCTCCCCTTTGCCCAACAGAGTAATGTCTTGTTCTGTTATTCACTGCTTGGTTACAAGATCCCAAGGGTGTTTCAAGAGCTGACCAGTTGCATGGCACAGTAAAATACAAAGATGCAATATCATGCTTGGACTATTAGCTTTATTATGGGTTAATTGGGTTAATTACCCTGGGTGCAGCACTTGTTCCAGAGCTGACATGCTCCGGGTATCTCTGCACAGTGTAGCAGTGTTCTTCATCTCTCTGCTTCTCACCCTTGCATTTAAAATGGGTATAACAGCTTTTCCCAACTTCTTCACAAGGATCTTGTGAAAACACATTAATACCCTGAGATGCTCAGACACTAAAGGAATACAGTAAATGTCCAAGGCAGGAGAGAAGAGATGGGCCTATGGTGGTTTAGATGAATAGATACTGTTAGAATGACTGACAGGATGCATCTGAATCCATACTTTATGCAAAATACTTCAAGCACATATTTATCCCTGTGACTTCACATAAGATGGTGACTCTTGATTCAAAAACCACAGATGCCTACCAAGAAAAATTCATGCAGGGTCACTGACCCATGGAGACATATATACAGGCTCCAAGTCATCAACAAACCAGGACTGAGCACCTTGGGGTTTTGGCAAGGCTCAAATCCCAGGAAGAGATGAGAGAACTCAGGTCTGTTTGCGTGGACAATTGAAGCTCTAGTTTTCAAACCCCTGAAAACACAGGATATTTAGACCTATAATTAATATTTTTCCTGTGACATGCAAAAGCTTATCAGTTATATGGTTTATAGGCACTTTCTCATTTATTATTCCCTGCTTCCTTAGAGAAGCCAAAACAAACAAACAAAGCAAACAAATCCCATTTGTATGACTCTTCACAACTGAAAAAAAAATGTTCCAAACAGCAGAGAAATTAGTATTCTGCAGGGAAGATTAATTTTTATCAGACTTTAAAGAAGGTTTTTATATTAATTTCTTCTGAAATGTCTGTGTAACAACTCTCTGGCATAAAAGCCACCCAGTCTCAGGGCACGATTTCCATGCTCATTTAGAGTAGCATATGCCTGATACAAACAGGGTCAAAGGGAGGACCCTCAAGCACTTCACAGGAAACATTCAGAACTCTACAGGAATAAATCTTTGGAGAACACATTTGCTAAGGTGGCTGTTTATAGCCATTTATGTGATAAAGAGAGACTTTTAGGTTCCCATAGCCCTTTAAGTGCAAATGACATTATACAGTATGTATGTACTGAATGAATAATAGGACTTCAAATCTAGAAGTACCAATGAAAATGCCACTAAAACATATGGTCTATTATGGTTAAACAGATTTTTTTTTTTTCACGGTATTAAGGGAAAAGGCAGTAGGTATAATACCAGGATCTGTGAGACGTAGTAATATCCAGATCCAATCTTGTTTTCATTTGCATTTTGCCTGGAAGTCAGTGGCAGTTCCACCTATCTATTGAGGGTAGTAAGGCTCTGCAGAGAAATCTGGACAGGCTGGATTGATGGGCTGAGACCAACTGTATAAGTTCCAATAAAGCAAAGTGCTGGGTCCTGCACTTGGGTCACAACAACCCCAGGCAGTGCTACAGGCTGGGGGCAGAGTGGCTGGAAAGCTGTCTGCGGGGAAAGAACCTGGAGATGCTGGTCAACAGTATCTGAACATGATCCAGCAGTGTGCCCAGGTGGCCAAGAAGGCCAATGGCACCCTGGCCTGTATCAGCAATAGTGTGGCCAGCAGGACCAGGGCAGTGATTGTCCCCCTGCACTCAGCACTGGTGAGACCCCACCTGAAATCCTGTGTTCAGTTTTGGGCCCCTCACTATAAGAAAGACATTGAGGTACTGGAGCAAGTCCAGAGAAGGGCAATGGAGCTTGGAAAGTGTCTGAAGCACAAGTCTGATGAGGAGTGACTGAGGGAGCTGAGGGTGTCTTGAGAAAAGGAGGCTCAGATGGGACCTTACTGCTCTCTCAGCTGCCTGAAAGATTGTAGCCAGGTGGGGATCAATCTCTTCTCCCAAGTAACAAGTGACAGAACAAGAAGAAATGGACTCAAGTTGCACAAGGGGAGGTTTAGGTTGGATATTATTATTTTTTTTTTCACTGAAAGAGTGGTCAGCCATTGGAACAAGCTGCCCAGGAAAGTGCTGGAATTACCATTCCTGTAAGTGTTCAAAAGGCAATTTGTGACATGGTTTAGTGATAAGCATGGCAATGCTGAGTTAACAGTTGGACTCCACAATCATAGAGGTCTTTTCTAAGCTTAATGATTCTGTGATTCCAAAAGGACAACTATAAGAAACTTCTTGTTTGGGGTAGCGTAGAAGGAAACTGTTGCACCTGAGTGACTGCTGTACACCAACACTTTGCCACAGACCAGGGCAACACTGAGAAAACTGTGGAATACATCTTCAGTTCAGACACCTGTGTCACAGCTGGTTGTCAAGGTGTCTTTTATCATTAGTCAAGAGAAACACACCCTTCAATAGTCCAATTCATACATAACAGTGTAAAGGTGAACTGTCCCTCAAAAGTGTTTATAGCTCTCCAATGACATAAATCTGGACAAATTTATTTTTCAGCATCACTACCAAATTCTGTTGAGCAAAGCATAGTTCCTACCCTTGTTCTTCCACAACTGCTTGCCCTGCAAGTTTCTTCTGTAGACTTTTACTATAGCATCAAGAAAAATGAGGTTCCTCACTAACATCCAGTTTCCAGACATCATGACATGAGTTACTCACCTACAAGTAACTGTCCTACTTTGCTACTTGAGCTGGTCTTCACCCATTGGCTACATACACATACACTTTTTAAGTTATGTGATGAATTCCTTTGCTTTCCTAAAAAAAATTAAACCACTGCCTCATTTTATGCTGCAGCACAACTCAGAGTAAAAATAATGAAAACAATTTCACTCACTTTACTGGGGACCAGAAACACTTCTAAATAGTCATAATAACAATATTTTTTTGTTATTGCAGGTTGTAAATAAAGACTGGAGAGAACTTTGTTATTATATGGTGTATCAGCATAAACTCAGAATGTTTGAATCACTCATATTTGACCTTAGCATGGAATTTCCCATGTCAGAAAAGTGTGGCTTTCAGTTAGCAATATCCCTGGCATATAACCCCCAAGTTATATGCATGCTATCAAAATGACTATACTCCAAGAGTGCTTTACCTCTGAGAATAATAAATAATAAATACTGTAGAAATTGAATGTGCAAACTGTTTATAAAATTCAGTAACACTGTCAAAATGTTGCCTGGCTAAATAAGTACCTAAAACAGAATTTCAAATTAGTGTCCAGAAGAGTATTAAGTGTTGTTTAAATTTTTTTGCTCATAAACCTCATGAGTTGCAATGATTTTAAGTAGTTAAATCTATATTTGCTTTTCCATAAAAGTACCTGTAAGTAATTGCTCTCATAAAGATCAATACCAAATTTCAGCTTAAAGAAAATTTCTATAACCCAGTTAGAAACATTTTGCTATAAATCTTGCACTTCTGCACTTCTGTGACTGGGACTGCTTTAGAAACATTCCGGTGCTTTCCATAAAACAAATAAAACAATAAAGAGAGCAAATATCCTATGCATAATGTGTATTTAATGAGATTACTCATTGTAAATAACTCATGCAAAATGTTTCCTGATGATGTCAAGCAGATATGTGGGTCAGTCTGCAGATAATGGTTTTGAACAGCTTAATGTTTATCAGACTAATTTTTAAATGAATTATCACCTTACATTAAGGGTTTCTGAGCTTGTTTTGCCATTGTGAAATCCTTCCCTAGTTTCACTGGGATCACAAGAACTGAAACAGGAGGAAGGACCACATGTGTTATAAATTAGGTATACATATTTCCTTATCAGAAGGCTATTGCCATTTTAAAAAGTCTTCTTTCCCCTTTCTTCCCTCCTATTTAATGAAATAGAGGAGTGAATGGCTTCTTTTGCCTTATCTCCCTCAAAATTTGCTCCTAAGACTAATCCCTTGTTTACGCATACTCTGCTAGCCTCTGCCTCTATCAACCCAAGCATGAAGCATTGGCTGCCCTGCTGGGATGTGCTGTGGTTTGCTGCTAATCCAACACTACCTTAGTCTAGCTGGAATTTTCCTCACCGAATCTGTAAATCAGATTACAGAAGACTCTCTTCAGCACCTCTAGCTACTGCCAACAACAATAGGAACATGTTTTTCTCCAGTGAAGGCTGGGGAGGGTGGTGAAAATGAGAAGGAAGAATCAGACAGCTATCCAGAGGAAGGGGGATTTAAGTGACTATTTTAAAAAGTAGTTTCAAAGCTGGTGATTGGTGACAGACTCAGCATTGCAGGGTACAGGCAGACATTTTTAACCACAAAGAAGCGAAAAATAAACTGCCTTGAGGACAGGGCAAGGAGGGGTACAGGAGATTTGGCATGAAGAAGAGCTGCAGGAATATAGAGACCCAGTAGAAGTATGCAAGGCATTACTTTAATACCTCCTTTAAAAATAAAGCTGATTTTTAGCACTCTGAATTTTCCCATTACCATCAGCACCAAGGTGAAAGATAGAAGAAGCATTGTATTAATAGCTCTATTTTCAAATATTTCACATTAGCCACAAAAAAAACCCCAAAAACAAAAACAAACAAACAAAAAAAAAACATTCACCATCACCCAGATTGTCTGTGAAATTTATTAGCTAAGAGGGTTTTAATAGAAAAAGACTTAAAGCTTAGAGACACCCTGCAAAAAATACTTTTTGGAGTGCAGATCTATTTATTTATTTTATAAAGCACATCCACACAGGAGAGGATAGGACATCATTACAAGGCACAACCCTAGTCCCAGGAGACGGCCAACTTCAGCCAAACAGAGACATTTATTTGTTTTGTGTTTAACAAGAGCAAGACTGATTTCAGAAACAATTCTTCCAGACTCATAGCCTTAAACCAAATCAGAATATTCATGTTTCAGTATGTTTCTGCTTGGCTCCATATCATGTCAGAACATGCTTTACAAATAGCATAACCACTAGAACTAACTTGCAGTCATCTTCCAAAAATAAGAATTTCTTTAAAACAACTCCTGTTAAGTGACTCTGAATACAAAAAACCTTGATTTGTTTTAACCGAGAATGTTTATGGGTTAACTCTCAGATCAGACAGGCTAAATTCAGAATTATGCAGGGCATTAGTCCATTCTTGTCCCTCCAGTGTTCTCAATAAACTGGAAGACAAGAAATACAGTAATTATATCCTCCATGCACTGAACTATCCCATGCAAAAAGAGCCTTAACATCCAACACAAGTATGCAGGTTCAAAGAGGAGTGATTGCTGCTCTCCTTGTGCTATGGCTATAGGCAAATTGAGGGACACAAAGCTCAGCTGCAGAGCAGCCTGACACCCAAAACCTTCAGTAAATTTCTGCAGAATGTAGCACCTATGTAAACCTGCAGCCCATAAGCTATGGCACGATGTATGGCTGCTGCGTTAACCCTGTGAAGACCTTCCCTTAGATTCACCTTCCCTTAAAGTCAGTGTCCCCTTCTTCACATTGAGGGGACAACTGATGCTAAACGAGGCTCTGCTTAAGGTAAGCACCACATCCTTTATCTTTTCTGCCCGCACTCCCTTTACTGGTCCTTCCTGCTGCTTCTGCGTGGCAGATGATGCCCAAAAGGGAATTTTTCAGTGGAAGAGGACTAACACAGTGGGCCAAAGAGCTCTGTTGAGACTGCAGCAAGGAAAAGGAGAGGGATCCTATTGATGCTGCAGGGTGATTTAAGGTGAATATTTGTCCCAAATGCCAAACTCAAGAAAAGCTGTCAAGGGGGCTGGATGAAAAGACAACCCTGAATGTTTTTACAACACAGGTGCAGTTTCTGACACTTCATTATCTTTACATAATGGATCTAGATATTGAGCAGTCCCAGCTATATGGAGGCTTAGTATGCTACAGAGCAGTACAGTGAACTGCTTTTGGAGTATTTTATAATCAAACACTAAAATCCTTCAGAAGATGTGACTAAAAGTGCAAGTGCAGACAAAGCCACCCTTAGGTAATTCCCTTGATTAAAAAAACTCTCAGACTTAAAATGAATCTAATTAAGGACATTGTGAAGGCACAGAAAGGCAGTATTCACATATGGCCTCTTTTGTAGACGGTGAGTTGACCAACATAACTGAGAATCTTAATTGCAAGAATCATCAGCAAATTCAAAAAAGGATGATAAGTTAGGGATGGCAAAAGTCATACTGTTACATAACAGCAATGTTGCCCGATCTCCTGTTTTGCATTAGACACAAAAGGTGCTCCCAAGAGAGGACACAGTGCTTTTTATAAAAAATGCTGGAAAAGGAGAGAAAAACCTAGCTCAGACTCATGGCATCCTGAGTGACACAGACAGCAAAACTGATGAAAGAGGATACCTTTCCTAACAGTTTGTTTTTCCTTCACTGTTTGACACTGTTCCCTCTGCTGCTGTTGAGAGACATCCAAACACATGCTGTCATCATCTAATGGGGTTTTCACAACTGGCTAGATATCTGCTTCTTTTTTTTTATTTCCCTCCCCCTGCTCCCCCAAACCTTTTACAGGAGGTAATATGCTTTTATGTGTCACCAGAAATTTTCATTTCATTAATCAGCTTTCTATCAAAATGCTGATGTTTCATAGATATTCTTCTCTGATAAAGGCAAGGCAGTCAAAAAACACTTTTGAAATCAGATGGGGAAAAAAATTGGCACCATTTAGAAGTTAATTTCTGTCTGATTTAATTTCCCCCCAACTGTCTGCATTAGTCTCCCAAGAAAATAAGTCAACAAAAGTATAGTAAAAATGCCTATAAATAACTGATACAAATAAGATAGACAAAAAAATCTGTTTGGTTGCCTAGAAAATTGTTTGATAAAAAAGAAGCAGGAGGTACTTGGGATTTACAACTTATTTTCTTTCCCTCCATTCAACTTCTATAATCAAGAAAAATATAGATAATAATAAGCTTCAAGTAGGCAATTACTTCAAGGACCACATGTTGTACTCTAGAATCAAAAAAATAGCAACTAAGTGAATGGTTGATTTGTATTTCAATAGAAAGCTGGTGTTTTTTTTTAATATACTCATAGAAAAGTCTTGGGTTAGAAAAGACCGTTAAAGATCTGTAAAGATCATCTAGTCCCACCCACCTCTGTCACAGGCAGGGACACCTTCTGCTAGAACAGACCGCCCAAAGCTTCATCCAGCCTCATCCTGAACAAATCCAGAGATGGAGCATCCATAGCTTCTCTGGGCACTGTTCCAGTGCCTCACCACCCTCATGGTAAAGAACTTCTTTTTTTATGTTCCATCCAAATCTACCCTTTTTCAGTTTAAAACCATTACCCGTTGTCCTATCATAACAGGTCCTTTTAAAAAGCTTATCCCCATCTCTTTTAGAAGCCCCCTTCAAATGGAGAAAGGCCACAATAGGGTCTCCCTGGAATCCTCTCTCTTCCAGGGCAAACAGGTCCAGCTCTCTCAGCCTGTCTCTATAGCACAGGTGCTCCAGTCCTCTGACCATTTCTGCGACATTCTCTGGACTAACTCAAATAGATCAATGTCCTTATGCTGGGGATGCCAGAGCTGGATGCAGCACTCCAGGTGGGACCTCACAAGAGCAGAGTAGAGGAGAATCACCTCCCTCATCCTGCTGCTCTCGCTGCTTTTAATGCAGCCCAGGATATGGCTGCCTTTCTGGGCTGCAAGTGCACATTTTCAGGTCATGTCTAATTTTTTATCCAGCAGTACCCCTAAGTCCTTCCTCAGGGCTGCTCTCAATTCATTTATCTCACAGTATGTGCTGATGCTGGTGACTATTTTGACCCGTGTGCAGAACCTTGAACTCGGCCTTGTTAAACTTTATGAGGTTCACAAAGACCTACCTCTCAAGTCTGTTACAATCCTTCTGTATGTCACCTCTTCCCTCCAGCATATCAACCTGCACTACTCAGCTTGGTGTCCTCTACAAGTTTGTTGAGGGTACACCCAATCCCACTATCTATGTCGTTGATCAAGATGTTAAATAGTATTGGTCCCAGAACCAGTTTTCACTCTAACTGTTTAAAAATTCCACTTCTTGAAGTTATTCTGATCGTAGACAATTTCTCATGTTAACCAAAACAATCAAATTTAATCCTCAGTTTACCATTTTTTGTGACAACATAAAAAGATGCAAGATAACAGGTCTATTGATATTACCTATGCATGTACACATATCTGGTGTAACAAGAGACAAAGAATCCTCAAGATAAATGTTTTTATTATATATGGTTTAAGAAACAAATATCCTAATAAATACCCAAGAAATTTAAAGCCACTACATGAAAAGTCAGGTCAAGGTGTTAGTGGAAATCATTGAGTGCAACTGCTTCTGACTTGCTACAAATGCCCAGTACAGTTCCAGTGCTCAAAGCACCACACTGCCATACTTGCGCTTATGCTGCAACCCTCTTAATATAAACACAAAACAATGTAAAGCACACTATAAAGTCAATCCAAAGACTTTGAGAACAGAAACTAATTATTAGAAAGAGTTACTAATTATTTACTGGCTTAGATCCTCACCTGGTAAAAACTGGCTAGCTCAACTATTCAATCAAGACTTTTAAGTGGGTCTCTTTTAATACAGATAAACAATGATAAAATTAATTTTAACATATTATAAGGACAACCAAAACTACAGAGTTTACAATTACTTGCAAGATTAGTGAGAGACTGAGGGAGAATGAAAGCTTGAATTTGTTTCCCATTCATCTACTCATAAAAGGTGACAAGTTAATAGCCGTAGACCAACATCATGTTGTGGTCCAGAGCCAACAAAAATGTCAACTAAATCCTGCCAGCTCCTCAGCTGCAATAAATCATCATAGCTCTATTAGTCAGCCCTCTAACTTAGAGCATCCAAGGATTTGGCTCTATCTACAGTACATATTCAGACAAGATATAAATCAATGTAGTGTCAACTTGACTGCAGTTGGCTTTTTTTCTCTTCAAATATTACTGTGTCTTGGATAGTTAAAAGCAAATTTCACTGAAGTCATCTAATTGGCAGGAGGAGGAAAGCATTTACAACAGTAATTTCCTATAAACCCAGCAGACCAAGTTTCATTCTCTGTCCCTCATCCCAAACGTTTTTACCTATACTGGGCAAATTTCACCTCTTACTAGTCCATAAAACACCTGAAATCATCAGTCTTTGTTCCATGAGAATGTGGAAAAGAAAATATGCATTCTTCCTTCCCTGTGTCACCACCTGGATCTGGGGACAGCCTGGTCCAGCTCTAAATGTCATCTCTTTTTGGCAGAGCCTGCAGGAGCTTATGAACAAATTCCCTCAAACTGAGTCCATGATGAGGCAAAACTAGCAGGCTCACAGTCACCACACACAGCTGGAGCCCAGTTATAGAAATCGACAGTAACTTCACACTCCCTGAGCTGGAGCCCATCACCAACCATACCACGCTTGCCACTGATGCCCACTGCTCCACGTGGAATGAATTAAATTCCTGAAAAGCCTGAACTTCTAGAGAAGCCATGCTAAGCCACTACCAACATTTCAACAGTTCAGGCTTCCCAAGTGGCATGGTCTAGCCTGAGGACTTGTTTCCATTCTTTCTCAAATGCATTGAGTATGGAAATATTACCCGACCGAGGCTGCTCCAAACACAGAGACTTACCATTCAGTCTCTCAAATCTTTGTATTAAAAGGCTCAAACTTACGGTAGAGTGCTGAATGGGTATCCAGGCAGGTGTTTCGACTGAGCATTTGTGAGATGGGCATCTGCCATGGCTCTGCTGCAAATAAGTGAAAATGGCATTATACACAACACAGTATGTGCTGCAATCACTAGGTGCAATGGACTCTATTCCATATGGAGCATCTAGAAGTTTGCTAGTATGCATCACACCTCACAGTCATTTTCCACTGTCATGTATGGAAAATAATCTGAATTTTGGAGGACCAAAATGGCCTCAAGGTAATACATTAATTATTCTTTGAAGTTCTCAGTTGTGTGGGTGAACATACATCCACTCTGAACCCCAAGCATGTGCCATCTGCCTTTCCTCCACACTGGAGCATTCAGAGAACAACGAAGCATTAGTCAGTAGGTAGAGATTGGTTTTCCACCCCCCTCACCCCGCCCCCCCCAATTTCATGACAGGC
>JAWWEE010000001.1:33223402-33386226 GCA_035221455.1 Xenops minutus | reverse complement strand
AAATTTCAGCTGCTTTCTTTCTTGTATGATCTTTTTTTTTTTTTTTTTTTTTGGTAACATGTAAAAAACAATGTTTTTCATACTTTTCGTATCTTACACCCTCACCTAGTGGAAACAGTTCTAAAATATAAGGTTACATATCAGCTGCTGGTAACACTTTTCTTCAAAAAAGTGCTCAGTTTGAGGGTTTTTAATAGCCAAAAGCCCCAACACGCCACATCTAGAGACACCAATTTAAAAATAAAAATTAGCCAAATGGTCAACACTACATAGAGTATTCTGCAAGCATAGGCAATACAAGTAAGCATAGGAATAATTATATTGGTAAATATGTGTAGGATGTAAAAGGAATTAATTCTATTTGATTATTACTGCTAACATTTTCCTCAGCTTAGGAGTTTGGTAAGCATAAAAACTATGGACTCTGGTCCACCACTACACTAGAAAGTTAAAAATCTTAAAAGTGATGAAAATCCACCTTCAAAATCATCTTTATTCAGACAGCCTTCAAGCGAGGACAGAAAATCACCTCTATTTTGTTTTTTCGTGTTCACTAGTATTGGTATGCAAATATATCTTTCCTTGTTGTTTGGGAGAATATGTTCCAATAAAAGTCTTCTCCATCTGAAATATAAAGTGAAAGCTCATTTCTCTATGGCTTATAAATGAGTGATTTCCACAATCTTGTTTTACTCCTTTTCTTTCAGGATACTTGGCCTCCTGCAATAATCTTCATCCTTGAGAGAGCTCCAATGTAGTGACAGACACAGCCATCCAGGCATAGGCTATATCAGAGCTTAATGAAATCAGAGCCTCCAAAATATGCAATAAGATCTTCAGCTTTTGTAATTTTCATATTAAGAGACCTTTAGATGCAAAAGAGTAATTCCAATTCCCAGTGCTGAATTCAGCATCAGTCACAGCCTTTTTTCTGGGTTGATGCTTCAAATCCTCCATAAATTGCATAGCAATAATACAGTCAGGAAGCAACAACCAAAGTCAGATAGAGACGCTAACCTCACATTCAGTTAGAGACCATGCAGCCTCTTCTCTGGAGGAACTAATACATGTAATTCCCAAACTAAAACGTTTATCCAATAACCAGAAATGCAGATGACACAGGTAACCAGGAGACAGAAAAGCACCAGCCTCAGCAAACCAAACCAAAGATGTGAGCCCTTCTGAGTCAGCACACAACATCTGCCTTCCTAGCATACAACCTTCACTCAAGTTTCTTTCTCTTGTGCTTTTCTCACTCAGGTGTTAAAATAATGGAGTGCTATCAGCATTGGTTAGAAACACCAGCATAATGCATCTCGAAGATGCATTAACTCAATGCAGAGTGGTAGTGCATCAATGCCTGATGCAATATGGCAGAGGGAAATAATTCATGTCGAATGTTGAAGCGGAAGGTGAGAACTTTGTTACACAAGAGTTTTCAGGTAACAGAGATGCACATCATCAAGCTCTGAGTAAGATTTCAAAGAAGAGCTCCTCTTTTGTGTTGTGTGACTTTAAGATCAAATATGTATAGCTTACTGTGACTTTTTCATAGGCAGGGAGAGATTTTGTACATATAAAATATCAAGACAAAATTTGGATGGCCAAATATTGCCTAATATGATTGTGGCTGGAGACACATTCAGAGGCAGATCATAGCTCTGCAGGATGATGAGGATATTTAGGAATACAAAGGTTCAGAGCTCCATGAACTGCAGCACTCTCTAAGATTTCACTTAGTAATTTTCTCAGAGAAGATATTGGTGATCAGAATCTAAAGGAATCACAAGTAAGATTCCATTTGTATCCACTTGAAGGGCCAGGAATATATATACATGAAATTGTATACAAGCCCTTGAGTGAGGTCATCAGTAGCAAAAGTGTTGGCTGAAGTCAGAACCAGTGGAACATACTCAGCTACTTCTACACATCCTTGTAACTTATTTTTTCTGATGCTCTGGAGAAATGAAGGTTGTAGATCTCAACCAGAGGTCTCAGACTGAGCCAAATATAATCATATACTGGGCCATACCCCTGATCTAATGATTCACTCATAAACAACCACATTCTTTTCTTTTTGAAGGCATGTATGTTCTCATTTTCCAGAAATCTTGCATCAGGTGAATGAATACAGGGCAACAAAGATGGTGAAGGGCCTTGAGGGGAAGCCGTATGAGGAGCGAATGAGGTCACTTGGTCTGTTCTGCTGGAGAAGAGGAGACTGAGGGGAGACCTCATTGCAGTTACAACTTCCTTGTGAGGGGAAGAGGAGGAGCAGGAACTGATCTCTTCTCTGTGGTGATCAGCGACACAACCCAAGGGAATGGCCTGAAGTTGTGTCAAGGGAGGCTTAGGTTGGATATTAGAAAAAGGTTCTTCCCCCAGAGGGTGGTTGGGCACTGGAACAGGCTCCCCAGGGAAGTGGTCACAGAACCAAGCCTGACAGAGTTCAAGAAGCACTTGGATGATATCCTCAGGCACATGGTGTGACTCTTGAGGATGGTTCTGTGCAGGGCTAAGGGTTGGACTTGATGATCCTTGTGGGTCCCAATTCAGCATATTCTGTGATTCTGTGAAATTTGCATGGTATTATCAAACAGACTAACACAGAAAAGAAATACATGTTTATGCTGAGCATGAGAGCCACAAGATAGATCTTTTCTGCTTTTAGTAGCCTATTTGCAAAGAACCTATTCAGTCAGCTCCAGACATGTGAAATACATTAAATGCAGCTCACCTTGGCACCGGGAAATTATTTTTCCACCTTCACGCAGGCCCTCTGAATATCAGAAAAGGGACCTGTCAAAGATGTAGAGCTCTGCTATCATTAAGCAGCACTATTATTAATTAGGCCAGGTTCAAGCTCTCTTGTTTCCTTTTTCTTGCTCTGCACCTTCCACCTTGCCTCACCTCTGCAGCTCACCAATGCTCTGCAGAATCGTGTCCCAGCCTTATCTGCCTGAGCTGTTAATTGAACATTTTCTTTTCCCAGTTATAGAGCCCTTCATAGATTTATGAAACAAATCACCCTTCTCCTTTCACAGTTAAAACCAATCTTAATAAAGACATCTCTCTAAGATCATCAAATTATTATCTAATGAAATCTATTCAAAATTTCAGTTGTACTAAACAAGGTCAATGCTTGGAACAAACGAAATGTCACTCAGAAATGGAGATCAAAGTAATTCCCTTTATTCTTGCTGCTGCCATAGAGACCAAGGGAGGGGGAAGAGGGGGAAGAAGAGATTTAACATACTTAATTCTTCCTGAAATTTATAATTAACTACAAGAGAAAAGGGACTATTACCATATTTCTAAAGAATAAAGGAGAAAAAAGTTGAGCTTTTGACAAGATATAATTACCAGACATTACATATGCAATGCATATTGGTTTGTTCTGTGCAATTTTCTTGAGATTCCCCCCCCTCCCCAAATTATTTTATTTTTCTAGAAAAGGCAGCATGTGTCTCATCAGTTTACATTCATAATGTTTGAAATCCAGACACTAGAGGCTTACAATAATTGTTTCAAAATTTAACGTTGGTAAATACAGATTTGAAGTAAATACTCAGATACACTCCCCATTTGTCAAACATCCCTGAGCATGTTCTTCATCTAAAATAAATGGCAATCAATGAAAAGGATCTTCCTACGTTTCTAAGATTGTGCAGTTTAGCCAGCAGCCAACCCACAGTCATCAAAGCTGTCCTGAAGTACCACTTCAGAATAGACCTTACTAAATTACATGTAAATTTTATGGATTCAGCACTATTACAGTTTTAGGGTCTGGCAGGAAAACACCACAGTTTGAAGTGCTCATCAGCACCTAATAATGACTATAGAAAAAGATTTTGGTTTTAGCTAAATGTGAATCTCTGGCGGGGGCGGGGGGGGGAAATCATTATGGTTCCTTTGTTTTGGGTTTGTTATAGCCAGGAAATTCAGCACAAAAAAAAATTAGCTACCCAGTTTATGATTGCAAACTGCAATGATTCAAAGCCTGAAGTCTTGGAAATTAAAAACAACAAATGTTGCCCAGATCTATTAACAATATGCAGGCACACAAAAATGTGGGGGTTTTTTGTTTCATATCCAGCTAAACTTAAATCAGATCTTTATGCAATATAGCTCTCTACAGTTCTGATAGTTTTGCTAGGGTTATGCTAGTCTATAACACCTAAGGCCCTGGTTAATCTCAGTATCTATATCTACCTTTATAATTTCCTAATTTTGGGACTGAATCTACAACCTCTCAGACACATACAGCTCATCTTGTTGGAAGTCTCACAAAATAAATTGAGCCTCATTCTCTATGTGTATACCTTTTTAAATATCTATATTGAGTTTTTTTCAGCTTTAGAATATATAACAGAGGGCAGGGGGGATGGGACAACAGCCGTGTGACAAAGGTACCTCAACATAAATAAATATTCTAAGGATTAGCTATTTGCATTGGTATCAGGCCCCAGTAATCAATAATTCAACTTAACCTTCTAGTGGATTCCCCTCTGCAAAGTGAGACCAACAGCTGGCATACAGTGTGTTGACCTGGTCTCTGCCTCCAGAAGACGACCTGATCTCATTTACCATTCTGCCCTTCTCACAGTATTTTAGTACTGGTTTTGCTGCTGGTGTAAATTAGACAGCCTGGAATGGTGAGGTCACTCCAGTGGTGCCACCTCCACATTTTTCCATTCTTCAGCCATGTTCTAAAAACACCCTTCAAATCAACTAGGCTGGTTCTGGGAGTCAACTTGGTGGGCTAAATGCTGAATGATGGTTTCCCCCTCTCTTGGAGAGTCCACAGTACCCTACTGGGACACAAGACCTGCCCCTACCTCTCCACAGTACGGCACACTATCAGCAGGGATTTATAATGATACACTTAATGTAATTTCAAAGTGAACTAGCCAGGCCACAGCAACTCCTCATTCCAGTTCACTGTAATGGAGGAGGAGGAGGTCTGAATTTTGCCTTATCTTCCATGCTGGGACTATGGGGAAATGAAAAGTGAAGCTGACAGAAAGAAAGAGTGCAAATTTTATATCTCTTCTCTGCTTTACACCTAAATTCGTGCTGCAAAGTGGGGTGATGAATGTGTGGAGTGGGAGAGACCTACAGAAAGTCATACCACACCCAGGGTCTAAGCCAGAGATTTGTCCTGTACTTGATCATTGTGGTTTCTTATTTTTCATGACTATCATTCATATTATGATTTCTGATCACACATCTGTTCAGAATTTTGCCTTGAGTGCATACAGTGGTGTCCCCTGTCCCACATATATGACTGGATGAGCAGAAGAAAATAGGATAGACAGATGTTGCTGGCTTCTGGCAACATTGTCAATCAGAACTGTACACATTCAACTTTAGTACGGGTTACCAACAGAAACAAGCTTACTGCTTTGCTCCCCAGCATCATTACAAAATAGTTTTTTTTCTTCCATCTTTACTTATTAGTTTTACATACTTGAGTTAAATTCTTTGAAGAGGTGATGGATGGACAGCCATTAACAGAGAGAGATTGTTAATTTTCCAAACTAGATTAAAATTAAAAAATTAATTAAAAAAAAAAAACTAAAGAAAAATTAAATAAAAACAAAATGCCAAGCTTCTTCACTAGTGGAAAGAACTGAATCTTTCATTAACTCAAAAAAACCCTCAAAACCAAATTTACAAGATCTGTTTTCCAGTCACATGAACAACCACATTTTCAATTAATTGTTTCCAGAGACAACAGTGACACTCAGGTTAAAACAGAACCTGTGTAGTGAGTGATCTGGCTTCAATCACTACAGATTGAATTGGAAGTTAGCAACAATAATCTGTAAAAAGGATTGTAAGTGTTGCAGAATTTTCAATATTTTGATGAGAAAAAATTATTTTTTTAGCTAAAAAGACAAGTTCAAGCTGGGTGTTCTCCCTGGCTAAGAAAGCCAGTTCTCTGGTTTACAAGCTGGAGGACACAGTTCTGGGACACAGAAACCCTCCTGCTACCAGTGCTCAGTGCTGAGAACTTAGGAGTCAGGCACAAACAGCAAATGGCTTATGACTTGTGAATAAATTTAGATTATTTAAGTGCTGTTTCTTCTTTGTGTACATCTTTGCAAGCTCTTCTCAAAACACAGACGCTTTCAGGTGATAAAATTTGAGATCTTAAACAAACCTCAAAATACCATTCCCGAACAAAACACAGCATGACACCAGTGGCAAATTCTTAGGGACGCTACTAATGTTAGGGATAATAAAACATTAGACTAGATTGTATAGGAAGTTTCAAAATCTCTATCCAGGGAGAAGGTCTTAAGCTAGCCCTGCCATTGTCCTTCTGGGCTTTAAACCTGTAGAGTTTCCATCTCTGAGCTGCCCTTTCTAGCAATTAGGGCCAGAAAGCTCTTGAGGGTTTTTTTCCAGTGAAAGCTTATCATCTTTTCTAAGCCACCTAACACCAAGAGCTGGGGGTTCCAGCAGAGCAGCCCCTGTTATAGGGAGCAGCATAGAGCTCTCTATTTTCTTTTTTACCAGTGGCAGCTACCATTGTGTTCCTAAGCCTACAAAAGGCAGAAGGATGGAAGGGGAACTGATAGTAGAAGAAAGGACAACATGTTGCCTTTGACTGTTGGAAGGCACAGTGGAATGTTCTGCCTTTTCAAACACTCCTGGTGCTCCTGCTGGGATGGAGTCTCAACCTAAGATTTTATTTATACCAAATTCTTCATAATGATAAAATAACGCCACAAATTATTATACTCTATGTGACAGTAAAAGAAAGAAGCTATGCTGGGAACATGGTCGGTGAAAACAAACCAGGAGACCGTAAGAAGTTGCCCTTGACTGATTCAGCATTTCTACAGTCCTGGTTTCAGAAATGCATGGAAACATGAAGGAAATAAAAAGGAGAGGAAGAATTTGTACAAACTAATGTCTTAAATCTATCTTAAATATACTTTGCACTTTGGCTGAAAAAAATATCAGTAGTATTTAAGATTTGGCAAGGTATATAAGAAAGTAATTTTATTAAATGACATATTACACCACACAGAGTTCAAAGCAGGATCTGTAGGTCTATTGAACATAATCTACAAGGGTATATTCACTCCACCACAACATTTATGTCATTCTCTATGCAGTGGAAATACCAAATGTTCCAGACTAAATTTAATGATCGTGTATTAAAAATGTCAACTCTTTAAACGGTCATCTTTTGCAGTTTAAATACCATTTAATCTTTTACTCCCTTTTTATTACTTAAGATCTGAAGAATAAACCTGATGTATTTACTCCCTCTGACAGCAAGATCCACTTTTTCAAGACAAAGAATCGTAATTGTTTGCACAAATCAGGCAAGTGGTTATTCAAATAAGGGCAATTAACAGATCTGAGGCCAAAAATGACCATACCGCTGCTCTGTAGATTCATGCTCATCAAAATGATTTTTTTAAAAATCACAGTAGTTCTGAAAAAGGACTGTTCTTATTATATTGGTGAAAATTGGCATAAACAGAAGTCATAAAAATTTTTGGTGTTTCAAAGGAAGTAGGGTTACTCCAATGAAAATAAAGCAAGTAATAGCAGATTATGGATCAATATAACACAAGTTCAGCTATTTAAATATAGTGACAAGTAAAATGAACAAATCACTGTAATTTATTTGTTTTCAAGCCATTGCAACATGAATGTGTTCTGAAACTAGATTTTTGCCATTATTCAACTCAATTACATATGATATTATGTTGTTCCTTCACGTATCCAAGTAGCAGGTCATGTGCAATTTTCAATTGCATCTCATTCCAGCATCAGTGTTGGCAGCAAAGACTGCATATCTGGAGTTGAATATTTGAGGCTCACTCACATGCTTGACTTTCAGATCATTTCAGCCACTCAGCACTGGATTCAAGAGACAGAAAAGGAAAAATACTTTGTGTAGATGGAGTTGGGAGCCCTGCTCAAGGCAGCAGCAGTGAATCCACATCTGTTATTTCCCAGAAGAACCTGGGAAAATATTCAGTGGAAACTTTCATCACCAAATCATAAAATAAATCAGTGATGTCTCTTGATACATAGGAAAAAAAAAAAAAAAAAAAAAAAAACAGAGGAAGATAGTGGGACATGCTCTTCTCCCAGTTATACCACCTTAAAACTAAACTTATTCCCCTGTCCCAAACCCCATTCCTACAAACCTCCTTCCTAAAGTTTCTAGGCCAAGGATGGTTGCAATTGCAGGTCCCCACTGCACCACCAGACACCCCGAAGGAGGGCTAATCAGAGCTCTTCTTTTCAATCTTCCTCTTATTTGGAATTGGAAAGCAGCACCTGAGAGTGTAAATTGGATGTTTAGCATGATCCTGCATCCCAGCTCTGTTCAACAGTGCTGCACCTCTGCTGCTGAGTGTTTTTCACTGGTATTGTGTCAACAGGCACCCACAAGTGCCTCTGCTCTGCTCCAGGGACTGCTGAGGATATAATCCCAGATCCTGCATGGCTTGTGGGAGCTGGAAGGATCTGGAAAGAACAGGAGGTGAATGAGGCCACAGCCTCCTCCGATTTATGCTCCTTCTGTGGCCTCATTCACCTCCTGTTCTCTTACCATATGGGTTTCTCTACCAGCAAGATGGGAATGACAGCTGGCATCTGTTTCCACGGCTCCGCTGCGCTCCCTGCTCTCTGCAGTGGCCACCCACCACCCCTTGCTGCTGCCCATGGGTGCCCAGGGTGTGCCTTCCTGCCCATCTCTATGTCACAGATGGACATCCCTGTTTTGCGTGGCTATGACACAAAGAATGACAGCAGTGATGACAATAGTGCTAACCACTGCTTTGCCTTATCATTTATGCAGCCTTCAGGTGTTCTGGCTACTCCAGGCCTTTTGCAAGTCCTATGGAAATGATGGAATTCATCAAAAAATAAACCAGAAAAGGGAGCAGCTGTGCTGAACACCAAAGTCTGGACCTCTCCTGCTAACTGCTCCTTATAAATACTATAGCCATGTGCAAAGGCGGTTCCAAACATGTGCTGAGCTGCCTGACCTGTAACAAGAGAAAAGAAGTTCCCTCATCATCTCGCTGTCATTTAATATTAAATTAGTTTTCTAAGTTTGAGGACATCTCAAAGAATCATTCAGCTTATCCCTACACCAGATCTTTAAGTTGGGAAGTGTCCTGAACCCTAAGGTCCTTAGCCTGCTGCCACTGTTGTGAAAAAAATACTATTTATATTCACATTTGGAAGAAATTATTTAGAAGGACTGTTTCCAGTCAGGTTAGATCTAATATCAGTATAATAATGCTGAATTGGGACCTAGGCATTTTTATTTTTCAGGCCTAGAGAGGCAAAGTAATCTATGATTTTTCCCCAAAAAAAAGCCACAATAAGCCACAAGAAACTTGCATCTCTCCAATCAGAAACACCATGACTATCTAAACTACATCTGATTGGCCTCTTTAAAATCCTAGGACCCATATAATACCCCCTTTCTTTATTATTCTTTAGTTTACAGAATAAACTGATAAGCTGAGAAAATATATGCAGTATACAATGTATTCTGAAAGTGCTCTAGTTGCTAGAGATATTAATAGACACAAGCATAGGCTAAGATAAAATATGAAATCCTTTCCCTTTTGCTAATAAAAATAATTTAAAACATATCATTTAGGAAGTGATACAGAAACAAACTGCATAATCTACAGATAAAGAGAACAAAATGCTCGTGGAAGCAAAGCTTATTCATCACTTTATCTTGCAACCTGAAACAGTGCATGCTCAATCTATTTAATTACAGGAACAGAAAAATAGCAGAGAAATATGTACACAGAACAGCAATGTTTCCAGTCCTACCTTGGTCGTGACAATGCACAGACAATCCATTCTGTAAATCTCCACAGGAGTGTATGTAAATCATAAAAATAAATCAGCAAGGGTGAGGAAAGGCTTTTGAATAGCATGAACAGAACCGGAGGCTTGAATCTGCACAGCCGGCTTTTCCAAGTGGGGCCCTCATAAGAAACTCGAGTCCTCCTCCACAGTGCTAAAGGCAGTCATGATGCTCACAGGGATCAGTAAACCCACTAGAAATCGTCTCAAGCAAAACTTCCAGGTGGCTTATCAGGCTTGATTGCTGCATTGTTCAATCTGTGATCAAAATATGCTGTTGAATGGTATGCAGCCCTCTAAATGGGAAGATGAGAACCACAAGCACAAAAGAGCAAAAGCATCACATTTCAGCCCCAGCTCTGGTTTCACAATTCTGATCTGCTGTTTCAGTATACCCATAAGATTTCCCTTGCCAAGTCTCTCTCTCAGCCCCGCTCTCTCTCTCGCTCTCTCTCTCTCTCTCAATCTCTCTCCCTCTCTCTCTCTCTCTCTCAATCTCTCTCCCTCTCGCTCTCTCCTTCCTTGTCTTTTTTTTCCTCCCCCCTTTCACTCGCTCTCTCCCTCCTCTTTTCTACTAAGTCGGAGAAGCACAAGACTCACAACTATTGGGCCCATCTATCACACCCCTGTCAAAACCAGCCAAATATTCTCTGCCAAAACCACTGACTTGAGTTGTAAGGGATTTTATTAGGAGAATGATTCCTACAAACACATCTTGCTGGAAGTGCATGATTGAAACACTAAGGTGTGTGTGAGAACTCATGCGTCACACTACAATCGCTCAGAATTACTGGGTCAGATTCGGATCCGGGAAGTGAATATAAATAACAGCTGGATAAGGAGAACTTTAAGTGTAACAGAAAATAAGTAGTCAGGGGAAAGAAATGGGATGTGCATATTTACACATGGACATGGGTCTGGGAAACACAACAGTGATATAATTACAGTTTAATGTCCATGACAAAAAATCCTATATTATATACTTTATTCAAAGTTGTAAAGGGGAATATTTTTTTTTTCCCCACCTTTGAGAAATACACCAAACTTTTAATTAAAAAGAGAAAGCACCTTGAACAACAGACCTTAAAAACTCTTAAAGTTCTCTCCCAAACTTTTCTTGCATCATTGACAGACTTAATCAATTTATCTCATGTTCTCTATGTTTTGCTCAGTTTTACAGACTGCTTAGCCCCCAAAGCCCTACCTTTTTTGCAGTGATGCTGGTGCAGAGCTTGCCTTTCAGGTGTCTTACATGAATCATTCTGAGTTAGAAAGCTTGCTGTCAGCTCTTACAGTCTTCCCTCTCTTCCAGATAGAGGAAGAGAGAGAGAAGAGAGACGGAGGGAGAGAAAAAGAGACACAGAAGGGGAAAGATATGTAAAATGAAAGCTCTGGCCAAAGAGAGAGGAAAATCAATGCTCCTATTCACTGGAAAAAAAAAAATACAGCCAACTGGACTGTTGACAGCAACAAGAGGAAATGTCTAGACACCCATACATTACAATTCACCTTTTCAACACACTGGACAGCACAATCCCCCCTGGGTGCTTTGCTGAGGATCTCTCATTCTCACTCAGAGCTAAAATAAGTTTTTAATAAAATAAGCCTTTCCAAGAAAAGAAAAGATTATTTAAGAGTCATCTCTTTTCCATAAATTACTCAGGTTATAACCCTAATATTGCTGTGATTGCTAGAGCAGTTAGACGCTCAGTAAATGACATGTATTATTTTGCCAAAATGAGGTCACTGCTACCAACGTTACAAAATCCATAGTGAATCAGATATGTGGTCAGAGAGCAATCAACCCTTCCCCAACTATTAAAGTCTTCGTGGCTATAACATCTTAAAGAGAAAGTCTCCAGAGCACTTAAAACTGTGTCTAAGGCTTTAATTCACTGTGAGCAGCCACATGTGCACAAAACAATATGATTTGCATTTACAGGCTGTGCTAGAACCTGCAGGTTTTCTCCCTACTGAGATTTAATCCCGTAGCCAAACAGTCAGACAAGTTTATTAAGCTATATATTATATGAAACAGGGAACTTTCAAACATCCTTGAAGTAAAACCCAATTAACCACCTCCTTAGAAAGAAATTAACCTGTTAATATGGTCTAACCTAGACCGCACTTGTGCTCTAAGCATGGGAAGGTAAAAGGGAATTCAGTCAACTCTAAAATCAGGAGATAGTTAACACTTGGATTTAAAGCATCCAACAGTTTGTTCTCTTCTAATTGGTTGATTCAATCTGATCTAGTAAGGTGTGAAACACTTCATACATATAACTACCTAATGACTTGGGTGTAAAACTTCATTTCGGATTTGAAACTGGCATACGGAGATATATTTTGAAATTGGTCTCTAAGTGCACGATCTGTAAATGCTTCTACTTGCAAGCAACTCTCCTCCTGTGAGATAGTCCCAGCGAATTCATGATCCTATTTATGGTTTCTATGAAAAAGAGAGGGTTTGAACCCTATGGGGATATTTGCATGAATGTGACTCATCTGGCTCCATCAGCATAGCAAAAAGCTTCCTCCTTCACTGCTCTAATTTTTGCCAGTCACCTCCTTCCATAAAATACAACAATGAACATTTAACAGGGCAGAATTTGCACATGTGCTATGCAAGCTTAATGCATCACTGAGCATCATGCTCCCTGAAATACTGCCACCTACTTTTTACCCCCAAAATCTCCTCTAGTCCCAGACAGAAGAGAGTCATGACTTTGGTGACACAAACCCCAGCTTCATCCTTCCACCATTTTGGTTGCCAGGGCTCCTGCTCATAGATTCTAACACACACCTATCAATCACTGGGAACAGATGATTGTCAGTGGGTCTATAGTGTTTCTCCAAAGGATACCATTCCTCATTTCCATTAAATACCCATCCCAAACCCCCAAAAGAGGCTGAACTGCTTTATTTTCTTTCTCCAACTAGATACTTTTTCTATTCATTTTTTCTCCACAAGAATAAAATTTTCAAATCTTTGGCACTGCTTTACCCTTCACTAGCAACACCTCCTTCTGCTCTAAATTCTGGAGGTCATATTACTGCTTAGTTCTACTTTTTTCCAGCCTTCTTGTTATCTGTACATATGATCCTGACTGAAGTCTACTATAGGAAGACTTGTCCCGAAAACCAAACAAATTGAGGAGCAACCATCTGGGGTGAAAAGGCATAATTTATAGTTGTTCATAGTCAATTTAGATGGAAAAAAAAATAACCTCTGTGATGAGCTATGACTTTTGGGAAGCCTTAATTTAGGAAGAATAACAATTACTTGCCACTGTGACACCAGTGGCTCTTGGACTACCATGTGAAAACTGCACACCCAGGTGACTGCTTCCTTCTCCTCTAGTTTTACCAAGGTGTCTGTTTTTAAGTCATACAAAAACTCATGAGTGGGTGAAATGTGATTGTCTAATGCAGTAGTTTACACTGGACAATTTAATGCTCCTTTCTGGCATTAAAGTCTTCACTGTATCCAGGTACTTCCACGTGGATAACCAAAGCATAGGGTTTAATTAGGCCACTATTTTTAGAAACAGAGCCTGCAATATCCAGCTGAATTCAATATTTGTAAAAGTAAGCTACTGTAAAAGCTAAAACCACTAGGAAAGATTCTCTGATTTATTTTTTTAGTCTTTCATGATGCACCCTTTTAACATTTCTTAAATTCTTTTGAAACCCAAATATTACAGAGCAAAATAGATTATTTAAGAAATAAAAAATAATAATTAAAAAAGGCAAAACTGGCTTATTTTCTTTTATTCAAACTGTGGAAATTAAGAAAAACAAGAGTATTACATCTCCAAATTTGGAGACATCTAACCAAACTGCTAACACAGCATTAGTAATGTCAGCATCTTGCAAAACTTAACCAGTGACTATTTAGAGCTCTATGCACCTACACAGAGAACACATGAACACACACATGCTCTTAAAAATATAGAGAAAGTTGTATTTACTCCTAATGTATCTTAAATTGTGTACTATGGAGTACTTGTTGATGGCATTACCTTGCCAGTCATTTGCATGGGGTTATACTCTCTTTTTTACAGGTTCTATATTGCACCCAAACAAGCTACAAATAAATACTTCCCTGATTATGTCTTCCAACAGTGCAATTGGTGCTACTTACGTCTTTACAGTCAGAGCTCATTTATACCACTTGAATCCAGTTCCTGTGCATCACAACTCGTTAGTTAGTAGGTTAACTAGGGTACAAGCAACCTGAGTAAGTATACGGTAAAAGAAGAAAGAAAAAGAAAAAAAAAGAGAGAAACTACTAATCTTGCAGATATATAGGTAGGAGCCGTATTACAGATGAAATGTCAGAATGAACCCTTTTTCATCCAGGAAGAGAAGTTAATACAAATTGCAGAAGCAATGAAGTTCTGTATGCATTAGTCACTAAGAATTTTAATGTAGTTCCTAGGCTAAACCAGCAGCTGAGGAGTGCTGGAGTTAATTTACTGATTAGCAATTTTACCCCTCCTGACTGCGGCAGCCCTAACAACAGCAGCTCTGCAACTGGCCTCAGGCCCAGGAGAGTCTCCCACAGAAGCTACAACGCAAATCATTCCCTTCACCCGTGCACGGCATATTTCATTGCTATTCAGCACAATCAATGCTGGAGTCCTGACCAATTTCTCCAGCTGGTAGCTTTCCCAGTTAAAAGAACTAGACAATTTTCTTTTCTGAAGCACAGACCTTGCCACTGAGAGCCCTGCAGGTAAATGGCAAAATGGGTGTAGGGAGAAGTGGAGGATGGACAGGTAGCTCCGCTCCTTTATCACAAGATCTGCACCCAGGTGGCTACAGTGACCCAAGGCTCAACAGCCAAAAAAAGAAAGGTTGTTTTCTGCTTCACAACTGTGGAAGGGATTCCCTCCCTTCTTACTCCAAGTACCTTCCCAGCTTACCACCCTAGTATGCAGTATGTGAGAGCTGGCACCACTTTAGCCAAGCACTGCCCCAGAAAAGGAGAAAAAAATGCTACTTCTGTTTTTCTAATAGACAACCCACTAGGCACTTCACTGGCCCAGTTTGCTGAGGTGTTATTGTATGTAATACCTGGCCCCTGGCTGCTGCCCCTGGTGGTGTGTAAAGTCATTTGCCTCCAAGGGTGTTTGGTGAGACAGAGTGTGGTGGCCTTCCTGCCCCTTCAGGAGTCAGTGGAAACAGAGGATCACAAGGTAAGTGGCAATGAAAAGGACATGAGAAGGTATGCATTTCAAACTCCTGATCAAAATAAGTTCAGCAGTGAGGTCTAACCAAGTTATCCAGGCTGTTATCCAGCCTGGTCTTGAAAATCTCCACAGATGGAGACAGTGCAGCCTCTCCAGTAGTCTCGTTGTCACAAATTCACCCTTTTGGGGGCCTATGAGAAGGCAGTGAGGCAAGCTGGGCACACAGTATGATTCACAGACTCAAAGAAAATGCACGTTCGTCATCACAGGCTCTGTGGCAGAGGATGGGGACAGGTCCTTGAGCCATCCTACAGCTCTAAAGGGCCCTGGACAAGCAAGCCTTTTGAAAGCTCTGCAAACTTCATTAGTTTAAAACGTATGCCTGCTGTTTTTCATATCTATTATTTCCTGTAAAAATTCATAACTGTTTTCTCATTTACCACGAATTCCTTACTCAGAACAAAACAGAAATGCTCATTACAAATGCTCTGCTCGCTTTATGTGGGCTGGGATACTGTGCAACAGAATCAAAGGGTGCGCAAAGACAGTATGTCCTGAAGTGGTTCTCAACTCTCATGATCAATGGTGAATGAAGAGTTCATTCTAATTCTTGAGCATTGAGCCTAGGGAAGTAAATCTAACAACCAATCGATCATCAGCAACCAAAAAGCTCTAGTGCATATGTTTAAACATATAGCCACTGCTAAACAGCAACATGTCACTGTCAAAGTAGCATGCCACTAGCACTCAAGCACGCTCACTTGAAAAAGAAATCAGAAAAAATGACTCTTTCAAGTGAACTGACACACTAAACTACAAGTTCCTGGAAATGAAAATAAAACATCTATCTGCTATCCCATGGTATTGGGAACTGAAGAAAATACCACTCGCAGCTCTGAATCCTTTAGCGTTTGGAAATGGAATTGCTTTACTCTCAGGTACACTTTGTACTGGAAAGTACAAACACCATGAAAATTTAGTGCATATAATTGTCGATGAAGAAACATTCAGTCCAGTAGTTTGCAGTAACTCTAAGTCGGGAAGATAGTGCATTGTTCAGCTGGGCATTCATAAAAGAAATTATGTTGTGAAATTGGGATGAGATCCACTACATTCCATGATTACTACAACATCATCGTGGACACAATGTATTTAAGGTATATATCAAGCTTTTGATAATTGCTTGCTTTGGGGAAATAATATCTTTCATAAATATAAAGACAAATTTCAACGTATACACACATGCTTTTGTATTTCAACTCCCAAATACCACCATGGTCCTGTAAGGTAGAAAAGTTTTTCGATAGAAAATTTGGAACACAACAGTACAAGCAACTCAGAAAATCATGCTAGACAATTAGATCTTTAGATTATGAAAATTCAAACGAAACACAGAAATCAATCTGCACCTGCACACAAAAGCCACGGAAAAGCCTTAGACAAGAGGAATAATCTGCAAGTTTCCACTGTTAGAAACAACATTTGCTGAAGTCAACAAGGTGTCACACAAGCAAGCCAGCTCAGTTAATGTCTGTTTTCTTTTCATTGTGTTTCCAGCTTGCTTACTTTAAAAGAAAACTTAGTAAGTTTCTTTCACTTCAAAAAGAAAAAATACACAATGACTTCAAGGCTGAAAGTCTACACAATAATGTCTTAGCCCAAGGGAACTGTTCCAGGCAAGTTATGAACCTATGGAAATAATAGAGATATTATAATGAAACACTTCTAACTTCACTGTTGCAAGCAGCAAGACAGAGAAATGTAACATACCCCCTTTACCACAGCCACGAAGTAACATTGTTCAGTCTAGTTTTATGATAGGTATCATTAAACTGCCCATACAAAAATCATCAGTTTGCTGACATTCATATTCTTCCAGACTGACTCCAGACTGAAAAGAAACTACAAGACACAATGAGAGACTGAAAGCACCTTGAATAAAATTTACTAGCTGTACAACCACTTGGACTTTGAAAATAGACTGGAATGAAACCACCTTGAGATCAGCAAATCTGTAGAATTGTCACCAATATTAACAACATTTCTATATAAAAATAAAAATTAAATCCTGCCTAGGTCAGCATAAAATGCACAGGGCTAGTAACTGACAGCAATAAATTGCAGCCATATGCCTCATTCAAATGTGGTAATGTACACGCAACCATTAGGCAGCAAAAAATCAATCCAGGAGCCCAAATTCAATGTTTTACACACTTCACGTCCAGCAACACTTCACTAAATAAGGATTTCATTCTCCATCACAAAAAAGAGTGGACAATACCTGTGTCTTCATGTCTACCACATAATTTTCAAAAGTCGTGTTCTCCTTGTTACGTTCACCACATTGTCCAGATTCTTCTGATCCATTGGGCGCCGCAGGCTAAAGAGCAGGGGGAAAGAAAAAATCAAATAAAGGAGCTGAGATGTGCACTATAATTCTATTACATTTAAATATAAAGATTAGTATTCACATACAAAGTGGTAGCCTGAATTCAGATGAATATCAGGTGGCTCATATGTAAGATTTTCACTTCAGTGTTTTGTCATGCAAAACTTTATGGGTTTAATCTTATAGGCAGTCTCAAGGAACTCTGTGAAAGCCTTAATAGGTTAAATCTGCATGATGACGCTTATCATAATCTCTAGATGACTTCAGAAGGCGTTCAAGGTGCTCTGCAGCTCTAAGCATTAGAACGTAAAGATAAGAAAGGAAATCGGTGCCCTGACAAAAAGACCTGCTGAACATGCTGGAGTAGTTGTAGGAATATATAACAGATCTCCTTACAGCAACATCTGAATTACGTGGTTTGTTTTTTGTTTTTTTTTTTATTTCTAATTCATGACATTCGCCTAAGTGACACATTTTTAAAGGGTTTAATGGCTGTCCAGCAGTCATATTGTAAGTCTTTTAAATTCAAATGCTTTTTTTTTTTTTACTTTTCCTTCGTTTACACAGATTTCAATCTGACATTGCTTACACAATACCACCATAAAACACTTAGTATTTCAGCAAATAATATATTTGGCAGAAGATATAGTAAAAGGCTATATTTGTTTTTTTCAATTTTCCTTCTGGAAATCTAATACATTACTGTAGATTTTACATTAACACAGTAAATATTACAAATTACATCTTTGTTTACAATGTTCTGCCCTGCAAAAACATGCTTGAAGAGTTAGCCTTTGAATGAAACATGATGAACAGGAAAGCAGGGCAGATTCAGAGTACAATGTCTTGTAGCTGTCAGTGCTGAGCATCACAGGCACTCTGAGTGATTTAGACTCATCCTGGTTTAGCCTGCGTAACAGGAGTGCAGTCAATTTTAACACAACAGGCAAGAAATTGTTAGTATTTTGAGTAGACCAACCATTGCCAGCACAACTTGGAAAACAACAAGCCAGTGCCACAGAAACAGGCAAATCACATCCACATGTGCAAATGTTTTCTCCTCTGATCCTAGATTGTTTATTTAGGGCTCTGTCCAGCAAAAGACTGAATGCTGGCCCTAATCCAGGCAACTACTTACACATGTACTTTTAGCTTCACTGAAACCAATGGCATGAGTCTTGTGCTCCAGTAAAGACTGTGTTTAAAGGTTGGATCTGGCCCAGCAGCTCAGCATTACACAGGGCTAAGTACACAGGACTCCATGAGAGTCCTCTCTAAGGTTACAGCTTCTCTGACATGGACACTTATGCATTCCTTTGGCTGGTTTCTAGTCACCAAGAGCTGTTGAGTATTTCCAATTTGCAATCTGGAAGGGAGGAAAGGATAGTGAGGAAACCAGGCCACAGTTTTGCAGGACAGCAGGGAACTGAACCCAGGTCTTGCCTCAGAGCTTACAGAAAATCCAAGCAACTCCCTGTTTCTTTCAGGAAAGGAAAACTGGTTTTGCAAGGAGCTAAAAAGCACACATAAAAGTTTTCATTTAATTTTTGCTTTCTTTGAATACGTGAAGTTAACGGTTTCCACTGTTATTATTTACATGCAACAATATAAACTCTGCAAATCAATATATTATTTATTTTCTCTAATCATCCAGACATAAAGAATCCTAATACTAAAGTAGTTCAGCTTTTGCAACTTCTCAAAAGGGGTTGACAAGTTTTAGCAGAAACTACATAGTCTATGGTAGCATTTTTCAAATGAGTGCAGCTGCAGAATTGGATAAGAAACTTACTTTGTTTACATTTTACATATTTTTCCTCAAATTTTTCACCATTAGCTGACTCCAATATTTTGAAAGAACATAAAACAATGTCATAAGATGCTATAAAATATTTCCATTGTTTTTCTTAGGGAAACGGGTCACAGACTCATTGTAAAGAGCAGCAAATCAAAGATATTAGGCGGGTTCAAATCTGGAACATCTCTCTGTTCCAGTGTACTGAGGTTCAATAAGAATTAGCAAAACAATATATGGTTTCCAAACTTAAACAAAGTATATGTTAACTATCCATTAGAACACCATATTTGATTTTCTGTTATGAAATAAATGGGGCTTTATAATCCAAGAGGCAAAAAGGATACTTGTCGTGTGTTGTGACAGATTTACTAAAAACTAACATTCTTGGATTTGAGTCTTTTCTTATTCTTGATTACATACAACCCTCCCTTTAGAGGCCATCTAAAAGCCTATGCTGCCTAAAATTATCTGTCATCTTTATAGCCAAAAGCTGCCTGCTCATGCAAAGGAAGTGCTTCAGCAACACCTCATTATTCCTGAACCATGACCATGAGATGTAGAACTGGCAGCCCCAGCATGATACAGTGCAAATGCAGTGGACATGTATGCACCATGCTCATATATTGTTGTAGGAGGTTCTAGAAATAATGACTTCAAGTTTGAATTAAAATTACTGCCAAAAGTATAGATTTTTTTTTATCAGACCCCTGTATCTAGAGGACTGGGAGTTGGAAGAACTCTATCTTCCTCTTCACAGAAGAAAACACGATCTGATTCTCCTCAAGTTGGTCAGAGAAACAGAAGAGATTTTACAAGCAAATGTTGCATGAGCAGATCAAAACATCTGGTAACTTTGCTCATATGTGTAGTAACCATGAGCATTGTAGATCACACTAAAATTTTGTGTAAAATCAACATTAATCTATATAGATGATAATTAACAGATAGTATTTAGACTGCAATCTCTTCAGGACAATGCCTCTCTTATTGTGCAAACTTACAGCATTATTTAAATGTTTCTTAATAAAATAATAACCACATTGTCTACTTTGCTATTTTTATCTAATTTTACCAGTGCTCAGCAAAGTTTTTCTGTGCTTATAACACATCTTCCTGATAGCTTATTAGGATATGCACAATCAACTAACAACAAAATTCTTGCTGATTATTTTTTGCCAAAGTACATATCTATGAGTTATGAAAGACTTGTCCCTAGTTCCACTTTCAGCAGGCAGCATGTTCCGGTGCATGTCTGAGCCAGCAGCCAGATAGAAGGAGCATCTGCCCTCACAGGCAATTATGGCATATGGGATTTCCAAGAGTTTCTGTGAGAGGTCTTCCTATAGCAGCTAAGCCCTGTAATGGTGGATGAATTCTCCAATCTATTCTAAGGCTCCAGAATTTATACCTGATATATCAATAGGAGGTACTTGCAACCGTTTACAATGGTTACCGCATGTTTACTTCTCAGGGTGAGGTTCAATGTGGAGAACACAAAAAATACTTTAAAAGCCCACGAAACATACAAACATTATTCTGCACTTTCACTCTCTAGGATGTTGCTTCTAGGACTTTGAACATATTTAAACACACCCATGCCTGAATAGGCTGTTTTCTAGGGACTTGCACTGCTCTGTGGCTAGAAAATGCTGATCAGCTTCACACAGGGACCAGGAGGGTAGGTGGGCGGGTGAGGAGCTACAGCCTATGAGCCCAAATAGGTGTGCCTTAGCGTTCAGAGAGCTAATGCACCTTCTACATCTACTGACTTAAGGAACACTCTCCTGTTTGCTTTTAGCAAGAGAAATTCAAAACACAAGCTGATCTGAGGTGCCCTTTGCCACTTTTTATCACCAATTGGTAGCTCCACTCCAGTCCCATGAGAGCTTGTCAATAAAATGCTTGCTCGCCCCAAGTGATTTACATAAGGAAAGGAAAGGTATTAAAAAACCTCAGTGATCTGTTAACTTTTGGATGCCAATATCTGTCAAGAAATCTATCATCTTGGTAACCAAATGCTTCGAGGAACACATAGTGCTGAGAGATACTGCTTTTATTTAATTAACTTTTTCTAGAGTAAGCATATCTGAAAATCATTAGACTATTTATAAAGCTACATTTCAACATAATATATGCTGGAATTATCCCTTTTACAGAACACTGATGTAAATTCATTCATTCAGCAGCTATGCTGGAGTAGGAAGCAACCTGAGATGAACTGTAATGCTCAGCAGGATGCTGCTAATAGAAAAGAACAGAGCACACCTCTGCGCCAGGTACAGCCAACCTGCTCACACTCTGCTCAAGCTGTGTGTGAACTAGAACTGGAATCAAGACAAATTCATCCATTAAAACGTGCCAGCAACAGCAAGAATGCCTTCTGTGCCTCTGATCTGTCCTCCAAGGCCTGAACTTTTCTGTCATTTCTAGACAGAGTTGACAGCCCTCCTAAATGTTCTGTGAGCATCACTGGACCACAAAAACAAAAAGTTCTACAACTTGGATGGATTGTGGGAGACAAAGCATCACTGAGGGTTTGAAGAGTTTTTTTCCTGTAATGCCATGCAGAAAAATAATCCTAAAGACTATAAAATATTCTTTGCTCTTTCTGTACTCTAGTACAGAAAGAGTCCTGTTTATATGCCTCTTGTAGTCCTTATCACAAGAAGAAATGCCATTCAACAATTTTTTTGACAGGATATCACTTTCATTGACATCACAGATGACTGAAAATTTGGGCAGTCCCAGAGCAGGCCATGCTAGAAAATAAAATCAGAAATGTAATCTCTCAGAAGTCAGGCAGTTTCATTTTCCTCAGCTGGGGCTAGATTTCAGTCCAGAAATAACATAGCAGAGGTTTCTGTTTGTCCAAAAGATCCTTTATAAAAGAAGATGCCTAATTCAGTGTTTCTTGGGTCCTATAGAAAGGCGTGATTCGTGACAAATGGTTTAGACATCAGAAAGGATTTTATTTCCATTTCCATGTTAGGTTTCCTGGTTCATTGTTTGACAGCATTAAGGTTTGCTCCACATCACATTGCATTAGCTCAGACTTTGCAGCTGTCTTAAGTCAGGGTGATGTTGCAGATCACTATGAGGTCTCATAGCTAAGCCCTGTAAGAACGTCATTGCAGATCCTGCTGCACCAGTTGTCCCAGTATGACCAGTAAATGTGAATGGAGAAAATTAAAATACACATTTGAGCATGGATTCTACAAATATATCACATGTGTTTTAGTTGTTTTTTAAAGGTATTGAATTTGAAAGTGAGCATAAATATCACAATAATATTTATTTTGCCCTAGGATTTTTATAATTCCACTTTAGCTAATATGGATTCAACCTTTGAGAAAATTTTATGACAGACTTAAAGAGTGTTACAGCTCAGGAGCAATTATCTGGCTGTGGGTTTGTGTCTCAGAAAGGTCAGGATCTGATTAAATGCTGCTCCACCCTCCCGAGAGCAAGTCTTGCTCTCAGTGTGTTTCTGGATGTCAGAATGTCACTAGTGAACTTTGCATTTGCTCATCCCTGATGCAGATTTGAGTATCTGTCTAAAAGCTGTCATCCAGGCTATCAGTTACTGAATAGTTGCTTTAGCTGGACTAACACACAACCTGTACTCATACCCAACCTCCCTCGCTATCCATTTCACACAATTATCCAGCTGCACTGTGATTCTGGTCTGGGGCAAGACAACTCACTTTCCAGGCAGGAAATTGAGGCAGGGAGGAGACACTAGCTCATGCTTCAGCTTTTCTCCTCCCAGACAAAGAGTTCAGATGAAGCTGGCAGGAGTCAGCTGGCTCCACATACTCAAGCCTTGTGACCGATCAGAAGATACAAACAGGATTCATTTTGATGATCCAGACTCAATCTCCAGTGTCATTCATCACAGAAAAAGAGAATCATAGAATGTTTTGGGTTGGAAGGGACCCTTAAGGGTCCAGTGCCCCTGCCATAGGCAGAGACACTTTCCTCTACGTCAGGTTGCTCAGAGTCCCATCAACCCTGATCTTGAATGTTTCCATGGATGGGGCATCCACCACCTCTCTGAGCAACCTGTTTAAGCATTTCACCACCCTCACTGTAAAAATGTTATTTCTTTTATATAAATAAAAATCTACCCTTTTTTAGTTTAAAACCATTATCCCTTGTCCTGTCACAAGAAGTCTTGCCAAAAGGTTTTTGCCTATCTTTCTTATGCCAAAAGGTTTTTGCCTATCTTTCTTAAAAGCTCTTAGGTACTGTAAGGTTCTCTAAGGTCTCCCAGAAGCCTTTTCTTCTCCATGCTGAACAACCCCAGCTCTCTCAGCCCATCTTCACAGGCGAGGTGCTCCAGTCCTCTGATCATCTTTGTGTCCCTCCAATAGGTCTACATTGGCCCTGTGTTGGGAGCTGGATGTAGTAGTCCAAGTAGGGTCTTAGGAGAGGGGAGTAAAGGGGCAGAAAATAGGAGAGACCATGCAGAGCTGGAATGCAAACCAAGGCACTCATATGTCTCCTTTCCCAGGCAGCAGAGTGTCACTAAGATCACACAGAGCTGGACTCTGTCATGTGTGATGGTTCATGCAGTGGGGAGGAACCAGGGCACTGTGCAGCCACCAGAGCCCTTGCAAACACAAGCCTTGAAAGGATTCTACCCTTGCTTGGGTAGAGTCTCCTCTGCTGGGACCCAGCACACAAAATACTGGCAGTTGGCAGGACCTGCTGTGGCAAAGAAGAAATACGAGCAAAAAATACATTGCAAAGATGAACTGTGCTACAAGGATGAAGAATTAAATAATTCACAGTTCAGATGCATGAGAACGACACTCAAAGCATGAGACAGATTGGTTGCAGTTTTCAGCCAAAGACCCAGCCCAGCTGTAGCTCCTTAACAGGCAACTACCCACATAAGAAATGGAGCCAATTAATTTATGTATGGCTGAGTTCTTTCTTTGATAGAGTATTTTCCAAAACATTCTTTGTAGCAGTGTGTTTTTAAACTCCATAAGGCAAATTTAGATGTCTCTGAACATGAGAATTAATAAGATTAAAATGTTAAACAAATAAATGCATTTCTCTCAGCTCACTGGGATCAGAGTCAGATCATTCTCCCCATTCCTGCCATCAGCCTGCACTTTGCTGGGCATAAAGAAGATGAAATATGAAGAGGAACTGGGGATATTAAAGATCTATTTCTTTCAAATAAAGCAGAAGCTATTACTGAATTCTTCTGAAGGCTGAAGGAAAAGGACTAGAAAAATTGAAAGGCTGAGCATAATTAATGAATGCTCATTTAGAATCAGCCATTATAAAACATCTTGGAGGCTAAATCTACAGCTCAAGAGGGCAGGCTGCAGGTAGAAACAGGCTCTGGAAGGAGCTCCATGTGCACTGTATCAAGCTGGGGTGAAAGACAGGGAGCTGTGATTGCAGGGATGTCCCTTCAAGCATGGAGTAATGACACCTGCCAAAAACTGTGCAAGCAGAAAGGTCAGTTGAGGTAAGAATAACATGTTAAAGCACATGGTTTGATTCCAGTTGTGCCCACCTGCATATATTTTATTTATTAGCTCCAGTAGAGTCCCTTCACATTTAAGCTCGTATTGAAATCACAATCTTGCCCTGAAAATACAAATGGACCACAGGTGGAAGCAAATGCAAATACTTGGAAACAAAGAATAGAAAGTAAGTAATTAATTGTAAGGAAAAACATGACTAATGCTTTTTAATTAAATAAAATTTGCATGCTATTTTAATTAGCAAGGACAGTGTTTATTTTACTTACATAGAAGTTCTGGATACATAAATTCCAACCTACATATTTCAGTTGCCATAACAACTTGATACATTTGTTCTCTTCTGTCATTTTTTACTGCATCAGTGTGGGTTTATTTAAAAAAAAAAACAAAAAAAAAACACCACACACAAAAACCACCCAACAAAAAAACACAACTGCTTTGGTTTCTACAATAACACCATATTTTTTAATTGTTCTTTTCACATTTCATTCTTCTTGAAACCAATCCTCCAAAGATGTTCCTAGCACAGTGGGGGAATTTTACTAACAATTTCAGGGATCAGTGCTGGGTTTGCCAGAAATCTCAAGGATATGTACAGCCCTTTAGCTCAAACTGCTACTCCAGTGGTCCCCTTTAGGATATATAGCTTGAGGTCAAGATCATAACAGAAGGCCCACACAGCAACAGCCCCCAGTTGGTGGATTTTTCCCTGAAAACCAGAAAAAAATTAAATGAGCACTAGACTCTTCAGAAAGGTACATAGCGGTAATAGATTTGAGGCAGCAAATACAGCTGCAGAGATGCAAAACAGCTAAGTAAATCACTGCACTGCTCCAGCCCTGCTCCAGCCAGGAGGAATTTACAGAGCAGTTTACACATTTCCTAGACACTGGTATAGCACATGATAAGCTCAACTTCACTTTTATCCAGGAGCAGAACTGATTCCTAAACTCTTGGGGCCTCCAAGGAGCTGGATCAAATACAATCAAATGGTACCATGATGGGAGGAACAGAGAGGACAAGGATGGCCTTTGTCCTTCCCTCTGTGCAGCACAGCCAAGCCTGCTGTTGGCTATTGACCTTTCTCAGCTCCACACCACCACAAATGGACTCATTTCAATTGAATTGCCATTACTTAACTGCTGATGTTGCATTTCTATCTGGTCGCCTGTAAAAACCATACTGAGAGATATTGTATTAATTAATAATAATTACACTAAGTTGCAAGATGAGGGACTGCTTGGTAACCATTGTTCCTTACAGCTGTCATGAAGTGACGTCAGATTAGAGATAATAGAGCACTTATGAATGTAAGGTTAGAGATTTTTATGGAAAAGGAGTAGTGCAATGGCTCTCGTGGGCTGCCTTGGCTTCTGGGAGCAGTTCCTCATTTACTGCTAAATATAATAGTCTCTACTTCAGTCAGGAGAGTTATGACAGTTGCCTTCAAAGGACTGTATCCCTCTTAGTTCTCAGGAGAACAAGAGTCTGTATGTGTGTTACCATATCCAGTTTATGACAAGATCTAGTCCTCATTGCAGCCTTCCAGTACACAAAGGGCTACAAGAGAGCTGGAGGACTTGTGACACTTGATGGGACTAGGGGAAATGGCTTTAAACTGAAAGAGGACAGGTTTAGATTGGGTATTAGGAAGAAATTATTTACTGAGAGAATGGTAAGGCACTGGAACCAGTTGCCCAGAAGAAGCTGCAGACATCCCATCCTTGGAAGTGTTCAACACCAGTTTTAATGGGACTTCAGGCAACCTGGTCTAGTGGAAGGTGACCCTGCCCATTGCAGGGGAATTGCAACAGGGTGATCATTAAGATCTCTTCAAGCCCAAACCATTCTATGATTTTAACAACTTAAAATAGGAGTAACAACCAAGAGTTCTATATGCTGCATGATAATCTTGTAGAAAATACATTTTAATAAGAAGTCACTTGGATAACGTGATCAAATTCTGATTTATCTCATGATGTGCTGCAGGTCCATAACAAATCCAAGAATAGGAATCAGTCTCCTCTCTCCACCACTGGCCCACACAGTCTTTTCCTATTTACACACACTTCCAGAGAAATTACAGAGGAGGAAACTATCCACATTTCACTTGAGATTAAATTTTGTGCCTGTTCTTGATAGAAATGGTGAAATAAAGTCAGTCTACTCAATACGAGTAATAAAACTAGTCCTATTTTGGGAACAGGACTGATATAGCATAAGGTGATTTACACTAATACAGGAACATAAAGTCTGTATTAAAGACAAGAAAAGAAAAAAAGCCCACAAACCGCCAGCAAAACCACAAAATCAAAACCTTGAAGAATATTGTAATGATCTTCACCTCTCAAGATAGTTTTGCTTGAAGCATCCTAAGCTTTGGTATAGAAGAATATTTGTTTCAGCTAGAGCCATAGGGAGAGGAAATAAGCAGTGGCTGTCATTACAGTGGCAAGCTGCCTTGCTAAGTCATGGCTGCTCAGCTAGACAATCATATACTCATGCTGACATGCAAAAAGGGCTGCAGCTAAACAAAACCTTCGGCAAAACATAGTGCCATGTGTCTTCATCCAGCTTTGTTCCTACAAAGCATTACAAAATGCTTCCCTTTGATATATATCAAAGGAAAAGGACTCAAAAGGTACATTAAGTGCAATGAATCAAATCATTAAACTGTAGAATACATCATCATGCTCCCTAAATGTTGATAACCAGACAACAAAGTGAAGTGAAAGAAAATACAAACATTCTCTAAATACTTTGCAGAAGTTTGGGGTTCCATGGATCTGCCAATGCTCCATAATTTCCTATATGACAACTGTCATGACCTCAGTGCTGGATAAAAATCTGCCACTGCCTAATGCAAAGATGGCAGAAACCCATGCTTTTGAATGAGGACTCCAAGAACAATTAACACTATCCACTGACCAAGGTTATTAAAAAATTATGAACTGTACAGGGATTTCAGCTTCTGTGAGCTTGATATTGTAGAAGCACAGAAGTGTAAGGGCTGCTGTCAGTGCATTAAATAAATAACACTGTCAGCTGCACTTGACAGTGAGAAAAGGAGCAAATGTTTCAATGTCAAGGGTGGTAGGGAGCAAATCTTCAGGTCTATATAATGCCTCTTCCATGCATACTACCTTACGCAGGCCATATGTACCGACATGGACCAGGAATTCTTCAGTGGTACCAGCTCAAGCTAATAGTTCTTTATTTAACAGTGCCCTTGTCACAGCTCACTGCCATCGAGGTCCAGATGACACTATCAGAAGGGGAGCCTGGATGAGGCAATAAATACAGTCTTTTCAAAACTTAACTCTGCAACACCTCATGCTAAAGCTGCCTGCAACTTTATGCATTTGCAGTGCATGTACACAGCTTAGGTAAGTCTTTCTCCTTTTGTTGGGATGTATCTATTATCAAGGAGGCTGATTTGGATAGAGATGCATGTACAGGCTTGGGACAATCTCAGAAGAGAAACTTTAAAACACTTGAGAATTTATGTCCTAGCTCTTCTACCCTATGTCCTACTCTACCACCTCTCATTATTAGAGGCTCAAACTCCAATTCTGGTTGTATTCAGAAGCCTCGCAAAAACGTTGATGTTTGTTAATGCCAACAGGACACAGCCCTGTGTGCTATTCTGCATATGTAGCTGCTCTGGTTTCAGCTGGGATAGCGTTAATTTTCCTCCTAGTAGCTGGTACAGTGCTGTGTTTTGGATTTAGGATGAGAATAATGTTTATGAGACACTGATGTTTTAGCTGTTGCTAGGCAGAGTTTACACTAAGTCAAGGACTTTTCTGTTTGTCACACCAGCCCACCAGTGAGAAGGCTGAAGGGGCAGCAGAACCTAGGAGGAGACACAGCTGGGACAGCTGACTCCAAATGATCCAAAGGATAGTCCATACCATATGGCATCATGCTCACTATGTAAAATGGGAGGAAAGCTGGCCGAGGGTAGCTGCTCAGGAACTGGCTAGGCATTGGTCAGTGGGTGGTAGGCATAACTTATTTTGTATATTCAAATTCTTTATTATTTTCCCATCCATTCCTGTTCTGTCAAACAGCCTTAATTCAACTTACAAATTTTACTTTCTCCCCCCCCACAGTTCTTTCCCCCGTCCCACTGGGAAGCAGAGGAGTGAGCTAGTGGCTGTGTTTAGCTACCTGACAGGTTAAACCACAACAGCAGGCCCATTCTTGAAAACCTATTGAATTATTACTACCACCAGCTCACCTTCACTAGCTCAAATTCACTAGCTTATAAACAAAGCTGAAGCTAGACAAGATTATCTTCCTGATGCATTTTGGTGCAGTACTTAGTGAAACAGGGCTCAAAAGAGGTTCCCCTGAAAAAGATGGTAAATTCTAATATTGCACTTTTAATGACTACCAGCAAAAATGCAGTTCTACTACTAAGACAAATACCGTTAATCAATGATATAATTTCATAGTTTGGAAACATCACAATGTCTGTTTTCTTAGCTATAGTTAACTAGGAATCTTCTTTTGAATATGGGACCAACATCCTGATCACACTTCACAAAGACAATCCAAGCCTAAATTGTTTTTTGGCTGGGCTGCAACAAAACACTGTGAAGCTGGGCACAAAGACTGGTTTTTCAAATTCACTACAACTTAGGCACTCCTCTCTGCTCAGCACTGAGCAAGGACGTCAGATCAGTCCTCCCCTCTCTGTGATAACTCTTTGTAGAACAGAGCACCAATATAAGGAAGTTGTCCAAAGGTAAGACAAACACCACAAATTAAAAGTAAAGAGTAATATATGATCCTAAACTTTAAAAGTAACAGAAATGTCCATGGTGAGTGCAAAGGTATCTGTCTATATCAGGCATATCCCCTAGACGGTAAAAAAAAAGCAAGGAAGTTAAAAAATGAGGTGGTACTGAATTAAGAAGCAGCATTAATAAATACATTGCAGAAGATGAACTGTTTCAAGCAACAATTTATTCAGCATCGTGAATACTGAAAGCTGTAGTTACAGGCTTGCTGCTGACCTAGCAAAGATACCACTGGGTGCGCTGGGGGCATTTACTGTCAAAAAAGTACAAGCTATCTCAAAAAAAAGAATACTGATTACATAAGTGAAGGCATATGTCTGTCATGAATCTTCCTACTCCTCAGGAAGACACAAAGTTGTCCATTTTGTTACCTCTGGTTTTCTACAAACTACAACAACACCAAAAACCGTGTGAGAGAAGACACAAGCCTGATATAATGACTAACCTGAAGTGTCTCAGCATATCCTTTCAGTCTTTCTTGTTGTAATGAACAAATTCCAAAACACACATATCAAACTTGTTTTAGTGGTTCATTAAAACAACAATTTAAAAGTACCTTTGCTGTTTACACCAGAGTTTCAAAAAACACCCTCTGAGAAAATGGACTTCAGATCCACTACATCTGTTACCGCTAATGTAATTTTTTTCCAGCTTGTACAGTACCTGTTTGCCTTCTCTCTTCTCAGAAAGAGACACCATGACTACTTGAAACTACTGAGCTTATATACATATATATATATATATATATATATATATATAGTGACAGGACAGAGCATTTCAGAAAACCAGGTAGGCTTCCCTACACTTCTGGAAAGAACTGGAGGAACTGGGAAAGCGTCATCACTTTGGCTTGTCATTTCACAGAAGAGACATTCTGCAGCTGCAGCAATAAATTGAACACTACTATTTGGGCTATAACTACTGAGTACCAAGGCTGCTCCCCTGTCAGCAAAGCACAAGCAGCCAGACATATCAGCCGAGCTGCAGCCAGAATGCTGAAACCATTGCAGGCACAGAGCTTCAATCATTTTTTCCCATTGGCATTGTGCAGGTCTGTGCAGGCTGATGGGAGTATGAGATTCAGCTAACCTGACATATTTTAGACATGAGATATTTGAAGTACATTACAAAATCCAGTTCAGAACTCAACTGCAAATCTAGTTTTCTGGGCTTGGGCGAGGGGTCAATAGGCATCACAGAGACACAGGGCTGCCTATACTCAGCACAAAATCTGTTTTGGGCTACTACCTGAGGGTTCTGCTCTACAGAACTGTCCATTTCTGTTCAAGACAACAGAACCTGGGGAAACATGAACAAACAGTGGGGCAGTATTGATCAACAGGAGGAGAATATCATATCAGGAATGCTTGCTGTGGCTGCAACCGCCTGTCTTTCGGTACAAAACACAATTTTAAAGATGAAAGGGGATAGTCTCGCAGCTCTCTCAGAAGAGCTTCTGTGCACACGAAATGGCAATATCAGGAAAGTTCCTCACTGAATATGTCCTGAAGAGCTGAAGAAGCAGATGTGGAGGTCAAGAGCTGGTGATGTACAGAAGTAGACATGCAGGGAGGAAATGGACCTTAAGAGTGAGAGAAACAATGGTGTCAATATGGTGGAAAGGTGGAACTCAACAGAGGCTTCCAAGAGCAAGGAAAATACAGAGAAAGAAAAAGCTCAGAAAGTGGCCTCCATAAATAGCCATTTGGATGGGTAAATGGACAAAGATTAAATGTGTTCCTAGACGCTTGAAAAGAAGGAGAAGAATGTCAATAGGTGAAATTCACAGTAGACAAAGGTCTAGATGAATGCTTAATTCACGATCCACCAAAATATTATAAAGGCAAACAAGCAGTAAATTGTCTTATCTTTAAACCAGGGGTAGCTTTCAGTAATACCTGTTCAGATTAAAATGGTATAAGTGAGAATCAAGTCCTGTGTTTCTAGTACTGTTATTTGTAACTGTATTATACATAAAAATATGGTATTATACATAAAAATATGGAGAGAAATTATATTTTCAAGTTGACAGCTTCCCTTTAATTTCCCACATTGTTACTTTTGGGATCATATTTTACTATTTGCTAAAACCTGCAGGTATCTATTCCAGTTTATAAAAAACTAAACAAAAGAAGATGGATATTTTCTCTTTCATATATTTTTATCCTGCTGAGCAAAGATACATGCTCATCTGTCCAAGAAATTACTCCCAGGGTGACCTTTATATGATCCACAAGTCTTGGGGTGATATCTGTCTTTATTTTTGGGAATTATTTAAGAAGCATTTTAATAAAGAAGTGTAGGTAGACTGCAGAAATATATAATTGACTCTTAAACCACTCTATGGAGACCTGTGTTCTTTGCACATGGAGGGCAGTGAATCCTTTTGCTTAGTTGCTCAGATTGGTGAAGAATCAGAGTTAATAAATGTGTGAGACAAATTGTTCTGAAATATTTTAGAATGAATCTTAACTAGAGTACATTTATCCCTGAATATCAATTTTACAGAACCCTTGCAGCTTTATAAGGCAAAGAAGTATATTCTTAAGAGTCGATGTATTTCTTTTTGCAGGTGGTTAAAATATAACTTCTCAGAGTCTTATTAGAGACAATGAATTATACCACATACTCTTCAGAGGAACTGATGGGTTGTGGAATAAGCATGTTGGGACATTCTGATATTTTTATGTTAATAATTTTTACAGATTAATCTGGTATTTCCTTGTTAGAATACATCATGGTTTTGAAAAATTGTTTTAGAAAAAATACATTTAAATTGCAAGATTGCCTTTTGTCAAATGATATTTTCAAACTAGATCTATAATTTTTGACCTTGATATACAGAAGTGGAGTTTACACAATAGTCTGACCTCAATGCTTATTGTAATAGAGACTCACTGCTTAATTAAAAGTTTGAATAATTCTGTATGATGGTTAATACTCAGGCACATTTTCATTGGGGAAAATTATTGTTTCTGGTCCCTCACAGCTGTTCTGGCCTGCTCCCAATCCTTTGCAGATGAAAGAACAAATCACAGATCAGAAAACTGCCTAGAGGTTGTCTGATAGGCATATTCTATAAATTGTGAAAAAAAAAGAAATAAAACCAAATAAACCTTTTGGGAGTATGTGACTCTCTCATCATTGCTGATCTGGTTTAGTTTGTTTAAAACCAAGATCCGAGATCCATCCCACCAATGTCAGTAGAAAACAATTATTAAACAAAATAAACTATTGTTAAACTAAATCAAATTTCCCTGTCAGAAAGAATGGATCAAACCACTGGGTCCTCTAAACTCTCATGCAAAGCACACCAATATGATGGTTATGTTAAAATAAAATCATAGAATCATAAAATATCCTGTGTTGGAAGGGACCCAGAAGGATCATCAAAGTCCAACTCCTGGTCCTGCACAGGACCATCCCCAAGAGTCACACCATGTGTCTGAGAGCATTGTCCAAATGCTTCTTGAACTCTGTCAGTCTTGGTGCTGTGACCACTTCCCTGGGGAGCCTGTTCCAGTACCCAACCACCCTCTGGGTGAAGAACCATTTCCTAATATCCAACCTAAACCTTCCCTGACACAACTTCAGGTTGTTCCCTCGGTGCCTGTCACTGGGCAACACAGAGAAGAGATAAGTGCCTGCCCCTCCTCTTCCTCTCATGAGGAAATTGTAACTGCGATGAGGTCTTTCCTCAGTCTCCTCCAGACTGAACAGACCAAGTACCCTCAGCTGCTCTTCATGTGGCTTCCCCTCCAGGCTCTTCACCATCTTTATTGCCCTCCTTTGAACATTCTCTAATAGCTAAATATCTTTCTCATATTGTGGTACCGCAAACTGCACACAATGTTCAAGGTGAGGCTGCCCCAGTGCAGAGCAGAATGGGACAATCCCCTCCCTCAACCAGCTGGCAATGCTTTGCCTGATGCCTCCAGGACAGGGTTGGCCCTCCTGGCTGCCAGGGTATGGCTGACTCACATTCAACTTGCCATGGACCAGGACCCCCAGATCCCTTTCCACAGCACTGCAGAAAAATGAGAGGAATAAAAAAGGAAAACCCCTTTTTTTTTTTTTTTTTTTTTTTTTTTTTTTTTTTGTGAGCATGTCTAACTCTATTTAAACACAAGGAGATGGCAAAAACAGAATGATGTCTAGTTCCAAGACTTGTCCAGTGGGACAGAAATTGCCTATTTAGAGAGCAGCATGACATGGATTTGGCCCTACTCTTGGCATCACAACTTCTTCAGAAAACTCTCCTACAGGGATTTGGGATATGGAGGCCAGAATACTGCACTCTGGAATGTTTCTGTCCGCAGTATGACATCGTGCTGCATAGATACAACTTGGTTTCAAATGGAAACATTGGCCTGACCACATTAAAACACTCAGAAGCAACTCTAAAATGACATTTAACAGATGCTCTGGCTCTCACGTTATTGACAAGCTACAGAACAAATAACAAATTTATAAATAGAGACCCAGCATGGATACCCAGTATGGGCAAGACTACAGCTAGTCATAAATAAGGGTTTTAATAACACAGTGACTTTTCAATTACCCATATCTAAACATTAGTCAACCAAGTTGAGAAGGCAAGGGTATAAAATAATATATGCAAGTAAAGCAAACATTATTAATGCATAAAAATACAAAATCGAAAGCTATTGTTTATTAAAAAAACAATCAAACAAAGAACACAGAACCAAGCTTCAGCATGGTTGTTCAATAATTTTCTAGTTAAGGGTTTTTACACATCCTTGGGTGCAAAAGGAACATGACTAGAAAAGCACAGAACAAGATGTCGCTTATACTATACCCCTCAAAAAGACTGCTGCTGTCTTGAAGAACTTAGTGTCAATTAGAATTACATGGGAATTGGCTCTGGTACAAAATCAACCCACAGACACAAAATGCATTTGATCAGATAAATACACACCGTGGAAGCTAAATCTAGTGAAGAAACAGATGCATAAAACTCAATGTTTTGAACCCTTCTAATGAAACATTATGGTTGATCATACCTAATGACTCTTGCATTTTAAGTATAATCACTCGAACAGAATCAGATTTTGCTCCTGGGAGTAAACCAAGCCCAACAAATTAAGCAGTACCCAGTTACAAACAAAGAAAACAAACAACATTCCAGTAAAGATACTGAATTTTTACAGGCACATACAGAAGGGTCTTGAAAGCCCACATTTTTTAGACAAGCTGTTAGTGTGAAACAGATTAATGGTTTATTAATTGATCCAGGCAGAAGATTTTTAAGTAAAGGTTTAACTACTGGAACTTTTAACAAGCCAACACTTAAAGGACAGAGAAGTAATTAGAGTGTTTATAATAGCAGGGTACAAGGATAGCAGGCATTCCTGAAGCAAACAGAAATAGAAGGATTCATTTTGCATGTTGTAATTTACTGTATTTGCAAAACAAGCCTCTAAACATAAGAAATGCATGGGGAACAGGAATTAACTGAAGAGCTGGAATCTTTGGGGATCATGCCAAAGCAATGATCCCACACTGCACTGAATGAAGATTGTGATTGTGAGATCAGGGTGTGATGAACAAACTTGCACAGTAATTGCAAATAATTCTCATTCAATATGCCAAAAGTATCTGCATCATATGCCCTATAAGTAAATAGCCTTTCAATGTTATGGTACAGCAACAAGCAGACCTTGGGTTACCAGATTTATATGCAAACACCATAGCAGAGTGTTCTTTTCCTTCACCTGAATTTTCCACCTGGAAAAAGGTCAAAAAGCTTCTGACCAGAAATAAACAGCACTGAAGACCAAATTAATGAAAACAAAGGTTAAAACAAGGGTAAATTTCTGTCTTTTAATGAGTGTCTGGAGCTGAACACAAGCCTGCAGCTTTAAGCAGTATTACCATTATCATAGCTAAAGAGCACTTCAATTTTTGTTTTACCAGAAGGATAACCCCATCTAGGTACTTTTATGTGTTCCATAATTGTATTTTCTGAACATCTCACAATTTTAATTGTATCTATCTACACAATGCTTGAGTAAGAGACATCCTTTAGCCAGTGACTGTTTAATGCAATGCAGAGAGTCCTGGGAGGGAAGAAAGCTTTTTCCCAGGCTAGTGGCCATTTGCTAACCTGAGGAGTCAGGCTCAGACCTATACATCTGCTCTCAGCCTCCAAGAACCCACTAATCCACCTACACAGACATCAGAGATGGAGAATACCTTTTCCCAGACTTATTTAGAACCTGGAAGGGAGAAAGCACTCGTTAAAGCAGTGGAAGATCTGAATTTAAACCACTTTCAGCTCAATCCCATGAAAAGAAATCAGTCTTCTGTCTCCAACAGGGACAATTTAAGAGCCCTAATTTCAAAAAATGCTTTCAAGCTATGAATGCTGGTCTTATAAACCTTGGTCCAAAGAAGTAATGAAGGCCTTTGGCAGAGGCGAGATTACAAACAAGCCCTGTCTTCATGATTTCCAGCAGCAGATTGGGCACATCCCCAGTCAGCATGCCAGTTGCAGTGAATACCATCCTGAATGTTTAGAAAATAAGGTAATGCTATGTTTCCCAGCACTGGGCACTTTCTGTGCTTCTAGTCCAAACAAATTAAGATTAGACTTGCAAAACAGCTAAGGCACCTATTATAGAGGCTTGGTCTTTTCTTACTCTTCCCTGAGTATCAGCTCCTGGCCCCCACTGGAAGACAGGCACTGGGCTACATGGACAAATTGCTTGGCTTAAGCCAGTGCAGATGGTTTATTAGTGCAACTTGAAAGGACTCAGCTTAAAAGTTGTTGAGATCCTCAGAAACTCAGAAACTCTGGAGGCATGTTATCTTTTAGAGCCACCTCTGTAGAGCAATGTTATCAAGGTAGGTATTTGGCATTTGTTTGTTCCCAAAATGAGCTTGTCTGGACCGTATTGACCAGCCCAATGTCAGCATCCACAAACTACATGCTCCTGGCATACCTTCACAAATGTGCTCAGTTAGGTGATCTCCACACACATTTTCTCCCCTACATGTCACCAATCCTCCCACTGAACGCAGTGTCCTGCATCCCCTAAATGCAGTTTAAGAGGAATCCTATGACAGTGTCTCACATAGTGGGCATTTGAAGTGGGATTCCTAATCTTGTCTGTTAAACTTTTCCCCTTCCAGATTTGAATATATGTGCTGGTGACAATGGGGAGGTACAGAAGAGTGGAGAGAAAACAGGGAGAAGGGTTTTGCATCTATGGCTTTTCAACACTGATGTTTGAGTGCTTCCTGGGGATAGAGGATTTCATCCTTGGGTATGCTGAAGAAGACAAAACCTGCTAGACTTTAATACATATCAGAGCAGTAATAATGATAAACTCTAGGTTACAGAGTCATGCAACCTCACTGTCCCAATAAATATGCAGTTATTCCATTTAAATGGGCAACATCGCAACAAGAGAAAGCTAAATAATACCTGTCAGCAGAATTCACAGTGCACTCTTATGAGAAAAGAAGAACTGGTCAAGAAGAGAGTTGAACATGGAATTCCACACCCTTAGAAAACATCCTAATCAAATAGCTTCTTCATGAGGAAAACCTTATCAGCAGTGCCTTTTACACATGTTACAAGAGACATATAGCTGTGGTCTTATTTACAGAATTGTCTACAGGAGCATGATTCTGAACCCTAATCAGGATAAGGTATCAAGATCTTAATGAGGTAGATTTTAAGGCAGTGACATCTTGTCCCATTTTTTGGAATTCATTACTTGTTAGGTTATAGGTGTGTTTTGTAGACCTTAATCCTGAAAACAGTTTCTCCTCATGCACTCTACCACAAGATACGGTCCTTAACTGATATCTGAACATGATGAGTTACCTAAGACACTGCAATTTCCAGTTCCCTTTTATGACTCAGTCCTTAAATCCTCTTCTCAAACCTCACATACAGTCCTTCAAGAAGTACACAGAACAATAAAGAACTAAAACCTGCAGTTTCCAAATCCTGGATTAGTATTTTCATTAATGAATAAATCTTTCAGAGTAGTTTCAAGAATTTTTTTTTTTATATGCTTGGAGACATAGAAATAGACATATACTGACCGTGCTGTCAACACTAATTGCCTTCCACAGTGCCTCAAGGATTTTTGTTTTGGAAACTAAAATATTTCATACCTTTAAGTATAGCTCCTTTGAGAAGAGTCTAAGACAACTAAATATTTTCTATCCCAAAAGATGAGATTTTTCATTAAAACCCAGCATTTCTTGTTATGAGGGCATTTAATGATCTCTGGGGTCCCCAATATGAGAAGAATGCGGATCTGTTGGACTGAGTCCAGAGGAGGCCACGAAGATGCTCAGAGAGCACCTGTCCTATTGAAGGCAGGTGGAGAGAGCTGGTGTTGTTCACCGTGGAGAAGAGAAGGTGCTAGGGAGACCTCACTGAGGACTTTCAGAACCCAAAGAGGGCTACAAGAAGGTTGGAGAGGGACTATTTATAAGGTCACATAGAGATAGGGCAAAGAGTGATGGCTTTAAATTGACAGAGGGCAGGTTTAGATTAGATATTAGGAAGAATCCTCATGATGAGAAAGGTGAGACACTGACACAGGTTGCCCAGAGAAGATGTGGCTGCCCCATCCCTAGAAGTGTTCAAGGCCATGTAGGAGGTGTCTTTGATTGGAGGTGTCTTTGACTGAAGGAGCAGCCTGGTCTAGTGGAAGATGTTCCTGCCAGTGGAAGAAAGGCTAGAATTAGATGCTCTTTAAGGTACCTTCCAACCCAAACCATTTTATGATTCTGCATGATTCTGTGATATTTTTAAGTGCTTTTTGGAACAGGACTGAATAAACTGTGCTCTATGACTACTGCTAATTGAACAAAATCTAATGGGTTCTACATGCACTTAGAGAAACTCCAGTTTGTCATTAGGAAAGACTTTCTATCAGGGAGGAAATAAGTTTTCTGTAGAAACTCTTCACTGTGGAAGGTTTTATAGAAGAGACTAGACAATCATACCATGAACAACTCAAATGCAGTTGATCTGCCCTAGGGCAAGAGAATGAACAGGGGTAGTTTAGATCTTCAGAGTTATATTCTAGAGCTCCTACATCATGAAGAACTTGTTGGACTTTATCATTTAGTGCCTAATATGTCACATTCCCTGCTTCCTATATGAATATATGAAACAAAAAAGAGCCTTTGCAAATAGAACCTATTAAACATTTCTAGTGAATACTGAACTTGCCTCAAAAACTGTTTCATCGATTCTGAAGCTGTCAACAAACTTAAGCTGATTTTGTCAAGTCACATTTACAGGAGGGAAAACAACATGGATAAATTCACACAAAAAGCCCATTCATATATGTCCTTCTTTCTTCCTTTGCACTAACACCTACTCCCTTAAATTATTTTGGTCTATGATATTTACAGCTCTGCCAGATACATTGCCACATATATTTAGTTTCTGTACAGAATGCACTAATAATGTGATGGCAGGTAATACTGCATTTTGTATCTGCAAACATTGATGTCACTGGTTATTTGAATGACCAACCAAGCTGTTAACAGTGGAGCAAAAAGCAAGGATGTGGTGTTTAAATGCATAGGCTGTGTCTAAACACTTATCTATTTCATGTGGTGCAGGAGCTTCTTCAGAGTCAGAGCCTAAAGAGCAGAGAATTTAGCTAGAAGCATGCAAGTTAAAAAAAAAAAAAATTAGTAGCTATCATTAAACGTATTTTGTTAATTCCATTGTTTATACTCATGGGGTGCTATGCAGGGTCATTCAAGCTAAAAATATGGATGCAACTGGTTCTGACACATATTGTGAGCTCTTATATTCCACTGACTATTCACTTGCTTTTGCAAAGGTCATTCAAAATTACCGTCTGTGAGTTTGGAAAATGTCTCTCTTCTCAGGCACTCCCTGAGAATGATGGGAGATCATAGGATGGGTCATGATCCTTTCATCTCTATTAAGTGATGTAGATCCAGTCCCTGAGATCTAGCACCAGTTTGCTACAAACCACTATGGTTATCACAGATGCAAGCTGGGAGATTTGTACTTTTGTGTTGCAAAAAAAAGCAACATAACACCTTTTCTGTTATCTAAAAATCCACACATTTGGAAAAGCAAATACATCAGGACAAAGGAGGGGTCACAGGACACCTGACCTGGAGAGCAAAAGATAGTTTCTTTCTTATCAATAATTAAAATTGGAAAATAAGTACAGAAAAGGACTGATTTATATAGAAAAATAACATACAGACAGCCAAGAAAGGCTTCAAGCAGAAGGCATGAAAGGGGGATGCCCTCTGGACTGACTGATTATCCTTGGGCTTTTACTGCAGAAGACTGTGTCCAGCTCTGAGGTCTCCAGAACAGGAAGGACATTGACTGGTTGGAGCACCTACAAAGGAGGTCAAGAAGATCCTCAGAGGGATGGAGCACCTGTGCTGTGAGGAAAGGTTAGGAGAACTGGGATTTTTCAGCATGGAGACAACAAGGCTTGGAGATAACCTAATTGAAGCTTTTCAGTACCTGAAGGAGCCTGCAAGAAGCTGGAGAGAGACTTCTGACAAGGGCATGTAGTGATAGGACAAAGGGGAATGACTTCAAACTGAAAGAGAGCACGTTTAGATTAGATATAAAGAAGAAATTCTTCACTGTGAGGGTGAAGAGGCACTGGAACAGGTTTTCCAGAGAAGTTGTGGATACCCCATTCCTGGGAGTGCTCAGGGCCAGGTTGGAATGGGGCTCTGAGCAAACTAGTCTAGAGGAAGGTGAACCTGCTCATGGCAGAGGGAGTGGAACTAGATGATCTTCAAGGTCCCCTTCAACATAAGCAATCCATTGAGTCACGATTCTATGAAAAAGGGGAGGCTTTTTCTTTCCAAATTTGGGACATATAATTGAGGATGGAAAAGGAAAGTACAAAACCATCATTTTCCATAAGGAATGGATCATGAATAAGAATCTATGTGATGTATTAGATTATCTGGTTACATTTTCATACAGTAATTTCTCAGAGAGCAAAGGACTGCATTGGGTTTATACAGCAGCTGGTACATTATATGAGCTAATCAGTTCTGACTCAGAACTGCCAATAGTATGTTGTGCTGGCAAAAGGAAAAATAATAAAAAAAAAAAAGCCTACTTTCAGTCTATTTTGCCTGTAGTTTGCCTCATAAAACATATATGATTTTTAAAGGGACTAAATATTTTGTTCTTCCATTACACTGATGAAATTTATGGATAGACAGCAAACTTGAAAATGAGCATACCCTAGACTCTGACTGCCAGCACACTGGCTTGAAATGGTTATTTCTATTGTTTTCCCTTAATTTAGAACATCATTTTTGCAAAATGAGGAAAGTTTGGAGTTAGCCCTTTATATTCCATCATTCTTACCACAGAATTTAAAGCTCAAATTCCCCTACATAAGACAAGCAACACACCTCTTACATAGCAATGAGTTTAAGAAAAATGGGGTTGAAGGTCAAAGACTTTGATGAGGCTGGAATAAAAAGAGAGCCTGTCCACTGTCTTTGTCAGATGCTTCAAGAAGTAACAGGCTGGAATACACTATTACCATTTTAAAGCACACAGATTTGTGCTTAAAAAAAAAAAAAAAAAAAAAAAAAGAAAAAAAGATAGATAGTAGCTGGCTGTGCCTTCAAACTGTGACTCAAATGTTAAATCATTCATGGGATATATCCTACATTAATGTTAAGACTCATTTGTTCTGATTTCACTCAAAACCAGGATGCTTGTTCTCATTAATTCTGCAAGCTTCTTGCACTAATTAATTTTTACAATAAATTTCTTCAGAGAGTTTTGTTGTACCCACCTGCAATTCTGATTTATCTTTTTAAAGAATCACATCTAAAATGTCACATAGAACTACAACTTCTTTCTGGGTGTTACATTTTTCAAAAGGAGGAAAGCTCTTAAAAATAGTCATGCTTGTGGGAAGTTCTTTGCAACAACTTTTAAAACTTGAAATGCCTTTCTTACCATAACAACAATGGACATTTTTAAACATTAGCCTTATCTTTGATTTTGGTTTGGAGATTTGCAGTTTGCAATTCATGCCCACTCTATTTCTGCCTCCCTGTTTAAGAACAGATCAATCCATTGCTTGGGTCTGTGGGGTTTGTTTTGTCTTTGAAGTACAAATGTGGGGGCAAGCAATTCGTTTAGATTGCTAATTTAGTTAATAATAATCTGGAGGCAGGAAAAGGCATATTAGAGCCAGTGGTGACAGAAAAAGGTTTTGACTCCTTCTGCTGGCTACAGGAGAAAAGGAAAGTTGTATAACTTTCTTCTATATATCTGTTCCTCATACAGAGATTATTTTGGTTGATCTCTGGACTATGGAAAAGTTCAGCCCAATATCAGTCCCAGAAATATGAAGAACTCTATTAACACATTTACACAGGATACAATCACTGGAGTATTGATCATCTCAGTGCTTATGGGCAAGCAGAGAAAATATATTCTCTTTTGGGAGTACTCAAGACACCAAGTATCAGATAAAGTATGCAAAGATGAAAAAACCAGAAGTTTTTTACCTTCCTTTGACAGAAAGCAATTGAAAGAATGAAGAAGTTAATGACATGATCACAGTCAGAAGGATAACACTATACATCCCTCACATCCTAATCTAATTCCTTAATTAACCAATCATTTCAGTTTTATACATCATTGCATGGCTTTTCTCAGGTTTGAGACATCTCAGTCATCATATATATTTTAATTTTAATCTGTTAAATTACCTCTTGGTTTTTCTGCAGATTTTCACGGTCTGTAGCAGGTGTTGTCTTCTCCCATTTCTCTGCAACTTGATTTGCTTCTTCTATTTTTTGCTCATAGCTTTTCTGGGAATTCAGCAGTGTCAATTCATAAAACTCTTGAATATCTGTAAAGAGAAACAAGTTAAAGACATTATTTGCCATATTGACTTTGAATCCCTGGTATTTTCCTTCAGTCGATACATGCTTACACATTATTATCATAATGATAAACATGTACTACCTTTTAGTAGAGAGCACCAATATGCAGGTTTTGGGGGTTTTTTTCTAAAATTTCAATAAGATTCTTGATGTATACTGTCATTTTTAAGAGGTCTTTAGCAATAGCTTCAAAAATGTAAGGGAATAACATTATAAGAAGAGATGCAAAGAATATGTTACATACACACCTGAATAATATAGGTAGAACAGATCCTTACACAGAGAGAAGTCAGTCACAGACTGTTTTAACCAGTAAACTAGAAATGTACCACCCTTAGCCCAGCCCGATCTGCAGGTACATTTGGGAATTTTTTCAAGTGGGATGCCTAATGGAAGGAAGACTTTGTGGATTCATCACTTCCACCTTTTGCCATTCAGAAGGGGCTGGTTAATGTTTGGTTTCAAACACGAGTAAGCAACCAGCCAGGTCTTAATATCATGTTTAGATTTTTCTATCACACTTATTTCCATGGGGTACGATCAGGTATACAAGATCCAGTGCTGAAAACAGTTTCACTGAAATCTGTGCATATAATGACCTAAGGAGAGGGAAAAAAGGGTGTTTCCCTTCCTTGGGCAAGAATTTTTAGTCAGATAGTCACACAGAAAAGGTGACATATTGTCCAACAGAGACAACTGACTTATCATAGAACAAATAAACTTCACATTATTTTAATTAATAACAATGAACAGATTTTATCCTGGATAAGAAAGAAAGAGATGCATCTACCTGGATAGCCCCTGGGACCCCAAAGCAGAGACTTTTTATGAGGCCTGTGCTTGTCCTCACATCAAGTTCCTGGCCAGATCTCTAGAATCAGTTCCCTCTCTTTAGTAACAACTGAAGTTGAACTTTCCTTCTAACTCCTTTTACAACTTTCCAACCCATTATGTACTCTCTGTCATGTACAATTGGGAAAAAAAATAGATAATCATGGAATTAGTAAGGTTTGAAAAGACCTCAAATATCATAAAGTCCAACTTTCTACCAAATGCCACCATGGCCACTAAACCATAAAACATAAATCTCTACTCATTTTTTGAACGCTTCTAGGGATAGTGACTCCACCACCCCTGGGCAGCCTGGTCCAGTGCTTGAATACCCTTTCAGTGAAGAAATGTTTCCTTGTATCCAACCTGAAACTCCCCTGGTGCAACTTGAGGCCATTTTCCCTTGTCCTGTTGCTTGGGAGAAAAGGTCAATCCTCCCCTTGCCACACTAACTTCTATTTCACCAATATATTTTTAAGAATTTATATTTCATATTACTAAGAACATTTAGTTCCACCATTAAAACTAAAACCGACAAGAAAGTTGCAATGAGAATGAAAGTTTCTCCATTCTTGGTGCAGGGAGTTTTTTACAGTTGTTTTGAATACTCGTGGTGCAATTGGAAACAGTTTCAATATATGGTTCGATGCCAGGTCAATTTGTATTGCAACTGCAAGTAAAACATATCAGGCTACTGTGTAATTATCTCTAGATAAATACGCTTGCAGAAATAAGTTAGAAATTGCCCTCTGGCAGTGGCATTCAGCTGGCATCACTGTTGTTATCAGAGTATTAATTGGGTTGACAGTAGTCAGTCAAGGAACAGCAGAACAGCGCTTTCACCCTAACTTTAAAGCCTGCTTTGCCCTAGTGTTTTCATTAAAAAATACGTGTGAGCCACATTTGCATGTGTATGCACACGTGCAAAATAAATGTTAAAACCTCAGTCTCTTTATAAAGGTCGTTATCTATTCTGAGGAGGCCATGGCTTGCTTTCACTAGGATAATGATCACTGGTGTGCAGAGAAGAGCATTTCATTGTACTTATGCAGTCACAGAAGAAAGCACAGAGGATTCACTCAGCTGGTTGCTTTGTTATTCCATAAGCTAAAATTTGCCATTTCTATAGAACAAGGGCAGCCAGAAACTTGCAGTCAACCAAGGTTAGCAGAAGATTAGATTTGTAATTTGCTCTGACTAAAATCTGCTCTATCAAGTAATCTTAGCTATGTGAGAGGTGCAATCATACTAGGAGGGAGAAAGGGTTGAATACTACTGAGGATGGAAAAAGAGGTGTAAAGGAGGTGATGGGAACAAGAAGCTGTAGAATCAAGCTTAGAGCCAAAGTCATAAAAAGTAATTATGAAGGCAGGGTAATTGTTATGTAAAATGACGAAAACACAGTCTGTCTCCCAGTGGGATTTTACAGCAAAATAATTCAACAAAAACATTAAAATCTTATCACAGAAAACATCAAAATAATAGAAAGACTTGAGCTGGAAGGGACCTCAAAGATTGTCTAGTTCCAACTGCCCTGCTATGGGCAGGGACACCTTCCACTAGGCCAGGTTGTGCCAAGTCCCATCCCACCCGTCCTTGAACACTTCCAGGGATGGGGCATTTCTTACACAAATTAAATCTGTATTTGGTATTTCCTGGCACTATATTCCCTCCCTTCAATGAAAAAAAGTTCAGATTTCATCTGGAAATGGCAATAATACTACTGATGAACTTTGTGGGCACAAAACACCTCTTCATATAAACAGGTCAAGTCTCTGTACTGCTCCAAACATTTTGCTCAGCAATTAATTCAAGTTTATTTAAAGTGTCAGTGAATCTCACCTGATTTTCAGTCCAATGGAATTTGTTTATTTACTTCTTAAGAGATTACTTACTTTAATAAATTCTGCTTGCTCTCACTATAGCGTAGCCAAAATATTTTGTCAGTTTTGCTATATTAAGATAAATTGCAGACAAGAATTTATATATATATTTTCTAATATGAAGTAATTCTAAAGATACCATGACTTAATTTATTTTTAATAACTCCATCACTGAAGAAGCAGGAAAACAAATTTTCTCTACATCAGCATGGTAGAGAACATATCAGTATCATTTTGCAATTGCCCATGGACAAGTATATTATACATCAGTGCATTTGTTTTCTGAGTGAGCAGGATCTAACCTTTATAGATACATACATGCTTAAAAAATAAAAAAAAAAGAAAAATATTTCTGCTCAAATTAGAGTCATGCTCACCCTTACCTCACTTTTTTAAAAAAGAAAATTTAAACAAAAATTATTTAGAATAGGAGTAAGAACTGGAGAAGACACAATGGCTTACACAGATGAGTAACCTTCCTTTCAGGCAGCAGACACACAGAAAGAAAAAATGTGTGATCAGACAGAGCGGAACAGGCTGCTTAAACTTGCCATTTTCTGACTTTTTGAGTGTTTGGTGCTGCAGCCCTACAGCCACTATTTCAGTGCAATTGCTGTTCCAATCTATATGCATCACAATATCCATTTGTAATAGAAACAATTTAAAGCTCTGATATCAAAGGGGTTAAAAAATATGGAAAGACAAAAATGTCAAATAGCTTAAGCTACTATCTGTGTTCTGTGACCGTGGGCTTTTACCAGCATTCTAATAAGGAAAAAATGAGATAAAGTAATACAATTCCTCATTCTTCTGTAAGCAGTTGAGCACCAGCAAGATAGAGGTAAATTGAGGGGAATTCAGACAAAGACAGATGATTAAAGGTCTGAGAGGACTAACTTTTGAGCAAAGATTAAAGGAAGAGAATAATAACAACACACACTTTCATATTTCCTTTCATTTCAAAGCAAAACAAACATATAGTGTTGTCTGAGAAAATTGCCCGTGGCCTCAAAGAGAAGCAAACCAGCAGGGTTGAACTGCAGAGGCCAACAGATGAGCACACCATGTCTGTCCAGCCCTTTGTGACCAATAATCCACTTACTGTGGCTTCAGAATCACCAGTGGGTTCAGGAAAATATAATTCCATTTTTTATAATTCCATTGCTTAAGGAAGGGTAGATGCAGCTGCACAAGCAAATCAGGTAGGATTCCCCAGTGTGCTAGGAACAAGACAGGAGCCTCTCAATCCTACAAGCTGTCTCCTTTATTCAAGATACTCAGTAGTAGTGTGATTTAAAGTCAGAAGGGAAAGGTGATCAGAATTTGTTCCTATTTATGCATCTTGGTGCCCTCTCTGCTATTGACCTGTCTTCAGCTGTGTAAATCAGCATAATCTGTGGTAGCCCCAAGGTTGGATGAAGTACATGAGATAGCTTTGGCATCTCTATGATTTCCACTTACACAGAGAAACACCAGCAGGTACCAAATGCATTTCAGGACTTTCATGCACATTCAGAAATGTAGCCATCAAGGCACATGCACCAAGGAACTGGGATTACCGCAATATATATGTTTAATACCAGCTGACCTATAGCTGTACTTTGCATGTACCAAATTGATGCAAAGGGTAAGGGAGTGAGAATACCAAAAGATTGATTTCCCAAGATAATAAAGTCCAAAATGCAGAGAAGCCCAACTTGAGTTTGTGCAGGTTTACAATGCAGCTGTACATGTGAGTGTGAAATCCCAGAATGGTTTGGGTTGGAAGGAACCTGAAGATCACGTAGTTCTAATCCCTTTGCCATAGGCAGGGACACCTTCCCACTAGACCAGGTTGCTCAAAGCCCCATCCAACCTTGGCCTTGGATAGATTTGAAAGACATCAAATTCAGGATGCAGAAGACAGGGATCATAAAGGAAAACAAAGCAGACATGGAGATGAAAATCTCTTATACATCTTTTGCATTTAAAAAAGTAAGGGGAAGAAGAGGGAAGTCTGTATGCCAGTAACAAACAAGACAATACCAGGCTTTCTGATACTATCTATAATTTATAGAACACAAACAATTAAGCTTAAAAGGATAATCTTGTACATCACTTAGCCTGAAGTTGTACTGCATGTGTCACCAAATACTGCTTCCCTGGAGACTTGACAGTACATGTGGCCACTTGTAACAGAGTAGTGCAAACTATTCTATGTACAAAACCTTATCCAAAATCCACTGAATCTGCAGACACCTTCCCACTACAGGAGGTTTTGACCTCCAGGAAGACAGTACACTGTGCTCATGGCTAATCCAAAAGCTGTTACCTTCATCTGTGCTTAGCAATGAGGGAGGATTTCCTCATAACATACATCTTGCTACCACCCCCCCCCACACCCCTCCCCTCACTTAATATCTTGAGATGACTTAGCAATGGCATCAATATTCTGGTATCTGCAGTAATTGTCTGTTGTTTCTGCAGATAGCTGCACAGTTCTGCAATTAACTGTAATAGTATTAACAACACAGAATCCTATCACACAAGGATTGAGCTTTCTGTGCATCATATTTCTATAGAACCAAATTGGGAACTGGAACAAGCATTCTGCAGGATAAAAAGAAAGGTGGGGTTTTTTTCCTCCTCCTTCTAGAGGTCCTCAGCCATAGAATTCATTTTTTCTATACTGTGCCAGTGCCCTGACTTGCTTTGTAGTATAACTCCCATCTGCTTTTCCAGGGCATTCAGGGACAAGGTGGAATGGGGGTCTGTGGCAACATGCAAACACAAGCTGTTCCATTTCTGGGTAATTTGGGAGAGTCTTTTTGTCTGTGTGTAGGATAGTGTCTGATATGTACCTTTTAATGTTCTGTAACCCAGCACAAATGACTTCTGTCTGGCAGAATACTGCGAATCAAAATAAAGTCAGTTGTTGCTGTAAGTTCTTTTTTTAACTAAGGGAACATTACGGTGTATGTCTAAACAGCATCATTTATATCCTGGGGAGCAGATTATGCTGGGTCAGCTTCAGCCATCTGGTCTGAATTATTTGATAGGAGTAAGGCGAATTGTGCAGGATGTTTTTCAAGAAGGAAAACTGATTCAGGCAGTAGAAGTAGCAGGGAAGTGATCAGAGATTGGACCATCCTGCCAGTAAAGGGCTTTAGTGGCCTTGCTGATGGAAGCAGTCCAAAGAGAGCTTAAATAACATATTCAAGACAATTATGTTATGTGGGGTTTTTTCAAGAAAAATGTTTCCATGTTGAGTAAAATACCCATTATAAGAGAGAGAGAGAGAAAATTAAAAAAAAAAAACCGAAGTAAAAAGCTATCTTGAAATCAGCCAAATTTTTGGCTAAAGCAGGACTATGGCACTGACCCATATGAGAAATGGCAGAGCTCCAGTTATCAAGCTGGTACATAGCTTCACGGTCATGGGGAGCTCCAGCCTGCCCCAATTAGCATCCCTTGGTGCAGCAGCAGTCAAAAACACCTTGCCCATTTCAGCTGTATCTCATCCCCAGGGCTCCACACATATTTGCCTTGGGTCTGTGCTAATAAAGGTGCAGTGAGATTCAACAACAAAGAAAAAGCTCAAGGCTTAATTTTTCAGCTGGCAGAGGTAACACAAAGATATTTCAAGTCAAAATGAAATCTAGGAGCCCTGTCTGCAAGGTTTTCAGACATAAGCCTTAAAATATGCGTGTGACAAACAGAAGTGCCAACCCAACAGCAAGAGTTGCCGCAGAAGGAGGGGACAAGTTCCCTATTCCATGCAGGCAGTGAAACAGTGCAGTGTAAGCCAGGGAAGCAGTCTTCTGCCAATTTCCTACAGTTGATAAATGTTCCTAAATCTATTAAAAGTAACATACTCTGGTAGAACATGTACCAAAGTAGGCAGTAAGAAATACAGTTCCTGTTACTAACCTGTCTTGATTCTTCAGCAAATCTCTTTTATTTGGCCTAGATAACTTATGAGGTCTCTTCCAACCTGAATTATCCAATGGTCTTAAGATCCTTTGTATATCTAGGATGTAAGCCCTTTGAGGTAGGAACCATTACTAAGCTGGTACATACCTGAGGAAAATTACATCTTTTCATCAAAAATATTCTGAAACACTCTACATGCTGTAATGCATAATTAAATTATTAGCAATTAATCTCCAACAGATATTTAAATGTATGAAAAGGAAACATACTTTGAGTACTTCTGGATTTGCAGTACAATAGCAACATAATTGTTTATTGTAATACACCCAAAATACAACCAGAGCTCTCCAAAAAATCTCAGCTAGGAACATGTGCCTCAAAGGCAGCTGTCCAAAATGAAGGAAGAATCAAATATTCAACACAGATAGCTGTGCACAGAGAAGAAAAAATAATTGCTGCAGCCTTTTCTATGTGAGCGAAGCTTATATTAAGTGAAAACTAGAAAGCAGTCAGAAAGTAAAGTATTTAAGCCTGTTCAGTGATGATATTAACTGTAATATTACAGTTTAACCTACACATTCAAGCCACTTACAAATAAGAATCGCAGCCTGGATTGAGGGACAAAGAAAACATACCCCACCCCAACAAGCAAGACTGACAAAATAGTTATATTGGCTGATGAGAAAGCTGAGGTACCTAACAACTTTTTTTGCCTCAGTCTTCACTGGCACTGTCTCTTTTCACACCTCTCAAGTACATGGCCTGCAAAATGGGGACTGGGGGAGCAAAGTCCCTCCTACTGTAAGAGAAGATCAGGTTCATGACCACCTGAAGAAATTAAACGTACACAAATCTATGGGACCTAACAAGATGCATCCCAGAGTTCTGAGGGAATTGACTGATGTCAAGCAACATGACAACTTGACAACTTGTCAAGTTGTCAAGCCCTTCTTCATCATATTTGAAAAGTCATGGCATCCAGGTGAAGGCCCAGGTGTCAGTGTCTCAACAGACATCAGTGATGAATGGTGTCCCTCAAGGGTCTGTACTGGGACAGTGCTATTCAGTGTCTCTATTGATGACATAAACAGCAGGATCAAGTGCACTCTCAGCAAGTCTACAGACAACAACAAGCTGAGTGATATGGTTTTACACTCCTGAAGAATGGGATGCCATCCAGGGGCACTTGGACAAGCTGAAAGAGTGGGCCCCTGGGAACCTCATGAGATCTAACAAGACCAAGCACAAGATGCAGCACCTGGGTTGGAGAACTCTGATACTGCTACAGGCTGGGGGATGAACAGAACAAGAGCAGCCCTGCTGAGAAGGACTTGAGCATTGCTGGTGGATCAAAGGCTGCACATGACAAAGCAATGTGTTCTTGTAGCCCAGAAAGTCAGTTGTATCCTGGACTGCATCAAAAGCAGTGTGACCAGCTGGTTGAGGGAGGCGATTCTGCCTCTCTACTCCGCACTCATGAGACTCACTCGGGACTACTGCATCCAGCTCTGAGGTCCTCAGCACAGGAGAGACATGGACCTGTTAAAGCAAGTCCAGAGGAGGACCAGAAAAAAGATGAGATGATGAAGCACCCCTCCTATGAAGACAGGCTGAGAGAGCTGGGGTTGTTCAGGGCTTGCAGATCAATGCACAATCTGTGAGAGTCAGAGCAGGGTTACAAGCACACACTGGATGCTTTGTACCTGTGGACAGCCAGGCACATAATTGAACCTGTTCCAGGATACTTTCTGACAGAAAACTGTGAAAACAGAAAATACTGATAATTTTACTAAATGTTCAAAACTGACAGCTAAGGAAGCATCAAGAGGTCAAGGCAAGGTTTCCTGTGCTTCAGAATAGATCTTTCAGAAAATGATGGCTTCCTTTGAAAACATGATGTTTTGTATCAAGTTTCCTATAAGCTTAAGTAGAAACCTTCAACTTTTTTTTTTTTTTTAACACTGTGTATTGCTCTGCATGTAGTATAGAATCATAGAATCATTTAGGTTGGGAAAGACCTTTAAGGTCATCAAGTCCAACTTCTAACCCAGCACTGCCAAGTCCACCACCAAACCATGTCCCCAAACATCAAATCTACACACCTTTTAAGCACCTCCAGGAGTGCCAACTCAACCTTCTCCCTGCATAACCTGTTCCAGTGCTTGAAAACAATAATAACATACATTCAGGATGAGGCTTTATTTATTGTGTGGAGAGATTAATGGAGAGATTTCCCCTTGTTTCTGTACAGCAGTTAACAGTTATTACTGCAATTCTGATCCCATCAGAGGATCTCACAGCCTCACTGGTGTGTCACAGAAATTATGAACAGACTTTCTTCTGAATGGCTCCAATATGCACTTAAACAACTGAGTTCAATACCAGAAAACCATTCAGTTATATATTTTATTTATTCATTTTTTTCATTGCTTGAGTGTTCAAGATACTATTTCTTTAAATAGGGATGATTAGGAAAAAATTACAAAATTTGACTGTAAAATGCCAAATCAAAACTGCAGGTATATTTTCAACTCTGAGGCAAGAGCAAAAAAGAAAAAGATTGTATTATATATTTCTTCTTCTATTTTTTTTTAATCTTGACAAGGACCCAGATGCAAGTATGGAGGGGAAAGCTGTATATCAGGCCAGAACCAGAAAAATATGTACCATTCTACAATTCTAAATCAAATTAATTTTATCCAGGCTTTTTCACTGCTGTTGCATATAAATAGGTTAGCAGTAGGTAGGGTAAATGGAAGATCTAGTGCTTGCAGAACATGTCTTGGGACCTGCAGGGTTTGAGAAAGCTGCACATACTCAGCAACGCATCCAGGGGCCACCCCCATCAGATATCTCCCAGAAGCACCCAGCTGACTGGAACTCTAAAAAACAGAGAGAAATTTCAATCAGACACACTTTCCCAAGGCCGTATAAATGCATTTTTAGGAAAACCCAATGGCAACCTATAAGAAATTAATAGTAATTTCTTCCTGTCCTTTTTCTTCACCTTAAAAAGAAGCCTTTTCATACACAACCCGTTTTGAACAGTACTTTAAATATAAAGCTAAGACAAAACACTGAAACACAATCCTTTTTTCCAGTTCATTCACCTACCAGACCATCTCTCTCTTTCCTTTAATCTTTTCTTTCTTGTCCTTTCACTGCAAACACCTCACAGTCTCCTTTTAATGAAAGAGTACAAATCTGCTCATCCCAAGGCACTGCTTTTTAGCAGGGCATCACCTTCTGTACCAATCACCAGCTTTATTCTGCTACAAAAGCACACAAGCCCAGGTAAACTAAGAGTCACTAAGCAACAACTCAGTCCTCATTTTTGATGAGGTGCTTTTTAAAGTCAAACATATGTGACTGTGGGGCTCCATCCTCCAACTTTGTCTCCCACCTGCACTCCTGGTGCAGCTGGTTGTCTGCCCATAAGCCAGGTTAAGGAAGGGCAATGAGCACACCAAAGGACCGTGCCTCTGCAGTGGGCAGACACAGAGCACCACAAGAGCTGCAGGGGATGGAGGCTGACTGGGTGGAGTTGCATGCCTGAAACTCAAGAGCGTTACCTTTTACTGTCTCTATCTATATCTAATTCTGAAGATATCAAATATTTTAATACAAAGGATAGATGGAGAACAAGTAAAGTCCCAAATAATTTAAAGCCAACCTATTCTTTTGATATGTGCTTAAGTTGCAGAAAATAAAATTAAAAAAAAAAAAGGCAAGAACACATGTAGAAAACTGGGTTAACCATATTCCAAGTCTCAGCACTTCAGTTGCCTCTTTCTTCCCCTTCATTTTACTAGTGGGAAGTGTAATGTAAGTGGCAAAAACAGGAAAATGAGAACTTCAGACTGCAGATTCTATTTGCAGTTTTTCCACTGACTTGCTGTGTGACCTCAGGCAAATATATCACTCTGCACTTCAGTTTAACCTTCTGTAAAATTGAGATACGAATGCTTTGACTTACCCATAGGCTCACAGCAGGGTGTTACACAGCTTAATTAATTAATGTTTGTTAAACACTTATAATGAATGTTTCTATACGAGTTTAAATTATTACAGGTTGTACTTTCACAAACTCTGGCTTATGACCCTTCAACATATTTGCCACAATGTCTAATGTAATTCTTAAGATTACTACTCTGATATAATAAATTATAACTTAAATGAACCCTTTCACTGGAGTGACTGTGACTTAGTTGTCTACACTTAACATTTACAGTCATTGCACTAATTGGTCTAACCTTGTATTGCAGGTTTCAATGAACATCAAAAGACTTCACTGGTCATACTTGAATTTGCTTCACTTTATGTTTCCATTGGGTTTAGTAACAGCTAAGAGACTTCATGTTAATCCATAGACATTTGCAGGTCTCCACTGGAAGAAGAAAATCTTGTATCCCTTATGCAAGTTCTTAGAGGTCACAAATCTCTCTACTGTTCTCATTATCTCCATTCTCATGTAATGGATTGATTTATGGACTCAGTACAAGTTCTTTTTAACTTCAGTAATTTAGGTTGAGATTCAGTATGAACTCTATGTATTTATTCATAAATCATAGAACCATGGAATGGTTTAGGTTGGAAGGGACCTTTAAAGATGATCTAGTCCAACTGCTCTGCTGTGGACACAGAGAAAAAAAATTTGTCCCAAAGAGAGGCTCTCAGCCCCCTAAAACTTACAGAAAGCATCAGGATAGCAGGAGGAAATGCTTTACCAAAAAAATTATGTTCCAAATTTCACCACTCTTTATACCAAGTGTGGATCTTTATCACAGGAAGATTAGTGTTATTAGCATAGTACTGTGCTTATTAACAAAACAGATTTTTTTCAGGAGGAATCATTCATAATGTTTTACTGCAACATCTTTAAAAATGTCTGACAGGAAAAACCAAGGAAGCAGAAAGGGGCATGCTAATTAAAGGGCATTGTATAAATGCCAATGGAAGAAGTGACCCACAGCCCATGAATTGGTATATCATATGCTCCATTGTCTTATCACAGAGAATAAAGAAAAAAATAGTACAGCTCCATATATAATGGTGGTCTGCTGACAGAGGAAGATCTTAATTTAAGGCATACAAGAACCTCAGAGCAACCACTTTAGACATAAAAAAATGCTAAATCAGGCTGGCTTTGGGTGGGGGAACAAGCAAGGCAAACATCATCAAACTCCTGACAGAGAATTAACCATAGGACAAAAACTTTGGGGGCTTCTATCAAGCCTAGCTATGAATGGAGATGTGTTCTGGTAATAAAGTAAGTCACATCTGCTGCAAAAGTTGGGCTGGATATCACAGATGCTGACATCAGGAGCAGAAGAGATTAGTTGCACTATTATGTGCTAAAGCCAGAGGGTTGGCAAGTATGGCACGGGGCTTACAGAAAGCTGAGCCTTTCTGGAGATGAGAATGTAGGTTGGGTAGACATCTAAGATGACATGAGACTCCTGACTTAATGGATGGTAGAGGGTGAACCAGCTGCCTCTGGGAACACAGACGCTTCAGTTACTCTGCCACTTGTGTTGACTCAACCTCTGTACATGACAATGGGAGCTGAGACAGAGCATGTGTTAACACCAAAAGGTAGGTGTACCAAACTGAAACTACATCTCAATCCAAGCATCCATCACGTAAGAAGGCAATACTGAAAACTTGAGTGAACTCAAGAAATTTTGAAGGCATTTCTTTCCTTGCAGTCAGAACTCCATTTTGGGCAAAAGTCTAGTGGTCAGATTCGCATTATTTTTCAGAGTTTTGTGGGTTTGTTTTCTCAGCTAGTAGATAAAGAACTAGGACCAATTTTAGTGTCATAGGTCTTCTCTTTCCAAAGTCTTGCAGTAATGCAGGATTATCTTTTAAAAAATATGCATTGCTCATCAGCCTTCTGAAAACAACTTCTCAGTAAACATGGTTGAACCAAATTAACCTTGCAAGTTTTATTTTAAAACAGTTTTTGCAGCTACCTTCTGAATGAATGATGTGAAGTCACAGTTGGAGCCTAAGGACAATACAGAAAGACAGTGCAGACAAACCTAGAGAAGTCTGCTAATTCTTTTTATGGTTAAAACAACCTTAAATTATGGAATAGAACATGAAAAACACTCATAAAACCTGGAAGACAATGAACTTTCCTTGAGTATTACTCCTGGCACAATGCAAATATTGATACAAAACCCATACTTTTTGCCCCTAAAAAACTCAAAGTAGACAGATATCAGGGAAACAGCATTGACAACGATTTCAAGACTAACTCCCTCTATTGTCCTTGGTATTTCACTTGTTGTGTTACAAGCAATGATTTTATGGACATTAAAATTGTGAAGATCATTTTGCTAGTATTTCTATCATGCATTGATGAAATAAAACATGATAGGCTGAGCTGCCTTATCATATTCCTCCCGCTATGCTTGCTGTAAGAAAAAGCCAGACATTGTTCTAATGAGCTAACCATACTCTATCAGGTCTTGGAATGATAAATCATGTCAGAAAGTACAATTCAAAACATTATTTAAAATCATATCAGGAATTAAACTTATTTTTTTAAAATTAAGAGAAAATATTTCAAATTATATCATAAATGTAAAAAGATAAATAATAAAGACTAGTTATCTGAAATAAATTACTGAAAATTTCCCCAAAGACAGACGAGCATAATGAGGACTGCCATTTCTGTGTCCAGATACCAAGTTCACTATGTATAGGTTACAAATTCTAAAACTAGCAACAGATTTTTGTCTCCTCTCTTGACGCTGACAGGGATAGATCTTCTATACCTATAGCACTACACTTTTCCCAGAAGTACAGAGGGGAAAGGGGTCTAAAACACTCACAGAGGCCTATGGAGAAACATACAGATGTTTTTCTCCCTGCTGCTAAGGGAGTCCTAGCTCCATCCAGCCAAGTTCAATGTTCAGTGGTCACCTCTGGGGTGCTGAATGCCCTTCCTGCCTTGAAGGATCATCCAGAGGGCTGGAGACAGAGTTAGTCTTTGCATGCAGTCCTAACACTAAGTACGTCATCTGGAAGATGAAGCAAAGTGTCCCTGCAAGGTACAAGACCAGGATGCTTTATGTTAGTACATGCACTGAGGGAGTCTTTCCAGCAGCTCATTACAAGATTGCCACATTCTGGAACTTCCTGTAGCCTGGGAATCAAGAGATTCTCCCCAGTGACAGAAATTCATGTCTGAATCTGCTTAAATTTTAACTTACATTTTACCTCCTCTTGCCTAGGTGAGAAGTGTTACCTCCTGTACTGAGAAAAGTAAGGCTGAATGTGCCACCATTGACTGCCAAGAAAGACAACTGCCTGAAAGGAGATTGTAGCAAGGTGGGGGTCAGTCTCTGTTCCCAGGTAACAAGTGATGGGAAAATGAGAAAATTACCTCAAATTGTGCCAGTGGAAATTTAGATTGGATACCAGGAATAAGTTCTTCACTGAAAGGGTGGTTGAGCATTAGAACAGGCTGCCCAGTGAAGTGGTAGAGTCACCATCCCTGAAAGCATTCCAAGTGTGTGGATGTGGCATTTGGGTATATGGTTTAGTGGTGAACACAGCAGTGCTGGGTCAACAGTTGGACTCAGTGATCTAAACTAAATGATTCTGTGATATTCTAAGAGCCTGTTGCTCCTGCATGTTCAAACCTCCTTGTCTATGCAGGTACTTTATAAGATCTTACCGGGTTAATATGTGAGTCTGGCCAATGAACTCTGCAAAAAGCACTTACATGCTTTTTGTGCTGATTTGTCTCAAAAAGAAAATGTCTCAAAGGTATACTGGGCAAATAAATGCATGGAAGATTATGAGGGAAGCTCTAGTAATGTGACCTAGTTTGGATTTAGTTCACCTGTCTATGTTGACTTGTCCTTTTAACTTAAAGGTCTATCACTAATAAAAATGCGTCTTGTCACATTAAAACAGTCTTTAAAGACAATTTCGGCTAGAAGAGTACAGATGCGGTGCTGCCAGATATTGTGCAGGTGCTAGTCAACAGTGTATGGTAAAGGCCCAGGGATCACAAAAATGAGGAGATGTAGATTATTCCTATTACCACACACACATACACAGAAAAAATCTGCTCTTAGTGTTACAAGAAGCTGACTTCTCCCTTTGAGACTGTCAAATTGCAGGATAATGATTCAGGCAGCAAATAATCTGTAGACATATATACAAACCCAGGGAAGAACAAGTTAGACAACTGGAAAAAACTTAGTGCTCTAACAAGGGATCCAGCAGCGGCTTTGGCTGCAAGCAAGAAAGCTGAAGGATGGCATTATGCCTGTATATTAAATTTACTTATAATTTCTCTTACTGTTCTGCATTGCAAACAGAGTAGCTGCACAGTGGTAGGAGAGAACATGCCAGGTGGTTATCAGCACAGAATTACCATTTTGTATATATTATCTACTTATAAATGCAACGTTAATTAAGGCTCAGACACGGCAACTGACAAATAGCAGTCTGTGAGTGTACAAGTTCTTCAGAGAATTCCTTGCAGAAAGTAAAAGTGCTACAGTGTTGTATTCAATATGGAAATCTAGGACTCTATTCAATGAATGCACGCAGAGCACACCACTGTTAATTGAGAAGATGTAATTAAAGTACCCACGAACCACCAGCATGTGGGGACACCTGATGGACATTAAGCAAAGCAGTGTATTATGTTGGACTGTTATTCTCAGTGGCTTGTTTCCCCAAAAAAGGCACAGCTGAAAGTGGCTGCTGCAGAGCCAAACAACAAGTGTCATAATTCCAGTCACTAAATCATAGGAACTAGCTTGATGGATCCATCAGGAAAATCCTCATGGCTGCTCAGGAGCCTTGAACTGATATGAAAGAAAAGCAAAGTAACTGCTAAGCAAGACTTCAAGCCAGAAGATCATGTATAGAAAGTGCTGCAAAAACCCCACACCTCCCTGGTACGAACCAGGGAAGTTCCACACAGAATGGTTGAAGAGGTTGCCAGCTCCATTTGCCTGCCCATCAGGAGCGGATCTCATCCTGCCACTCCATGGGCATCCTTCAGAAGATACAAAGGGCAGGAGGACACACCTACTGGCTGTAACCATCTCATCTCCCCCAGATGTAGCTGCTTCCTCAGGTCAGACACCTGGGAAACTTTGACAGAGGGACTAAACTGGAATGATTGCTCTATTACAATCAAAAATGGGACTTTTGATGCTTTTAAGGAACCATTTCAGCCCCCTGCAAATGTTAGCAGGTTTATATTGCTGGCGAAACTGTCAAGGGCAGCAGGAGAACAGCGTGACACAGAGCAGCCTGCCCTCAGCCACAACCAAGCTGCTGAATGGTTAATGAAATGATGGATTTACCCTGCTCAGAGAAGGGAATAGCTTGTAGGCCTTAATGGCAAGAAATTTAAAACTGATAAAAGGCGGAGGGTGGGATCTGGTTTAAGCATGGGTCCCTCACTTCCACAGCATACTTGTGAACTACACTACAGGAGACAGACATAATGAATAACAAGAATAACAGAAACATTTGCCTTTCATTGACATTATATTACCTTAGAGCTCAGCTATAACACATATTTGTGTACTCAGACAATATTATCAGCCTGAACTCACTTTTATAAGATGGAATCCTCAGGAAATTTTCAACTATCTTAAGCAAACTAAACGCGAATTTAGATACAAATGTTAATATTATGGGAGCTCCTTCGAACAGCATTCCGTATTCATGTAACAGGTTTGTGATGCTTAAACTTATAAAAATAGATCAGTAAATCTTGATTTGTTTTTCAGCAGAATCTTGTTTCACTCTGAGGAAGCCCATCATGTTGGGGATTTATATTGATAAGACAGCAGTCTCTGAATAAACCCATGGAGAATCTTTATATTATGCCCTTAGGTTAATGCACGCAGAACTACATCCATATGCATAAGGAATGCAGCTAACACTGCCACTTGTAAAAGGATTGCAAAGCTGTTCTACTTAGATTAAAAATAAAAGTTAATAGTCTTCTTGAGACTTCGTACATTTAGCGTGGTAGAACTCACCTGTAGAGGAGCCACAGGAAAAAACTTGAGCATTCACAACGTGTTCAGGAAACTGGGCAGGAAGGGGTAGTAATTATTTAATTAACACTAGATTCTGCACTAATTCAAGCACTAACAACACATAAATTTAACTGAGGTGATGACTGGTCACCTCTTGTCCCTCTGAAGATCTGAATTTATTTCATGTGTGCCTTGATCCAGCAAAGGACATGGCCTTAAATGATCTGTCCAGGACAAGGCAAATGTATTTATCTAAAAAAGGAGCACACCATAACATTTCATTTCCTTCTTCAGCCACTATTTAAGACTCATTTCAAAGTCTCCAAAACTGCTGGTGTTATCACACATTTAATATTTCAGATCATGTTCATTATAAATATGCTTATTCTAGAATAATGTGATCTAAAAGACAAGCTGTCAAAATTCGTTGTTAAATATAAACTGACAGCATTGGAAACATGCTTAGCTGACAAATAGCAAGATAATATTAACAGTTCATGATCTTTCACATACACTGTTCATTTATTAGAATCTACAGCCTAAAAGTTGCCATCAATTCATATTTGAAAAGAGATTTTTCCTTAGCAACTTTTTCTAAATGCTTCATCAATGATTGTCCATAACTCAAATAGTACCCTGCCACATAATGGAAGCATCCAACAAGATGATTCAACCACACATGATATTGTTCTGTTAAGAAATAGGTGTTAAAAGCTCTCATTCTCCACAAAATCACATGAGTCTTTTTGGGAGAAAATAGAGGCAAATATTTTCTGGGTTTTTTGCAAACAAATCTACCGTGTCCTAAACTGTTTGAAGTTTTTTTTTTCAGTTCAAATTTGGTGAAGGCATTCATCTTTAATGAGCCAAAACCGAGACATTTGAAATAGTGTTTTACAGATGTTTCCAAAATATTTTCCCAAAGACACAACACAAATATAGCTTCCAAGAGCCAATCACAGACTTAGCTGCCTGGAAAACAGGAATGCATCATCACCTGTAATGTTTTCTCACAACAAATGACACAAAAAATCTGATTGCCGGAATAGTGCTAGGAGTAGGAGAAAATCAAAATGTGAACAAGCGGGTGATCCTCAGGGGTCATACAAGGAGCAGTGCTGTTTAACATCTTTGCTGGTGATATGGACAGTGGGACTGAGTGCACCTTCAGCACGTTTGATGATGACATCAAGCTGTGTGGTGCCATCAACACACTGGAGAGAAGGGATGCCACCAAGAAGAACCTGGACAGGCTTGAGAGGTGGGGCCATGTGAACCTCATGAAGTTCAACAAGGCCAAGTGTAAGGTCCTGCACCTGGGTCAGGGTGATCCCAAGAAAAACACAGCCTGGGCAGAGAATTGATTGAGAACTGCCCTGAGGAGAAGGATGCAGGGGTGTTGTTTGAGAAGACGCTCAACATGACCCAGCAATGTGTGCTCACACCCCAGAAAAGCCAACTGCATTCTGGGCTGCCTCAAAAATCGTGTGGTCTGCAGGTCAAGGGAGTAGATTCTGCCCCTCTGCTCTCATGAGACCCCAGTGGAGTGCTGTATCCAGCTCTGGGGACCTGAACAGAAGAAGGATGTGGTCCTGTTGAAGTGAGAGTCTTGAGGAGACCACAAAGAAGATCAAAGGACTGGATCATCTCTACTATGGGGCAGGCTGAGAGAGTTGAGGCTGTTCAACCTGAAGAAGAAAAAGATCTGGGGAGACCACCTAGCACTTTCTAGTACCTAAAAGGGGCTACAAGAAAGCTGCAGAGGAATGTAGTGATAAGACAAGGGGAAATAACTTTAAACTGACAGAGGACAGGTTTATCTTAGATTGAATATAAGAAAGAAATTCTTTACTGAGAGGATGTTGAGGCACTGGAACAGGTTGCCCAGAGAAGCTGTGGATGTCTCATCCCTGGAAGTGTTCAGGGCCAGGTTGGATGGGGCTTTGAGCAACCTGGCCTAGTGGAAGATGTCCCTGCCCATGGGAAGGGGGTTGGAACTAGATTATCTTTAAGGTCCCTTCTGACCCAAACCACTCTGTAATTCCTAAAGTTCAAAATCTAGTTTTTGGCTTCTCTGCTGTCCTGCAGCTGGAATGCATAATTCCCTCAAGTCCCCTGATTTCTCTTTGGCAGGATAGTAGGAATTATATAGGGGATGAGCTGCCTGCTTGTTAACCTGGTGAGCGACAAAAAGAAACTAGAAACCTTCTGGATACAAACTGCTGCCCAGCACATGACTAAATAGAAGATAAGGGAGGGAATAAGTGCATAGGTAGGTGCTGCTCAAGCTGAAAAGAGTTAAGACTAGCAAGCACCTGGCTCATCAGGTTCCTGTCTAACAAATATTTTCCACAAGAAAGAGCTTTTCATTCCTAAAAATTCCCTGTAAATCTGCTCCCTACTATTGACCTCTCCTTGAAATGTCTCTCTGTGTAAGAATAAGAGCTTCAGACTTGATGCTATGAACAAATTTGCTTAAAAGCATGCATAAAATTTTAAATTAAAAATGAGTACAGAATCTTTTTGCTGTTTTGTTATTTTGAAGTGATAATTGTACCTTTTAGTTTGTCAGTGTTAGAAATTACATCCCTTTCACACTCTCTGATACAGACTGATTGGTGTATGGTATAAAGTCATAGAAAATCCTTTTTTATTTCTGCAGAAACAACATTTTTCTACCATCTCTTAACTTTCTTGCTGTATTTATTTAAGTATTTAGTATTTAAGAGCATAACTCAGATTTTAAAAATTCATGACACCACATGCACACCTACACCCCCTACAACTCAACATACAGCCACAGAAATTAAAGATTACACATAACACAAGTAGTGAATAAGAAAAAGAGCAGCAACTGGAGCTCTCCAGAGAGGCAGGAGGAAACAGAAAAAAGTTAAAGCCAGAGTTTGGCAAGCACAGATAAGAACAGGCAGATTTTCTTCAGATTACTTCAGCACAGATGTACTAGATTTGTACATTAGCCTGTGACTGAGGCAGAGAAAATCATTTATCAGAATGTGCAGCACAAACATGAATATTGAACTCCTAGACACAAATGAAGCTATTGAGAGAGATATATTTCATAACAGATCAGAGGAAAGAGGAAATAGTTGAATAATTTAGAACAGATTTGATACTGGTGAGGCAAATGTGCAATTTTAGAGGGTTTGTGAAATTCCTAATTGTGAAGATCAGACCGAATTGGGAACAAGAGCTCCAAATGGGGGGAGGAGGAGATTTATCAAACACACACACACACATAAAAGGAATATATTTGCAGGATTTCAGATCACAAAAGAACCCAGGTGCAAGTTGTAGAAGGAAAAGAAGACAAAATCTCTCTAGAGATCCCTCTAGGGGAATCTGTAGACTCAAATAGAAGGAATTGGCAAAACCAGTGCAAAGGGCTGAAGCAAAACAGACACAAAAACAGTTCTAAGCTTTATCTGTCACCTTTGGAAAGACTTTTCGTATTTTTGAGAAACAGAAGCCAAAGTATACAAAAAGAAGCAAATTTTAGCATGCCATTTTTGGAGAGGCATTTGTACCCATTGCCCACAGTGAGTTTTTTACTGATTAATTGAGCATGACAAGGGAGTTTAATGCAATACCTGACACCATCTGAAGAGAAGACATACTGGCACTCCATACAGACAAGTAACCACAGATTATACGGTGGAGAAATTATTCTAGTTGTAGATTTATAGGAGCTTGACATAAGGATAAAGGGAAATCTTGAAAAGGTAAGGTTTGTAATTGTTTCAGGGAAGGAACATATTGATTCAAGGGCTGAAAACACAGCAAATGCTCAGGCTCATTATGAGAGCTTACGCTGTAAGACAGAAGCCTTTATGGGTAGAAAATCAATTCTGTGATGTCTTTAATAGTATTGGAGAGCTGTCAACAGACTATAAGATAAGGAAGATGCTCCATTCCTTGAAGTGTTCAAGGCTGGGTTCGATGGGGCCCTAAGAAATCTGGTCTAGTGGAAGGTGTCCCTGCCCATGGCAAGAAGATTGGATAGATGATCCCTTCCAACACAAATCATTCTAGGATTCTGTGATGAAACTCAATTGTCCGGTCTTAAGTGTTCCTAGAAATGTCCCTGCAGTGCTCAGACACAAATGTCAACCAGCAGAATGAACATCTGAGACTAATGTGTGCATGTATACATGGCCAAGAAAACTTTCTTATCACAGGTGCTTTTGTCTGCCAGTGCTACAGTACAAGCTGAGACTTCCCAAAAATATTACCAGATATTGACACATTATTTGATAAACTATAACCATAACCCATTTAAGAATACTGAAAGACCTTCTTGCTGTAGTTGGTATTTTAATAATATTAGATTGATGTGAAACTGGAAAAAATAAGCAAAACAATAACAATCTGACAATATATCCCATTATTATAGTTCCAGAAATTGCAGATTTATATAGATATTAAGATCTTTATCCTTGTCAGAAATATTTATGCACTGATTTGAAATTACTATTCCCACTATGTAGAAATAACACTATCAGAAAATATGAAAATGAAATCACCATCTTTACTTATGCACATAAGCATGTAAAAAACTTTACATACTAATTCCTCAACCTGGCATACCAGATGTGCTAATAACAAACAAAGGGTCATAATTTGAATTGTTCTGAGTTTAAATACATTGCAAAAATTTGCACACATTACCCTGAATGCAGATCATCTACAATCTAATGGTTTTGTGCAAAAAGTTACCAAAATTGCTTAAAGGATGCTTAAAAAAAAAAAAAGGGCACCTGGCAATTTACATTTAGATTTCCAACAGGCATGCTGAAATTAAAGGGCAATGTCTTTGATTCTGGACCTCGAGAGTACAAGTCATGTGAAGACAGGCCCAAAGACAAAGCAATTTGCTTCAAAAGAGTTTCATAAAAAAGGCAGAGGTTGAACTGAGATTCAGGAGCTCTTGAACTTAACCTGGTTGGGTTCTTGCCTTCATATCCCACTTCTCAGAGGCAGAAAATATAGATTAAAAAATTTCATTATTTATTTTAGATTTTTTTTCTGAGTTTAATATCTGATCAAATAGAGCAGTAAGTCAATTCATTGCAATAAAAGTTTAAGACCTTGGTTTTGTTTATCTGAAGAGGGTTGTTCTGACACTCAGTCTAAAATAAGTAATTTCCATACACTTCCTTTATTAAATTATACCACAGAAAAATAAATTTGAGCACTCAATTGAAACAGCTGCATATCACATTAAGGATTTCTTGTTTAATCATTCACAGGGACTACACAGGATAAGTAGTTCTTGGTGGGCAGATGGGGCATAGCCTGTCCCCATCCTTGTGTCTGCTGGTGGCAGGCTCAAGCCATGAGGCATGAAATTTCAGGTCATTTCCCTCAATAGCAACTATGAATATTTTTGAGGCACACAAACTATGCAAACTCATTTTTTCTTTACTTTATTTGGCTTTTATTTCTTACTGTGGCCACTTTCCATTATATAAAACAATTGCTTGTATAGTTTCACAATTTTCAGTTCTTACCCATGCAAAATAGCCTCCTTCATGCCAAAAGGAAAAAAGAGTCCAACTTCTTTCTTGAGGTTTTGGATCCTTTCACTCATTTCACATTTATTTGACTCATTTCTAAATGAAAAATCTCAATTCATTCAAAACCCTATTCATATTATAATGTGTCAACTCATTCCGCAACATGATACTACTTGAGCTCTGATATATTTTTGCAGCAAAATGGCCAGTCCTGAACAGTATTAAAATAGGCTTCACTAACTGATTTATGTAAAAGGCTTTATAAATACCTTTGTGTTGTTTACGATCCCATTTTTTAGGAATTCTCTCATCCTGTCAACTTTTCTTATTACAAATGCGCATGGAGCAAAAGTCCTCATTGTACCTTCTACAATGTAGCCATGTTCTTGCCTATTAATGATGTACCAGTTGTGACATCTCTTTTGGTTTTGTCGTGACATAGGTTATTATATTCAGATACATTTCACACATCCAGAATACCAAGCTTCAGCTGAAATACTCCCTGGAGAAGGGAAAATTAGCTGTCAGCAAGGGACCTTATAAAGACCAGAAGCAAATAAAATTACAAAAGGCAGTAGGGAATAGATAGGAGGAAACAAAGAAGAAAGAGAGAAAATAATTTAATAAAAATTAGGCTCAAAGCATTTCTTAAACCTCTCAGCTATTGGAAGTCCCCATAACATGAGTGGAGGAATCTGTGTCCAAAACACTTTGAGAAAATAGACATACAGAAGGACACTGTGTATATGTTTATTTTCACAAGGACAATCATTTCTAATCACTGCTTCTGCTAGCAATCTCATTAAAGGAACCAAGCATTGATCAAATCAAAATTCATCTATGAAACTGTGCCAGAATTATTCAAAGAATTACTATGTAAATTTGAATATGAACTAGCACTTTATATTAGCTACTGAGATTAAACAGTAAAAAATCTCTAGCTGAGCTTGTTCCTGAGAAGTTTGTAAATTTGTTATGACAAAAACTCTATGGCTTCAGGCAAATGCACACAAGCTTAGCTTTACACATGTGAAGAGTCACCTCAAAGACAAGTGGATCACTCACGTTTTCAAGTTAAGCACAGTAGTACATCCCTGAAAAACTGGGTCAAAATGTGAAACTTCCACTGAGTTTCAAAAATGCACTTACTTTGGTAATCCTGAATAACAGCATTGGCCTGGTAATTTATACTGAAAACACACAAAGAACCCTTGTAAGTGAACTAGAGAGAGCTTATAAATATTAATTTGAAATTTCTACCAACACAAATAAATAAAAGGTATAAAATCATGTATTTGTAATAATGGGTGATGCTTGTGTGTTTTATATCTTACACACTGTGGGGTTTCATTAATTCTTTTCCACTGTTTATATTTCCAGATCAATTTCTTTTGCAAAATATTGTGCATTTTACTGGGAACCTAAGCATGAATTTCAAGTTTTTTTCACTTCAGAAAGGTAGATGAGAAAAGAGGATAAGGGACCTGTCTGTTTACTTGTCATTTGAAATGGAGATAGAAGTCATGCAGATGCAGATAAAAAGAGTCCCTCCTTGTCATACCAAGTAGCAGTGGTTAATTGTGATGCATCATGAAGCATATGCATTGTCGAGTAACAGACACATTAATCTTGGGAAATGTCATCAGGCAGATCAAGACACACTGGTCAATAAAACCCAAATGGCTTTGTCACTGGAGGTAAAAATAAGAGATGACTTCATTTCAACTAAGCAAGAAGACTTCTAGTGAAGTTTTAATAGCACTTTCCTTTAACTTCAAAATTTAGACTCTTCCCCACTGACTTGCGTCAGAAATCATATGCTGTATTTCCGTATCAGTTTCAGAGTTTTTTCTGGAATTCCTCTGGTGAAACATCCTAATCAAGGCATCCCTCCTTTCACACCCTCTACAAAACCAACTCCCCTGAAATAGTTTTGGTTAAAATATGACATCCTGACATTCAGCCTCAGACCTTTGATGATCAGCACCTTCACGAGACACCTGAGCTATGGTACACACCAGCATGTGCCTGGACAAATGCTCTGAGTACACCCTGAGGGCATCTGCCATGAAATGGAGGTTTGCTGCCACATTCCCATGGACAGACTTGCCACTGGCTAGAGCTACCTAAGGGAAAAACAGATTTTAATTGTACCTAAGACAAACTGAACAGTTTCTATATCACTTATATTCTTCTATGAGAAAGATAAAAAGGTTTTCATTTTGCAATCAACCTTTCAAGTTGCTTGTTATCTATCTGACTTGTGCTTCTGCTTTTCTGCTTGAGACAGCTAAAGGCCTTCTGAAAAAATATTATCTTTAAGCTGCGCACAATGTCCCCAGTGCTCAGGCCCCATTCTCCCACATCTGGAGAACAAGCAGATGAAGGTCCCTGTGAAAACCACTTCTGCATGAATCAGTCCCTTCTAAGTCACTTGCTGTAATCAGTTAAGCCATAAAGACTTCACTGCTCTACAAAACCCATTCTTACTTCTCTCTGTCTTGGGTCCAGCTGAAACCATGGGAAACAGTTACCAAACAAATTATATTGTTTATTTAGGTAATACTGTTTTCACCTAAATGATATTAGGTGATGTCCAACTTGCTAGTTTCTAGGAGATCAGCCTCATCTTGGTTATATCATCAATATTATGAAGCTGAGATGAATAGAGTAGTAGTAAGGGATAGGACAGAGGAGAAAAGGAGAAAGAGTGGCACAGGCTCGTGGTGATTCTTCATCTGTGCCTAGAACAAAGCAGTGTTTATTACAGTGTCCCTCAGATCATGTACCAGGGCCCTGCTGAGATAGGTAACTCAAAAAGAACATCCCTGTTTGAAACAGAAAACACCTGAGGCTCCCAGACAGCCAGGGAATACAAGAATTATCAGTCAGCATGAAAAGGATCTGCCTTGGCACACTATCAACTTGTCAAGGTTTCTGTAAGGCATCACAGGAAAAAAAAGACTTCTAAAATTACTTGAAAGTTGCTTTGTTGCTTTTTCAGAGAGCTCCTTCCAAATGTGAGGGTAATCATGGGAAAGGTGAGGATTTGAAGATGTAAAAACAAGAGGAAGGGAGCTGGCATCATCAGCACACCAAAGATGGGAGCTGACATTTAAAATGAACAAGAGAAGACAAACCATGTGGGGATGAGACAAGAAGGTTGTTCAAAATGAAAACAAGATTACGTTGTAAAAACAAAGAGAGAGAAACTAATGGAACAATGCAGGAAGGAGGTGATGCTGTCAGTGCAGGGGACACTGCCTCTGAGTGTGAATTTTTAATTAAGTGGAAGAAGACTGGAGAATATTGCCTTAAGTGAGATGTCAGGTCATAAGAGCCTGGATAAGACCTTTAGCTATGTTACAGTTACAAAAAGACCACATCCTTCACTGAAAGGGTGGTCAGGCATTGGAACTGATGGCCAGGGAAGTGGTGGAATCACCATCCCCAGAAGTGTTCAAAAGTCATGTGGATGTGGCACTTGGGAATATGGTTTCATGGTGGGTTTGGCAGTGCTGGTTTAATGATTGGACTCAATGACCCTAGAGGCAATTTTCCAACAGTTCTATGGTTCCATGATTCTATGAATGACCAAAAGTCATGGGTCAGTGGCAGCTAGAATTGATCTCTAGATGTCACTCAGATCTGTCAGAAAAGCAACCCCTGACCACTGTTTGGACAGAATAAAAATGGTCTGGATTTGGCAGGCAACTCTGTGCGCCAGCAACATAGACATGATAATACAAACTTGTATTTGTGGACAACAGAACCAAGAAGCAAGAGAAAAAGGAGTAAAGCTAAAAAAAGGGCAGGCCTTTGTGGCATTCTCACAGAAAGACAGAGAAGGGTCAGAAGATGACAAAATGTGATTCAAAATGTGACAAAAATGTGACATGTGACAAATGTGATTTCAAATGTGACAAGACCACAAAAAAAAAAAGTGATTCTAGAGATGGTAGTCATTGAAAGGGAAGAACATCCTGGGAAAGAGGTCAGTGGCATCACAAGCAGCTGAAGGTCAGTGAGCACAGAGGCACATACAGAGACTTGGCTTAGTGTGAGCCCCTGCAGACTTTGTTGAAGGCAGGTAAAGAATGCCAGTTGGACTGAAGAAAGTCTAAATCAGACTCAGAAGAGAAAGTTTTATTTTAAGACAAAATCTCTCACTTCATCTGTTTGGTATTCTTTCATATTTTTGGCTTCATACACTCACAATTTCCTACTTATGTAACTCCTAAGAAATGTACAGATGGAGAAGAATTATTGGGATTGTGGTCCTATGGCTGGATAAATGCTACTAGACAGTTGCCATGTGCCCACTGCCACTTGCTGGGAATCCTTAGAAAAACACTGAAGCCAAAGTGGCAAGGCAGTGGCACTGCCCCTCCTCTCCAGGGGAACACACCACCAAGGTAAGCCTCATCTTCATCAAGGAAAGGGTTGAGAGCTTGTGTCATTCTCTGATCCTGCACTAAGAAGTCAGGCAAAGCAAGCTGGCAATGTCTTCTGCTCATGCAGTAGAAACTCTTGCTTTCAACTCTGGAGCTCCCTGGATCAATCTGCAGTGTGTCATTCAAAGCCAGAGGCTGTCACAGTTGCGGTGTTTCTTCCCTGTGCTGCATCGACTCAGTGGATAAAGATTTCATTTTCTAGAGCTGTGGAAATGGCACCTTTTAGAAGAAATCAGCTTTAACAGCTAAACAGTCATGCTCGTACCTAATTTAATTTGAAAGATTATTCTTCTAGTTGTCTATTACTCCCACTTCCTAAATGGATTCCTCTAGTGTTGATGGGCTTTCTGTTAATTGAACATACTTAGGATCACAGTTTCAGCAAATAATTTAGTTAGAACGTGGAGAAACCTTTACCTATCTCAACCAACAAACAGAGCTCCAGTTACAGTGAAATAATGAACATAACCTCATTAAACTGACATTTAACCCAATGTCTCAATGGGTGCAGTTCCCATTAAAAATCATTTAAATGAATAGAGCTGTAAGCTTTGGACCAGTTAATGATGGATGTTAATTAGTAGCAGTGGAACAGAAGAAGCCATCTTAACTAAACAGACAAATTCCTGCACTAAAAAAGCCATCAAGCTCCCACTTATAATGAGGTTAATTTAAACCTACTGTTGAACAAAACCAGGCCTCCAGCTTGAAGGAGGCACTCATACTCTTTCTCCTAACTGCAACAGGAAAAACAATTCTAAGTTAAATACTTTTGGTTCTGAACTTGTAGAGTGATTGTAGGGGCCCCATTCTTCTCTCCTTGGCAAAAGTCAGTCCAGCTCAATTGCTCCAGGGTTAGCCTGCACTGCCAGGGATCAGCCCACCACAGAACAGTGGTTGTAGGCTCCACTTCATGCCACAGAAATCCCAATCCTTGGTAAAGATTGCAGCTCCAGTGGTGGTGTTTTACATGGTCTTGTTCTGTAAATTTCAGATATGCTGCAATGTCACTTTTCTCCAAAAAAACCCTCAAGTGCTATATTACATAACATTACAAAATTAGGTACATGTTCCCTATCTGAGTTTTCATTTCTCCCCTAAAATATGACCATCCTCTCTAACCCTTTGTGCTTTCTTCTTGCCCATTCTATTCCATTTTTCACTTCATCTCAGCCTAACCCAGCAAAATTTTGCAAAACTTCATGGGTAGCAGTGAGTGACTGGTGGAGGATCACTTCACATGTTCCTTCAGCATTTTCATCTCTGTCCTTCACAACTTTGTACTGCTGGTTTTAAAGTCAGCTCTGAAACTCAGCACACAGTCCAAATGAGGCTGCATCCCTTCCATACTAACTCCAGGTGTAAAGGCTTTTAGAGTAATAGGGTCATTGATGCCATGAAGGTCTGTTTCCAGATGGGACACTTGGCCTTGCACCTGACACTTCATAAAATATTCCACTAACAGCCCATGGAAAAAACTAGACTCAGTTCCCTCTCTCAAAGTTTCTCCAGCTAAGCAGAACCACTAAGACAAAAAGACACTGGCATTACAACTGGCAGATATGATTCAACACACAAAATTTGGCACTATGAAGAAGGGTTGCTGGCTGATCTTTTCTCTAAGACAATTTTTCTGAGTATAGTCATGACTTTTAAAGGGATGCTGATCCATTCCTGACAGCAGAGAGCACTGGGATTAATGGTCAGTACAGATAGACCTCCAGTGAGAAGATTTTCCATATTTGTCAGATTCATTCTAGCTCACTGTTTCTTGGCATTACTCCATTTTTTCAGAGGGAAGAAGGATGGACTGTGTTGCTTTATCGGATTAGCAAACACAAGTGTGGAAGGTAGGAGCTTCCTGACACTTTCTGAAAAGTCCTCAGCTGTGAAGCGATGCAGAGCATCACCTCATTAATGTTAAAAGTAAATCAGGTTTTGCACTCTGTGCTGACAGCTTGCCATGAAAAAAGTAAACATAGCTCAGCTGAACAGTATTGTGTTTGTTCACAGCTGCATTCAGAACTAGCAATTGCCTCTCACAGAAATATAAAGTTAATGCCAGATGTTACAAATGCAACTGAAAATAAAGTTCTAGAAAGAAAAAAAAAAAAAAAAGAAAAGAAAAAAAACCCTAATTTGAGAAAATCTATAGAAGATGTAAGAAGTCAGTTTCTCAGATGCTGGGAACTAACACAAGTAAGTTTGCATCAGCAATGAGTCTGGCCCCATACCTCTGTTTCAGAGGTTCAAATTGAAAAACCAAATTAGAAACTGACAACTTAGAAGAAGAATGCAAACCAAATGAGGGATGTATATCAAAGGTTAATAAATTTTGCCAGAGGTTATGCCTGTGTTAAAGAAGCTCTCAAAACATTTAAACAAATTTAAAGAAGTCTTTGAAGTACCTGAACATGACTTTCACCTTTGGTAATAGCTTACTTTGGACCTATTCAGGAACCTGTACAATTGAATATGTCTCATACTGGGAGCAGGCAATTGGAACAGTTGTGCTTTCACTTCATGACAGCAGAAACAGGCCAACAACAAAAAGCCTTTTTTAACAAAGTAAAAAAGGAAATAAAGCACTGGGATCTCTTCTTGTGAAATCCATGCTTACAGTCACCTAGAATTAAATGATGCATTTTGTTAGAAAATGAAATCTATTGTTTTCTCTAAGCAAAAATTGTTATTTTCTCCTAGACATTCCTAGACAGATTACAGAAGCAGTTTTTAAGCTAATAAATAGAAAATCTCAATACCAGTGAGTTTAGCTTCCCGGTGCTTCTGAGAATATCAAGTCAAAGAGAGGTGCCTAATTTATATTTTCTAAGTAGAAGATAAAGCTAATTATTTTTAAGTGGAACAATAATTGCCATCAGAAATTAATTCCTTTAGTAGACAAAATCCCAGAAACCAATTTAGGAAAGAGAGGCGTTCCAATCTTCTATTTATTTGTGGATGATCTACTGATTTGATCAACAATGAGGACTAACCAGCAGTGTGGTTGGTTCAGGTGCCTAGCAAATGGGGCAGACACTTTTCTCACAATGAAAAACCTCCCAGCCCTTCCAGGAAGGCTATATAGAAAACAAACCATGAGCAGAAAGAATAATAAATACTGGTAGAAACAACAGAGGGAAACAAAAAAAAAGGAAGAGGCTCAAAATTACAGGCTCAGAAACAGACTGGCAAGAAACCAGAGTGCAGACAACAGATAAAGAACCACCTGTTCCTCGAAGGCCACCAAGGACCTGGTGGATGTGTCCCATAGTGCTACCTGGAGCCATGAGAGGATGAGAACAAGGAGAAGCAGATCTCACAGTCACTCAAGCACCCCCATCCAGCTTCCTGTGCTGACACTGGATGCCAGAAAGCTCTCTGAAGACTCCAGATACTTAGGTATGCTGTAAGGTCACAAACCAGTACTCAATTGCTCTCTGTACACCTCCATTGCAGTTCTGCTCTTTATTCATCATTCCACCACATTTGCATATTCACCTGTGTTCCACTTAAAATTAACATGAGCTCTATCTCACCAAATGCACTGTAAACTTGCCTGTTGCCCACATGGCAAAGCCCTCGTGTTTAGTGCTGCTGTTTTCACCTTATGGCCTGGGCTGGGAGGAAGAAAATCCTTCTGTGGCAGTATCACTTTCCTTGGAGCTTGATATAGTTCAGATTTCTATATAATACCTTCACAGCTTAGCCCCTGGCTGAGATATCTGGATATTGTTAAAACTGCAGGAGCTCCAAAATCCATCACCAAGAACAAAGCTGCCTTCTGACTGACTTGTGTTTTGCTCACACCTGTTGTTGACATGGAAAACCACACACATTTTAAACCTTCCCCCGTTGTTCTGTTTCCAAACCATTTGAGGACTGTTGTAACTTTTCAGTGCTCTGTTGTTCCACTAAGAGTGTTTCCTCAGCTTGCCTTGCTTCTGATACAATTTAATAATGAAAGCTTACAATCTCTCTCTTTTACATCAGCAGCACCACTCAAATGACTGCAGTATGCAGAAAATAATTTTCATTCTGTCTCCAACCCACACACTTATCAGGGAAGGCTTAGGATCTCAGTTTGTAAGGACATAAAGAAGATTTAGCAAGTCACTATAGCAACACAGTTTAAAAATGAGAAATCATATTTTGTGGTAAGAAGGAAAGAAAAAGTTTTATTAAAAAATTTTTATTAAAAAATATGAATCGCAGCCTGTAAGCTTGTGTCTTTTAAACTCATGAACAGTCCCATCTGCGGATACTCACAGTATCACTGTGTACTACAGATTTCTGGTTTCTGAACTTTTTTCTACATTGCAAACCTTTTCTTTACACTCATTGGGACAAGCATGCTTTCATTTCATATGAAACATAATGTATCTTTGTTATTGCCTTAGACTCCAATAGCTAGAGGAGAGTTTACACAAATCTCAAATTCCTTTAAAGCATTACACTCCATGCTCACTTTTAAGCATACATCAGCAGGATCAGAGGCCGATCTGTTCAAGTTTTCTGCCTTGAAATATACCCCCGTGCTGTCACTGTATTCACATGGTTTGCTTCCAAATTCTGTAGTTACCGAGGAGAGTTTTTCAGTCAAAATGTCTTTGCATTTCTCCATCTACTGCTGCTATTGATTAAAGCCACTCACAATGCTGCCAGCAGGTCAGAGTTCCCTAAGCTCACACACAGCTGCTTCCAGTCAGCTGTACGCATTCCTGTCCAGGGAGGTACGGAAAAAAGCTGGAATCCCAGCCACCTGTTACAGCATGTTTTAATAACTAAGGTTGACTGTCTTTTCTATGCAAATAGAAATTCTTAGTTATGGTTTATAATCAGAATGTTCCTGCAGTTGAGTAGGTAGGTAACATTGTGTTGCTTCTCTAGGTAGAGCTGATAGGCAGAGCTCATCTGTCACGGCCAAATTACAAGCATGAAAAGTTAAGATTGAGATCAAGCTTAACATAAACTTAATGCCCTCAAATGCAAAAAGCCTTCTATGACATTGAAAAAAAAAAAAAATGGAGTATTTCTTTCTGTCAATGTCCCACGTGGGAAATGGTGACCTTACCACTTGGCAGATGCACAAGTGCCCAGTGAGGATTCAAGCATTAGTATGGACAGCACTGTCAGCTCCATACCACAAAAGGAAGGAACATCTCCTCCCTGATGTTATAGATGCAAGACTGTGCCCATTTCCAATGCTCAGATAAACATCAAAGCCAATTTCCCTGCTGCCTCTCACTCTTAGAATATAACTTTAGATAAAAAACTCAGAGTTATTGAAATTCAGAGAACAACGCTAAATTTTGAATGTGAGTCAGCCAAATTGATTTCCAGACTGATCGCTATTCATGCATAATTAAAACTACAGTCTTTTTCAAGCAGTTCACACATTTACCAATTATCAGCATTACAGAAGTAAGAAACACTTTTACTGGAAAACACCTCCTGAGTAATTGTAAGGCTTTGCCTTTGGGTGTATACATCCTGAGAGACAGACAGGCACTTTGAGCAAGTACCTCACCCACATGAGGCAGCTTACAGTTCCCCTCACTTTGTTGTTTTACACGTACATGTTTCCAGTCTAATGCACCTCTGTTTGAATGCAAGTCAGAACTTCTTCCTAGAAATCCAGGAAAAAATCTACTTGCAACTAGCTGTCTATAACATGACTTTAAAGATGTCAATGCTAGAAGAAAATATAGCTTTAGTACCTTTATGTTACATCAACATGTCGACAGGACAACTAAGTATTTTCTCATATCAAAACTTACATATGACATTCCGGTAAAATAATAGATATACAAGAAGTTTCCAGTATGTAAGCACATTCCTAACTCTCAATTTTCATGTCTTATAGAAAAAAAAAAAAAAAAACAAAACAGGAAAGCACACAAGAAAGCACAAGAAAGGCATGACATTGTTTTCCACAAAACCCAAAGATTTAAGACCCTCAACTATTCCACTGTTCCTTTCCTGACTTATTTTGTTCATGCTGCTGCAGATTCAAGGAGCAACTGCTCAGTGAAAGCTTCACCCATAACTGCTGGCAGGAGGTATGGAAAAACAATCCCTAAATGCCACGACTGATTAAATCATATTATCAAAAATATGTTTCAGAGTTAGTTTTCCCTCTGTTTAGTCTTCTATTTTTAAAACAGAAAGTAAATTAAGCCACTTACAGTGAACCAAAACTTCCCTCGTTTCCATGGAAATGTTTAGAAGGCTGATCTGAAGTTAACCAGAGTGGTAAATACAAATGCTTCCTACCAGCCAGCTTAATCCCCACGGCTGCCTTTCGTGTGCACCATCACATCCAGGAACATTTTACACTGTGAAACACTCCTTAATGACAGCTGATTCCTAATCCAGTGCACAAGACAGAGCAAGAGCCTCTCAAATATATGTCACACTGACAGGGGCAGGGGGGCCACCAAGCCTGAACACTCCTTAGCTAAAAATTGTGTGTCAACAACAGACCCTTTTAATATTCTACAATTCAAAGGATGATCTGGTATTTTTATTGTCATTACTCTGTCACTGCCAGTTTTCATCTAACTCTAGCAGTTTTACACTGGTGTAATGCTTTTATCTAGTGAAATTACTTCTGCTTTATCCCAGGGTAAGCAAGATCAGAATAAGATCATTTGTGCTTTATTTGTTGAAGAGAAATAATGGATCACTGTTCAAATATTAATACTGACATTGGTTATGGAAAGATCATATGTATTACACCAATAATGCACAGCAAGAGTATTGCCTCTAGGTGTGGTTGCAGGGGAAGTGTGAAAGTGCCTCTGGATGTTTTGTAAGAAAAAGGAAATTTATATTAGTATTGCTACAAAACAATTAACAAAGCTCAGTCATTTATGCCTGCATGAATCTGCAGACTTCATGCACATGTAAATTTTTTGTCCTATTCAAAGCAGAAACCGGGCAAAACAAAGAAACAAGAGGCCAGTTTTACTTGGCCAATGTTTGAGTTCAAGCTGACCTACGAGCTAACTCCTGCCCAAAGGCATGGACCTGCTTCTCCACCCCATCTTTCCATAACACTTCTTTGCCCTCACACCAGACACCTTTGCCAGCTTCATTCCTTGCACCAGCTTTCATGCTTGTCAGGCACTTTTCTGAGGGAATTCAGCTCATAAATTTGTCAGAACATTATACACTTTGGTGGGGGGAGTTACTTCTCCTGTAGCTCAGCAAGTCAAATTACCCCAGCAAGGGACCAATGAATGCCAAAGTCAATATGTATGGCCAGAAATGAATGGCCACCTCAGCGGCAGAGAGCCTCAGCTGTATATCTGAAAGGTACCTTAACTCATTAAGCACCTCCATCACACACAGAATCACAGAATAACCTGAGTTGGAAGGGACCCAAAAGGATCATAGAATTCAGCTCCTTGCCCTGCATAGGACAGCCCCACCACGTGGCTGAGAGTGTTGTCCAAATGCTTCTTGAACTCTGGCAGGCTTGGTGCTGTGACCGCTTCCCTGAGGAGCCTGTTCCAGTGCCCAACCACCCTTTGAGTGAAGAACTTTTTCCTAATACGCAACTAAACCTCCCCTGACACAACTTCAGGCCATTCTCTCAGGTCCTGTCACTGGTCACCACAGAGAAGAGATCAGTGCCTGCCCCTCCTCTTCCCCTCACGAGGGAGTTGTAACTGCAATGAGGTCTCGCCTCAGTTTCCTCCTCTTTAGGCTGAATAAACCAACTGACCTCAACGACTCCTTATTCAGCTTCCCCTCTGGACCATTCATTGTCTACATAGCTGTTTTCTTTATCCTTTCTAGCAGTTATAGTTTATATCTGATAATTAATTTATTTAAGTAAGATGCTACCTTTCAATACATACAGACAAACATATGCTTCCATATAAAAGCCTGGAAAACCCAAAGAAAGCTCAAAGCATGATGGACAGTTTGACTGGTTTCGCAGTTTCCTCAAGCCCAACTCAAACAGAATTAGCATTCACAATATTTATCTCAGCAAATGATAGGGCAAATTAGTGACAATAATTCTCAGTTTACCTGTGGATGAGGTGTTAATCCACCACACTGCTGCAGCCCTATGTACAGCTTCCAAGAAAGATTATATCCAGTAAACAGTAGACAACTGAAGGGGAAAAAAAGGCAGAGATCCAAGAGAATAAATGTTTGTATGTACAAGCCCTGGAAGTAAGTAAAAATCTTAAGCTCTTAGCCAGAGGTATTCAAGCCAGTGTGAACAAATCTGGAGAGAATGGCTTACCAAGGGTTTTCAGGAGGAAAAAATGCAGTATCTGAAAGTGAAGCATAGCAGTGATTCAGATATTTCTGATGTGTCACATGAGGTCAAGCCTTTTAACATTTGTCAAGCTAGAAAACAACAGCAAAACTTGAACTATCTTTTACTGTGACTTGAGTCAGAACAGAGCCGAGTCCAGCCCTGACAGCAGCTGCACAAGGAACAGCTGGCAAAGACCTAACATGCCTGAGCAGTTTCATCACCTCAGATTATCAGTGTATCAAGTCTTCTCTTGGAAATAGAAAAAAAATATAAAAACAAAGCAGAAACCGAAAGTAATTTCTTCCCCAGTCAAAGTCTTCTGAACAGCATAAACAGGAAAAGTGCTCATCTTTCTGGCATACTCTATATGCTACTCTATGTAGAATAAAGCAGTGCTTCTTTTAAAATACTTTTCAGAAAATAAAACAACAAAAAAGTGTAAAAGACAGGGAAGCGTATTTGATTTCAAAAATTAAAAAATTAATACATTTTTTTAAAAAACCATAAATCATTGTTGCTGATGTTAATTCTGGGAAAATGGAGATGCTGAGTGAATCAGTAACTTTTAATAAAATTGAAGGTTGCCCCTGAAGCACATTGGACAGTTTGAAGTTTGGCTTACTCTTTCCTTAATATCCCTAAAGCAAGTTTCCCTACAAGGACAGACTGAAAGATTCAGCCTTGGAAAGAAAAGGCCAAATAAGACTCACATTGCTGCCTCCAACAACTAAATTGAAGTGTATGAAGAAGATGAACCAAGATTCCTCTCAAATTCACATATTGAAAGCACTACAGGCAACACAGGAAATGCCTCCTCAATGCAATCTCCAAGACAGTGGTCAAATATTCAAAAAGGGGATCGAGAAGCTGCAAAATCTTCAGCTAACAAGGTCCTGAGCAATCTGATCTAAGTTAGTCCTGCTTTGAGAAAGGGTTGGACCAGATCCTTCAAAGGTCTCTTCCAACCTAAACTGTTGTGTGGTTCTATCTCACTAAAGTGGGCAGAGAAGATTATGTCTTCTTCCCAACAGTTTCTGGAGAGCACGCATGTTTAGAAACCACCAGTTTTACAACAGCTTTCTAGGAAGATAGAAAAAAAGTTCCTAGTTTGTCACAGCCCCTTCTCCGGGAGAGGAGATTGCACCACTGTAGTCTGAAGTTAATCACACAAAGCTGAAATGTTGTATTTAGAGTACATCTGTCTGGACTGGCACCATTAGCACCAGGGCTTCCAGTGGAAAAAAAAGACTCAAGTCAGTAAAGAGCCCACCTCCTTCTCTATACCTTTATTAATAAAGTCCAGTCCTACTCTGAAACGCTCCTTAGAAGTTAGAAAACTGGGTGCCATACGTAAGTTGAATGCAGGCTGGTGCAGTGCTTTTACCATGAGTCTTGCTGCACAGAACTTCACCACTAGTTTCCCTCCTTGAAAACGCACTTTCATGGCACAATTAGCCTAATCAACTGCCTCTTTGCAAAAGGGGCAATCCCATTCTGAGAATTCTATTCTCAGTCACAGTCTCTTATCTTTGCTGTTTTCCTTGTGCCAGACTTGGCACAGATTTAACCCTAAGGTGAGCTGACACAGGACCTATTTTGTAGGAGCAAAAGTGAATAACTTTCTGGTTATAACTAACTTGCCTGCTTGTGGATCCAGAGGAGCAAGAGTGCTGGTGCAAGAGCAGGGGGGCAGGAGAAGACAACTATACTGTCAGGGATTGAAAGATCAACTGACTTAGAATTTGAAACTGCAGCTTGTAACACAAATGCTATTCAGTGACAAAGAGCAGTTTCAGGAGAGGCCTCTCCATGAAGTGCAGGAAAGTCCAGCTCAGCAGTGCACTGCTGAGTGCAAGATGTAGCTGGCAGTCCCATGCCAGAGAGCTGCCAGTTCCTGGCAGCTAAAAAGCAAAAAACCAAGGGTACTGATCCCAGGGAGCATAAGTACCTTAAACTTTCTAGTTTAGCAGGATTTGGGATCTATTTAGCCTTAGCTGTGTCTCTCTTATCCAGCACTTCAGAGGTTCCCAACAAAGTTGATTGTACTTTTCATTTTTGCATTAACTGGCCACATTAATATCCTGTTCTAAATGATGCTAATGGGAGTTTCACTACAGAGTTCAGGACGGCAGGGGTAGATGAATACAGTGACTTGTGGGAGCACGAGGAGACTGCCTGGCTTCTGGCACACAGCCCAACAATTTCTGTATTCAGAGGGGACCATTAGATCAGTTAGCCTGAACTGTATATCACAGGACATTATATTTCACCATCTCATCCTTGCACTTAATCCAACAAATATGTATCAGGTACAATAAACTGTTATTCCCTGTATATTTGCCAACTTGAATGAACAAGATACTGTTCTCTGTAAAGGTATCAACTCACTTCCAGTATCCTACATCCTGCAGTGTAAGACTTTCTTAAATAACCCATGAAAGGGACGGGAAATCTGGCCACAAAGATTGGTTGCTGCTTACAGGACCACTATATTTGATTAAATCTGCATCTGATTGCAAGGAAATATTCAGTTGCCAGTAAGAATGCTATGATAAATATTTTTGAGAAACCAGGGTATGGTTCATAATTCAGTGCATGCTACCTACTTAGATTAACTACATTTAATTCCAAATGCTTGATTAATATTACAGCTTTGTGCAAGCAATAGTAATGTCCCATCCCTGGAAGTGTCCAAGGCCAGGGTGGGCAAGGCTCTTAGCAACCTGGTTTAGTGGAAGGTGTTCATGCCCATGGCAGGGGAGTTGGAGCTGGATGATCTTTAAGGTCCCTTCCAATACAAACCTTTTTATGTTTCTAGGGATGGTGACATAGCGTAAACTTCAAGATATCTTATAGCAGAGATGTCAGAACTACCATGCTCTGCCTCCAGCCACCACCCCTAGCTCACCCATGTCTCACCTTCAACCAAAATCCTATTACCTGCCCTCTGTTATTCTATGGTTTAGCTCCCTACCACTGACATGGAGGACAGTGCTTGAGTGTTCAAAGCATAGCTAGTATAAAATACTGAATAACTGATAAATAAGAGTGTCTTCATTTAAATGAAATATATGAGCCTTTATAGGATATGAACCTGGTAACTGTTTACTGAAAGCCCATCTCAATCCGGCATTATTTATCTCACCGGGCCTGCAAAGTGACAGAAATCAGTAAACCCCCAAGGCAACATTTCTGCAGTGAAGAATTACCTACTGTTCACACATTTTTCTCAGGTGCAAGATTGTAATCATTAGCTGTAATATTATAATTCTCTCATGAATTTCACTTGGATTCACATGTCCATGTCAGGCTTCCCAGTACAGAAGACACTGATATACTGGAGGAAATCCAGTATATCAGTATATCCAGGTTATAATAGTCAGGGGGCTGAAGGACATGGGATATGAGAAGAGGCTGTGGGAACCAGATTTACTTGGTTGTAAGAAAAGGTAGAAGGAATGAGGGAAATCTCACTGCTATCTACAGCTACTTAAGGCTGTTGGGGGTGTAAAAAATTGGAGCCAGCCCCTACTCAGAGTTGGCAACAGTGGGGATTACAGATAACACTGGTTACTGCAGATAGGCAGTGCAGTAACAGCAGTGTTGCATTACACTGTGGAGACGTCGCATTGCTGCTGGCTGTACTTTTGACAGAGTGAATTAGTACATGACAAGCAGTGTACCTCCACGTCCAAGCAACACATATCTATAACAGCTTGTGAGCCACCACACAGATACAGCCACTGTTAGGGAAGCTTCCCTGTCTGACCATCCAGGAGTCACTCTTGCACCACCTGAGCTGGGACAGAAACCCCTTCACAGCACTCACACTGTCAGACCAGGTTTCCTTACTGGCTTGACCCCAGGTTTCCCATAGCAGAGTCTCAGTCAACTCAGTCCTTAAAATAATTTAATTATTATGCAATAACTAAATAACAGCTCAAGTTGTGTAACTCTGAGGAAGGGCCCCCAGCAAAGGAACCCCTAGGCTTTATTGTTCTTGCAGTTTAAGCTCGGGAAAGCCAGGAGTCACGGGTTCCTGCCATGTCTCTGAGTGTCCAGTCACCCAGATAGGCCACAGGTCCCCGTGCCCTTTGTTATGGAAGAGGCTGGTAGTCTACAGCCTCTTGCCTGGGGCTCCTGCCCTACAGAGCTCAACCTGCAGCTCACACTGTACCTGCACCCTGAGCTACTGCACTGAATGTATTCCTCATCATACACTGCATGATACAATATGCACTAACTTCCTGTGTTCCTCCTAGCGATGCCCATTAACTGGCTACAACTGTGAATAAAACTGTTTTCTCTCACTGCCAGTTGTTTGACAGCTGACGCACAGTGTACTGCAAGTGTGCTTAACAACTTGTTTAAAATACAACCCTATTTTTGAGGACACAGACTCCATTAATACAGAAGCTCAACATTTTCAATGCCAAAGTGCAAAGGAAGTGCAGTCAGTAGATCTTAGAAGAGGCCCATTTGAAAGCAGAGCAACCTTTATAGATCTTGTGTATTCATTTTTTACAGCAAGGTCTACAGGCAGAATGAGAACGGGAATATCATTTTACAGGGAAAGAAAAAAAAAGCAAATTACAGGCACCACATTTTGTTGAACGTTCACTATTCCCACTCACAAAACAAGACTATATTCTACATTCATAATAACTTGAAGCTAATGAAGCACAGCTGCTTTATATGCTTCAGAAGTAGATTAAGACACAACAGGATGTTCAGTAACTATGTTAGAAAAGCAAATTCCTTGAGGTAACTATATCAGTCTACAGAGAAGAAAAAAAAAAAAAAAAGAAAAAATCTGGCTCTGTACTTTCACTCTGCTTGTAATTCCCTTTGATTAACACATTTTCTTACAGGTGGTTCAAAAAAGTAAAAGCAAAGATGATGACAAATCTTGATCCAAACCCTGCCCTGAGCTCTCTGCATGAAACTGCACTTAGTCTGAATTTACATCCTTTCTTATGTAAAACGTGCCAAAAACATGGTGAGAAAACTTAGTTCAACAGCAGTTCCACAGTTATCTAAAGTACTGACACCTATTTAGACAGTTTGTATTTCAATCCATGTTGAAAACAGAAGCTGTAGTTCTTACATCTGAGTTTTCCTTTGACCTTTGCAACTCAGAAACCTCTTTTTAAAATACTTCTTGCTACTTTCCAATCACTTTTCAAATTGCCTTTTTGCCAAAACCAGTGATGTGCATCATATCTTACTCAGATTAGGTCAGATTCTGCTCTAGATCTGGCAGTGTAAATCTGGTACAGGTGACCTCATTTAAAATTACTACAGAGTGGCATGGCTGTAATTTAACGCAGAGCTTGGACCCCTTGCTATATCAGTACCCCCTTTAAACAACATTCCTTTAAGGTCTGGACAACTGGGAGATTTAATTGTGTTACACTTTACTGAAATGCTGAGAATTATCCCCCATTCCAATACAAATAGACCTTTATTTTAGTTCTTAGCTGGTTTTCCATTAATAATCCACACAGTTTGCAATAGTAAGCATGCTGTTGGCAATAATGTAAACCCAGAGAAGATCCAATGAAGGCACTGGAAAAATGTGTATGCAAAAAGGACAAGAGAGAGCAGAAAGAGTCCCAGAGCAATACATAGATGATGTTCATATATACACACACACACCTATTAAGCATATTCAATGCAAGGATCCATTGCTTACTTTACAAGATATTACTAGGAATAATGAATTTGGAGCCTTAGATCATAAGGAGATGAAGAGGTAGTAAGTGTTTGGTATGAAGATACACTGAATAAAGCACTGTGATGATTAAAAAAAACCCTCAAGATGAAAATTGTAAGGGGTCTTACTAATGATCACAGGTAGTAACAGATGTGGAGGGGAATGGGGCAACGGGTACCATCATTCTCTCATAGGTTATAATCACAGAATCATAGAATTTCTAAAGTGGGAAAAGACCCTTAAGATCATCAAGTTCAACCACCAGCCAAATACTACCAAGTCCACCACTAAACAGCATCTCTAAGTGCCACATCTACACATCTTTTAAATACCTTCAAAGATGGAGACTCCAGCACTCCCCTGGTCAGCCTGTTTCAGTGCTCGACAACCTTTCTGGTGAAGAAATTTCTTCTAACATCCTGTTGCAACTTGAGGACATTTCCTCTTTGTGGTATTGGTAGGGAGAAGAGACTGCCTCCCACCTACTTACAACCTCCTTTCAAACAGCTGTAGAGAGTTAAAGCCCCTTAGCAGAGATGGCCAGAAACAGTAAGAACGTCATTAGCTCAGACCTTGAGCATTGATGCAATCTGTGGAGGGCTGGAGCTTATATACTCCACCCATATGTATGTCCTATTCAGCCATTCCTCCAGCAGCTGCAGCCTGGAGGTAGGAATCACATCAGGATCCTACCTGCACTTGAGAGGATGATTAATCAGGGCCCTTGGGACTGCTTTGATACAGCACAGAATGCAACACCATCCTAGAACCATGTTCTGGTCATGACAGTTTAATGTGTCATAAAAATAACTGTTCACTTCACTACAGTCTTAAGCAGCATTGGGTCCTCACAGCAGACAGAAACAAAAGGTTTTCTGAGGTAGGAAAAAAAAAAAATCAACAAAATATTAAAGGAAAAATATTGCAAGAACAAATAGGCAATTAAAAGTTATTCTTAAATCTGGTAAGCCTTTAACTGAGACAGCCTTGCCATACTAAAACCATAAAATACTCATTAAATAACTGTGGAAACTTCTATCAGACAGATGGGAGATATGAAGCTTAGATCCATAAGATTTGTAACGTCTTTCAAAGCTTAATGTACTTTATAGAAAGCTAAACATTACCACCAAAGTCTATGGAGACCAATCCCACGTGTAGATTTAAGGCAGTGGTCAGAGAGATAACCAGGAAATTAATTCTTCAGATGATAGTAATGGAGGAATTGACAATTTCCATTAGAAACAAAATAATGTTTGCAAATGCTCTGATTCAATCTCAGTAGTCATCCCAGTATGTTCTGCATCCCCTTCCATTGTCTTCTGTCCTTTCCTTTTCCAAGTAGGATGATAAGGCTGGACGTTAAATGACTTGGAGAGATATATGCAGGAAACCATCAGCATAAGATTCCTGTTAGCACTGCCATGAGCTCATTGCTCCAATTCCTTCTTCTCTAGCCCCCTGCATAGAGCTATCCATGACTATCATGTCACCCTGAGATATTCTCTGCATAGTGGATTTGGCACTAAATCAGTTGCACATTGTAGTCCTATCAGTGAAAATCTTCCTGCTTTGTTTAGATCACATTTCAGATACAGATATGGTTATGAAAGCTACGGTTACGGTTCCAGAGCTGATAGTAATTGATTGATTGATCAATTTATATACACCAATTGCAGGAAACCTTCAGAAGCAGAATTTAATATCTAGTTTATATATCTAATCAAGTGTATATCTAGTATATGTGTATCTATACATATGTGCAATGTATCTAATTCATAGAGATTGAGAAATGGCATAGAAATTCTTTCAACAGGGAAACATTATGACTTGCCCTTGCTTCAGAGAGATGAAAGGTGCTAATTTACTTGTTAACCAAGGAAGCAGCAAAGAAAACAGTTGTAATGGAAGTTAGACTCAGGAGGACATGTAAAAGTACCTTCTAAAACATTTGTTCTGCTCAGAGTCCTATTTGACAAGTCTTCTAATACAAAGGGAAGCATAAGTTTTTTTCATTGCCTCGGAAGTTGCCTGTTTCTGCGACTTCCGGATATGTCTCACCGGGAACCATTATGAAAGGTTATCAATTCATTAGTTCCTCCTCCCTCATGACCACCATTTCTCTTCATCATTAAAACAGCTGAAGCCAGAAAGGGAGCTGCCATTCTCTACAGTCCACTAGGAGGTGGCACAAGGGGTCACCACTGCCTCCCACATGGAATCAGGGCCACAAGCAGAAAGGATGCACACAGGAAATTGAGTCATGGTTAGGAGACGGGGAGAATAGACTAAGAAGGATGAGAAAGTGGTGAAGAGCACCAGGCAGTGCTGATGAGGCTGAGAGACAGGGGAGCTCAGAGGAAAACCATTTAACCTGGAAGGAGAAGGTAAATGGAGTCCCTACCAGTGGCCAAGAGGAAGGAGGAAAGTGACTGCATCGCTGCTGCAGCCTAGATGTGGCCCTTAAAATTTTGCACTCTATTGGGACAGGCAGATCCCTCTCCAAAGGCTTAGAAAAAAGAACTGAAAGTAAAACACTATACACGCTTGTGATATTAGAACATCAAGGAGTGTTGGGGATCTGACTCATATTTTGAACACATAATGATGGCAATATTGTGACACTAACAGCTTCAATCTACTATAACGGAATTCTCATGGTGTATTTGATGGAAGAACACAGCTGCAAACACTTTCATGGGGAGTGTTATATGTTTTGTTATTGTTAAGGTTGGTTTAATGGCTCAGTCCTCTTTCAGATTAAGATAATGGGAAGAAAAAATCCATTTACTTGATGACTGCGTACCCAAGTATTATTGGAATCCATAATATGATGCATTATTGGTCACTTTAATTACTGATCAACATTTTTGAACAACAGTCTGGAGTAAAAGCCCAACCCTTATTTTAAGGGGTTTTAAGCATATTTGTCCCAATCTGATATGTTTTCCATGGATTTTTCTATAAGCAACCATTAAATATTTAAATTACTTCTCCAAAATTTGATCAAAATTGCAAAGGAGATCCAGTGCTGGACGGAGAAATATTTATTCAATCAGATATTAGAAACTGAGCTGGATGTGATATTCAGCTGCAAAGTTTGCTGCCAACACAGTTCCCAGCTTTCCCAAAAGCCACAGAATTTCAGATCATTTGGAGGTTCAGCGGAAATACCTTATGGCTTGGAGCTGTGCATGGAATTTAAGTTGAAATTGTTTATATTCTGGTTTATTTTACGCCAATTTTTAGTGCTAGTCCATACAGCAAACCCTAACATAGATATAAATCTGTAAGCATTGCATAAACTATGCCAATCCATTGGTCCTTACATAGCTGCAATTGCTAATGGATCCCTACCAATGTCCCTCTGCCCCATGCTAATTTGTGCACCTTGGACACAACATAAAATGCTGTTTGTATCTAGAACTTTTCTAACAACAACAGACAAAAACAAAATATCTCTAAAATAACATGTAGTTCTAATGTACCCCAAAGGATGTTTGATAGAAGATTAGAAAAAAACTTGAGAACAAACAGCTCCTGAATACAAAGGCTGTAGGAAGCCAAATCCATCCTGCCTTTTGCTTTGACAGCTGTAATCCTGACTGAATCCTCTTGGCACTTTGGACACAGGGATGCCACTAATAATACCTTTCAAGTAATTCCTTCTACTACCTCTGCTTTACAGTTCCTATTTATTAAATTACTGTCTATCTCTTTTTGTATCTATTTTCAAAACAGGAACACAAAAAATAGCAAAAAAATAGCTAATGGGTCAGCTGCCCCAGGTTCCACTTCAAACTGAACAAAATGAATGCTAAGCTGCCTGTCACCAAAATCATCCTAATCTAGGAGTACAAGTACAGTTCCTGTGACTAAAAAAATATTTATTTGCTGTTCCATTGCAAAGACCACTATTGACATAACCAAATTTTATCTTTGGTCATTACAGATCAAAGTTTTTAATTTTTTTTTCTTTAAAATACCTGGAAAACATTGTGGTCTTTAAGACCAAGAAGGCTAGCTAGTGTTTTCCAGGAAATATCAAATTCTAAACATTCTTCCTTACCCTCCTCTTCATTAACCAAATATTATATACCATGCTTAGCAAGATGGAGCTGGCAGCATTCATATTTCCTGGAGATAGCTGCAGTTGGCAGTCTGCACATAGGAAACTCATAACAACACCTTCTTGACCTTCAGGCTGCTGTGAGGGTCTCTGCTCATACTCAGGACTGCATTTGGTCTGTGGCAGGTCCTCCTCTTCAGTTAATTCCTAAACCCCACTGCTCTCCCATTACAGTATCACTGGTGATACATATTCTGATGCCACAGACCTAAGCAACACCCAGTTCAACAAGTTAGACAAAACAGGTTTTCCCATCCATCTGAAATGTTATACAAGCTGCTATTTAATAACCACTAGCTGGGTTTTGTGCCAAGTAATTGCTGCAACTGCAAGGACAGCATTTTACTTGTCTAAATAATTACATTTCCTCTCTAGTTTATGATTTCCAGCCTTTTTAACAAACACATCACATTTCAGCAAGTCTCTTATATGAACTAATACTCAAAAAAGAAAAAAACAAACAAAGCCTAAGCAATTTACAATGAATCCCAAAACACTGACCAAAGAAGGTGTATCACGTCACCACAAGGTTTAGGACCTGCCCAGCTGCAGGCTTGACATGAGCATTTAAGACTATACTTCCCAAAACACATTTACCCTTCACAGCTGTATGGGGTTTGTGTGGCAAGGTTTCTGACAGCAGGGGTGCTATAAGGTGGCTTCTGTGACAAGGTGCCAGAGGCTTCCCTCAGCGTCCAAGAGGGTCGACACCAGCTGGCTGCAAGGTGGACCCGACTCCAGGCAAGGCCGAGCCCATCAGTGACAGTGGTGACATCCCTGGGATAACATACTTAAGATGGGGAGGTGGGGGCAAAGAGTTGGGGGTGAGGTGTGAGATTAACAGCCCTGCAGACCCCAAGGCCAGTGAAGAAGGATGATAAGAAAGTGCTCTAGGTGCCAGAACACAGATTTCTCTGCATCCCCTGGAAGGCATCCATGCTGAAGCAGTTCATGAAGAACTACAGCCTGTGGGAAGGACCCACATCAGGGAAGTTTGTGAAGGACTGTGTCTCCTGGGTGGAACTCCATGCTGGAGCAGAGAAAGAAAACGAGGTGGAACGAGTGGCAGAGACAACTTGAGCTGAACTGACCATGGCCCCAGTGCATCACTGTGGAGAGAAAGTAGAGAAAATAGGGAATGAATTTGAACCTAGGAAGAAGCAAGGAGTGAGAGAAGGTGTTTTAAGATTTGATTTTGTTTCTCTTTTACCCTACCCAGATGTAATAAATTACCAATAAATTACACTAATTTTCCTCAAGTCAAGTTTGTTTTGCCCAAGACAGTAACGGGTGAGTGATCTGTCCTTATGAGCCTTTTGTTAGATTTCCTCTCCCCTGCCCAGCTAAGGAGGGGAGGGATAGAGCAGCTTTGGTGGGCATCTGATGTCCAACCAAGGTCAACCACAACAGCTGATTACCCATAAGCAGCAGAAAAATTGTTTCTTTCTTGTCAAGCTATGAACTGCTAATTAAACAGCAGCAACAACAGGCATGACCTACTCGAGGTTTCAGGAATCCAGTAGTATGTCCTGCTTCTGGCAGATGAGGGGTTGTTGAAGGTGCTGCAGCACAGATCAGGCTGTCCCGTGTGGGTTGCTCATGCTACAGGGAACAAATCCAAGCACTGCCTCAGGAGGCTGGTGGAGATCACTTCCAGCAGGGATGCTCTGGCTCCGTACTTGCAGTATGGATGCTCTAGCCCACCAGCAGCAGGTGCTGTTTGCTTGATATGACAAAGTGGATATAACTTCCACATTTTCTTCTGTGCCTGCTCAAGCTGCACCAGAGGCTCCTGCTTGCCTGGCTCATGGGTGACATCCTGGTGACATGTGTCACGCTCTCATCTCATCTTGTCTTCTCTGTACTATACATCCATACCATACATCCACAGCATGCTGCAGTGTTACAGGACTTTGCACTGCTGAAGAACTGAAGTTTAAATGTACAAAAACAGGAGAAGAGGGCGATAGTTCTGACTTTTTGACTCTCTGATCTTCAGCATTTAATGTGTTGAAATAATTGTGTTGCTCTTTTGTGCCTTACAGGATGTGTCACAAAATTAAAATTGAACAGACAAATTCTACCCTGCAGATTTTAGGAGTGAAATGGTCTCTTTGGTAGTAGCCAGGCAACGCTTTCTGAAACAAACATTACCTGTATCCGAGAGGTAATTTTTTTCTACTGGGAAGTATCTTCTGACCACTTCATAGCTCATACTTTTCTATAGTCAAGAGCAGCTCCATCACTGCTGCTAGAGAACACATGGGGGCTTTGCAGTGCTGCAGTTGGGTTTGGGGTGCAGTTTATTTCAAAATGGCGTTAAGTCTGCTTGCCAGGGCTAAGCCCCCTACCCAGCTCATGCTTCTAAGGAATCAGAAACACTACCATGATCAGCTTTAGTTGAGAGGCTACCACAAATTCACAGCCAAAGGCAAATCTATGTCTGGGTAGGATGTTGGTGGGGGTTTTTTGTTCATAAAATAAAACTGAAAGGAGCAGAGGAGGAACAGAACCAGATAATTGTGTCCTCATAAACATGGATGGGTTGCCATTCATTGATAAACAGTACACTAAAGTCTGCATGATGTTAATTTGCTCATCCCCCAAGTGATACTCTACTGTTCTTTGTGGTTTGGTATCAGTGAAGAATACTAATTGCTGATAATACAAAGGCCCCTGCACAGCTATCAGATGGTAATGACCTCCACTTACTACACTGTGCTGGAGCTCAACTTCTGAGCTGCAACAAAAGGCCACACATTCTTATTAATCCCCCTGTAAAAGTTCCAATCAAAGAAGGAATCATATTCTCCATAGAAACAACTGAAAAAAATCTCCATATATATCACAAATAACAGAAAGGGTGCTGGCTGGAAATCTTAAAGTATGGGAGCAGCCAGGAGCCTTCCCCCACCCTCCCCATGGCCAAGGACTCTCTTTCAGTCCAGCCTGAGTTCGCCAGTCCTGCGCCAGAGATCCTGTAGGATACTGGTCTCCAGTCCCCTTCCAGTGGTAAAGTCAAGGAGATGAGAATTTGTGCAGTAGTGCTAAATATGCACTGAATTCTGCAGTGCTTCTGAAGAAAACAAGTATCAGTGGTGAACAGCAGCAATGCAGGGAAAACAGAGCCCTGAAGGGCATTACAAGTTCTTCACGCTCCTGCATGTTTTCTGAGGAGACAGGTGGGGAAGAAGCACAGCTCTCATCAGGGCAAAGACAGCAACAGTGACCAGGTCTGCTGTCCAGCTTGTTTATTCTGGAAAGAGAAGACTGACCACCTGGTAGGAAAAACAGAAGACCTCTGTGGGTCTTAGTACGAGCAGGAGAGAGAGCACAAGGGAAAGAGGGAAGGATGGATCTCCATAGCAGCCAGAGACAAGTCATGAGGCACAACTCAGAAAGGGATATGAATGTGACCCAGGAGCAAAGAGAAGGGAGCAGATAGATAGTTTTGCCAGGAGAACACCCTTGTCCTCTACAACCTCTTTCAAATCAGGCTTCATCTGGAAGACTTCAAGAGAGGTAGATCTCTGCTTATATAAGGAACCATGAATGAGTAAACAGTCACACCTGGAAGAAGTTAGGAGCAGAAGATGTTTAGGAGCAGAGCCCCTAAAGGGGTAAAGGGCCAAAGAAAGCATTTGTTGCTCACCAGCAGAGATGTCTTCCTTGGAGATACCTGCTTGGAGCTCTGTGCTGCTGGGCCAGACTTATGCTGGCACCCGAGTAACCCTGGGTATTTCTGCATGCTCCTGATGATATTGAAATGTGCGCATTGTGGACATTTACCCTCTTAGAGCTATTTCACAATCATATATATCAGTGTTGTACTCAGTTTTTTCTTGTCTATGTGCCCCTTGATCCTCTTTAGCCTGTATACACCTACCTACTCTGCCACCTTAAATGTGTTTTTTTCCTCCTTGCTATTTACTGCCTTCAGGCTTCTGTAGAATGTTATCCTTTCTAACTCAAATCACTTCCAAGCTTTGTAAAATACATGTTTAAGTGTGTGTATATATATATATATATATGAAAATTCTCTACCATCTTTTCCTTTCTAATGACACTTTTGTCTGAATTCCCTCCAATTCATCCATGTTAATCTGGCATTCATATGCCAGAGGCAGATACACTGTTCCACCTGTGCTGTATGGTGGATCATCACCTCCCTGGAAGAAAATGTTTTTGCCTCTATGTGTAGCCCCAGAATCATAGTCTTCAGTGCCAATATAAGCCCACATCTAAATGGTTTCCCATGGCTATCTCTAGGGGTTTTTTTTTCATTTCTAGTGATCTATTAGTGTCTCTTTCCTGTAGAACAGCTGAGTCTCCGATTATTTTTCCCAGATGTAAGAGACTGCTTTTTCCAAGCTGGAACTTTTCTGTTATTATTATTCCACATTTCTAACCATTAATACCCTTTCTACCATTTCCACTTTTATTAATCTTCCCAGCTTCTTGCAAGGCAACACGCTCTGCTTGTTTAGAAATACAGTGTATCTTTAGCAGAAAGAAAACCCAGGAACACACTGTGCCTTGAAGCAGACAATTTGTTCCCTCATGAGAAGCATCTGTTAGCATCCAGAGATACCTGGGAAATTATTTTTCCCTCCATGCTTGGTCCTTGCTTCTTTTTGACATGCTAGAGAGAAACAGAGGGTTAAAGCTAGGGATCCCTCTCCCATTTCTTATTCCCTACAATTGCTAACCCACCTGTGTGAAGGAAATGGAGCTGCCCCACAGAACCTAATCAGATAGAATCACACAGAATTACAGGATGGGTGGGGTTGGAAGGGACCTCTGGAGATCATCTAGTCCAATCCCCCGCTAAAGCGGGTTCACTTAGAACAGGCTGTGCAGGATCACATCCTGGCAGGATTTAAATATCTCCAGGGAAAGAGACTACATAACCTCTCTGGGAAACCTGTTCCAGTGCTTTATGATCCTCAAAGTAAAGAAGTTTTTACACATATTTAGATGGAAGTTCATGGATTTCAGTTAGTAACTATTGACCCTTGCCCCATTGCTGGACACCACTGAAAAGAGTCTGGCCCCATCCTCTTGACAACCACCCTCAAGATATTTACATGCACTTAGATCCCCTCCTCTCCTCCTGCTAACTACAGGTACTCACTCATGTCATTTGCATGGAATAATAAACAATCCTGCCCCTCTTGTGCTTCTTACAGTTCCTTACAGCTCACCAGAGAAGCAAATACACAAAAATGAAATACAGATCCCAGCAGCCTTTCCCCATGACTCCTTCCCTTCTATCATTTCTGCCTCTGTTTATCACATTCCTTGATGGTCTCAGGCAGCATAAAGGTACTCCAAGCCAAAAAGAACTCCTTAATTTGTTTTTGTGATTAAATGAACCAAAAGCTTTGTATGTTTCCTAGCCAGGGAACAGAGATTTTTCTTACCAGCTGCTCTCAGGATGGATCAGACAGCAATGGTACTTGAAACAATATAAATAAAGATGCAGACAACAAAAGTTATAGAGTTTAAATCCTTCAAGTACAACACTAATTTAAAATAAAGGTATTAAACACTTCTCTATATTTCTTAAATCTCACAACATCCTAGAGTGGAAGCAGATGACCCACCCCCATACTACAGCTAAGAACAACACACAGAAGCACAAGACATGTCAAAGCTCCCCTTTAAATTGTCCTCTTTCAGCTGTTCCCTGAAGCTGTCAGAGTACTTTTGAATTTTACCATAAAAGATTAACAATTAACATTTTTCTAGAGACATTTATTTACTGTTGGTACCCAATGTGAAATTCTTTTCTCCAGATAAACACCCTCGACTCCCTCAGCTGCTTCTCACCAGACCTGTGCTTCAAACCCTTCACCTACTCCATTGCCATTCTCTGGTAACACTCCAACACCTAAATGTCTTTCTTGTAGGGAAGAGCCCAAAACTGAACACAGGATTTGAGGTACAGCCTCACCAGTGCCAAGTACAAGGGGATGATCACTGCTCTGGTCCTGCTGGCCACACTATTGCTGATACAGGCCAGGATGTCACTGGCCTTCTTGGCCACCTGGGCACTCTGCTGGCTCATGTTCAGCTGCTGTTGACCAGCACCCTCAGGTCCTTTTCTCCTGGGCAGCTTTCCAGCCACTCTTCCCTAAGCCTGGAACATTGTATGGGGCTGTTGTGACTCAAGTGCAGGATTCAACACTTTGCTTTATTGAACTTTACAGAAATACAGAATCAATTAGGTTGGAAAAGACCTCTAAGGTCATTGAGTCCAACCTGTGACCTAACACCACCTTGCCTACTAAACCATAGCACTAAATGCTACATCCAGTCTCCTCTTAAATACCTACAGGGATGGTGGCTCCACCACCTCCCTGGGCAGCCCATTGCAATGTCTGATCACTCTCTCAGTAAAGAACTTCTTCCTAATGTCTAACCTAAACCACCCCTGGCACAGCTTAAGACTGTGTTCTCTTGTCCTACTGTTGGTTGCCTGGGAGAAGAGACAAACCCTAACCTGGCTATACCCTCCTTTCAGGTAGTTGTAGAGAATTATGAGGTCTCCCAAGAGCCTCCTCCTCTCCAGGCTGAACAAACTCTTGCTCCCTCAGCTTCTTCTCATAGCACTTGTTCTCCAATCCCTTCAGCAGACTCATTGCCCTTCTTTGGGCACACTCCAGCACATCATTATCCTTCCTAAATTGAGGGGCCCAAAACAGGCCACAGTACTCAAGGTGTGGCCTCATCAGTGCCAAGTACCGGGGAAGCATCACTTCCCTGATCCTCTTGGCCACACTATTCCTCAGTCCATTGATCCAACTTGTCCAGAGTCCTCTGTTAAAGCCTTCTTGCCCCTCCAGCAGATCAACACTCCCACTCAACCTGGTGTCATCTACAAACTTGATGAGTGTGCACTCAATGAGTGATGAGAAAGAATTCAATTTCTTGATGAGAAAGAAAAGAGTACAGGTGCCCTGCAATGCTGGGTACCACCCCTGCCAGTGAAGGCTTGAGGAGGAATCAGAGCAAAGCTTGGAGAAGCTGTGGGAGAGAAAGAAAAGGCTGAAATCAAGAAATGTGCTTGGGCATCAAAATACCACACTGAGAAATACCTCTGAAGGCTCAGACTATCTAATCCAACATGTTTTTCCCTCTGCATTTCAGGTATTCCTGGTTCCTTTTTCCAGACACAAAGCTGCTCTGAAATGGGAGCTAACAGCATAAAACTTCTTGAAGGGCTACAGCTCTGAAGAGAAACAGCCAGCTACTTCTGCAGCCAAATGTGATGGATGAATGCCTCTAGCATCAGATCTTTGGACTGCCTTTCTTGTCCCTTGGGAAAGAAGAGTATAAATTGCCAGTGAAACCCTCTGGTGTCAGGAAAATAAGGATAATAAGTATGCTAGCAATGCCATAAGAAAGCAACATATATTTTTTTTCATGACAGTAATGCAAAAAGAAATATACATATTTTGTATACATACATATCTATACAAAATATCAGATGTTACTTTAATTGTATTAAAGTAACTTGCTTGCTTTTATGATAAATGCAATTTATTAAAAAGATGTAATATTTAAAAAGGGAAGGTTAATGAATTTAGCCAACATCACTTGAAAAGTGGATGCAAAGAGAGAGGACAGTGGTCATTTATCTCTTTTACCTGATGTCAGGAAGGAAAAGATTAACAGAAAGTAAAAGTAAAATCTATAAAGTCAGCTTTGATTGCTTATTTGATGCTGTGTTATATCTGATATGCCCAATGAAAACCAACATACCTTAACACCAGAGCTGGGCAGGAATAAAAGATTTGCACTCTAAAAAGAAGAGAGGGAATGGTAGTAATTCAGATGGAGATCATGAGTCAGGGCAGGACTCATCCTGCCACGTTTAGACATCTACAGGGTGGATGTGTCCAAGAGAAGCACTTCAAAGGCACAACTGCTCTTATTCTGAAGTCTGTACTTGAAACAGTGGATGCCTCTTACCTTGGAAATGCCTCTTCTTCCATGTTGACAATAAAAAGGGTTCCCATTGAATATGTTGATCCATACTGCAGAATTCTAAAGTTATTCAGAATGAATACAGATTCCATATAATTCAATGATGGCACAAGGACCCATCAGCAGAGCAGGGATCATGCAGGACTGATCAGAGTTGTACCATCTTGTGATTAACAACCAGTTATGGGGCAGGGCTGAGGGACCATGGTCATGAGACTGAGATCTGCAAGGGATGGGGACTCAAGAACCATGCAGGAGACATTTTCCAGCCTGTATCAGTATTAGCCACAATAGAGTAAGAGGAAGAGGAAGAGGAGAGATAATACTCATTAAAATGGTGTCTTTTGGCTGTGGGCTACAGCACATTTAAGCAGCACATTTAACCACATAATTCAATCCTGAGAACTTCTCAGGGACTCTAAGATAGGAGGAACAATCCTTTGGATGCAGATATTGGACACCCTGAATATTACCAAAGGGATTGCAGTGCCCTTATATAAATTGCTGTTCCTCTTACCTTTAGAACACTGTGTACAACTCTGATCACTCAGTTGTGAGAGGAACATAGCAGAATTAGAGAGGGAATATTCAAAGAAGGGCAGTAAGGATGAAAATATTTGGACTGTGCATCTCTGTGAGGAAAGAAACAAGAAGAAATACATAAGATAATGACTGAGATGGAGAAGAGATATTAGGTCACTCTGTCTACTTCAATTCATACTATGTCTGAGACAGATGATTGTTGGAGAGCCAGCTTGTGGAAACAAGGGCTACAGAAGTGGGTTTCATGGACATCCCTTCCCTTTTCCACTTTCCCTTCCCCTTCCTTCCTCCCCATTCTGAGGACCAGACCACTTGCCCATGCAGATACCCAGATTGGGCTGCCAGCAGGAGAGGGGAGAGGAATGTGGTTTGGATTTGTGCAGATTGCCAACCCAATAACTGCATATGTTAAGGTTGGCTGAGTCAGTCATGATGTCCCATTTCAGCTTCTCCAGAATGCAGCCAATATTTTTAGCCAATATAAAATCCCTAAACTAGTCTGTTCTCAATAAAGAATCAGACTTGAAACTATCTAGAACTTTCTCCCAGCAGACTGTGAAAAGACAAAACTGCTTGACTCCAAATAGGGAACATCCCACAGAGGAACCAATACTCCAAGTTCACAGGTCAAGGGAAGGTAACCCTTTATACCACTGATGCAGTTCTTCAAGGCAAAGCTGTAAGCACTGGGGGCAGCAGGCATACAAGTTTTGTTGGTCTTTGAAAGTTCCCTGGTTGCTCTGGAAACTTCACAGAAATTGAAACTATATTCTCTTGTCTGTGGACAAAGCTATTGTTGGATTCTTGTGACTCACATGAACCTTTCACAGGTTCAGCCTGTTCAGCTTAGGAACTGGAAGTGTGTATTTCCACAATGGAAGGAAAAAAATCTAAATAGAGCAGAATTGGACTGTGAAACACACTGCTACAGACACTGCTGAAATCTACATCTTGGCTCAGTAAAACAAAACAAAAGACTTTTGTTTAAAACAATTCCTTCAGGATCACTGTTTGATTTTTAAGTACAGGACTGAACTGAATAGGACATTGCAGTGATTCAGCATAGCAGCTCTTGTATTCATGTATGAGATAACACTGGCAATAATACAAATACAATTCTTGGGCATAAGTGCATCATCATTAGATCAGCAGGATAGATTTTGGTTTCCAAGAACAAGTTTACTCAGCAATCTGTGTTCTTATTGAAAAATACATAATCATCCTGGTATAACATAAATTACATCACTCTTGCATCCAAGTCATTAATATAGAATAAGAAAAAAATACAAAAAATATTTAAAATTAATTAGGAAATTAAAAATCAGATGACTTTTTACAAAGTCCTTGTTCACTGGATGCTGAAAAGAATATGTCTAAATAGTTCAGCTTATCTCTCATAGACAGTAGGTAGCACTTCCCATCATTCCTGAATTCAAATTTACTTTGCTTTTCTCTTCCATTTTTGCCTTATTACTCTTTTAAATCTGTGCAAATGGTTTTATTTTCCACATTTATTTTTTCTCAATTCACTTATTTCAAGAATTGTTGTTATGTTAACCACTTATTTCCTCCCATCTTTGGTTTCTCTCTTTTGGAACACAAATCATTTCTCTTTATTTGTAATAGCTTATGATTAGTAATTCAGTTATTCTCAGGAAAGTATGAGTTACTTTATATGTAAAAGCCATTTATTTTATGAACAGCAGGACCAAGACTAAAACCACTAAATGATCCTGCTTGAAATACCTGAAGTGCTCAATCCCACAGAGTTGTACTGATACTAATGTATCCCCACCTGGGAAGAAAATCATGTGATAATTTCATGCTGCATCCCTTGTATTTTAACAAAGATTTCCTGACAAGCATACTCAGAGACTGATGTCACAGACTCACAAGAACTAAAGAGAACAGAAACTGAAGAAACTGGAATGATGACATTTAAGCAGGATGACAAAAAGAAGCAGGTCAGCTCTGTCTGGATAGAGATGCTAAATCATTATCCAATTCTCAGCAAGTCCATTGACTTGTCTGGGAAAATAAAACAGAAAACTGGCCAAAACTAAAGTGTGCAGAGTTCAGACATCTTAAAAGAGGGAAACTGAAATTATCTTCTCTGAAATAATCCCGTAAGACAGAAGAGTATTTAGACTCTTTTTTCTTCAAATAAACTCTCTAGATGTGCAACTGCAAGCACATGAATATTTTTATCTCAAGGTGGGTGTGCCACTGGAAAAGCAGCAGCCATGGGTGGATTACTTTGTCTCTCATAGGTAGGACAGACTATACAGCTTTGCCAGAACAACCACTGACCATCAAAGAAATGCCCCAATGAGAGACACCTAAAGGGTTTGTTCCATTTAAATAGTCATTCCTTTACTCCTACTTTTTCTTTGGCAAGGCCCCAGGTGACAACAAGCTAGGTGTTCACAAATTCTAATTTACAAATGGCATAATGAGAAGAAATATCTGGAAGGTATAACTGGGCAACTTCAAATCAGAAATAAGCCATATGGTTTAACCAGGAAAGTATTTAACCAGGAGATTAATGACACAGACTACTGTAAAATTTGCTGATTCCATCTACCTTGATGTATTAAAGCCAAGACTGAATGTTTTTTTGGCAAGGATTCTTTATCCAAACACAAACACTGCTGGGCTTGGTAAAGGGTACTGCAAAAAGTACAGCGCAGGCCAGATGAGCTAATGGTCCCTTGTGACACTCTGCTTTATAAATCTATTAACTAGAATTTGGGATTTATATAGTAGTGGACCAAAGAAACAATGATGGAGGTTGTACAATCAGTTCCTAGGGTCTCTATCATGTTCCTTTTGGAATTGTTGGCAAAAGTCCCATTGTATGGGCAATACTTGCCACAAATCACAAAAGGAAAAGACTTTTTTACATGAGAGTAAGAAAGCTGAAGGGGTGAAACAGCATTTTTCAATTGTTACATCTATAAATCCTTCAGAACTGCTTTGTTAGCATTTAGAGAATTCAGACTTAATTGCAGTTGCCCTGATGGAAATAGAGATTTTTGCAACAAGCTGCTGAGACATAACAATATACTAATCACTGTATAAGCTTGAGCTTTGACAAATTTAAACCCATTTTCCATTTTCTGTTCTAAGAAAACCAAACAACATGAAATTTGACAGGTCTCATGTTACCTTGCAGAACATTTTATTTGGAAATCTTAACCTAATCAAAGGGAAATCACTCTCAGGAAGCGGAACTGCATCACGGACCCATCAATTACTGTAAAATATATATTTTTTAAATGTCCTAACATTTCCTTCAATGCCAGCTCTCAGAATGAATTTGCCTATAAACTTCAATTTTCTTTTAGTGCTTACAATGCAGCAGACATAAAGAAACAGCCTACAGGCTTGGGTGCCTGCAAAAAACCCTGTCCAAAAATGGACATTAGTATAGAAAGAGACATAAGGAAACTGAAAGCAAAATCCAGATCCTAGATGTTTAGAGCTCTCATGTAAATATCATACATGTATCATGTAATTTTACTGTTTAATAGGCTTCAAAATGTTGACTGTGTGTTCTCCATCCTGACCCACCTCTAACAGGGCCACGAATAATGGCAGCACTACCGCTGATCTCCTGTTATGTTTCCAAAGCCTGGGTTGTGCCCTGGATACTTTGAAAATAGGCATGGATCCCTTATCTAGATGGTCAAGAAAAGCAGATGACAGATGTCATCATGGGGGGCAATAGGTCCCACCTGGAAATGGAAGAAATAAAGATGAATGGGAAACACAGGAAAGAAAACCAATGTGCAGGGGTGGGAAAGCATCTAGGGATAAATAAAGAGCATCCTTAGCTTGGTTCAAAGATGAGTGCTAATACTGAGGGATATTCCTCATTGCAGCAGTTGAATGGAGTTGTTCCTTTGGGGGTTCCCCATGTAATAACCAATGAGTACCTAGTGCTGTGGGCACAGAGCTGCCAAGACCTGGCTTCTTTCAGAGGTGTACAGCAATCCACAGCTCCAGCTGTCATCCCATATTTTTACCACTTCTTCCCTCCCTGCAATGTTTGCTCTCTGTCACACTCCCAAATTGCTGGCAGGGAAAGAAGCTGTAGCTATGAATGTGCTGATTGGACATTGCAAATAGATTGCAGTAACATAAACATTATGGAGAAGTGTAGAGCTCCCACTTTTCTGGGGAGGGGAGATGGCAGGGTGGAAGGGAATTAAACTCAGTCTCTCGTCTCTACCCAGCCACCAAACTTTACAGAATTTGTAGCCATCTAGCCCATTGTAGACATCTTGCCCCATTCCTGTCAGTGTTCTGGGCCAGGTTGGATGAGACATAAAGTAATCTGGTCTAGTGGAAGGCATCTCTGGCCATGGCAGGGATGTTGGGATGAGATGAGCTTTAAGGTCCCTTCCAATCCAAACCATTCTGTGATTCTATGATTCTATGATTTTTGACACATCAACAGCTTACAACACATCTGAAAAAAACTGGCCAATAGGAGGGAAATGTAGATGGGGCATAGAGGGAAGGAAATGATTGAAAAATGCGAGCAGATGACAAACAAGTGCTCTTCAATCCAACAAGACAACCCATTCTTCCTGAAAATACCCCTGTGTGGTGCAGCCTTTGTTACAAAATTCCTGGGTCCTGCTCTCCAAAGAAGGAAATATTTATCCCAAGCTCTGAGTTTTAGTTCACCCATAACTATCTACCCCTGTAGTAATATGGTATTGCTATTGTTAGCAACAGGACCTTAGCTTTGTATTGACTTTTCAAGGCTTCAGGACTGAGTTTTGTCTCTTTCTTCAACTGAACTTTTCTTGACTTCCCTGCAGTTTTATTTTAATTTGGTTGAGCTGACACAGCAATTTCTTTAATTGCCCAGGTGTCTATGGCTAATTTGTTTTACTTACATTTATCTTCATGTGGTACAACTACAGTTTTATATAGAGAGAAATAACAAGAAAATAGTCCATCTGGAGTGAGATATTTATGGCTCTAACACAGTGATGTAGTATAGAGAATTACAAGCCTGGCACAATAGCAGAGACCTTCAGAAAGGGAGACATGGGACATGGCATACAGGACATAGGCTGGCACTGGAGACTTCATCACTACAAAAAACTTATCCATGCTCAATTAAAGAAAATGAACAAACCTGGTTTTAGACATAATATAAAAAACAAAGGAACAATATCTAAGATACAAAAAGAACATCAAATATATGAATACTTGGATGTAACCTGAAGCTGCAGGCCACTGAAGAATGAGCAAAGGCATAAAAGTGTGTTAGAAAACACAAAAACACCCCAAGTGGACCCTACAGGGAGAAAGAAGAAAACTGTCATCATAAACATCATACTCCTCTCAACAAACCATTCCAAATGCTAATGATTTGTCGTAAGATCCAGCACACCTCAGTACCACAACCAGACAGAAACTACCTACCCTAGGACCCAGAGAAGAGTGAGCACAACACCAGGAAAAGGGGTAGAAACTAAAAAGTGTGAGCATAACTATTGAAACTGATTAATATTTTTTATTAAACAATTAAATATAGTCTAATAATGATTAGACTCTTAAGATTTCACTTATACTAATGTCTTTACCTGGCCTACAATATGCTTGCTCTTAGCTATTAAACAAGATTTTGAGCATAATAACCCAAGCAACATTGAATACTCTCCTCCTGTTCTGTCCTTTGGGAGAAAACAGAAATTAGGAGTCTGCATCATCTATTGCAGAGGCCCATCAAGGGTAAAGGATTGAGCCTATCTAATAGGTGGACAGGGTTGTTTGAGGTATCGTTACTGTTATAAAGAGTAGATTTGAGACTGGCTAGGCTAGTCACATTAATTACTTCAACATTAGTACTCAGTAACAAATGGCATTTGCCTCCAAATTATGATTTATCCCATTGTACATAGGATCTTGACCAGAAAGAATTAACAGAACATCTCTGTACAAAGAAAAGTAATGTATAATTCATTTTCCCATCTCCAATAGATGTTATTTTTCCAAGCACCCACAAGGATTCAAACCTGTTCATCAGCCCATAGACCACAGCTACAGGGAGAGAAGTCTTGCTTCATTGCCTCAGTTATCAGGATTTCCATACGTTCAGCATGGGACTAAAAACTAATAAAGGCAGAAATCATCTTTATGATTAGAGGTATTGATTGTGCTTGTCTAATTGCCTTGCTACAAATTCAAAATAGTCCATTATAGGGTCTCTGTGGAAATCAATGCACAAGTTAGAATATGGATAATTCAATTCTGTGCATTGCCATTATGTATATTTTCATTTTAGGAGGGAGACAGCAAGGTTAAAAACATGTATTTTTTAAGAATAGTCTCTTCTTCCTCCAGTGACCCAGCCACAAAACCTAGGTCTTGCACAGATGTTACAGTGTTTTTAAAAGGAAAAAAAATACTGGTGTTCCTATTTAACCAAAGCTTTATACATTGGGTATTTTCTAAAATATTTACCTTCTTCAATGCAATAAATAAAACAGTTGCTATGGCACAAAGTGAAACCAAACAGCTCTTTCTCTAGGCAAAGGAGAACAGCCTACTTCACCATGTGTAGCAGCTTGTCATTCTCTCAGATCTGAGTGAAAACAAAAGAAGTTTAATTTCTAAGGTTTGAATTCCCCTATAGAAACCTGATCAGGGAATAAATATAATCTACTGCTGTCTGGGAAAAATGTAAAACGATTTCTCTATGTCTGTAGGTTATTAAGACAGTCCACTTGTAAAAATCTCTGAGTATCAGTAAATGAGTCACTAAATCTCAATCAGGAGATAAATAGATGTTTTAGGGAAGTAACTGTGATATCAAAAAGCCCTTACTTACTTTGTAGCACCAGAGAATTGGGAATTGGAAGAAACAGTACTACTATCCTCAGCAGAAAAATCTCCAAGCAGTGCACAAACATGACTGGATGAAGTCCCATAGTGTAATCATAAGATAGATGCTATTCACCTCTTATGGGAGACTGGAAAATCACACATGGTACTTACACACCCTGCTGAGGTCTCAAAATAAGTTAGCAAGGGCTCTGAGAACCAAATCTAGGAATTACAGGCTCCTACTTCAGCCACTACAACACCAGGAACAAAGAAGGATGAAAGTTTCAGAGCTACCCTGTGGACACAACGGTAACAGCAAGACAGTTTTCCAGCTAGTATGAGCATGTAATGTAGTAGGCACAGGTATAACAGTTATATACAGAGTACCCTACCTTTCAGGCAGGACTTTTCACTTGGAAAAGTTAGATATGCGCAATTCTATCCAAAGCATCCATTCATCTATAGTGCAAGCCACTTCCTCAGGCTTGCAATTAAAGGTATTCCAACATTTCTGGTGTCTGCCAGACAAGACTTAATACACAAAACTGATACTTATCTGGTTTTTTTTAAAAGAGGAAATTTTAATAATAAATATTCAACATTTTAAAATTACATTTTAACTCAAACATCATTAATTTTTTTTCAAAAACTCTTGGAGATCAGGGTGTTAATAACATATAATATTTCTTCATTTAAGATGGAACAGCCAATAAATAAAATTATTTGTGGCCTATAGTACTGCCCATTCAAGACTTGAAGTTCCTAAAACTACAAACAAAATTATTTCTTCAATAAAGTGGAAAATCATAAATTGCATGGAACATTAGATTCCTGTACATCACTATACCAGTCCCTTAAAAGTGAGGAAGGTGACTTCAGTGCCTTCACAGCAACTCATGGGATACACTGTCACAAATTTGCACTCCAGAAGAAATACACAGCTTAAAAGAGTTTAGGACTGGGAGAGCTCATACACATGATGAGTGATTTCATAAAAAGTATGGCCTGCTAAGAGAGTAGTGATGACTTAGGGAAGATAGAACTGACTTCTTAAAGAATGTCCATTTGGTACTCTCTCACACACCAACTGCATCATATCAGCATCTGCTTCTATACAGCTCCATGATTCAAATGAATAATGTTCAAGAAGCATGTCTTTTCTCCCACTTCCTGACGTTTGGGTTTTTTTGCTGATGATCCTTTTAAATGGCCTTATCCAACAGCACACAGCTTTTTTCCTCAAGTGGAAGACATTCAGGGACACAAATATACAGGCTGGTCTTCACATCCACATTCTTTACAGCAGAAGTATTGAGTTCTCCTGGATGTCAAAAACTGCCATGGTGCAAGTGATGCAGCTGCAGTGGTCAGTAATGGTCCTATCGTGCAGCCAGGTGACTGAAGGTGAACTGTGAAAAATACCAGTGTAGATGAACCTGTCAAAGAATGAATAAGATAAGTTCATTCAAAATTAAGCATACTATGTTATTATCTTATGTAAATAAAAGACATTCATTAGGAATTCCAGATACTAAAATTGATAAATAGGAGACCTTGTCAAACCTCTGCACACTGTGTATTTATTCCTGGCAACATAACTTCACAGGGTACTGAGATGATCTTGCTCAGTGCTACTGTGACCCTCTATATCCTATTAGCTCCAACAGGATTTAAGAGAGGATTTGATAATTCCTTTTTTAAACAGTTGGCATATGTAACCAAAGAATATTTGTTGCCTAATTAATCTTCCTTTTCTACATTCTCTGAGAAGGCTTGGAAACATCACAGCCAGATTCTTACACCCTGCCTTCCCAAGAAGCCACAATTTACATGAACTTAGGAAGACAGTATGTGGACAAAAAAAAAATTAAAAAAATTCATACGATATTTTGACATGTCCCAGTTTGGAATAAAACTATGGCAGTGTGAATAAGAAAGACAACTAGGAACATAATAATTCTTTCTGAAAACTGACAGATTAAAAGTCTGAATTTGCTTCAAAGATGACTTTATAGACTATTGAACCAGTTGTCCATTCCTCCATAATCATATGTTTGTAAGTTATTAAATGAGAACTTTTTCTGTTTTAAAACTACTCCAACGAAAAGCAGATCCTTCTCCCTCCTTTTTAGACCTCCAGTGATCATTTGAAAAGCCATACACAATTTTCTGCACACTCTCCTCTAATCAGTAGACCTTGAAGTCAATGGCACTAGCAGAGCAGAGAGAACACTCTTATTTTTTGTTGTTGCTCTTGGAAGTTCTTCCCATTGAGGTTATTCACTTCTAATCCTCAATTAAAGAGCAAGTTCAGACAGCAACTGCTAAGCCCATTGCCATGTTAAAGCACCAGATCATATGGCAGGCATGTAACCTCAGGAAAGGGACTGAGCCCTGCAAGGCTGTGAGAGAAAAGCACTGCAGCCATTGTTTTCTACCATTCTACCTGCACGCCCTCTAGTGGAGGAGAAGGATTACAACCTCATCTTTACAAGTCATAAGATAGAGGCATCTGCACGGCAACTCGTGTGCCATCAAAAAGGGTGCTTCTGCCCTAAGAAAGGGAAGTCCTTTGATAGAGAAGGGAACAGGTTTTGTCTCTCTCAGCTTGTAAGAATTTAAGCACCCTGATCTGAAACTATTTGTATTTGACCCAAGATCAATGACAGCTCCTGTGCAATGTAGTTTCACATGCCTGTAGCCATCCCATCCTGCACACTCAACACCTACATTGTGAACCTATTAAATCTTAGAAAGGGAGGGGGCAGATTGGGTGAGACCAACTTGGCTGCCTTTTGGAAAAAACGTCAAACCAATCTGTTGGATAAGACCCTTTCTCCTAGGACTACAGTCACTCATATACACAACATATACAATCATCTTGTTCCAAAAGAACTCTTTTAGGGGAGCTTCCAAAAATACCATAAAGACAACCAGCGACTTCTGCTGTTCCCATGCGATTTGTGAAGAAACTTGGCCAAACTAACAAAAGAGTTCTACAGTAACGTAATTAACAGTCTGTTACTGACACATTAATCAGCACTGAGCATCCTCAGATATGACATTGACATAGTCCAGCCAAATAACCTAAGATAGGAACACAAGCAAAATGTCTAATTTACCAAATTAACATCATAGTGACTTACAGAGGAAAGTTTAACAAATACGTCTGTGTGTTGAAAGGAAGCTTTTTCTCCCTAAGAGTTTATCAATCTACTAAGAATACTAAGAACTGAATTAAAATATAAAAGGCAAACCAACAAGTAAGATAAAGCAAGATGTTTTCCTATACATATTACACCAAATAACAAATCTTCCCTGTACAACAGCTCCACCTAAAATTAAGCACTAGCAAGTAACAGAAAAATATTTGGGTTTTTTTCAAGAGACCTTTTCTACTTGTCTTTCACATAGTAGTAGGGTGCCTAAAACCCTGCACCTCCTTTGTTCTGACCTCTATGTTTCTCATTATCCAGCTGTTCTCATCACGTGATACAAATGTACTTTTGCAGCACTCTAAGAATCACGACTGATAATCTTGTTTTGCCATAGAATATATCAGACAGTAAGTAGATTAAGTTTCCATATTCTTCCTTATTGATGTCTCTTAGCATTGATTAAGAGGAAAAGATCTTAAACAGCAAATCACTTTATTAGACAATTTCATCTTTGGTTTCTCTGCCTGCATTTGCCTCATTATTACCAGTTTTGACTCAGTGGTTTGAACATCAAACCACTAAAAATTACAGATCAGTCACTGGAAAGTCACCATATGACAGTGTCTTTGATCAGTGGTCATGAGATCATGACTATTTTAAAGGTGCCTCTGAAAGTTCTGCCAATCATCCCTGAACGAACACATCTGACCTGCTCTTTTCTCTGCAGGTCAATGGGAACACTTTAATTAGGCAGACTAGTAAGCCCTATTACAGTTCCAGTAAGTGTTCAAGAAAAGTAGTAAAATGTCACATGAGTAAGCAAATAACAAGAGACAAAATGAAAGAATACTGGAGTAGGTTCTTCTAATTCTATGAAGATTAATATTTCACATGTAGTCTTTTCTAAGAATTGAATAGGATATCACATAACTGAGATGTACCACTGCCTCTTAGAGAGTTTTCTTTTAATTCCTGAAAACATTAATTTTCTGATTTTGTATGGAGGGAGGGGAAAGAAGACTCAGAGTTAACAGCTTCTATTGAATGAATATAGAAGACAAATACTTAGCAGGAGGATTTTAAAACAAAGACTTCAGGGAAGAGTACAGTCTAAAATTTCCATCAGAAAATATAAAAAGAAAGAAAAAATAAGTGACACTATAGGAAGGAAATGACCACAAGGCTTTATGTGTGCGTGAGCTGGATGATAAGAAACATTGAAAGAATGATGCTTAGATAAGCAGTTCAAACAATCACAAAATAATCTCATAGTTGTTCTGTTTGTACTGAACTGTTAATGCAACTTGTTTAGAAGGGACTAAAAAAAAGGGACACTGCAGGGCACACATTAATAAGTTCTTCTGAGGGACCAAGGCAAAAATTGCATTTCCAGTCTGCTTTGAGAAAGGAAGAAAAAAAAAGATTAAAAGTTGCAAGACTGAGACAGGAAGGTAAAAAATGTAAGGTTTGAGACTTCTGACTTGTGAAGAGACTGCAATTGCAAATATACCTCTGTACAGGATGGCAACACCTGCTGACCCATGCATGTATTGCTAATTATTGCTCTAGGAAGTCCAGGTAAACAATTTAGCTTAACCAAGGAGCAAAGAATAATTCAGAGCTCAAGGGAGTGAAAGAATGATTACATATTTTTTATATATTATTACATATATTAATATATATTACACACTAAAGTATAATATCTTTTATTAACCAATGCCAAATGGATAACTGTAAGAAATAGGAGCCAACAGAGTTATTTAACATCAGTAATTCTTCATAAGTCATAAATAATAAAAGGAAAACAGGGATTCTTCCTGGGGAAAGCTACTAACACATAATGACTAAAACACAGCAGGAACAGTGAAAGTAGGGTTGTAAGAAGGTTACATGTAACTACTTTGAGTTTCTGCTTCCTGTTAGAACATAATTACAGATGCTTTCAAAGATCTTTAAATATGTAACTACTTAATCTTCACAATATCTCTATTAAATAGATGTTTCTTTGTAGCCCCAATTTACGTGAGAGAAACATATTTTATAGGTAATTTCCAAAAGTGGCTTTGTTTCTTTCATGTGGTGCTGGAAACCGAAAAAAAAACCCCACTGCACAGAGGCCTTTGCAGGTGCAGCTTTGTAGATGCAGATACAAATGAGAGGTTTTCAGCTCTTTGATTATTGCTGCCAGTCAAGCCAATATTCACTACCGGCTTCAAAACATGGAGGCAATTAAGTAAAAGGACAAAACCATATCTGCAAATTTCCAGTCCAGCCTGAGGCCCCTTCAAAGTTCAGCATGAAGAAGAAGGGCCCTGCTCATGACTGCACACCTGGCTGTGCCAAAAGCAGACTGTGCAAGTCCTTGGCACTTCAGCTCCAGCTGAAACTATTGACAGATGCTGCTTTTCTGAGCCAAATTTCCAAGGCAGAGGGAAGGAGGGTAAAGCAACAGGCTTATTTTAAACTTGACATTTCAGCAGAGCAAATCTATAGAATAATTGGGAAGACTTGCAACAAGCATATAACATTTATCCATGCATTCTGATCAAAGAATTGCTGGTTGATCTAACAATAGAGCGAGAAGCTGAGTACAAAAGAATATAAAAATAGTATAGTGAGATGAATGAACTTGGATATTCCTAGAGCATACTCTTTTTCATAGATGAGCTGAAAGATACGTCACCTGTACCCTAATTAAATTTTTACAAGTTACCAAATGAAGAGCCACTGCCAGACAGAGAGAACAAAAGGAGAAAATGGGGTTTCTGCTTAATGTTATTGGGTATTCTGCACGGGCATCTGATGGAAGAAGTGAATCTTAAACCAGATAACATCTAATCACGTCTATTTTAATTGAAAATAAAGAAGTAAATAAACTAGATCCAGAAAAAAAAAAAAGCCTAACATTATTTGTTTCATGTTAAGCCTAAAACTACCTAAGACTAGGGCAGGACTAGTGGGTGACACAGAAACACAGAGCACACACGCACACGTACACACATCATGCATGCACAAGAGTCCTCCATAGTGCTGAAATAATAATTCTAAAAATGTAGTATGGTGCAGACCTCATGGCAATGGAAATAGCTACATTGATTTACTGAGCTGTGGACAGGACAGACTCAGCAAGACTTTGGAACTCAGGATAACAGTTAGTGGACTGGAAAAAAGCTAAAAACAGGCACCAATACTTATGTAATAATAACACACAGAATGAAGTAGTACACAGTAATAAATAACACGGGAATGAGCCTTTACAGAATGATATGAAATGCTGCATAAATGCTCATTAATACATGCAAAATTGTCATTCTGCAAGTATTTGACAAAAATGAAAATCCAGGAGAGGATATATATGCCAGAGTTGTCAACAGCATTGCAATTACAGAAGAAAAGATTACATAAAGCCTGGCTGGATGTTTCCTTTAAAAACATTCTCCACAGCCAGAAAATTTAGAAAAAAAAAGGTACAGTGGATGAAACCATGGGATAAGTTTGCTCAGGACCACTGTTCCAACAGCTCCACTAGAAGGCTCTAAAGGAGTGCTTACTTTGCTTAGAAAATTCTTTTGATGGGTGACAACACTTCTAGTCAAGTGAATTACTATGCCCTTGCTATCCACTCCCTACCTGGCCTGCTGACTCATTGTCCAGTGCTACAGAACCTGTGCAGTGAGTGACAGACACTATTATATAAAAATTCTCAGTGACTTGTCCCAGAAGTAGCATTGTTCACCTGCACTGTGCTCATATGATTAGATCAGATAAAGCTCCAGATTTTTTCAACTTCCAAAAACTTAAAGCAGCCATAAAAGCATTTGACTAGCTGATTAATTTCAATTTAGAGCTGATTTTCTTTGTTAATGTCTTTAAATAGACAAATCATAGCTACTAACCAAGAAAAGTTGGCCTGCTTTGTGCTAGTATAAATGATGACTTGGGTTAGGAGGCTGATTGGCATCTCATAGTTGCTCAGAATAAAGAGGAGGACTCAGTGTTATGGTGTGGACTTATCTGTATGAAGAGATTTATCACCCTTGCTATACAGGCAATCTTTATGCAAGATTTTTGAAGGCACATAAATAAGCAAGTAATGTGGCTAGTGGGATTTATGAAAGCACATATAAACTTTAAGAATTCAAATTCCACCATAAGTCAGTGTGTGCAAAGGTATAGATTCTAATAGGTGCCCTCCTGCCTCCTACAAGTGACTAGACACCTTTGTTAGTCTGCACTGAGGTCCCATGAGGTTGCTATGAGACAATATATAACACAACATGATTTGTTAAAAAATCTTCTGGAAGCTGTAAATATGTAAGAAGTCAAGTCTTTAGTCCACAAATCCACTTCAGTTAAACTAAAATTAGTGGCACCTGAGGAGCTATGTATTTTTGTACATTTGGCATCAAACTCCTATTTCACACCAGAGTTTTATGTCATAATAAAAAATGAAAGAACAAAGTAATAACAAGTACACAGAACTGCTCCCAGTTTGTTACTCAGATGTGTGTGAAGTATCAGGTAGGTTAGTTAATAAATAGCCACGTTTGTAGGTGCTCTGTCTTGTTTAGGGATCCTACCTGGAATTCAGTCTGAACCAAGCTGAGCAGAGTCACACCATAACTGCTTCCAGACATTAATGGAGTGGCAAGATGGTTTCTATATGATGAGGTAGCAAACAGCTGCCTGAGGGAGCACATTGCAATCAGAGGTGACACTTTTCAGATGAGAGGTAGAATAGGAAAGATGATCTATTGGTTTGGCCCAGAGTGAACTCCATAAAGGACTTGGCTATGTGCCTCACTCAAGTAACTGAAGCTTTTCCAGAATATTTAATCTGAGATTTTTATCCTCTGCTTTCTAAGGGCTTCCAGCAAGGCAAAGCAATGGTTTATGCCAATTTCTGAACTTTTTCAAGCCTCATCACTGCTTCTAGCTTATTTCAAAGCGGAGTTTAACAGACAATCTTCTCTGTAGTGCAACCATCTTTGCTGTACCTTTCTAGGGGTGTTCAGCATCCTGGGGCTATAAAAGGACAGAATACTTCCAATGTAAATCTGATGTAAAAGCAGGGTCTTTTGGGAGACATAGAAATAATATAATTACAGAAAGCTTCAAGAAGCAATGGGATGTGCCTACTACTAGAATTGTGTCTCCTGCTAGGTAGATCATTAGCATGCATGGAAGATTGACTCAGAAAGAACAAAGCATCATCCCAGATGTAAATGACATGGTTCGAAATCTATTTTACTGAACTTGTGTCTGGCTAACCTGATTACAACTTTAAAAACTGTTGACTCAACATAGTGTCTCCAGTTTAACAGATTCAGGGTCAAAGCCATATGCTCTGACAAGGGTGAGATATGAAAAACATTCCCTGTGACATGGTACAGAACCATAAATCAGTCTAAATCAGGATGAAGACAGGCGCTGGTAGGCAGTGATGATCAACTGGCAAAAAACTATGTCTTAGGACAGATAAGGTGGAAAGTGTGCAAAAGTCAACATATGCCAAATAGAACCATCTTTCTTCCACTAACAGGCTTTGATAATTGAATACTATTGAAAACTGTGGCAATGCAAGGCACTATTGCATGCCAGTTACAGGAAATGCTGACATTTTAAACAGTGGCTAATAGTGTTCTTGGTTGCTTTTAGGAGAAACTAAAGAGATAAATTAAATTTTCCCACATACAAATTTTATCAAGGAGATTCAAGAACTCTTAAGGAGGGCGCTGACACAAGCTTCACTGTATTTTGTTTCAGTGTGTGGTGGATGCACTGAGTGGCACAGGGAGAACGTGAGCACAATATTTTACCGAAGGACATTTGAAGAGTGAGAGCACAACCACTTTGACTTACAATGTACAGAGGGATACATTCAGAATTATAAGACTAATAGGCTCACTGAAGATAGGGATGGCTGAAGGGGAGAAAAAGCAATCACAGAAAGCAAAATTCGATAGCAGAGCAAAAGTATAGTAACCAGTTTGAAAGGAGCTTTCCATCTCTGGGGGGCATGCATATGTGAGTGGAATGTCTCAAATCAGAAAGTGTTTTAAAATAATTATAGCATTTGAAGATGTTTAATATCCTCTAAATGACTGGAAATGTCAAGGTTGCACCCATTTGCAACCCAGCACACACACATATACATGCTAAATAAAAACAAATTATCAAAGCCCTGATGTTGCCAAGTGTTGAATATTTGGTGAGAAGAGCACAGTGCACCACAAGAGCAGGTCATACCAATAGGAACTGATACAAGTGCAGGCTGCAGTGTCATCTACGTCAAGTAATTCTGCACTCAGGTAAGTTGTTCCACATTTATATCACCATAAGAGAAGAAAATAATTGTTTCATCTATTTCCAGCTCCAACTAGAGAGTGGAAATATTAGCTCAAAGACACTCGCACTGAAAGAATATATCCATAGCCTGCATACGCACAGAGGTAAAAACTGGTATCTGTATTTTTATCAACATGCAGGGCTGACTTTATTACTCCCACCAATCCCACAGTAGATGAGCCATCCCAAATGCATCAAGTAGTTATTCAAAAACCATCAAGGTTTCACCTAACCAAGGGTCAGGATGGACCCTCACAGAAAGCAGGGACAGGAAGATAGGGGACTATAGCTAGCTGATTTTTCCTAATTATAAGTAGATCACATATCCCAGAGACTGAAGGGCAAAGAGGTTGCTCATGGTCTTGTCCATGGAACATCAGCAGAGATCCAAAGTCTAAGTTTAGTAGGAACTCATGGTCAAACTCAGTTATCAAAACAGTCACAAAAATGTGGGATAAAGGGGAGGGTCTCGGATGAGTCAGTCCTCAAGAAGTACTGTTTGGTTCACTAGTAATACTGAGGACTTTCTCAGCAATTTTTCATGGAACCTTCCCCATAAGCCCAAACTTCACATTTAGCTGTCACCTATCTCAGATAACAGCACAGACAAACCCCCGAGATCTGGCTATCAGTACTAACAACTAGTTTGAATGTGATGAGAAAATGTAGTTCTTACTAGGACTCGCTGAATCATAGAATCATTCAGGTTGGAAACAACCTCCAAGATCATCTCCCATTAATTAAAAAGGAAAAACAAAAACAATTGTGAAAATGTGCCTATTTTACTGGAAAACTCTTCAAAATTTTGCCATTTGATTGCAATAAGAATCAGATATATTTTAGATTTTGTGCTGTTTCAAATTGCTTAGTTTTCTCTTTCATTTCCAGTTATAGCAAACCACAAAAATTTGCCGACTCCTGACTGCTTTCTCTTCCCTTACCTGCCCTGATGTACTGAATGCTACAAATTAAACAGTTCCATTCTTTCCATGCTCTTACAATGAATACCTTGAATAAAATAGAATGTTTTCACCATTTTTACACAGTGCATTTTATTTTGTCCTTATGTATATTAAAAAAAAAAAAAAAATCAAGTTAGCACTTCTGAAATTAGATGGTTTTGATTGATCATGGGTTTTTATATCACCTCAGGCTGAAATACAACTCTGAAATCCAAGTCCAGAGCCCAGTTATTACAATACCCTTCCTTATACTCACTCCTCACAATTCCTGAAGCACAGGCTGTCACTTACTCTCTTCAGAAATGGGTTTCTCCAAAAATTAACCTCATAGACACAAAAAAAATCTTCAAAAATGTCTCTAGGGATAAAAAGTTCCTTACTCACACACACCCACCACAACACTGCCTGTGGGAGGCAGGTATCATGGTCTCTATTTTGCCATTTGGGAAACTGAAGCATGCACCTCAATGATTTGGCAGTATGAAGGTTTGTAGCAGAGTCCAATATGACACACAGGCCCAGGAATAAGCAGGAATCTACAAACTTCCTGCAGACATACAATTCTGTATGATATGAATTAATATTAACATGGGAGACAGGGACACCTGGTTCTGTCTAATGACTGTGAATGTTCCAGCTATTCAGTACAGACTATGACAAATGATAATGCCAACTTCTAGGAGTCTTGTGAGGAAGCAACATTCAATTTCTTTCTGCAGTTGCAAACAACTTGTGTGATGCTGCGGAAAATCCAGTGTATCTTCCAAATGCATTTTACCCATCACAAAAAGTAACAACTCTGAAGTGATGTATTAAAAGCGAGCAAGAGTGTAAGCCAGAATTATTTACACACAGAACTCTGTCACAAGCAAATGCAGAACTTTGGCTTTACTTATCTTGTGCCTAACTAAGATGGATTTTTCTCTGAAGGGCTGGATGAAAGAATTTGCAGCAGAAATAATGCATAAAATATAGTCTGGCTCACATCCTTGTCTATCCTACTGTTGGGGAAGGAGGGGGCAACCTATACTCCTATTCCTTTCTTATTTTGTCATTGACCTTCACTATTTGTTCAAAGCTCCTAGATATCCAGTGTCCCATTCAAACTGGAGCTGCAATGAAGACCCCAAAGATCTTCTCAGGAGGTCTGATGGTGTTCTCAGGAGATAGCTTCCATTCAGACTCTTTGAAGAAAGAAATGCGTTTCTGAAGCTCATCCAGTTTCTGGCAATATCCAAAATAGACTGGCAGTCAAAAATACCAAGTTGTAGAGACCCCCAAAATAACTTTAACCATGATAGTTTTTGTGTATTTTTAAAAAATATTTCCACTGAGAAAGAAACAGCCTTCCTGAACCAAGGAGATGTTGGTTCTTGTATCATGGTTTTGGCAGTATCTGTAGTCAGACAAATATTCAATATCACTGGAATGTTACTAAATGCCAAGGAAATCATATAATACTATCCAAAGTGTCCTCAGTAGTTGCCCTGTTCTAACTCTCCTTTACGTTGAGCTGAGCTGCAAGAATGGAATCCCTAATGTGTCCCCCATGTTAAATGAAAGACAGGAGGGAAGAAAGACAGAAGCAAAGCATCTTAGGGGAGGGGAATACAGTATTACCATTTGTAACAGTCCGTGTAGAAGAACTATAATGAAAAATCTGAATATTTTTGAACACTTGATAAAACAAAATGAGTATTAATGGCCTGTCTTTCAAATGGGACTCAGCTTCCTGCAAGGAAACACTCTTGTAGTGTAGTGTAAAACCCACTTAAAAAGAGGTTATTTTTTTTCCACTGATAATGAAAGGACCCCTAGATGACCAGCTCAAAGAAGGTCACTGTGAACCCCCAAAGTCTGGATCACTGAAGCTCACCCTGCCATTATAACCTCAAAATACATAATTTACTAGTGAAACTCATAATGTGATAGAACAGGACTATTCTGCTTCACAATCCATCATTATTCTACCCCATCTAAAGGCAGCTAGACCATTTACACACACAAATATATACAGAATCTCTCTTTACTCTCTATCTTACTTTGCAAAGTTGTGGTTTCTTTCAGACAAAAATGAGAAAAAGTCTGAAAAATCAAATCACCTGAATTGAAATGCTGTATGTGATCACTCTCGTGGCCTCCTTTCACATATGTGTTTCCTTTTCTCTTCCTCTTCTCGTGGATATTCGTCTTCAAAGTTTTAATCATATCACTTTTCTCTCCTTTGCTTATTATGCTTTGTTCTTTCTCACTTTTTTTTTTTTTAATTTGGCCATGGTTTCTTCTGCTCCTCAGTGGGATGATTTTGAATTCAATTTCCTCAGGCCATTGCCTTTACCTTTTTGCCCTGCATTCTTCTTTGAGTTCTTCCTCTGCCCTTCTTTCTGTGATTTCCCTGTAGCCTTCATCAAGATCCTGACAGTATTTCCCCAGGAATCTCTCCCACTCTGATTTCTGCTTTTTGCTGTTACACAGGAAAAGGAATTTTGTAAACCTTAGTTATCCCAAATCTATTATATCTAAATTATTTCATTATCAGCCTAACTGTTCTCAGTGACTTGCATACCTCTGCATCATTTAGATGCTTATACCAAGCATATTCAACATAGATTCACAGAACAGTTTGGGTTGGAAGGAACCTTAAACATCATCTAGTTCCAAGTCCCCTGCCATGGGCAGGGATAACTTCCAACTAGACCAGGTTGCTCAAATAATCAAATATAAACCAGTAACTTACATGGATGAAGACACTGAAACAGAGAGAAGGTAATCTTCATTAAGTCAAAGAGCTACTGAATAGCCAGTGTACTGCAGGACATAGTACTTGATCTAAGATGTTAAGACTCCTCATTTTAGCTACATGACTGAAAATGTATTGAATGAGCATGAGAAGAAAAGAAGTACACATGTCGAGGGTAAAGATTAAATCCATTTAGATCCTTTGAGGGACTTACTAAAGATCAGCTCTGAAAAGCTAATGCTTTCTGCTAGGAATAGGTTCCTTTTGATGCACATAAACCTGAAACGTAAAACTTGCGCAGATAAAAGGATTCCCTAGAAGAGGCACAACAGGAAAGCATTTAGACTACTCTGCAAGATAAAGGAAGACAGAGACCTTTCTGATTTAATTTGGGTGTAAGAAAAGGAAGTCTTTTTTTATTTCTTCACTTGTAAAAACATTCATTTCTACATAGTACATTTGGTGTTAAGTAACCAGTTTTATTTACACATTATCCAAGAGCATTTTTCTCCCAAGGATGTAACCTGAGTCACCAGAACATCTTTAGTGCTGTAAGAAAGAAACAAGTATCTTAAAATTACATCATAAGCAGGAAGGCTCTGACACGTAAAAAGACAACACAGAGAACAGCTAAACCAGAAGATCCTTACATGAATTTTTTAATATTGTCCCTATAGACTCTTTGCACCACAAGCCTTCTGTATCACCATGCATCCCAATGGTATTTTCAGACTCTTCCTAAACTCCTGTGACTTTCTAGCAAGGCCTGCATGAGCCAGTGAAATCTTCATGTAACTCTTCCCATTGCACACAGACGATTTTTTTTCATTACTCAGAAAGTGACTCTGTTCTTGCACAGGCTAAATCCTCTGCAAAGAGTAGTGAAGTCCCTTCACAATGACAGTCAGCTACATCTAGAGGTACAGAAGAGTGAGGAATGCTCAGTAGTGTTCTTGATTCATGCTCACCTCTAACTTTGAGCAGAAATTCAACTGGGAAAGTAGTAAAGATATAGATGTGCCTACACAGAGATACATCCAGAAAATGGCAGCCTTACACTTCAGAAAGGATAGAGAAGAATTTAAGAAACAGTTGCTGTACCCTGACAACAGCTTGTGGATAAGGGGTAGCACAGACATCATATGGACCACTGCTTCCTGGCCATAAAGAATGCAACTTGAGAGAAGTCATCAAGAAAAGACTGGAGACAACTGTTCCACCCTCTTTGGCCTCCAGAGAAAATATTTTGGTGTTGCATATCTTCAGTAATTCAGAATCCAAATGAGATCTAATTTTACCTTCAGTGTTGATGACAGGATCATTAGGGTGACAGAATTATTGATTTCTCAAGAATACACATTTTCCATTAGATTAAAACCAGTTGTTTCTTCTTAAGAGAACAATAAGGCTTGGTAGTTATTAAGCTTGAAATAAAAATAATAAAAAACACAGCACCAAGAGAGGAAAATCATTTCTTCAGGTATAATGAATGTTAAATTAGAAGTTTAATGATCCAGTGTAATAATTCTCTGAATTCAAGAAAGCCATGTCATATTCAGCTGGGCCAAGAGCAATTGTATGTGTCACCACAAATGTAGACTCTCATTTAATGTCTGTGAAACCAGACCAAAAGATGAACACAAATTTCCCACCATTCAAGTGCAAAACACTTGTTTAGTTTCAGGTCTTTGAGTTAATCTTTCACATGTTGTAGCTGACAATCAGATACCTTTTCAGGTGTCAAAACACGACCTTATTCTCTAACCAGTCTGGTCCTGAGTCAATGACCACTGTGATACTGAAACTTCATCCAATTTCTGACTTTCTGCTGTAAATGAACTGTAACTGAGATTTAGCAAATGGGAGTAGAAGTGTTTTTAGTTCAAGAGAGAAGGAAAATGCACTTGCCATACAGAACCTGCCACTTGATTAAATCAATAAAAATACTGCAGAAGCAACTTGCAGATTGGTGAATATATGGAGACCATCAAGTCATAGATTAAATATGCATTTTTTGCTTTTTATGTGTGATTTTTTAGCAGAGTCCTAATCTTTGTGAAAACAAAAAATGGATATGAATTTCCTACTGGCATCTGTTCTCTCTGTTCGTACTGAGAACATGAAGTAATTTTAAAGGATACCTTTTTTGTTGCTCATAATGCATTGCCACATAAGAGGACTGGTCCACAATTTTGTCCCCTCAAGAGTCAGATGTCCCTATTAATTTTCTTAGACTATAACTTTCAATTTGTCCTCTTCAGTTTCAGAGAGCTGAAAAAGAAAAGAAAGGAAAATCAACTCTTGTACTTCATTAAAATAGCCTTCACAAATAAATCTTTGCGATATATTTATCACAAAATGTTACAGCCTTTCCTTCATTTACCAAATTCATGACAACTGGCAGACACAAACAACTTACTACTTCAACATAATTTTAAAAAAAAAGGCTCCAACACTATTTATTATAAAAATATTATGTGACTTAGTGAAAGAATTTACTTACCGTGAGTTTAAGTTTGTAGATGGAGAAATGTCTTTGATCCCTGCTACATTGGCCAGGGCTAATCTTTTGGGCATCCAAGGACATCACATGCAAGAGCCACTGGTGATGAAGGGTGGGAAGGTGATTCCATATATATGGCCGGTTTCTTTGTGAAGCTATCTTGAAAATGAAGTTTTCTTTTGCTTTCCATCACCATCTTGCAAAAGGCACAGATGCAACTTCTGGCATGATTTCCCTTTCAGGGTATTGTTCCCTTAATAGAAGTATGAATTTTGGTTGTATTTAATTTTCTTTCTTGTCTCCTGTCTTTTAGGTTTACTTACATCCTAATCTAGCAAATTCCCAGAAGTAGACAACAGGAATGAAAAGAAGAGCAATACTGCCTCTTGTTTCCCAGGATTTTTCTATTCTGCTTATTTGTGTTCATTCTCTAGGTTTCTCCATGAAACCAGTGTTTCGGCTAAAGACAGGTTGTTTAAAAACAGAGATGCTTAAATGACATATTTCCTTATATTTCCAAATACATGTTGAATGTTAGAGAAATTTACCAGTAAAAAATTTGTTTCCCCTCTCATTTGATAAGTCTGTGATGACCAAATATAATGTACTGAGTACAGATGCACTGGGGAAGACAAGTTTGAGGAAAAAAATCAATCAAATAGTCAATACGCACAGAAAGCGTCCATAGCTGTACAGATGTGATTGTTGTTACCAAGCTTCTATAGAATCATCCACTGGCTACCTACATGGCACAGACATCATCGTACTTATGGTTACACTAACAAATCCAATTTGGAGAGGAACCTGTTTCAATGAACATGCTGACCTGCCCCCAGCTCCCACTTCCGTAGCATGTTAGAGACACAGGCACCTATGCCCAATTAATTTATTTGCAGTTGTGGTATTGACTTTCCCTGTGAACTACACCCAGAAATGTTTGTATATTCAAGCAATTCAGAGATAAAGTCATGGAAAAGTTAATTTGTAGCAGAGCTGCAAGTAAAACAAAACAATTAGGGTAGAGAACAGATAAAAAGCAGTCACCCTGGCTGGGAGGTAAGAAAACAGCCTCTGACTGTTAAGAAGCGGACTTACACAAACACGGCAAGCTGGCTGTGCCGTCTCAGAAGCACATAGTTCAAGGATGGCAGAATATATTCCTTGGTTGAAAGGATGTCTGCTGGAACAGGAAGGAATCAAATTCAGAGGAGTTTTCTGAAGAGCAAGCTCCAGGGGTTGCCCATGACACAGTTTTCAGGGGAAAACTGCACCAGCAGAGCAGAGACTGACTGTGTATTGTCCCTTTAGCTCAGTGCACAGTCGGTGCTCTGTAAACACACTGAAAATAGTTGTGTACTACTGTAGCTGAGTTACAATTTCATTTTTCAACACTCAAACTAATTATTAACTTCCAGGAGAAAGATACAGCTCTTTGGCATATATATAAGCCTACATTTATTTGGATCTTGTGAAAACTTTGCCAAACACCACTACACCCACGTTTCTGTGCATCTCCCTCAGGGGCTGCCTCTGCTAGAGTGTCCATCTCTCCTTACATTACACTAAAAAGCTCCTTTAGCTGTAGCCGTGGAAAAACACTTTCACTATCATTTGGATGATCAATATCCTCTTCAAGTTTGATCTAGGTTTAATCAATTAAGAATCAGAGCAAGCCAGTGATATTAGAGTCACAGCCTGTGAAAATTTTAGGAGTGTGCTCTTCCAGAAAGTTCTTAGATATCTTTGAAGTTAGCCAGTAAAACAAAGTAGCAAAATACACAAATTTATAATTTACACTTATTTCAAAAAATGCTGCAAACAAGAATGAGTCAGGCGTTGTTGCATTTTATCTCACTTGGAGAAAGAGTAGAGCAGTTGATTGAATTCAGTTAAGTTGGATTAATTAACCCAAAGCGAAAGATATGATTGAAAATTCAAATTTCAGAAAGTAGACAAAATGAAAACCTGTGCCAGTCACTTGGTAGCTCAGTCACTAACATGCATTGAAAACAAGTGGGTATATATATATCTCTATTCCCTCAAATAGGAAACTATTAGTCAGCTAGTGCCTAGTTCAGTGACATATAAAATGCTTTTATGTTTTCCCACAAGTACTTCGAAAAGAACCTGAAATCTACAAAATTCAAAAGGTGAAATTTCAGTCAGATATTAAGAAGATTTTTATTTCTTTTTCCCAGTGAAGGTCTGAGACACTGGAACGGGTTGCCCAGGGAGGTTGTAGATGCCTCAACACTCTGGAAGTGTTCAAAGCTAGGTTGGATAAGGCCTCAGAACAGGATGGCGTTGGAACAGGATGATCTTTACGGTACCGTCCAGCCCCTTACCATTTTATAATTATTTGATTCTATGGTCAGGGTCAAAACCAGTCAGAGTACAAAGAATGTCTGCATGATGTTCCTATTCATATGGTTTGCTCTAGGTAGTCCTGTGAGGAGCAGGAAGTTGGACTCAACAGTCCATATGGGTTCCTTCCAACTTGAGATATTCTATGATTCTTTTTTGGTCAGTAGTCCTTGCCAAATATGAATTTAATTTATAAATATTTTAGTTACTTGTATCAGTTAAAAAAAAAAAAAAAAAAAAAAGGGAAGAAGAAAAATCACTCACAAAAAATTGCATCCAGATCAGAATTCCTGAAAACCCCCTACTTAAATTTATGGTTTGTTTAAATCAGATCTACTCCATTTCAGTTAAAGCAACCACCTTCAGTTCTGCTACATGAATAATGTACAAATAATAACATATACACAAACTCCTAACAGAAGAAGAAATATAAACTATTCATGGGTTGTCTATACATGTGTAGATATATTTCTGAAAAGCAAAAAGGAGCTCTACAGGTCATACAGATACTTTGACCCCAAATCACACCTAATGGAACTGCCACTGCCACCATTCACCATCGACCAGCCATTGACAGTTTTTATGCACTGCTAGACTGTCAGTGATGGATAAATTGCTTTCTTCATATGCTTTGCCCACAGTTTTCCTGGTATATCAGGGCTTGTACAAGAATTTCATTTTCAGTGAAGGCTTGCAGGCAAGAAAACAGCAATAATTTAAAGCTGTCAGGAACAGAATCAGTTATAAGCACAGGCAGCTGCCTGCAGCAACACACCCACAAAAACAGTGGGGTCCTTGCAGCACTGGTTGGAAATCCAGATGATATTCCTGTACAAAATCAATGACTTGCTACTGACCACAGAAAATTAAAAAAAAAAAAAAAAAAAGGCAAAGCAAATGAAAGAAAAAAAAAATATGTGCAATACTGTGGAGAAATAAATGAAAAGGAAATATAAAAATTAAAATCCCCAGAAAAATAGTGAAAACAAACAGTTTAAGGTATTATTAGTACTTTAGAACTCTAAGGAATTTAGGGTATGCGTTTAGGATTTATGTTAATACAGAAATTAGTTTTCTTATGCTAGATTCTACTGAAGGCAGCTTCCCAGATAAAAAGTTTTATCTACATATCAGATTAATTTCTTTTTTTGCTACCATGTCCATGTCTCCATTAAGAAGTGAGAGAAACTGGAAAACAATAAAAAAGTACAGTATCATGACTCAGGAGTGATATTCCTAAAACCTGATACACCATTTGGATCCTTCAAATATGGAAAAAAGATAACATATTTTGGGCCACAGATGCATTTGATAATGTCACTGTTTCCAATTGCTTTTATTACACAAACCAATATAAACAACATTAAAGAGACACTCTTCCAGAAAATACCCTCCTTCATCAAAAAAACCCCTACTTTGCTGACCTTGTTCTCTCTACAAGCCCTGCCTCACTTTCTTCCTTAGACTATCATTGTAGTAACACTATCGTTGCTGCTATTTAAAATGTCCACTGAGTCAGCACACTGAAATTTGAAAAGGCATGTGTGTACATACAGGATGGTTTACAACTGACAATATTTTTGCCAGATCCTTAATGGCACTTTTCTTTAAGGTACTGCATTGCTGAGTCTTTCTACTTGCTTATTCACTGTGTCACCATGCACATTTTCTGCTTTGTTAGGGAATGAAGATAAATTTGCACTTACAGTATCTATTGTGTTGTAATGGGCAAACGCCAGTAGAAAAATGCATCGTAATGCAAATCTCAAGAGAATTGTTCTTTCCAAACGCTCTGAATATTGCACTTATCTTTACCAGCAAGGAGTCTACCTGAGAACAATTCTGCAGTTTCCACACAGCACATTTCACAGGCTTAATCAGAAAAATTCCAAAGTCTTGATTGCTGGGACCTTTCTTCTCATAGACACAGAACCAGACAGTGGCTGAGGTGGGAAGGTGCTTATAGAGACCACTTACTCCAACTTCCCTGCTCAAGCAGGGGTAACTAGATCATGTTCCTCAGAGCTGCATCCACTCAGGGTTTTAATATCCCTGAGAACGAGACTCCGCTGCCTCAGTTCAAAACAAAGACTGGATGCTGACACAAAGACTGCATAATCAGTGACTTTCACAGCTGACCAGATAAGCAAGCAAAGGCAAAACCCCATATAAAATATGAATAACTTAAATTAGAGCATGACTTGCAGTTTAGTACAATAGAATCCTACCCAGCAATGCCCCAAAAAACACTGTAACCAGAGCATATGCCCTAGTATAAGCAACCTATTGCTTTAATGTGGCCTTACAATTCACAGTTCACAGGAACAATATCCATGTCGTAGTTTCACTCCAATAAAAATTTAATGAAATAATCCTTTAAAGTATAAATCTCTGGTTTTCTGCTTACTTTTATGAGCTAGGTAGGAACTACAACCTGCATACTACAAACGTGCTTTAAAGAATCCCAAAGGTCACTAGCTAAAACACTGTTCACTTTAAATATTCCAGCACCATCAGAAAGAACTGACTGATGGTCTATATTTCTTTAATACTTGATCAGAAGAACAAGAATTTGCTGTTTCCCAAGGGTCACCCTGGTCTCCTACCATTAGGTTAGTATCATTGTTCAGAAAAAAAATAAATGTTTACCATCTTAGAATCAAGCTAATGAAATTCACCAAAAGCCATTTAAAAAGGAACCCAACCCTTTCAAAACAAACTCTAACTTTTCAACTCAAGCTATTTAAATGTCTGCAAGGGGAAAAGTTTTGTTCCTTGCTTCAGAGAACAGCTACACCATCCTGTGAGTGCCAAGAAGCAGCACAAGCTGATACAGGCTGCAGCAGCTCTGATGTGGAGGGGGCCACCACTGGCACCACCACTGTTTCTGAACAGCAGCCAGGGATGGGACTCACACTCATCACTGCAAGGTGTATGGTGCTACTCACTGTAAGTAAGGAAAATCGATTTCTTTTTCTTTTGGTTAATAGAATACAGCCTAAAAAAGGTTCAAACAGTATTTAGACACAAACATTTTCATATGAGAATTCCCTGGTCTTGTTCTGGGATTACGCTAGGGAAAATGCTGCTTTTGGATGTACCAGATGTGCAGGATATTGCAAAATTCATAAGGAGGCAGGGGTTTTATGGAAAAATACAGGCATGCATTGTACTTGTCATACACAAAGTATGGAAGATTCTTCAACACATTATAGCACTGCAAATGCATGAAATAATTTTAAACATGCCAGCGAACGGAAGAATTATTTGGCCTATTCTCTGTGCTGTGTGTTTACTTTGACTCTGAAGAGAGGTGAAAAGAGCAGTCTTTCTACTAAATTCCTTTTTAACATAAACTTCATTGCTTTCATCTTGCTGAAACATAACTTAGGTTAATGGTGCCACCTGGTGACAAGTCTTACTTGCTGTTCCCATCCCTTAAGCAAGGAAAAAAGAAAAATCATATCCTATAAACCATCGCCTTGAGGGTAACCTCCCTAAAAACTGCATCACCTGCATTAATTACTTGTCCTAGGGAGCATAGTGTATTGTACACAGAGAGAAATAATAAACAATAGGAAAGAAAATATTTCTTAACATACTTTCATTTTAGACACTACTACACACTTTGATTTGTTAGCTTGTAAGGAGAATACATTCAATAGTACATGAAAGAAAAAGGAAGAATTGACACTAATTTATCAGAATCTGTTGAGGAGATTTCCTGGGAGCAGGGCACTTTGTCTAGCTGAAAACCTTGTTTGCTGCAGTGGTGGGTAAGACTCTAGCACCATCTCATTGGATTTTACGACGCCCATGACTGCAGTCCTTAAACAAAAAATGACTGTTTGAGCACATGCTTTTTGCACCTTACCTGCTAGTAAGAACTCACAAGAGAAATTAATTCTGAAGCCATAAATTGGTCTGTGCATCTCTCTCTGCATTGCAACACTGCTGAATACAATCACAAAAAAAATGAGGGAAGGTTCCTTTCACATGGTTAGATTCTCGCCCTGTTTCCTCAAGGTAAATGATGATTTATGCTGTGGTGGGACAACCACCTGGGGCAAGTAGGGGCAAGCACAGTCATGCCAAGAAGGGCGGAAATCCTTCTTCAGACAGAGGGAAGGTCAAGAGACGTAGCACAGCAAAGACCTGAAGCCTGTTTGTATCTGCCCATGTGTATAATTAACCTTATTATATTACCTTCTGTCTCTTGTATAAAATAACATATAGTTTACAAATTAATTGCTTTAAAAAGCTAATATTTAAATAAATGGGTAGAGGCAAGTAGTGGAGATGGGAGCAGGAGATGCCTGGGCACAAAGTGGAGAAAGACACGCTTAATTTCATGTCACCCAACTTAAGAGTTGTTATAACCCCTATACAATAAAATAGCCAGAATTTGAGTTATGGATCATATTGATCATTTCTCTACAGATTTTCTTTTATGCAAAATACAAGTTCCCAACAATTACTGCACAACCACCATTTTAGTTACATTACAGTAACAGGTTACAGGAGAAACAAGTCATTTTAGTTTTCCCACAGCCTTACACCTACCTAGTTGTCACAGTATCCTATTTACAGTAGCAATAGTGCACAACAACTTCAGCAGCACAAATGCTGACTAGTCCTTCACAGTTATAAAAAAGAGGACACTTAATAGAATAAGCTTATTTAAAGGCAGTATACTTGCTTTGCAGTTTGCTATGATCACCCAAAATTTGCTAATCTTTTGTTCGACTCAGCACTTCGGAAGGGCATGTGAAAGTACTGGACTTGCAGTGCACTAATATACTCTTGAATAAATAACAACTGCATCCCTTCACTCCCAGGACCTTTTACAGACTGGAATTTCCCTTCTATGGAACCTAATCATGGACCTCCTTAATTTTACAAAATAGAAGTATCTCAGCTGAATGGATACTCTTCCCTTAGAAGCCTATTTCATATAATAGTCACATGCTGCATATGCAAATTATACAAGTATCCATATGCTTCATTTATATGACTATTTAACAAAACTAGCATAATAAATATGTCTAGTTAGACATTTGCAGTAAGTGTGCAGCTGTCTGGAAGGAGGCACAAAATCACCATCAGTGAAATCCAAACTGCAGCTGTCATTAATCAAAGCTTTGCCCTTGAACATTCATCATTGTGATATTGCTGTGACAAAGTGGACTTTTGGGATGGGAAGATTTTACTTCCTCAAAATAATTCAAGTTTCCTAGTGGTGCTGATGCTGTGAAAAATACAGTTTTCATGCTTGATCTCAACACAGAAAGTGGGGAAAGATCATCAAAATACTACAGAACACTAAAATTATCTGTAAAATGCTGAAATTTTGCATGGTATGTAGAAAAACCCTATTAAAAGTATTTGTGTTTAACAGAAATTCTGTTTCTTGGATCAATGAACTGGAGAAAATGCAGTCAGGAGAGACCTGACTGATAGGTCAAATGAAGATTTTTATGATACTGAAATGGTGGTGCAGAAGAAACTTTAGTCAAGATGAGATTCCATGTCTAAAGATATGATTACAAGTCCTACACCCTTTGATCAGAAAAGAGCAGTGGCTGTTAAAACTATTCACCCACTGGATTGACAGGGAAGGAATTGGCATAAGCTTAGGGAATGAAACCAGAGCAATCTGGAGAGCTTTCTCACACTCAATAAGACCAATATTCACATCATTAGAATCATTTAGGTTGGAAGGGACTTTTAAAGGCCATCTAGGCCAACTCCCCTGCAATGATCAGGTACATCTTCAACTAGACTTCAACTAGGTTTCTCAGAGCCCTATCCAAACTGACCGTGAATGTTTCCAGGGATGGAGCAGCTACCACCTCTCTGAGAAGCCTGAGTGCATCACCACCCTCATTGTCAACAAGAAGGAAAAAACAATGTTCCTTAAATCTAGTCTAAATCTAGTCTCTTTAAGCTTCAAACGATTCCTCCCCAACCTGTTGCAACAGATCCTAGTAAAACGCCTGTCCCCATCCTTCTTATAGGCCCCCTTTAAATATTGAAAATCACGACAAAATCTTCTTGGAGCCTTCTCTTCTCCAGGCTGAACTCCAACTCTCTATGCCTTTTCATCATGGGAGAGGTGTGCCATCCAACTGATCATTCTCATGTCCCTCCCCTCGACTGGCTCTAACCAGTCCACATGCATCCAGATAGATGCAGTACTCCAGGTGGAGTCTGACCAGAGCAGAACAGAGGGGGAATCACATCCCTCAACCTGCTGGTGACATGGCTTTTGATGCATGATACAGTTGGCTTTTTGGGCTGCACTGAGGCTTCACTCTAAACTGTGAGCCATCATTCTTTAAAAAGAAGAATAACAGCTTTCCAAAGGTTCTGGTTTTCCTGTTGTTTTTAAGAATCTCTAAGCGTTATTTTTATGCACTGACTAGCAGTTAACCAAGGCTCTTCACAGAGAACATATTTCTCCCCAGGGGCTAATAGGCCAGTGGATGTATTTGGATCCACTAAAATCAAATTTAGCCACAAGAACACAGTTTTGAGTGACTGCTATCACATATATCATTTAGGCTAGACAAAATATGATACACTTAAATAAGATCAATAAAGACAACCTATAACTTCTGAAGAAAAGTCTGAAGACATATTCTGACAATGCTTGTGAGTTCTCACCCAGCGTGCTCAGTACACAAGCTATGCCATGTCCACTACACATGCTTGGGACCACCTTCTAGCACTGAGCTTGGATTAATACTTTGAAAACTCTCTTAGCCTCCAAAACAGAGCAGCCACATTCGCCAATTTATGGCGATGATCCCTGGGCTGTGAATGGTTTGGGACAATGCTGGTCAGATGGGCCAAAACCTTCTCAGAAACCATTCAAGCTATTTTATGTATAGATGATTGAGTCCCCCATGTGAAAATATATGTGTTTCCAGATTAATTCACTAATAAAGACATTTCCAAACAGATTTCAGCTGTCAGTACATTTTTAGATAGTGGTTTTTTGGATGATGAGACTGTGCACATGGGTAGTTCATTAACTTGCTGGAAATCCATACTCCTGCTTGCCTTGCAGAAACTTGAAGCAAACTACTAAGAATTTGCTGACTGCAGCTTCTTCTACATTTGTGAGCCATCTGTTCGGTCCCAGCGCTCGTGCATATTGCTTCCATGTGAGATCTGCACTTTACTAGATCCTGTTTTATGAGAGCATTATCCAGTTCAGAAGTAGAGAATCCCTGTCACACCCCAAAGGTTTGGAATTCACTCATAGTGCCATCAAGAGACTTCAAAGATATAACCTGTGTACAGCGAATTCTTGAAGTCTTTCACAGCACTATGGAAATTGTACTTCCAAGCAAAAAAATGTTAGCTGGGAATTATTGTAAATCTACCATTCAGTGAAGGACCCCCCAAAACCTTCTTCTTTGCCAAACACTTGCCAATTATCTTCTAGTTTGGGAAAAAAAGAATTGCAGTTTGTAGCCCCTTCTAGTACATTGCAATAAGTGACAAGCAATGGGTCTCAATAAGTGACTACAATATCTTTCATGTCCAGTAATGCAACAGCCACACAGTAACTTTCAGGGAAGGCAGTAAAGGGGAATTGTAATATTCTCTGTTTTGCACCAAAAATAAGACCTCTGGCAGGGCAACTACTGCAAACTATAGCATCTTCCTTTTTATCATTACTCTTTTTGTACAAGTGTTTTTCAAACACATGACGAGAACTGGCACCAAAGACACTGGAGAAAGCTGACAACTTGAATGAATCACAACCCTAAAAAATACATTTGAGTTTCATGAAGAAATTTCTATACAGGAACATCTATATCTCCAGTCTTTTGGCAGAGCTTAGCACGTTTCCCTTACACAGTGAAACAAGTCCTGTGTTAAAGGAAGGTTCTTCTAGAAACTTTCACATCTAATTTATTTGGGCGCAAACTTGCAAAATATGAATCTAGACTGAGAAATCTTCTTCTTGTGTTCATCCTTAAAAGTGGTGCTGGATGAGAGCATTTTGCCAGCACAGGTTATCTCACAAACCTAGTATAACCATATGACACAATTCTTATTACAAGATTTATAAGTCTATTCAAAATTTTAATCCAATTTGAATATCTGTTTATTCCATTGAGAACTGTGTATACATGTCCTAGCATTCCTTTGTTTTCATTTCTAATCCTTTACTTACCACACCTATTGTTTAGCAAAAGTTCAAGAGTGGCCCTTTTGTTTACCCAGATGTCCTCTGCTACCATAGGATTGTCTTTATTTAATGCCAACTCCCCATTTAAATGCAAAATATACCTGTCATAACATTATTACTATATTGTGCCTCACAACCCCATCCCTATTTCTCCAGAGATCCATCTCCTCACCAAGTGAAAATCAATATGCAAAGCTACAAGAATAAATACAAACATGGTGTTTGACAAACCGCCATTTGAGTTCCTTTCCAAGGCCTTTCTTTAGTGAAAGTAAAGCCAACATTAAAAAAAAAAAAAAAAAAAAAAAAAAAAAAAAAGGCAGGTTACAAGGAGAGGTCTTATTACAGGGGCCTTCACAATATATTCAATATATTCTAATGCCACATGAAATTCTGTAGGCAAATGCACTCTGGTACTTGAGGAGACAGTTGACATCCTAGGGCTCAGGAGAAATATGTCAAAGAACAGGCAAGTCACTCAAAAAGGCATAAATGCCATCCTTCCATGTCAATGGCAGAGGCCAAAGGTGAAAATGCAGTGAAGTAAAGAAGATACTTAATTCATAATCTTTTGTATGTTTCCTAACTTGTTCAAATTGATTTTCTCCTTTGGCCAAAATCTTAAAAGGAAGAAATGATCTTGACAGAAGTGGTCATGAGTGACAGATAACAGAAAGGCACTCTAATGGGAAACTAGGATTTGACAGTAGTTCTCAAGCCAAAAAGCCTTACATGATAAACAATACATTTCAAAAAGCTGAACAAAGAGTGCTTGCCCCTTACCTTCCCCAGAGCCCTGGCAGTCACTGCATCCTTTAAAGTACTCGATGTTCTTATCCAGTATTTAGAGTCCTGTTTTTAGGTTACTCTAGCAATGGTTATAGTCCCAGGCAAGTAGTAAATGGAAGATGTACATACTTTAATTTGTGAGGAGTAACAATTGGTATCCTTATGCTGTCACCAAGACACCTCACTTAATCACCAGGAATCACTAAGAAAGCTTGTGAGCAATCTTGTCCTTCTCTCTGATGTACAACCTCTGCATCCCACACAGGACATATTTTCTTGGCTTGGTGCTTTGCCTGTCTCCAGCTCAGACTCTTTAAGTAAATAATATTGAAACTGGTGGAAAAAACATCCATTGCACAACTAGATATAACCTCCAAACTAAAAATAGTTTCTTCTCCTTCAGGACTAGCTGTTCTGAAAAATAAAGATATTTCAGAAACAAAGACAGCTTCACACAGGAACAGATTTTTTTTAGAGCATGTTTCAAAGCAATAGTTGTTTCCACTGTTCTTGTATGTTTGCTGGTTTTATTGTTCTGCTTTGTTTGAATTCTTAGTACAGAATTCAGCCAATCTAACAAGGTCATCTCAGCTCGAAGAGGGTCTCCTGCTTCCCAATGCACCACCTCTTTCCATTACCTAGAAAGACATATCCTTGTACTGAGGGGTATAACCCTCATTCTAAAGGTCAACTCATTTATGGTGCAAATTATGTGGATTGAATCTGACCCTCAGTTTCTTTGGGACTGTGGATAATGGATTTATCCAAGCTGACCTCTGTTCCTAGCTCAGCTCACAGAATCACAGAGTCCTAGAATGGTTTGGGTTGGAAGGGACCTTACAGATCCTCCAATTCCAACCCTGCTGTCATGGGCAGGGAACTTTAACTAAACCAAGCTGTTCAAAGCCCCATCCAACCTGGCCTTGAACACTTCCAGGAATGGGGCATCCCAAACTTCTCTGGGCAGCCTGTTCCAGTGCCTCACCACCATCACAGTAAAAAATGTCTTCCTTATATCTAATCTAAACCTGTTCTCTTTCAGTTTAAAGCCATTCCCCTTTGTCCTATCACTACCTCCCCTTATAAAAAGTTCCTCTCCAAAAAGGTACTAAAGACTGGAAACTAATAAAATCAGTGGACCCTCACTTACTGGGTTTTGGGATAATGAGAAGTTTAGTAAAATACCAACAAAATATATGATTTTACTTTTGTATTCTCATTAAAATATTGATCCTTATTGCATCAGAGTCCAGGAAGCTGGTTTATTCAATCATAATCATTTAGATTTCATGTTATAAGCAAGTACCACCCAAAGCAAGACTGGCAGTGAAAAGTCTCATAGATGGCAGCCGCATCCACCGACATTCATTTGTCCAAACTGTCAGACAAAGGATTTCCAGTAATTAACAGATTTGTAAAAATAACAAGTTAGCATGAACAATGCAAAAATATGAAGCCACATAACTACTAATAATTTGAACAACAATAATAGTTTAGCATCTGTTCCTATTTTCAGATGTTCCAATTTCTAACTACTGCCTGCCATTTTCTGGCCCACTCTTGCTCTGGGTGCATATCCTATCTTCCACAGCAAAGATAACAAAACTGAATAAGAATAGGACCTGACTAGCTTAAATTATCTCTAAAAGAATGAAGATAGACAATGTTTTCCATTGTAACTTAAGCCTGACAGCATAAATCTGGATGATCTCATATGATGTAAGCTTTGGATTCCTCAATTAAGCTCTGTGTTTAGTCACAAGTGTCCTAGGAGGACTTGGGTCAGTCACTAAAGCTTTTGTTCAGATCAGCTGGGTTTTGCAGAGCTGTGGTCAGCTGGACACCACACCTAAAGGGTGAAACTCCTCTGAGGGCCTCTGTGTTATTCAGACAGGGACACTGGCATCACTTTCTTATCAGTCGCACTTGGGTGGCAAATGAACTGTAGCCAGATGTAGGGATAGGGAGCACTGTGCACACAGACACCTAGAACTGCTTTTTGATGGAATGGGGAATATTAGTTACATCCCTATTCGAGAGAACAGTGTTGAAGGTGTGGTCTTCAAAATAAAGAAGGCTTCCTCTGAAGACCGACTAAACCTATGAGATTTGTTATCCTTGTTGGAAACTCAGGTATTAAGTCATGAAATATAACAGTGACCTCACACAATACATCCATTTTAGAATGCTTTTTGCACTCTGTGTAATGAGTAAAAATTAACAGTCTAAAAGCACTTTCTAATTTCACATCTAATGAGACTCTGTATAGAAAAGCAGCTGGAACTCCTGCTCATAAACACCTTGCTATAATTACAAGATAAGCAAAAGAATTAGGCTTTCTAATAGTAATAAATTACCCAGCAGAAAATGTAATAAAATCTAACAAGGTCTCTCTACATTGCATTGTGTTAATACAACCTTTTTATATTACCCTCAATTGGAAAATGCCATCCAAGTAATTAAGTGAAGAGCTTTTTTCTCAGGTTAAGTAGAGCACCTACATTTCTGCAATTATTATACTGTTGGAAAGTCTGTCCTGATTCTGTTCCCATTCAAAGATGCAAAGTCAAGTAAGCATTATAACAAGTTTTGTGTGCTTGCTCTCAAGTGCATTTACTAAATGGTCAAAATGGCCAGGTAAGAGCTCAAAATAAACAAACAGTGCTTTGCACAACCATAGTGCTTCTCATTCAAGGACTTTAGTGCATTTGATGAATACTAATTCATTCCCATACTGCTGGTTTGAAGTAGTCAAGGGTTATATTTAAGTATCACTTGTTTTGCTACTGAAATGCATTCTCCCTTTCTGCTCTTGAGCAGGATACAGCAGCTGTTTAACAACATCTATGAATATTAAACAGGAGTTTTAGAGAAGAAGTAAGGAATACTTAATCCAAGGGACACCCCAGGGGGATTTACACAGGTAGACAGCAATTACTTAAAGCAATGGCCTCCAGGTAATTTTTTGGCAGGTAATTTTGTTCTCCTTCAGCTACTTCCACTATAAATTTAAATTTTCTGTGGTTTTTAATATTAGAGGATCTTGCAGACAGCCTGTCACCTCTGAACTGCAGTGAAGGGAACACTGGCACAAAAGGGCCAGATTTGTTAGAATCTTCTTTTTATTTTGACAAAATGAGCCAGGAGACTTAAGTGATCACATCACAGTAAGATTTTGCCTTTATGCTGCTGAGAGAAGATATGAATAGTTGTTTAGAATTCAGAGGATTCAATAATTAAGCCTTCCATCAGCTATTCCACACCCCCAACACAGTCTAACTGATAAGCCCTTATTTTCGACACATCCCACCCAGTACGGAGTATCATACTCAAGGAGCAGTGGTCATCAGGTGGCACGGGGCTACTGTCCCATTTCTCCTCATTGTTGCACCAATGGGTTACCTCCTGCCAGTGCAGAAAATTCATCACATGTAAGTCAATGTCATCTCAGCCTCATGTCCTGCATTATGGGGAAAACTCTTTACCGTCTCCCATTGCATCATCTACTTAATATCTAGCTGTCTTAGCATGAAAAGCAAGTCCTTTCTTGGGCAGACAAAAACTATTAGAGAAGATTCTAATTGATAACATGACAAAATCTGCCAAGCAGCAACATTGCTGTTTGTGCAGCAGAAATGAAAGAGCAGGCAGCTTTCCTTTGCCATGAAACATCATCACCAATCATTTCTTGCTGTGTCAAAAAGACATTTAAAAGGCATCAGTATTATTTTGGTACCTAACTGTATCTACAAATTTATTTCAATAGCCTCTGTTGGAATGGATGGAGGCATTTTTGCCATAGAAATCTCCAGAATTATCCTTGCAAATATGTCATTTAAACAAAATATGTATACTTCATATATAAATTTTAAAGGCTTTTCCTAAACTGTATTTGAGAAATGTAACCAGCTAGCCCATTCTGAAAGGCTGTTCAAATCACTTGCTTTGTTTTATACCAAATCTATATCAGTGCTTCCAGTTTCAGTATTAGGATTAAATTAACAGCTTAACTTGTACTTACTTATCCACCAAAACCAATCCTGGCATGGGAGCCAAACATTCATCTTAATTGAAAACATTGTGTCTTTGTTTTTTCATCAAATTAATAAATGAGGTCACCAGATGGCCCTTTTAGGATCATCAAGTTGGTCTTCTTGAGTCTTATGTTCCTTGTGTGCTTTACCACAAAGCCAAAAATCCTTAACATTTCAAGCACATCACACAAATTGTTTGTTCAGCACTGGCATCCTCACATGACCAAAAATACCTTCAACAAAAACCTGAGTTAAATGAACACAGAATCCTCTCCTGAATCCAGCCTTCCACATTCACAAGACTCGGCAGCAGACCTGGGACCGCAGTTACGAGTGAGGCACCACTGAGCAGTGGTGGAGGGACTTTCCATTCGACACACGTTAATGGATCCATTCTCCTAAGAAAATTTTATTTCCTAGAAAGGTCAAGAGTCTTTTATTGAAGAGTTAAGTTTACAATCAGGTATTCAACCTGCCAGATGGGCACTGTGGTAACATTAATTATCATTTTATATAGCTAAAACTTGACCTATCAGAATATCAACATCTTTCTCTTCTTCAATGTTGAGGAATGGGAACAGACCTTTGTATGACTAATTAGAGAGACTGTACCAGGAAATACATTGCTGGACCTAACCAAAACTCTCTCGAGGGCCACTATTCTTGCATCTCTGAAGAGAACTTGCCAAAAGAGAACACAAATCTTGCAGGTCCTTTAAGCTTCTGAGCACAAAATTATTCTATATCCACACTTGGCATTGAAAAGACTTGTATTTTATTTAGTTATACTACACAGAACTGTAGCCTGAGCACCTGCAAAACATTTGGATAAGGTTTGGTAGTGGTACATTTACACGACCCTGTACCTTAGAGGGTGACCCAAAGGTAGCAAGCATATACACTAATGTAATATGGATCTTAAATGTGCTTGTTCATTCCTATGGTACCAATCTTCCATGCTAGCTTACTGGACACATTTATCTTTACCAAAACTAAACAAATCTTTGGACAGTTGAATTGTCACAAGCAGATGTTGTTGAGAGATGTTGTGCTCCCGCCTGCTTTGGCATCGTGGCTACTTGAAACTTCTTGAGCAATTCCAAAAGATAGTCAATAGCTGGAAGAGCATTAAAACATCTTGAATTGGAATTCAAAGCACTGGGAACTCACAGGCATATGGAATAAACTTCATGCAGTAAAAGATATAGAATACCTATAGGGCCCTTACACCACATGGTAATGTTTCTCTGATCTCACAAAAGCCCTACTGGAAGTCATTATATACTCCTGCTAAGCAATCCATTACATTTTGAAACAGAAAACACTATGCTTATTGTGGACAAAAAAATGATGCCAACAGATATACGCATTTGAAATCAATGTTACCACAAGATGTCACTCTAAACTTTATTTAGAGGGTTTGACTATTCAGCTTTAAAAGAGCTCAAAGTTACTTTTTTCCCAAGTGTATCATTTTCTTCCATGCTGCACTTACAAAACTTAGACAATAAATTAATTGCTATATGCTAAAAACCACTAAACAAACATAAGAAACGCAGTCTACCACACCAAAACTCAATGGTAAATCCTCAAAAGGCAAGCTGGGTACGAAGTGATAATGAGAATAAAAACCGAACACTCTTTTGGATTGAGAGGTTAAAGAGAAAAAAGAGTGAAGTTACAGTCCAGTTCAAGACTGGAGATAAAAAATTACTCAAGAAAATGCAAGAGTTAGGAGAAAATAGCCAGTAAACAATTCAAATCTGTATCTATCCCTCTGTCTCACTGTCATTGGTTGGATTTCTCCTGCTATCAAATTACTGTCTGTTTTGAAAAATACGCCCCCATAACTATTCCTCCTCCTATCTGCAGGTGCTTGGATTCTGGGAAGACAGTGACTCTCCTAACAAATTCCCACATTCATATATATGAATATGTATATATGTAAAATATGCAATAAATCATGTAGATGTATATGCATATATATATTATTGTGAATATATGTCATTTGTATGTAAATATGTATAATTATAAATATCATATAAAATATCAGAATTTTGGTGGGAGAAGCCAACAAAGGGCATTCTTGAGCCACCTCTGCAGTGGAGGCAATCTATCATCAGGTAGATGGGACAAAAATCAGACCTAGGAGAAAGGAAGTGGAACCTTTGGTATCATCAGCATCATAAGCTCAATAAGCAAAGGCTGTTGTGAAAGTGCCCAGCAGTTTTGATCTTCTTTTAAAGCATGTGTTATCAATATCATCACACAATGAAAATTGTGAAGAGCAGCTCTTTTTACTATCCTTGAAGTCTAGGAAATCACTATGAAAAATTAACTTCAAAACACTGATAAGGTTGTAAAGTTAGCTCCCAAAGCTAGAAAGTGTCACATTTTAGGTATATGGTCACAGACCATTCTTCCCTCTACTCTGACATTTTATTCAGTATACAGAAAGGGCCTCCTTTGGGAAAGCTGTCTGAGCAACCTTTGTACCATTTATCTCAGGAGCTGAAAGGCTGAGAGCAATAAGAAGATTTCTTGAAGGTTCTTTAGCTTAAGAGCATTAAATGTTACCCTGGGAATTAGATCCTACCCCTGACTCGAACTGATAGTCTCACTGTAGTCAGGAAGTCACATACACTGTATTTTTCAAAAATGATTACACATTAGACGATCCCCATGTATTAAGTACCCAAAATGAGACACTGGGAGAGTCTTGCTGAAATAGTGACACTCCCTGTTGCAGCTGGAGCTGAGGCCAGACATTAGAAGCAGTGCATGTGATGATGTATCAGGTCAGAAGTGTCTCCAAGTAGGCTTTTAAAAGAAGCAGATATTTTTTACCCCTATTTTTCAGGGCTTCAGTACCACCTCTGCAGCACAGAAATACAACCAACTCATCATCAGGTAAATAATAATGGGAAAGCTTAAATTAAATACTTGATCATGAGCTGAATCCTGCCCCTTCTGCACACTGGATGAAGCAGGAGTTTTGAAAAAAAAAGTCTGAGGTCAAATAAATAAGAAGTATTACACTTGTATGTATGTAGAGGAATTGAACTCAGTTTGCAGAAACTAGCTTAGTTATAGCACTGCCCTCTGTTCACTTACCTGATTCTCTTCTTTTCACAGTTTGAAAATACTACGTCATTTCTGCATAACATAGCATAATGATAATTATTATAAAAAAAACATTTTCTATTTCTAACGCCTGGGGTTTTAAGCAATAGTGCCTTAATCAGCTTCCTCAGCAAAAACTCAGAACCACACAACTATGATGACAAAATGGAGACAGAAAAGAACAAATGAAAGACATAAATTCAGCCTTCTTTGCAAGGAGCATGTAATTGCCTGAATGTCAGACAAGGGTGACAGAGCACAAACACCATCACAGAAAATGGACTCCATGACACAATAAACAGGCGATGGGAATGAACAACACAGTCTGCAGCATTTCTTGTCAAGATATAATTTAATATTCAACAGAGCTTCAAAGTACAGAATAACACCTGAGAAAACTATAGTAGAACTTTGAGATAAATATGGTAACTATGGTTACCTGCTAATATATATATATGCGTACGTATTTATTTAATGTTATGAATTTGGACATATATATTCACAAATATATACAGGTTTGTATATGTAAGATTAACTAGTTAACTTTCATGCATCTTATTATTCTTATTCAGTGCTCAATCCCAATTGCACTTAAATCAGTGTTTTTCACTGACTCCCACAACACTGGAAGCACAGGGTTAGAGAAAAAAAGAGTACCGAGATTCCAAAAGATCCACAGAGGTGACACAAGTCAATAAATCTGGCTCATTTATAACAGCTTTGAGAAACAAAATATAACACTTCAAGGTTAGAATGTTTCTGTCATTTCCAAAATTACCATGCAGTTTCTTAAAAAGTTATGTTCACTGAACAAAAATCATACCACAGTCTAGCCTAAAATGACTCTGCAGATCAAAACACTAGAGTGGAACAACACTATTTTAGAGACAAAAATAAACATTGGGATTAGTGATGGAACAGCTTGCTCCAGATTATTTTCTTCCATTTTATTAGTAGATGTACAAACTACATTCGCAAGATAAATCCAGTCTTTCTTTAACACAAAAAATCAACTATCTCATTGTTCTTTTATATTCTGTCAGCTTGAAAAAGGAGACTACATTATTCAAAATAAAACCAGATTATCTAAATGAATCTCTTAATAATTTGTCTCTAGTTCTCATCATAAACCAACAATAGAGGGCTATCCTTATTTAACGCAAAGAGAAAGAAAAGCTTCACAATGGGACAGCAGCCACACAGCAACAGCTGCTGCAACTGCATTTTATTAATTCTAATTATACAAAGAATCCATATGGCCAAGATGCACTTTACAATTTAGAAATAAACAAAACAACAACAAAAAAACCCAACCAAAACAACAACAAAAAAACACTGCAGGAACAAAAAATGGCTTTTATTTCTTGTGGATATTGAAAACCAACAACCTCAACAATTATCACATTGCCCATATTAAAAATGGTTTATTTCCAGTGCACAGCTTTTGCATTTTGAATAAGTCCTCAAAGCTTTTGAATTACTTGTCTGAGATGTAAATGCTATCGTTCACGGGTTAAAAGGCAGCAAAACACGAGCAGAGGGTTGCTTTAGGATTACAAGTGATTATGTATTACCCACGTTGTATCAGTGCTGTAATCGGTTTCTTCTTGTACACAGATAGGCTGAGAATCCAGATGCAGACCTGGGCTGGGATTCTGTATTTTTCAGAGTTAATCAGCATTCACTCCCATAAATGTAGGAGGTATCAGTGTTTTGGTTGGGGGTTGAGGTCTTTTCTGGTAATGTACAAGCTTTTAATACTTAAATACTTTAAAACAAAAACTGATTTGGGCTACCCACACAAGACTCCCACATCTTTGCACACATACCTTCCCTCAAAGTGGAAAATAACCAAATTACTTTAATATTAAGAAGCTCTTGTGGGATTGCAACTCGCATCTCCAAGTTGGCCAGCAGGAACAGGGAGCACCATGCCCTGGCTCTATTTGTTCCTCATCTCTAACCCGTAAGTCTCAAAGGCTAAAGGATTTCTGAGATTTTCAGAGATACAGAAATATTTCAGCTCCTCCATCACAAACACAACTAATTAAAACTGGGTAATATTTCAGACCTCACTGAAACACACATGTTGCCCACAGAGGTTGTGGGTCTCCTCCCCAGGAGATATTCAAAAGCCACCTGGACACAATTCTGAGTCACATGCTCTAGGGGACCCTGCTTGAGCAGGAAGGTTGGACTAGGTGACCTCCAGAAGTCCCTTCCAACCTTACTCATTCTGTGATTCCATGAAACTCCCCTCTCTGGGTATCTTCAGTCTGATTCCTCTATAGTAATGTGATGTCTGTTTTTTCTGCATGTGCATCCTTCTGCCAGCTCTCACCGACTAACTTTGAACCCTCTGCCCAATGCCAATGCAACCTGATAGAAGTGAAGAAGTCTCATCTCCTCCAAGGGATAACAGGTACCATAGACTGTGAATAACTAGAAGAGATTGAAAGAAATGATAACGTGGGAGAAATTGCACTGCCATGGAAGCAAAAACAGCAATGGGACAAAATACACTGAAAACCAGTTACAACAGATCTGCCTTTTTCCTTTTTTTTTTTCAGCAAATGGCTCACTCCATGTGACCAAACTGTCACTGGAGAACCACGAGGGTTAGTTCCTAAAACTGGCTACAATCCAGCCCACAGTTCATAAAAAAAAACCCAAAAAACAAAAAAAAAACCACAAAAAACAACAACAACAAAAAAAAAACAAACAAAAAAAAAAAACAAAACAGCTTCAAACCATCCCAAAGACCCAGTGCTGCTACCTTTAGCTCTTTTGAGAGAAAGCACAAATTTGCTTACTAAGAGAATTGGACTTCAAGAATAAAAGCAGCTGCAGCTGTCTTCAGGCAAAACAAAAGCTGCCCTTGAATTTAAATTTCAGTTCTGCTGTAATTTATGCTGCAACAAAGAAAGATGCCAGTTTGGGAAAGTAGGACTCTGCAGAGTAATAACAGGCTTCCCCATTGTCAGAGATGTCATTTGAGTGTCTCTCAAATGTGACAGAGCACTGAAGAGGTTTTGCACATTTCTTTTGCTCCTCGACATTTGTAATACTCAAGGAGGGTTTCAATATTTTTAGATACAACTAGAGAAGAATGTTTATTTCTCAATCAGGGAAGGTCTGAATATAAATCTCTGGAAGAACTACTTCCACACATGATACCAGGTAAGTGAAGTCAATGGGGGTTTTATTCTTTGACTTTTTGAATGCTGGACTCAGGCCCCCAGTGAGAGGATTTGCCTAATGTCCCTGGGCTGGACACAGGCTTGGCTTGGATTAACATGCAAGGAATTCAGTGTTGTTACAGGAGGTGAAATAGCCTGACATGGCCAGAAATCAGCTCACTGAGGGTAAGTCTAGAGAGCAATGACATAGAAGATCAGTGACCTTACATTCAGGAGCGCTGCAAGTAGCTAAGCACACCAAACATATGAGTGGGCTAAAAACATCTCCTGAGAGCAAGCTTGGCAAGTATGAATAGGTAAAACCCAGTTGTGCTCTCCTGAAAGGTTTCCCAGCAGAGTAATTCATTTCATGCCCTTTTAGTCACTGAAACACTGACACATCACTATGTGCTGAAACATGCTTCCTCCTGTGGACTGGGAAAGATGGGTAGTAGCAAGGGTCACCATCGCCTCAGAAAGGTGACTGTCAACCATGTTCTCCATTTGGATATTCTCAACACTAGCACCTTTGTCAGGAACCTTGTGAAATGACATTGCCTTGTTTTTTGTGGTGCCACGAATGACAAATCTTAGGTCTGCTCAAAGGAAGAAGTCTGAAAGAGGTCTTGGTGGTAGTGAAGAAAAGCCTGAAAATATGACACCAGTGTTTTCTTAAAGACAGATCACAGAAGCAGACAGTAACAACCTGCAATCTTTTATAGATTATTTCTATGCCTTTTGTGCAAATTTCAGCACAACCATGTATGAGTAGCACCGTATTTCTCAGATGCTGAATGATCCTGATATTTCCTCTGACAACTGTAATCATTCTTCCCACCTAAGTTGATACAGGCTCCATCTCCACCCCAGGACTGTGATGCAGGTCTGCTTTTCCCACCATTCCTGACCCACCTTCTTCCCTCTAGTCTCAAATTTCCTTGCCACTAGCTAAAGAATTTCTCCTTAAATACAGCATGCCTAAACAAATTCCTTGTCTTCCAACTAATTGCATCTACATTCTTCTCTCTGTGAGGTCAACAGCTTAATTATTCTTCTCAGCATTAAAGCCTACAAATGGCATAGGGATATTTTCACCATTATTCTTAGTTGACATGCCTGGCTATGTCTATCATAATCTTTCCCATTTTTCATTCTTAGTGTTTTCCTTTTATGACAGTGACATGTTCTAACAGCCCATCATTACTCATATGATAGGTTCCTCTCCAGTCTTTTTTCATATCTAAACTGCCCTGAAATTTAATGGTGGCCTGAACCACAAGAGTCAGTCCCAGCTCACAGCTTTGTAAACACCAAGGTCAATCAAACCAAGACAAATCCATAGGAAACCAAGCTCTTGGCTTGCTTCATGCTGACTATAATTTGTCTTTCTTAAAGGCTATGCTACTTTTTAATAGATACATACATCCTAAAATAATTAAAGCAAAGCACTAGCTTTGGCGCTCTGAAACTTCCTTCTTATATTGCCTATTTGTCCTATAGCACCTTACAGCAATATGGAAGATCACAAGATTTAACTAGATCCCTGGAAGTCTGGATACTGGATACTAATGAGTTATACTGCCACTCCATTTATACAAACTTTTAACAGAAAATTAATAGGTGATTGCCGGAGAATCATCTGGATTCTTTTTGACCTAGTTTAGAAAATATCTTTTAGAAAGATGATATTTAGAAAATATCATCACTCTTTTAAGATGGATGGTTATAACACGGTTTATTTAAAATGAGTTGAATGGGGTAAAGAGCCCAAAAAATCCCTTTGGCTAAAAATTCAAAATTATATCCTAAGTCTCTAAGTACGTGATGTGGCAAAAATGGACGGTAAATTCTGTAACCCTTACAGTAATTAGACACCTATTTCTAGCCATCAGAGGAGAAAAATGATCAACATTTTCAACTTTTCTCATCAAAGTGCAAAAGTCCAGTGTTCACTACAGCGAATTTTAGGATGAGAGCTTTTAGAACATTCACATTATTTTGCAAAAATGGTACAATAACATTAAAAAAAAAAAAGAAGGCAATGCAGATTTTAATTGAAAATATGCTGTTTTAAAATTGAGGCAAAGTTACGCAAGCATGAGAAAAAAAACATAAGACATGGTTTCAAAGTCCTCAGGAAATACGTCATCCACTGCAGATTGGGTTTATCCGAATTTTAGAAAAACCTATTGAGATTAGTATTACCTAATACTGCATAAGATGATTACAGTTATTTGTGGCACTTTAATTCCTGCTAGAAACAAAATGATGTTTTATAGAGATGTATCTACAGAAAAAATCCAAACAACCCTGATATAAACCTCTTTCATCCATTCCCATTCCACAAAACTGCTCTCTAAGCTGCAGAATCATGCACTTTTCTTAATGAAATGAAGGCTAGACAAATATATAGCAGAGGTTTCCAGAAATAAATTGTACTAAAATATGTATGCACTACAAAAACTGATTAAGTTTCATGAAGAACAGAACTGGAACAAAAAATGTTTGGTTGCTTTGACACATCCAGATGACTATTATTACTCTCTTTCATGATTTCCCTTTTTTATTTCAGTACGATGCCTCCAAGATGCCCCATTATGAGACAATCCCAACAAATGAGGCATTTGGATTTCTGGAGGTTTCATTTCCTCTTCCTTGCAGGGTTTTAAAAACATTCACATCAGAAAAACATGTGCTACAATTTGAGAGGATCTTGTGATTTTACTAGCTACAGATGACCCTACAAAAAGCAAAAATCCTTACAAGTTCATAACAACAAGCATAGATAACTCCTCACTGCACATAGAAGAATTGGTAAAACCCTTCTTGTGAAAAAAATCTGGAATTAACTTAAAAGTAATGTCAATATCTAAATACATGTTCTTCCTCTTGCATGCTTCCTCTAAAGAGTTACTCCTCCTCCCTCCTCTTAGGGCTGGATTTTCAAAGCATTGTGTTTGGGTCTCTGGAGTGTAAATGGGACTCCAGAGAACGCGGCTCCACATGTCACTTTGGAAACATGCCTCTTAGCAACTAACTCAGCTGTAACCAAACACAGTGACCCTAGCAAGAAGTCCAGCAACAAGAACAGCCCGAAGGGAGAAAGAAATGCTTTTGAACCCAAATTAAAATGTTAAAGGACAATCCTTCAATAATCCTTCTGTAAATCACTTACAAAACTTTTTCTTACATAATTGTACTGGCTTCTTGAATGTGTAGAATATACATATGAAAAATATTGAATCCTCTTTTTTCTCATGTTACTCCACTGTTCAGTAGTCAACATTTAATATTTATGAAACACACTGAAGATAAAAATAGTCATGCACACATTGAGAACCCAAGTTCAAAGATGGTTGAATCAAATTACACAAACATAAATTTGAGAATAAAAAGAACTAGACAACATTAGATTTGAAAAGTGTCTCTATTATAATTACTTTTCTTTACCTGTTCTTGTTATACTCATTTTAAGACATCCTACAGATTTTTAAAGCCTTTTGAAAGCTAACAAGAATTGAACACACACTTAAAAGATGGGGATGGTTACAACAGCTGAATTTATTTGTAAAGGAATCAAATTCTACTAAAGTTGTAGGACCTACAAAAACTGAATTTGGGACATAAAATTATCTTAACTTTACACCTGGTAGGAAAGTACATGTCTGCATTCAGTAGCAGTTACAGCCTAAACATGCAAAAGGTCAGTCATTTCTGGATAAAATCAATGTTTGACAGCTGTAAATGAGATAGAGATTTGGAAAGCAATGAACACTCAGACTCTGAAAATTAAGTCTAATTAAGAATAGGCACAGAAAAATGTATGCTTTCAAGACCATTAGACATTCTGCAAATATAAAAGACAAAGGAACATTAGCAGTACAGAACTTAGAAAGAGACCTGAATCTCTGCATTAGGTATTTCGTTGTGTGGTGATCTAATCTATAGATGAATAGAGGAACTATGACATGAAGCTAAAACAGATGTCATGGGAGTGGGGTTTTTTAAAATACTGATTATGCAAGAACCTCATTATTGATTGTGTAATAACATCATCTAACACACTTAAAATACTGGTGAGAGGTCATCCATTAGTATTGTTCCAGAACAGAGAGCAACAAAAAAACCAACCAAATGTAAGAATGAGAGACTTTGAACACATCTCGTAATTCCCAAATCTCTCTTATAAAAGGAAGCATAAAAGAACAAGGAAAAGACATCCAAAGCCCCATAAATTAGAATGCTATCTGACTTCTGTAACACCATGCTCCTCAGTCTGGTATTGCGGAAATCAAAGGATGTAATTTCTTCTTTGAATTGAACCTTAATGTAGCTATAATCACTTTTTCATTTCTGACATATGTAATACATCAACAGATATTGCAGTGTAGCCACACACAAAGCACACGTTGTTAGACCACTTTGAAGGAATACTTCAAAGTACTGCAGAAGTAAATGTACAGCTAATGTAATTTCTGTGACTGCGTATTTCTTCAGCACATACTTCTACATTCATAGTCACCTTCATAAAAGTAACATAGAAAGGTCCCATCTTTTTTTTTCCTTTAGTTCAAATCTATTTACAACCATTTCATAAATACCATTCAATTATGAATCTATTCCCTTTTTTAAAGCATACACAGCAATTAAAATTATATAGGGTTTATAAAATAAAGCTAATAATTTTAAAGAAGCTGAGAAAAATTACAAGTAAAAAAGTGCTAACATTAATTAATTCCATTTGCAGGAAATATTAGAGACTGGTAACACACATTTTTCATAAATGCTACAGAAATTCCTGAAACAATTCCTGGACTTCCACCATCTTCACAGTAATAGTGGATTATTAATGTATTTCTACTTTCATGATATATAATCAAAACTTTTTCCTAACTGATCCTGATTGTAGCTCTGCAAGGAGTACAGTTGATACTCTGGCTTTAAATGGCCATAACTTGGAGGCACATGTGCTTCCACAAAACACCATTTGTGTTAAGAAATGCACCCTCCAGGCTAGTTCTGCACAAAATGTACAGCTGTTTGTGAAGGAATAGAACACCGAGAGGGAAATGCAATGTGAGCAAGGGGGCAGAGAAAGGTAGACCAAGGATGATGGCACAGTTGCTGCCACCAGGTCCCATGACTGGTAGCTCAGGCATGGCACAAAGAACAAAAGGGGTGCTACAGCAACCAGGTACCTCCCTGACCTCAAAAACATAGTATATTATTTTTATATTATTTTATATAAACCTGAAAAATGCCAAGCACTCGATTTTCATGCTCGATTTACAAGGTGCAATGGGAACTTTCAAGTAAATGGAAGAAAGACTGAGCAATACACCAGCACATCTATGTGAACACTGCAACATCACATGAATGGGAATATCCTGCCAGTTTCAGCTGCATCCTGGACCAATTTTCTTGACTCACTTTTTAATTTCTTTGCTGACAATTCTTCCAAAAGCATAATGCAAAAGACACAAATATTTTAAATGGTACTTGGTGCCAGTGAAATCAATGAGACTTTGGCTATTTACCTGTGGCGATGGCTTCATCTTCAACTTTGCATAAATAGTTATATCCTACTCTGGTTCAGTATCTTCCATTAAGCAAAGGAAAGCAGCAAGGTTTAGGAATAACCATTCAATGCTTTATCTTGCATGAGTTTTTTGTTACTCTTTCTTTATAAGTAAGAAAATAACTTTGAAATATCAGGACAAGGAGTTTCCCCACAGACAACCTGGAAGGATCATCTCAACATGCTGTTCATTGTAAACACAAATTAAATAGTGACTAGTAAGAAAGTTACTAGGTCTGACCTAGCTCTGGCCTCCAAGAGCATCCACCTAGTATTAAACAGTATTACCTACCCAGAAGTGCCTGAAACAAGCTGCTCTTAAAGATGCCCATCACCTTTCTTATGGCTTTTTTCAGCTGTTGCTCTTCTGGCTTCCGTAGTTTTTTACAATATTCTTCCAGCAGCATTAAAGCTCGGTCAGTATCTAAAAACAAACAAGTACAAAAATGTCTTTATTGGCTCTGAAAAGTATTTAAATGCTTAAATAGTAACTACACATCTTGAAAGGCATTGCTCACATAGGTAAGAAACATTTACAATGACAGTTCAGAGAGTCATACAATCACTAAAATTGGAAAAGACCTACAAGATCATTAAGTGCAACCATTAATCTTCCACCACCGTGTTCCATACCAAACCATGTCCCCAAGTGCCACATCCACATGCCTTTTGAACACTTCCAGGGATGGTGATGTTGCTGCATTCTTTCATTAGCTGTATGCCATGAACAACATAGACAAAACTGCACGTCTGAGATCTCCCTGCAAAGGGAAAATGATCTCTTGAGCAGCATCTACAACAAGTGTTCAACTGTCATTCAACCAAAACCAGCTGGAAGCTATGAGGTCTGGAACAAATTACAACTTGCAGAAGATACAAAATTATAGACAATAACCATGATGGATACCCATGAAGGAAAACTGGCCTTAAAACACATTCAGAGAAGACATGAAAGTATTTGCTTTGCATGTGCAGCACTCAATTCTCTCTCCCCTGAATAACAAATTTGTATCTGAAAGGCAGGTGTCCAAGAGCATGGTTAGTTTTGGGGTTGTTTTCTGTTTCCTCAATGCATTAAATTGCTATCTACCTCTTTGGCAAATGAGACTTTGATAGCAGACTTTCGTCCATGTGCTGGCTCAAATGGAGCAATCCAGCCTTTCTGTAACAGCCCAGAGAAACAGAGCTCCGTTTCTCCTGCTGTTATTATCTTTGTGTATTCACTTGCCAAGAGCATGACTGACATATAAAATTGTATAAAATCCAAACATCACCATCCAACTTTTATGTGCATGCACATATATAAAAATATATAGAACCAAAGAATCATTACAGTTGGAAAAGACTTTCAAGACCATTGAGTCTAACCTTATGTTGGACTATATAACACATACATAGGAAGATTAGGGAGCATGTTATAGCAGTGTAGACATTTATATAATGAAGGAGCTCACAATTCTCTGCTTCAATCCCACCTTGGGGGGGGGTCTCCAAGAGAAACACCTTGAGAACTGTCCCTTGGGTAGGTAAGGGTTAGGCAATTGTCTTGTTTTCACCTAAAGCCGGCAGTGCACTTAGACCACGTATAACCCACAGAGAGAGAGAGAAAGAGAGATCAGCTCTTTTAAAGGCCAGGTCACAGTACCCAGGTTGGGCTCCCATCACAGATTGTCCAAATCAAAAGCACAGCCAGGAAACAAAGCTCTGGATCCAAGTGGGATACGGTTAGGGTATTCTCCACAAACGTTTGGTTATAAAGAACTAATTCTGCATGTGAACTCAGCTTCTTTTGCCTTCAAAACCCCAATCACAACATATCTTTCACTGACCTCATGACTGTGCCTGATTCACCTGTACTTTTGCTGATACACTGAAAGTTCTGGCTGCCCTCAACAAAATAGACACTAATTTAAATCATGGGTTGGAATCAGTCATTCACTTTCCCTCAAGTACAGACAGGCATATGTAATGAATACATGACTATTTATATTAAAGTGAAGCAGCGGAGTGGTGGAACATGACTGCAAAATATTGAATACTGAGGACACTTTTTAGACGCAGACTATCTGAGAAATTAGGAAAATTGGATTTAAATGCCTATTCCACACCAGAGATACCACTCCTTCTTTTTTTAGTGACTTGGTGAAGAATGCTGGCATCCCCTTCTTTATTAATCACTCCTTTCCTAAAATGCATTGCTCCTATTAAAAAAAAAAAAAATAAAAAAAAATTGCTCCTATTAAAAAAAACAACCAACCAAAAAAACAAACTTAAAAACATAGTATCCTTTAGGGGTATGATCAGAGTTTTTGTTTTCACTGAAATCATTATTTTTCAATTCCTCAAGATGAAAAAAAGCCTATTTTTGGTTGACCCCAAAAGAGTCCTAAACTCTACAAACTGAACAATCAGCAACAAAGCACAGCTCTAGTGTTAAATCTAAATCCCAGATAAATCCCAGATCAAGTAATTATCTTCCTGCCTCATTTGCCTCTCTTGCTTTAATAGGATACATTAATTTTTACTCCATCCCTAAGTTCCATCATCAAGTTGCAGCCTTTTCCTGCACAATCTAACTCATCAGCAGTGTATCTAGTTTTCCAAATAGCTTGTGATGGGTTGCATGTGCTGGTAGATTCCAGTCAAGATCCTCTGCTTCTGCTGGAAGCTACCGCTGATGTTCTGGTATCAAGAGGAACCATACCTTGACCAAGAGTATTTAGCATGTTGGGTAGGGCAGCTGTGTAACCATGCTACTGGAGCACTCCTGTAAAGCCAAAGGGTTTATGGAGACTATTCAAACCTCCAGTCAATTTGGCACTAGATTAGGCTTTCAAAAAAGCAACTTTCAGCCTTCTTGATGAACTCTCCTGGCCATAAATGACTCAGAACTAGATCTTCATATGGATTTTACAGTATTTAGCATGCTGGGGCATAATCCTGTTCAGCACCAGCACAGCACATTTATACCTCCGCACAACAGACAGCAAGACAAAATAATGTAAGGAAATGGCATGTCTGAAGAATGCTGAGTACTCTCCCCAAGATAATAACCATTGTCAATTCCCAGTTATACGCAAAACAGATGAGGACATTCAGTACTTTGTCTGACAGCTACAAAGCTTAAATACCATTTGGCTACAAGAATGAACTGCCTCGATTGCAGCACAATAGTCAAATAAGAGCCATATTCCCTGCCACCCAAATTAAACGGAAGTTCCTTAAACTTAATTCACACATATTCTTTTCATCAAGAAGAATGGGAGATTAGGGACTGGATCACTGTATGTATGAGACTACAATAGCCAATGAAGCACAGAGTTAATTTTTAAGAGGCAAAATCAGTCCTGTAACTTATAGTCAGAGTATGTGATAAATGCAACCAAAAGAAATCTTTGTTATTTGATACCACTATTCTTCAGTACTGATACCAAAACCAAATTCAAGCAAGACCATAAATCCATAGAGCACACAATTTAATATCCCAAGTGGTGGGGCTCTGTGTGCTTCCTGAGTAGGTCTTTTGTCTGAGAAAAAAAGGCCACTGAAAAGTCAGTATCAGCTCTGCCCCATGAGGTCTGCTGAACAAAGTTCTAGGCTTTTTTACTGCTTCTTTGCACATTATGATACTAATTTTTAAGTGATCTTATTGACTTTGAAAGATGACTTTGACAAGAACGATTCAGAAGATACAGTCCTAGAAAAACTCACACATATTCTAGACAGTAAATGCATTATTGTTTAAATAAATCATACTAAAAACATCTTAATACAATCATAAGAAAAATGTCTTTAGGAATAAGACAGCTTTATGGTCCTACAGTACCTTGTCCAAGAGGTTATAAGTTAATCCAAACTAACTAACAATGCTCTAAATTTTCTTGCTTTTTCGCTCCCTAATTTTTTAACCATTTCAGGAATGTTTGTGGTTTATGCTACTGATCAGGGGTAATTGTTACAAAACAGCAAATCAGGGACATGTAACTGAAACAAAACTGTAGAGCAGTAACTTTGCTTATTGGATTTCTTTGGAAAACTTTTCTTCCTCTCTCAATTTAAAGTTTTACCACACAAGAAATTACTTAATTTTTCTTCTACGGAATGAGTCTCTGCTTAATGTAATGTACTGATCTATGTAAGAATCAAAAAAAAAAAGGAATTCCTTTCCTTGGAGTTATTATTCTAGAGGGATCAATGGAGAATACTCCACACTTTATAGTCCCCACACTGTATAGGCATCACCTTTTTGTGCCATCAATTTTTAAAGCTCCATAAGTAAAGATTTATGCTAGAGAGCTAAAATAATCTGTTGATCCAACGCTTATACATCTGATGAAACAAATACAAAAATTGTATAGAAAATGCATTGCTAATACAACCCAAGTTATATTTTAACAAAATGTAACTTCACTATATCTTATAAAAGGTTTTTCAGGGATACTGTCAACAAGAAACAAAGCCATACATATAAGTACATACACTGTAAGGTGCACCATATATCAGGAGAAAAGAAATTCTCACCAATAAAAAATTGTTCCATAAAGCATTGCTCTTAAAATGTAAGCTACATATAAGAAAAACTAAATTTTATAATTAGATATGATTAATTCTGCAATTAATTTGGCATCTACTTTGATGAAATTATGTAAAAATCAATTCTATCTACTTCTCAGGGTCCACGTCCAAGATCTGGATGCCACTTGTAATACTAACTTTTAAGGAGAAGGATTCCCTTCCTCTGAGGGTTTGTTTCTGGGTCTTTGCCATGCTCTCATGTTTTGCAAGCACATTTTAGAATCATTGAAACTGCACATAGGCAAGGAGACACAGAAAAAATTGAGCTTCACTTTTTTCAGTAAGAGTGTAACAAGTGGGCACTTTGGTTTTGATTCCATGAAGGTTTTCAGATGACTGGAAATCTTATGGGATTTCTGTATACAAAACCCAAGTTAAAGGCTTACATGATGCATGTACATGGTGCTTGTGAGGATACCCATACAACTGCCAAGTAAAGAAAAGCACATAAATGCTGTAAAATCAAAATGTCATTATTTTAAGTACACTTTTCACACTGGTCTAAAATAAATTCCACAGCTATGGCACTATAGACAAACAAGCTCTGTGGTGCACTTTTACTTAGTTACCCAGTACTCAATGATTTACTTAAGGGAAACATAAACTGCCCTGGGAGCTGTACTTGCTTGAAGGCAGCAGGATTGCAGGTCACTTACAAGCTGTTTAACTACACTCACTACAGCATTTACCGCATAGTCTTGGTCAAGTTGAAGCACTGCAGCTCTGCTGGTGTGGAGGCAGTTGTGTTGATTAAAATGTCTTTGATACATACTGTGCTTTCATATGGCACCAAGGATGACACAGCATGCCATCTATGGAGACAGCTATAGGATACAGGAAACAGTCTTCCTAAGTATCTCCCAGATGTTAATTCAAACCTTTTATCCTTTAGATGAAAATAAAGATATTATATCTGGAGAAAATTTAGGTTTATACATAAATTTCAATAGTTAATTTGGAAAAGATTTGACTAATGGGATTAATTGAAACTATATAGGAAAGTTAAAGTGATTCAAAACCAGTCTCCCAGCAGCTTCATTTTCAAAACTCCTCAGTCAAGGGTATGTTGATAGATGATGACTCAAACCAAAGAAACAGATAATGGAAGCTCCACATAACTCAGGCAGACGTTGCTATGGCTATAAATACGAATATATGGCTATTTTCAAGCCATTATAGTTCCTTCTGGCCACAATAAAGCCATATAGGCTGAACTCTATATGGACCCATATATGAAACCGGCCAGGACCAGTAACTGATTTTGCATTCAATGTTATGCTTTGAACACCCACAGCCTGCTGTGATCTGCTGGTGTCTTCCACGGGAACATGATCCTCTCACCCAAATCTTGCTATAAACCAAAGTAGCTCAGAAAATGGAGAGAAAAAAAAATGAGAATATGATGTCGAACTCAGCAAGTTCTGCTTTGCACGTAGAAGAAATCACAGTCAGCTGGTTAACTGTGCACTGCACCAGCAAAAGGCAGCATCAAGCAGCCACTGCCTCTCAGAGAACCAAGTCTACCACAGTCTATCAGTAAGTTTAGAATGACACATTTCTTTACTCCCACTGGCATCAGTTTGTGAATGAAAGGATTTTTGGGTTGCAGCAGTATGGAAAAATATTGACTTACATGAAAAATATATTTATCAGTGAGAGATGTTTAATTGAGATCTAATCCTGACTGAGTTGACAAGATTTTAATTTGACAAGGTTTTAATATCAATTCTTCTTTTTCCCCTAATTTTATCTGCTCTTTTTTCTAAGATGGATTTTGATTGCTTTCTGACTTGCAAAGTATGCTGCATAGGTGACTTTAAAAAAAAAAAAAAACAAAAAACAAACATACCAACACATTTCAGAAGATCCTTTCCAGGTTTTGGACAACCAGAATTGGGAGAACGTAGGGCACTGAAGCTGGAAAAGGCATGAAGAATGGGGGAGTAAAACCACAGAAGCCAAAATAGAAGAGAGAAATGGAACCAGAGCACCAGGAAAGAGAGCAAGGAAGTGTTCTCAGTGAACTTTGCTAACTTCAGAAGAAAAGGATCTCAAAAACTACTTTTATTTTGGAGAGTTCACACTTTCATTTAGATGACCACTGACAAAATATCCAGACATCTGAGCAGAGACTGTTCTCTGCCTCAATTATTTTAGATGTTTTGATTTGATTTTCTTCTCTGGAAAGTTGAAAAAATTAAAATGAGTTTCTAAAGATAAGCAGGAGGGGATGCAGTAGTTTCTAAGAAATTTCCAGGCAACCTGCCTTGGGATGGATCCAAGTCGAAGCCACCAGTACCTCATTTACTTTTCCTAATCTTCATACACAACAGCAAACACAAAGGAATAAATCCTGCAAATACACAATGCTCTGTACACACAGAGGAGATGCAAAGAAGTCCATTAAATTTTAGAAAGGTGCAGGAAACAGTACACTAAGATAGTTGAGAAAAACACAGACTGTAGGCTCCCATGCTTCAAAAGGCTTAAGAACTATTAGACAAATGACAGTCATAAAATATTTACATATAAACATCAATATAAGATACAAATTAATCTAGCTGACTGCACAGGGGATATGTGTCCCTGTATGAACCAGAAACCTCCCAGCATCTCAGGCCCTTCATATCTGCAACAGGACTTTAAGCAACAATCAAGAAAAGGCAGTATATGGGTTATGCAACCTTTAGGAAACATAAGGTATTACGTATGTGACAATCACCCAGTGTGAGGAGCACTCACAACGAACCAACAAAAGGGTTAAAAATAACAGCTCCTGTGGGTATGTATGACGTCCAAACCCACCTTCAGTCCTGCTAGGGAAAACAAAGGGATAAAAAAGGAGGGGTTAATAATTTAAGGGATTATCAGGCAGGCTTCTTTCTGAGGTTTAGGCTTTTACCAACAAGACTGGCACATAAAGAAGGCCAACACACCATGAAGCATTTATCTTAGACCAGTGGAAAGTTTTTCAAGGAATGATATTTAAAGTTAAGGTTGCATTCTGAGTTGTCCTCATTTTCAATTAACTGTAGAATGTGTGACATCTCTAAATTAACTACACCCTTGATGAATTCTCCGCAAAGACTGCTTTCCTGTAAAACACAAATTTAGGAACAGTTCAGTTGTGAAGCAGTGTTGTTCTAGACCCTGATGCTGTTAGCAGACTAGAAATGGGTCCATCTGTGAGAATTCCTATGCAAGTACAACAGCATATTTCTCAGAAAAAGGTTATATTATATGCTTAGGTATGTTAAGGTATGCAAATGCCATGGAAAATTGGACTAGAGTGAGGACAGGCAGCTCTGCACTAAACAGCGTTAACATGCATTTGTGTTACTGCAGGCATCTGTGCTTCAAACAGCTTGTGCAAAAGGCCAACCACTGAACCGCAGAAGTTGCACAGCAGTCTCTTGTTCCAGAATATCGATTTGCATGGACAATGCAACGCAGAGGGCTAAATGCTCCACAAGCCAGATTGCTTTGAAGGGCAGCAGTTACACCATGATGTGTCAGCTGAATTCTCTGAGACACAGAACAGACAGACACAAGTAGCCTGGAGGAGTCCTAGGTTTTCAGTTCACCTCTGTGCTGTGCAGAAGGACCCAGGCTTACACCTACCCCACAGATGCCTGTCTACCTGCACCAGTAACCTCCCACAACATCCACAAGATCCCTCGCTGTCTGATTTCACTGCTTGAAGCCTCGAGCAGTTTTTTCTACTATATAATTCCCATCTTTTCTGTTATAAATCAGGACAACTCCTTGTCCTCCAGATGTCAGTGTGTAAAGCAAACCACCATCATACCCTTTACAGCCTCTTCAATACTCTGTGACTCGTCATGTCCTTCTCCTGCTCAGTCTCCTTTTATCCCGTTCCAGCCTCTGCAACTTGTACACTGTTGACATTTCCAAATACCCTTATTCTCTTTTCTGGAATTAAATTTATCTTAAGGCACAACCTATAAACTCAGGCTGGAGATGCAGTAATACTATAGAACACTGACTGGTGGATGAAGCTGGACAGAAGTAACCACCACTTTTATGAACCACACAAAGAGAAACAAATGAGCAGGGAAGTGATGATGATAGAAGAGTGCTTAGGTTATTTTTTTTAATTATTTGCTAAGAATCAGACTTTTTGTCTAATTTACTATAAGGAAAAATGGTTCCTTAAGAAAAATTTCAGTTATTAATGATAATTAGCTGCAATAAAAGTTTGTTATCCAAGTATCTTTTCATTTGATTTTACAACATATAACCACATATCTATTCTGTTAAATTGCTGCATTTACATATTTTTAAAATATATTCCATTAAACTTGACTAACGGTACTTACTCAAGGAATGGGATAACTATATAAAGATCAGTGACTGGCTCAGTATAAAATCACAAACTTTTCACCAGCACTTCCTGTATGATCTGTTAATCTTACACATCACACTTTACTTTAATAAGGCAGAATCCACTTATTATTAGGGGCTCACTCTGGGACTTGGATTCTTCCTACCATATCACTTCTTTGAAGGGACCACAGAAGGGCGTTAGCAACACTGATCATCCCACCAGGGTCATTAGTTTTTCCACTGACCTCTTTTATCCCAGCTCTGTTGAAGGTAATGTGGAGCCTGATTGTTTAGTGATCCCTTCTCGGATTTGGTGGCCTGGCTACACAAGTGACCTGTTTCTGTTTCAGACATGAGAACAAGGAGATTCTGGAGCCTTGAGACTCCTTCTAAAACTTCAGAAATCCTGCAATTACAAGTAGTTTCACCTGAACTTCTTCCTTCTGCCTTTCAAGTGTCACAATGTTAAAATCTAGACAAGTGTTAATCTTAAATCAACAATGCAAATATGAAGACAGAATGCAATATGAAGTCACAATCTCTCAAAATTATGTAGCACTAAATGAAAACCTCTTATTTATACAGTTGAATAAATGTAGATATCTTACCTGTGTAAAATTTTTAAAGCACTCTGCTTTGAAGAGCTTACAATCTAAAGGTATGCAATATACAAAATTCGTGGAACTTCATGCATAGTTTCAAGAGTAAAAACCAGGAATTGTACACTTAATAAGGCAGTTGCATAATCTTTTTTCCTTTGAAAGAACATTCAATATCAAAATTAACATAAATGTGAAAATTGGAATGGGACAAAAAGCTAACAAAAAGATGTCTGGTCAGGAATTAATAATCCCAGACTCATACATGAGTTATTATATTACATGAAAGAAAACAATGTGGTATTACAGAAATTCTGATCTAATTCAGTAACACTAATGTTTTTCTAGTGATGAAAAAAAAATAATAAAATGGAATGAGATCAAAATATCTTTATTTATTACCAAAACAGGCATTATGATCTTACACTTTGTTACATTCATGCTGGAATTTTTAATTTAAGAACCTTTGTATTATACTACAGTCTCTGAGTCAACAAATAAAACATGCCTTCATATAACAACACAAAATTAATTCTACATTTGGGCATTAAACAACTGTGCCTGCAGATCTGCAAAGCTTGGTTTGGGGTTGTTTGTGGTGCTTTTGGGTTGTCTGGGTTTTTTTTCTTTGTTTGTTTGTTTTTTTGTTAAAAGCACAGCCTAGCAGGCATCCATCTGCAAGGCAGTGCAACTGTAGTGCTCAGCACCTAGGACTGAGCTGGAGGGTAACTTGAAATATTCTGCTGCAGCTTAATGCAAGATATACTACACAGCCAGGGGACAGAGTAGCACTCTGAAACAGAAAAGATTGGTTCCTGTTGACAAAACCATAAATTGTCCAGATTCCCTCTTTCAGGAAACTCTACATGATTCAATTCCCTAATAAATTTGTTTTTAAGGAAGTATTAACCTCTTCAGCCAAAGTGAAGACAGACTTAAAGACAGTTGCAATAACTTGTTATGACAGAGTTTACTGCCACCATAAATTCTTCTGGACCATATCCCATAAAAAGCAAATGTTTTCTTCACATATTTTGTATGTGAAGATTACTACTGTCAACAGCCATAAGGTCAAGGCAGCTTTGCTGGCTTTCTGGTATGAATATGGCAAGAGAAACCATGATCTTTATTTTTATAAAGCTCTTGTTTGTCACTGTGTTAATCTACAATAAATACTACAGTGAAACAGACCTTAAATAATTTTAAGAAGCAAGAACCTGGTACAACATGACCAAAATAAGCATATCTGAGTAAGGCAGATTTTTCTCATTTTGCTGAAGTAGGAACTGCAAAATCATTTTTTATCACATTTGGCCACTAGTTACAAAATCAGCTTTTTCTCCATAGTTACCCTCTGACATCTAACTTGGCCATCTGGAAAAAATTCAGAAGGAAAGAAGAGAGGATGAGAAGGAAAAAGATTATGCTTATAATGCAAGACACCATTGCTTCTACTGAGTGCAGTATGCACTTAACAGGAACAGAGGACAGAATGCACAGTTGCCTCTTGTGTCTATATCAACATTACGGTTGCTTCCAGTGACTAAAAGTACAATAATTTATAACTCTGTTTTGTCCCACAAAAATAACAAATAGTGTTAATTTACAGCACTCATAGAACACCTCGTGTCAGCTCTCATAAACACCACAGATAAGAAGATGCTTCTTCCACTAAAATCTATATGACAAACTGAGACATCACCTAACTGAGGTAAGCGAGCTAATGTGGTTACCCTGTGTTTCATCTATGGGGAGAGAAAATGACAATTGTCAAGCAGGCAATTCAGATCTTAGGTGTGTTAAAACATCCTTTGGAGGTGGACCTCTCTCTGCTCCAGGGGACACAAGGCAACCCTGAAGGACAAAAAGATGGCCACCCTTCATAGATGAAGCAACTAAAATGGGATGGCTCTGCATTTAACATCTGAGAAGTACCAGAATAACAGCAGAGTTGGAAAAAGAGTACAAATTTCACTGCTTCCAATCCAGAGCCTGCTCAGCTTTGCAGCCTGCAAGTATATAACAAAGACTTGCTCTGTATAAAGCCTGCTCATACAGTCCTTTTCTGTGCAAAACACTTCACTGTTTGTCACAGCAGAAACAATGTCATATTTAAATCAAAGCTTTGTGGTGAAGGCCGGCATAGTTTAGAGAGCAATTTTCTGACACTTGTTTGTTTAACTCTTGGAAATCTAAAACTGTTCTTTCCACAATCTGTAAACATTACCTAAACATTGCACTGCTCCCATTCAATTAACTGTAAAAACTGAGAGGTAGTTGAACAAAACTCTGAGTGGAAGATATGGCCTTTCAGCCATGTATTTGAGACTAACTCACTCAGCAACCAAAAGGACAAAAATCTTGTAATACCAATTACTTATTACAAGTAAGAGAGAAACAGAATTTCCAATACACATTGGATTTGCTGCTATAAGAAGTAAGGAGCCTGAAACTACATTCACTGAGATTTTTGAGCACAAAAAGTTGTGATGCTAAATTTAAATTTTGTTATGTAAAAAGAAGCTGTCAGTTTGAAAAAGAATTAGGGCATGAAGAACTCCAGTGCATTAATGGGAGCTAGCTTTGTCTGATTCTTTATGAACCTGGCTTTAAAAGTTCCTGCTGAGTTGTTTTTAGACACCTTCCTTTCAAGAGACCAGCCACATAAAGTCAGCATTACCACTACAAAATCTATTATTTCATAAAGTGCATCTGTCAGATTCTTCTGAATGGTCCAGAAGTTGTCCACATGGGATCAGATTGACACTTTTCAATTCTTGACATTGATGTGCTTAATAAAGCATGTCCTGGAAGGAATTTTTAATATAAAAGGAATGATGCAAAAAGTTATTCCATGACAAAGAGAATCAGCATGTCTTTTATAATTTGCCTACAAAATGGAGCAAGTCAAGATGGTACTAATAGTAGCCCACAGGCTTCATCTGGCTAAAGACACAATCCCTCTCATTTTGAGCAACAAAAAAGTGGGATGAAGGTAGTACAAACCCCACCACCAAAGTATCTCTTACTGCCTAGACATAGCTAGATGTGTACAGACAGTGACAGGGTTAACCTAGAAGCACACGTGCAGCCAGGCATCTAGATGAGAGGGTTCCTGCCATCTCCGTATGAACCACAAGCAGGGCTTCAAAGCTGGAATCTGGTCTCCATCACAGAGTAGCATGGATTTAATTAGTTCTTTCCATTGCTGTGAAAGACATGAATGAATTACAGGAACATTTTATGCTCTTAACTATTCCATTGATGAATCCAAAATATGTGCAATTACAGATCTAAACATAGGCCCTTACAGTTAACTGAAATCAACTCAGCTAAGTAACTCAGGGAGGGAGGGAGGGAGGGAAGACACGCTAAAAACTGATTCCGCTTAGTGACCTGACTTCACTTCTGTATGGTAGTACCATTTTACTTTGAAGCAAAGCTCTTCTTAGGAAGTTCTGTAATGTTTTAACAAATAGTTTTATTTGTACGTATTCTAGTTTGTGAAAGTAAAGTAAAACTTACGCAAAAATTATGAAATTATTTACTTCTCAAATATGTTCATCTCGTATCTCTAAAAGGTACTTTCCAACAAATAATTTTGTAACTAAAGCCAGACGTCTGGTTTGATTCAAAACTTGAAATGTACATAAAAGTTAAGGATGAGCTAAAGCCAAAGAAAAGAGACATTGCAACAATGTCTCACCCGTTATCTAAAGGGAGCAGGTTCAACACCACAGGATACTCCATTCTCCCTTTCTAGCCTTGCTTTTTGTTGAGACTGACTGTAAGCATGTAAACTCTGTGAACATTGTTGGGAATGTGGAGCCTTCTTGCTCTCCAGAATGAAATGAAAAAAGAAAATCCTTTCACTGGAGCACATCAGGTAAGGGCAATCACGTACTGACAAACATGATCAGAACCAGAAGCGAGACTTTTTTCCACATCCATAAGAAATTAATGCTTCCTAAAAGTTACATGATTTTCACTATTGAGCAAACTGTTTTTTTCCTGACTAAATAGGCCTTGACTTTTAAAAGAAAGATGGCAGACATCACAGCAAGCAGCAAGGTAAAGTGTAAATTAGGTGCAAAGTTACATGAAATTTGAAGACTGGTACTGGATGTGAGAGCTCTTTCAAAGATAAATTCCCAAAATACAGCCACTGTTCTTCAGAAAGACCCAGAACCAGTCAGTGCCAAAGAAAGCAGTGTTTGGTAACAACTTCCAGCAGTAAATATCAGGATGTTTTAAAACTTGTTTTCACAAGGTTCTCTGTCTCAATACTGATTTTAGGAGAGTATTTTGATCAAATACAAAATAGCAACACATAAAGAAGTGCTGAAATGGAGAAGGATAATCCTGTCCTTAACGCTGCTGTTGAAATACATACTTCATAATGGAGTCTAGAAGAGAGTATGCCACTGAGATTTCTACAGATGGTCTGGGTGGGAAAGACAGTAGATGTAACCTCCCAAATTCATAGAACCAGAAAGGAAAAATAAATCACCATCAGAAATATGAAATTAGCTAGACACAAAGTGCTGTCAAAAGCATAAAGTAAATAAATGAGGGAAAGAAAAAGGGAAAAATTCCCTCAATCAGCTAAATCAATTACAGCTAAACATCCAGCACAGAAACATCCTTAGTGTAAATCACCTAAATCAGGATTAAGACTTAAAATATGAAACCAGTCTCAGTTTTCCGTCTGTAAACAGGTAGAACACACAAGCCTCACCAGTACATCAGGGTGACACACTGACAGCACAGCAGGATGAATTATTAAGGATGGTACTCCTTCATACACATCTCCACCTTTACTATATGTAATTGTAAGCAATTATAATGAATATGATTCATTACAATATTTCAATTTTGAAAATTCATTTCTACACTGTCACATGTTAAAATACAATCACAAAATCTCATTTATTGTTTTTTCCATCTGCATGTTTTATCATTATTTACATAGTAAATGTTAACTCAGAACTAATGAAGGGTTATTCCTACAAGGAAGAGAATCCAAATTCACATTAACTACATTCTCATTTCTGCTGTGCAACATTCACTTTTTGCTCCTTCCCCCACATTTTGTATCATCAGATCTAGGGATATATCACATCAGGCATCTGGATAGATGAGCTGAACAAAAAAAAGGTTTAAATACCATTTATTCTATTAGCACATTCAGAAACTTTAAATCAGTGCCCTATTTGCAAGAAACCAGATATAACCTAAGGTCTACAAGTGTTTTCAAAGTAAGAATTTGCCTTCACATATTTCACAATTCTTGGCTGAACACTGGAAACCACATTTTCCAAAACTGCTTCTATTATTGCCATAATCACAAACTCGAGGTGAGAAGGGGCAAAACATAAAGCTGTTTGTCTTTCTTTAAAAGCTGCCACGCTACAGCCATAAAGACAATAGTTTTAAATTGTATTAAAGAATGGAAATCCAAGTTAATTAAAATCACATTTGAAAAAAAAAAAAAAAACACGTTCACATCACCTTCAAGACACAACTGTCATAACTTTTATTTAAAATTAGCCTTGCCACTTTGTTATTTATTTATGCTGCTACTGATACCTGATGTTTATCTGCCAAACGTGTAATGAATAGATAATAGACTAAACGATAGTTTTAAAATTTATGAGCATTTGTAAGGGAGCCTTCTCACAAAATTAAATGCCAAGCTTTTCTCTTTGTGTGTGTTCAAAATCTCTGATGGCTGATCTTTACAAAAAACCTATTTGAAGCTAAATTTGACATAAGTCTTAAAACACGGCATAAAATTAGTTAAAAAAATTACTATTGTAAGTGCACAGATTCTTCTCCCATTTTCAGCGCAAGAGAAAAACGATTTCCATTCCCCATTAAAACATTTTTAATTTGAAACTCTATGTACCAGAAATCAACAATCTAACACAATGAAGACGCAATATGAGACATGAAGCTTCATAGCCCACCTTTCTTCTTGACTGGCATTCTTCTTCCTACTTCTGAATCTGGATGCAAGCACTTATTTACAGGTACTAACGAAGTACTACTGGAACACTGCGAGGTCAGGAATTGGCTACTTCAGAACACTTTTACAGTTCAGTTAGGAAATGCAGTTCCAATCTTCATTTCTATGAATACTTGCTGTTCCCTTGTATTGGACTTCCGATGTTTCCCACAAATAAGAAAAAAAAAAAAAGGGAGAGGGGGAAAAGAAGTTTTTTGATTCTTTTAGGAATGTTTTCAGTTTCTTTAAAATATATTTGTATCTATCAAAATACAAGAGCAAACATTCCTCGGCAATATAAAACCTTATTATAACTCCTCTTCTGGCAGCAAAGTTTGAAAATTAAAAGATTTTATGCAATGCAATTAAGGCACAGTCCATCTCTAGCAGCTGTCTCAATACTCCACCTGTACATGCTCAAAAACATTTTATTTGCAGGACAAAAATGCCCAAATAATCCGAATAAGGAGGAAGACAAAAATAATCCAAAGTGTCTCTTTAACTTCTTTCACTTTGTGAATTAATTTTGCTAGCTATGTATTAGGCGACCACACAGCAGAATGAAAAGGTCCCTTTTTCCTCACCAAATATCACCCTCTTACCCAACAGAAGTCACTGGGCAGTCACTTTCATTTTTATTATCTGCAAGCCACCCAGCCTTACGGTCTTTAATGTCCCTCTGATCCTCCCATGTATTAAAAGAGGATTGAAAACGAGGAGAGCAATCCCTTGACCTGGAATTATTAAAGTGACAGTGCTGCTCACTGGGCACTTGGACAAAGCAGATCGCTTTATACTGGAGCCATTTACTTCATGCCATTCCTTCCCTTGCACAGCGGCAGCCACCCCATGAAAGAGGAATAAGCAGAGTTAGGAGAAGAGCTTCACAAAAGGTTCATTTTCAGAGACAATGAAGTATTAATGAAATAAAAAGCAAGCCATGAGATCAGTCCGGAGTTTCCCACTCAGAAGCGCAGCTGGTTGGCTTCAATACGAGCCTCTCTCTCTCCCTTTCTCTGGAAGAAGAAGAAAAAAAACAAAAGAAAAAGAGAGAGAAACAGAAAGGGGATCGATTCTCCTCCTCTACCTCATTGAGGCAAAGCATGCGAGCACGCCTCCCTCGCCCGCCCGGACGCGGAGCTGCGCTGCCCACGGCGAGGCTTGGCTCCGCATCGCCCCTGCCCGCCGGGGCCGTGCTGCGGGGGCGGCTCTGGGGGTTCGATCACCCCCGGGGCCCCTGCCCGCCGGGGCTGTGCTGCGGGGGCGGCTCTGGGGGTTCGATCACCCCCGGGGCCCCTGCCCGCCGGGGCCGTGCTGCAGGGGCGGCTCTGGGGGTTCAATCACCCTCGGGGCCCCTGCCCGCCCTCAGCGCACCCCGAGCCCCCGGGGCGCCCTGCTGCCCGCCGGGGCGGGACACGGGGACCGCAGCAGGCGGGACGGGGCTCGGGACAAGGACAGCTCCCCCCGGGCCACCGAGGGGCAGGCGGGAGGCAGGAGCCGCGGGGATGAGGGAGGGGACGGCGGCTGGGGCGGAGCGACACGCAGCCGGGGCGAGGGGCGCTCGGAGGGGCGGGATGGGGAGGGCAGGGTTGCAGGGGAGCGGTGCAGGGCAGGGATGTGGAGGGCAGGGATGTGGAGGGCAGGGATGCAGGGT